>CM033390.1:23345980-24071810 GCA_019426215.1 Buddleja alternifolia | reverse complement strand
ACTTTCGGATTATCTTATGCACTTTCAACTCGAAACATTAGAGGCTAGACATGTGCAATGTTTGATCCTCTTAGGCTTTCTATGGACACCCGTGTGTAACGATTTTAGGCCAATAACTCCTAAACCAGATGGCTTTAGGGTATCAAATGTGGAGACATTCCTAAGGGCTTATCGCTCGAGTGTCAAAGGCCACAAAATCAAACTAGGGCCTTATTCACTTAACACTTGCATTGGCTTGAGCTTAGCAAATTAGCAAAATAGTACAGTATTCTAGGCATGGTGCTCTTCGCCCCCAGTATCTATTAAGCCTGACTTTTTCAGTCATACCAATGTTCAACCTCTTTTATTATTATTAAGCACACGAAGTTAACTCTCAACTCATAACACATGTGAAAATTCTAAGTTGATATTTCCGGGATCAAGCCTTTAAGTGTTTCAAAATGATTGCCCACTCAACTCCTCTACCTTCGATTTAGGTGCATATGTGAATCATCTTAAGGTTAATCTAGTCTAGTTAGGATCCCATAAGCAAGGAACGATGTGTATAGCCATTTAAAAACCAAATTGATAGAGAAAACATACCATGTATTCAAATTAACCATACTCAATGCCTCAAGTGAAGGGTTGAAATTCTATCAAAAAAAATAAATTAAAATTGCACACATTTCACATGTAGAGGTACAGCACCCCCAAACTTGGACCGAAATATGTAAAACATGAATCAACTGACTATAATGGATCTAGTATACCCCCCACACTTATCATGAACATTGTCCCCAATGTTTGAAAAAGAAAAGGGCAAAGTACACGTCACCATAGGGAAGCTGAAAAGCAAACCCGAGTCCACTTAAGGCAATCAAGTCCACGGATGGCAATCACTGTGTCGATCACTACATAGGTAAACAAATGCTAGCCATACAGAGCATCAAACATTGGATAGAATAGAATAAAACAAAACGAGATAAACAAAAAATGAGAAACATGCATGGAAAGAAAACATCAAGCATCCAAACATAAAACATAAAATATCCAACATCCCAACAAAAGATATCCAAAAACAAAAAGAAACATGCATGGAAATAAAACAAGATAAGCCTAATCGGTGGTGCCAAAACGGTCAATGTAATCCTCATCCTCTCCGCCGAGATCATCCAAATCAATCAACGGGCTACCCTCATCATTATGAGCCTCATCATCACCTCCTTCAGGAACGAGAGCACCTGACTCGTGCATATCTGCGGGCTGCTGAGGCGGGGGGTGCGGGTAAGGTGGAGGAGCAGAATAATCAAACGGCCCCCAACCGACAAACGCATCATGCTCTACAAAAAGCTGACGGAAATAAGCACAAGTGTCGGACATGACCACCCTCATCTCATCTCGCAACTCCTCCCTCAATTCATCCTTTAATTGTCTAATGGCGGCGGCATCCATAGGTGGAAACTGTGGGGAGCTAGTAGACCGGGATGAAGACGGGCGAGGCCTCTTGGAAGTAGCTGGTGGTGGAGGAGCCTGGGAGTCGTCATCTACCACGGTGAGATAAGAACCAGGAAGCTCAGTACGCTCCAAAGGAAATGTGGGAACCTTAGCCGCCTTGCATAAAGCTGTGATCAGTGACGGGAGAATGATGGGAATCTTCCGAGTGGGACCTTCTCCCTTTTGCTTAGCCAATTCTTTGTTAATCAACGGCCCTAACTCATTCTTCAACTTCCTAAAGTGGTCCGTCAAAGACTTGTGGATTACCCGGGCAAAGTCCACAGCTTTCTTGGACATAATAGCGTAGATGAGGGTGGCCCGTTCCTTGTTTGCCTCTGATCGATTGGTACTCGGCATTAAATTGAATCGGATGAAGTCGAGCCAGAAAGCAGCCTCGGGTAATAGAGCCCTACGGGGGACATGAGCTTCTCCGGGTACCCATTCCCACCCCTCTCGGCCAATAACCTGCAAAATATCCGACAGGCTAACTCGGAGGCGCCCTGCATTGTAAAGAGTGGTGAACTCGCATGTCTGAGGGGTCGGGGTGCCTATGCTCTCCCTAATCTGTCTCAACTCATAATTGACATGTTTGCCCCGGACCAAAAGGGTAGTCCCCAGCCATCCTCGTGTCTCAATCTCATCATAAACCCCGGAGCTGAAGAATTCCAGAACCCAAGGAAGATGAATGGCCTCGGGCTTTTGACAGAAAAACTGTAAGCGATGAAACTGTATCAATTCGTGCACAGAGGGCTGTCCCGGGTGGTTAAATAGTGCTCCTTAATAAGGGTGCGGGGGGTGCTCAAACTCTGACACATAATTTGGACTTGGGGGTTTTCAAAACGGGTATTATCGGGAGTCTCGGGCTCATTAGAGGAACCCTCACCCACTTTTTTCTTACCCTTGACGGTCTGTTGGTAGTTCTCGTCATTTGCAACAACAATTATCAACTTCTCAACTACTCAAATCAACCCAAATGCAACCAACCAAATACAACAATAATCAACGCCCAACAACACACCAAAATCAGAGAGCAACCCACACTCTAGCAACAATCCACGGATTGAAACCGATTCCTCAATCTTTAAGCAATAATCCACAATTTAATCAACAAAATAACATCCAATTTCAACAACAACAACAACCCACAAATTCAATTTCAACCCACAAATTCAATAAAAGCCCTCAAATGCAATAACAACAAAAAATTCAATCTACAATCGGACAATGCCCCAATTAATCCTCAAAATATAACGCAAGGCACCTACTCGTCGGCTATGAATCGGAAATGGAAGAAGGGTAAAGCCAAAACTCACCTTTTATCCCCAAAATTTTCGCACCGAGTCGATGTGAAAGAAGAGCCTCTTGTGCAACGAATTATGTTGATGGAAAGTGGCGGTGAAATACGGTGGAAATGGCCGGAAATGGTGAGAGAGTCGCCGGAAATCGCGTGGGAGAGGAGTTGTGAAGATTTTGGGAGAATTTTGACCGTTTTGACCCACATATGTGTTTAAATCAGAATCGGGCGCCTAGGCGCGCGTGTTTGGGCGCCTAGGCGCGCGACACAGCGTACCTGGATTCTTTTGGGTGGTAATGCCCGCGCCTAGGCGGGCGTTGTTCTGGCGCTTGGGCGCCCCTTTCAGAATCGGGCGCCTAGGCGCCTGATTTCTCGGCGCTTGGGCGCCCCTTTCAGAATCGGGCGCCTAGGCGCCTGATTTCTCGGCGCTTGGGCGCCCTTTCGGAATAGTTTTGTAAAGAATTTCATTTCCTGTTTCAAAAGGGAAGAGACAAAACACTTAAAACACAAACTAACAAAGATGTAAGGTTAGAAAATAAAGCAACAAACGGAATAATAAGGGAAAAAGAAAAGGAAACGGAAAGAAAACATGGGTTGCCTCCCAAGAAGCGCTAGTTTAGAGTCATTAGCTCGACTGAAAGCGAAGAATCACGAAGGGTCCGCGAGGATGAAGGACTCTTTGTCTCTTGGTCCATCCATCCCTAAGTAAGGTTTTAGACGTTGAGCGTTGACCAAGAAAGTATGTCCTTTATCTGTTGTAAGCTCAACGGCGCCGGATGGATAGACCTGGGAAATCAAAAATGGGCCCGACCATCGAGACTTAAGCTTCCCGGGGAAGAGTCGGAGTCGAGAGTTGTATAGCAACACCCGCTCTCCCTTGTGGAATTCCCGGGGGAGAATATGTTTGTCATGCCACATTTTGGTCCGCTCCTTATAGAGTTTTGCGTTCTCATAGGCAAGATGACGCCATTCTTCGAGCTCGTTGAGTTGTAGCAAACGTTGTGTACCTACACTTTGAGAGTCAAAATTTAGAAACTTAATGGCCCAATAAGCACGATGCTCGAGTTCAACGGGCAAGTGACATGTTTTGCCAAAAACAAGACGATACGGGGACATGCCAATTGGGGTTTTATAGGCGGTCCGATAAGCCCAAAGAGCATCATCCAATTTAAGGGACCAATCCTTTCTTGATGCGTTGACAGTTTTTTCTAAAATACGCTTAATCTCCCTATTCGAGACCTCCACTTGGCCACTAGTTTGTGGGTGGTATGGGGTCGAAATTTTATGCTTCACCCCGTACTTGGTCAATAAAAGTTCAAACTGCCTGTTGCAGAAGTGGGTGCCCCCGTCACTAATGATGGCTCGGGGAGTTCCAAATCGAGTAAAAATATGCTTCTTCAGAAAACGAGTGACAACCCGAGCATCATTAGTAGGCAAGGCCACGGCTTCCACCCATTTGGAGACATAGTCTACCGCAACAAGGATATATTTATTTGAACAAGAACTGGGAAAAGGGCCCATGAAATCCACACCCCATACATCAAACAACTCACACTCTAACATGCTATTTAAGGGCGTTTCATGATGTTTAGAGATGTTCCCCATTCGTTGACAGCGATCACAAGATTTGACATAATGATGTGCATCTTTAACAAGAGTAGGCCAGAAGAAACCTGATTGGAGGATCTTAGCTACCGTTTTGGAAGGCCCAAAATGGCCACCTACCGCCATATCATGACAATGAGATAGGATAGCATGCACGTCCGTTTCGGGTATGCAACGTCGAATTAAACCATCTGCACAAACTTTGAATAAAAGGGTTCGTCCCAAAGATATTGCTTTACATCAGATAGAAATTTCTTCTTTTGATGAAAAGTGATATCCGGGGGAAGACGGCCCGTAACAATGTAATTGGCAAAGTTAGCATACCAAGGTGAAATTTTTTCAGAAATAGCAAGGAGGTGTTCATCTGGGAATTCCTCACGAATTGGTGTCTCATCTAACGGATCATTCACTAGCTCTAATCGTGAGAGGTGGTCGGCTACTACATTTTCGGTGCCTTTCTTGTCTTTTATCTCTAAATCAAATTCTTGGAGTAACAAAATCCACCTAAGGAGTCTTGGTTTAGCATCTTTCTTGGCAAGCAAATATTTTAAAGCCGAATGATCGGTGTAAACTATCACTTTGTTTAGCACGAGGTAAGAGTGGAATTTATCGAATGCAAAGACTATGGCGAGTAATTCTTTTTCCGTGGTGGCATAATTCAATTGTGCATCGTTAAGAGTTTTACTAGCATAGTAAATGGTTCGAAATACCTTTTCCTTCCTTTGGCCAAGGACCGCTCCAACCGCGGTGTCACTCGCATCACACATCAATTCGAATGGTAAGCTCCAATCGGGGGATGACATGATAGGGGCGGAAACTAAGCGTTCCTTCAAATCAAGAAAGGCCTGCATACAAGAAGAATTGAAATCAAAAGGTGCATCTTTAACAAGCAAATTAGACAACGGTTTCGCAATTTTAGAGAAATTCAAGATGAATCGCCTATAGAAACCAGCATGCCCGAGAAAACTCCTAACAGCTTTTACCGATGTGGGCGGGGGAAGTTTTTCAATGACCTCAATCTTGGCTTGGTCCACTTCGATCCCTTTTTGAGAGATCTTGTGGCCAAGTACAATCCCCTCCCGGACCATTAAATGGCATTTTTCCCAATTCAAAACAAGGTTGGTTTCTTCACAACGTTTAAGCACAACATTTAGATGAGCAAGACAGATATCAAAAGTTGTTCCGAAAACAGAAAAGTCATCCATAAAAATTTCAAGGAAATCTTCAACCATATCATGAAAAATAGCCATCATGCATCTTTGAAAAGTGGCCGGGGCATTACACAAGCCAAATGGCATCCTTCTATAAGCAAATGTGCCATAAGGACAAGTGAAAGTGGTTTTCTCTTGGTCCTCAGGATCTATGGCAATTTGATTATAGCCGGAGTAACCATCTAGAAAACAATAGAAATCATGCCCGGCTAATCGTTCAAGCATTTGGTCAATAAAGGGGAGGGGGAAATGATCCTTACGTGTGGCATCATTCAACTTACGGTAATCTATACATACACGCCACCCACTAATTATACGAGTTGGGATAAGCTCATTATTCGCATTCTCAATTACCGTTATCCCCCCTTTCTTAGGCACCACTTGGGTAGGGCTCACCCACGCACTATCAGAAATAGGATAGATTATACCTGAGTCGAGCAGTTTAATCACTTCCTTCTTTACTACCTCTTGGATTTGTGGGTTTGATCTCCTTTGGGGTTGGCGTGTAGGCTTGGTGGAGTCCTCCATAAGTATTTTGTGCATACATATCGCTGGACTAATGCCTTTGATGTCCGCAAGTTTCCACCCAAAAGCCCGTTTGTGAGATCTCAACACCGTCATTAATTGCTCTTCTTGTGATCCTGAAAGAGATGAGGAAATGATCAATGGGAGTGTTTCGTCATCGTTCAAGTACACATATTTAAGGTGGGAGGGGAGGGGTTTGAGTTCGAGAGAGGGGGGTTCTTCAATAGATGGGCGAGGTGATCCTGACAATGATCTATCAACTTTGATGAATCCTCCCGAATGAGAGGAAGATTTGTACTCCAAGCTTAGAACCTTTTCCACTAGATCATCTTTCTCCGAGTCCACTTGCATGGATTTCATAAGATTCTGTTCGAGAGAATTTTCAATTGTATTGTCCTGTAAATACTCAACAATCAAATGGTCAAATGTATCAATTCGATAACACGAGTCATGATCAATAGGATGTTTAAGGACTTTGTAAACATCAAAGGTAACTTTGTCATCGCCCACATTCAAGGTAAGCTTACCATTAGCAATGTCAATTACCGCCTTACCCGTGGCTAGGAATGGTCTCCCTAGGATTAATGGTACCTCCACATCTTCTTCCATGTCGAGTACTACGAAATCAACGGGAAAATAAAACTTGTCGACTTGGACAATAACGTCTTCGATTATCCCCTTGGGCCTCTTGATCGATCGGTCGGCTAGTTGAAGGCTCATTGAGGTCGGCTTGGGATTTCCAAGGCCTAGCTTTTTAAACAGTGAGTATGGAAGAAGATTGATGCTGGCCCCCGAGTCACATAACACCTTCTTGAATGATAGGGATCCAATTGTGCATGGGATTGTGAGACTCCCGGGATCTTGGAGCTTAGTTGGCAATTTATTGAGTAATACGGCGGAGCATTCTTCCGTGAGGCACACCGTCTCATTCTCTTCCCACTTCTGCTTGTTGGAGAGTATGTCCTTGAAGAACTTCACATAATTCGGCATTTGGAGAATGGCGTCAATAAACGGAATATTAATTCTCACTTCCCGAAGGATTGCCAAAATTCGAAGAAAGCTCGGATCCATCTCCTTTTTCTTCTTTTTGTGAGCATTTGGGAAGGGGAGACGAACTTCGATAGGGGGAGAAAGCGTTGGATTAGACGGATGAAAACCCACAGAAACAGTGGGCGGCGCCTGGGCGCGTATATCGGCGCCTAGGCGCGGATCTGTTGGCGCCTGGGCGTGCAGTTCTGGGCGCTCGGGCGCGGGATGCAGAGAGTTTGCATCTGGCAGGTTGTGGGTGGCGCCTGGGCGCGTATATTGGCGCCTAGGCGCGTATCTGTAGGCGCCTGGGCGTGCAGGTCGGGGCGCTCGGGCGCGGGATGCAGAGAGTTTTGTCCAGAACAGGTTAGATCAGGCGCCTGGGCGTGCATGTCTGGGCGCTCGGGCGCGGATGTACTGGCAGTGTCATTCTCCAATTGTTTGCCACTTCTCAAGGCTATGGCATTGCATTGGGCCTTCGGGTTCTTTTCCGTGTCGCTTGGGAGAGTCCCCGGGGCTCTACCGTTAACCGCATTAGAAAGTTGCCCTACTTGTGTTCGCAAATCCTTCATCTCCATACACATATCCTTTATCATACTCCGAAGTTCGTTGAAAGATGTATCGGACTTTTTCATGTGAGCATCCAGTTTCTCATCGATTGTGGGAGGTCGCATTTGCACTTGACCTTGACCTTGTCCATTGAAATTGCCTTGCCTCGGGGGTGGGTTATTGAAGGGTGGTCGTGGAGCTTGATAGATCCCCGGTTGATAGATCCCCGGTTGTGCGTTCTGTGCGGGGTTGGGCCTTTTTGGAAAATTCTCGGGTATATGAAAGTTCACCCGAGGTTTATTTTGATTCCCCACATAATTAACATTGCCAACCTCCGGTTCCAAGACTACTACTTCCTCAACTACTTCCTCAATACAAGCAACCTTTTTAGAGGATGAGGCCTCTTCATCGTCGGGGTAAAGCTCGTCTTCTCGGGCCAACTGTTCGACTTTGTCCCATACACTTTGACAGTCTAACCCAAGGAGATCTCCTCCCGCACCCGCGTTGAGTCTATGCCGAATACGTGACCTAACCCCATCATAGAAATGGAGTACTTGTTCATTCAACCCAAAATTATGATCGGGACATTTACGGAGCATGCCCTTATATCTAGCCCAAGCCTCGGCTAAAGATTCATTGCTCCTTTGCCTAAACCCTTTTATATTACTCCGTAGCTCATTGATTTTTGAGGGTGGAAAGAATTTATTTAAAAAGGCATCGACCAACTCACTCCATGTTGTAATAGATTGTGGAGGTAAGGATTTGTACCATGTTGTCGCCCTATCCTTCAATGAGAAATGGAAGACTCTTAGACGAATCGCATCAAGATCACGTGGGTGATATTGAATGGTCACAAGAGCCTCATCTATGGTTTCCAAATGAGCGTGTGGTGATTCGTGCGGTTCTCCATAGAAAGGATCTCCTTGCACCATATTAAAAATGTGAGCCGGAATGTGGTAGTTTGGTGTGAAGAAATTAGGCACGACTACGGGCCCCGGAATGGTATGGACCCTAGGTGGTAAGCTACCCCGAACCGACGGGAGTTGTGGAGGAGGTACCGCTTGCATGGCTTGTAGAACACCTTGTAACCACTCCCTAGTTTCCGGTGAGTTCATGTCCGGGAAATTTCCATTTGGGTTTTGGTTGAGATTATTGGCCATTTCTCTTGCTCGCCTACTAGTCCTAAGAACTCGTTCAATTTCGGGCTCCAACTCGTATAGAGGCTTGTTTGAGGAGCGGGTCATGCACCTCAAGAACCTAACAATTAAATACAAGAACCAAATTAGACTAATCACGAAAATAAAAGAAAATCAAGAAATGAACGAAAACTAAGAATTATAAAAAATGTAAACGAAAATAAAAAAAAACTAAAATAAACAAGTCCCCGGCAACGGCGCCAAAAACTTGACACGCTAAAAGCTAACGTGCTATGATAGCAAGTGCACTAGACGTGTGTAGTAATAAGTGGACAAAAAGTCCGGGTTGTCGAACCACAAGGACTTGAATTCTAGTTCATGATTTTCGATAAAAGATAAAACAATTAAAGTAAAGTGCAAGAAAAAGATTAAGCAATTAACGAACCAAAGAGAAACGTACTATAGATTTAATCTCACGTATGATAAAATGACTAAGGCACATGCTACAACCGAATCTACTCGTCAATATATATGAGCTACTCTTCGAATTATTAGACTCCTATTGCTTTGGTGGAAACTCCTAAATTAACTATTACCCGATGTCTCGGCACATAATAATCCTATGATTAATTGACGGTTCTCTAAATATGTCTATCCGAGAATCTAATCAAAAATCACGCATTAATGTTCTAGAGCTTCCCCGAACGAATCCGGCTAACAACACCCGGGAATCTTTACCTATTTCTAGGGCAATCCCTCATTTGTTTCGGATGATGTGTTAATTCTCTTGCACCCTAATCTATTTTCTCTCGAACAAC
This sequence comes from Buddleja alternifolia, assembly GCA_019426215.1. Taxonomy (NCBI): domain Eukaryota; kingdom Viridiplantae; phylum Streptophyta; class Magnoliopsida; order Lamiales; family Scrophulariaceae; genus Buddleja; species Buddleja alternifolia. The sequence continues at coordinate 24,062,173 of CM033390.1, read as the reverse complement.
TAGATTAGGCAAGATAGCAAGCATATGGTGATCAAACACATGATTGGAATAAAAGCATAGAATTAACACACAAAGCAATAGGAGAATTAATACAAAGAGCAACTTCACATATATTGATTCATAAATTTAGCCTTCACATGGCCTTAGTTCTACAATATTAGCCTCTCATCAAAGCCTTAAGAAAATCTAATACAAACATATACATACTCATGGAAATAAACATGTAAATGCAAATAATTAAAACTCCCTCAATTGATTGATGATGGATCTTTGCTCTTGATCTTCAATCCTTAGCTCCTCTCTCTTTGTTCCCCTCCAAAAGTGATGAAGAAAATGGTGATCAATGATGATGAGTGAAAAGTGATGGATTAAATGCCTCTCTCTCCCTTCCTACCCAAGATCCTCGGTCAATTGTGCTCAAATATCCTTAAGAAGACCACCACAAATCAGCTCCTCATGTGTATGTCCCCTTCACTACTCTTAAAGTGAGTAGTATATAATTCCCTAAAGTAGATCTAGTAAGAAACATACTTATGACATCCCTCCCATACATGTGATGACCTCTTGGCTTTAAATGTTCCATTCCCCCATCAAATGATGATCTTTTGGCTGAAAGGAATCAAATCTCGGATGTGGCCACGCCTAGGCGCGGGAATTATGGCGCTCGGGCGCCCAAATCAGAATGTTGGGAGTATTTGCCTCTGTCTGGCGCAGTAATTGTATTTCCTTCATAACTCTCTCCACAAAACTCCAATTTGGATGATTCAAGTCCTCATTTGAAGCTAACACATAGTTCTACAACTTTGTAGAAGGAAAATTCATCCAATTCGGTCTCTAAACATACGGAAAAAGCGCTCGAACGTGGAAAGTGGTGTAGATATGGCGCCCGAGCGTGGGCAAAATGGCGCCTAGGCGTAGGGGTGCATAGCAATTTGGCCTAAACTTGTTTTATACGTCATTTTTCATCCCGTTCTTTGATTGTATCCATTTAAGACCTGAAATCACTTAATGCACGAATTAAACGCACATGTGGCAAGAATCAAGCGATAAATGAACCTAAGACATAAACGCAAAGGGGCTTAAAAACACGTAAAAATGCCTCTTATCAACTCTGTAAGCATCATCCTAGCGACTTCTTTAAGCGTTTTGTTCTGTCGCTAGGCAACTCCATTCTGTTGAGGTATTCTAGGAGCAGAATACTCATCAAGTATTCAAAATCTATAAAAAACTTCTCCACAAATTGATTAGTAAATTCAGTTCCTCTATCGCTTCTAATTCTTGTCACTTTGAGATCTTTATAAGTTTGCAATTGACGAATTAGTAAGCTTGACATTAGTTTCATCTTTGGTCGCTAGGAATTCTACCCATGTATAGCGAAAGAAATCATCAACTATTACAAGCGAGTACTTTTTACCACTAACACTCATGATTTGAATAGGACCAAACAAATCTAGATGTAATAGTTCAAGAACTCTAGAATTAGATAGACATGGTTTCTTCTTAAAAGATGATTTAACTTGTTTACCCATTTGACATGCGTCACATAAGGGATTTTTTTGAAAGGAACCCTTAGGTAATTCCTCTACTAGATTTAGCGATATTAATTGAGAGATTGCCTTAAAGTTGAGGTGATTCATTTTTCTATTCCATAACCAACCCAATTCATTTTGACTTTTAGCAACAAAGCATGTGGGGTTGTTATCAATTGTAGAATCCCAATCCACTAAATACACATTGTTCGTTCTTTTTCCTTTTAGTTTAGTATACTTAGTCTTAGCGTCGTTAACATAGCAGAAGTCGCTTGAGAATTTTACTTCAAAGCCTTTATCACAAAATTGACTAATGCTTAACAAGTTATGCTTAAGACCCTCAACATAATATACATCACTAATCGTGATGTTCCCTCTCTGCATGATACTATACCTTTGGTTTTACCTTTGGAGTTATCACCAAAAACAACTTGAGGACCATTGGCTGCTTGATAGTTGATCAATAGATCCTTGGAACCAGTCATGTGTCTTGATGATCCACTATCACAATACCAAACTGAAGTATCGGTGTTGGCTCTAGGTACCTGCAATCAAAAGAGAAGTTCTATTTTTGTTTAGGTACCCATTGTTGCATGGGTCCTTTAGCATTAGTAGCATTGTTAGTTTGAATTAGAATTTTAGGAACCCATATTTGCCTAGTCTTCATTGTAGGAATACTGGCCTTCTTAGGTTTCACATTGTGTTGTGTGTGCTTTTTGGGTGTATAATAATATCCATGATTATAATAGTAATCATAATCATAGTCATAATCATAATTATCATAGTATCAATAATATGATCTTGACTGCCTTGGATATTGACGTTGGTATTTCCTGGGCGCTGGCTTGGGTTGCACTTTTGGTGCTGGATGCTTAGCACTTGATTCACAGTGATTAGGCTTATCCTTGGCCTTTTGAGCTTTTGGATGAACCTGTCTTTGTGAACCATGTACCTTTGTCTTTCCCTTGCCTGAGTCAGCTATGGCTTTCTCATTTGGCCTCGTACCATTGTCGCTTAGTTCATTCAGCGTTTGACTTTGTGAACCTTTCTCAACAAAGAAAACACCTTTTCCTTTGTTGTTCGCCATAACATTAGATTTATTTGGTTGTTTACCGAATTTATTGCATCCTAAACTGGTCTACCTCAGTCACATTATCCAACTTTCTTGAAGCTTTTGATAATGATGAGACGAGCTGCTTTGATTTGGCAAGTCTAGTGATCAGATCAGCTTCTCTCTTGACTATTATATCAAGATCTCTTTTCAATTGAGTAATTTCACTCTCAAGCAATTGGTTTTTCTCAGTGCATTGTTGCTGAACTTGTAACTCTGCTTTAAGTGTTACTTTATGACTTGTGAGCGATGAAATAATAGCGAAGTGATTTTGATATATTTTGGCAGCATCTTGAAAATCTTTATAGTATTCATTAACTTTGTCAAGTAATTCATCATAAGAAAGAGGATGAGATAATTCAGTGGTTACCTCTGGTAGCGAATTGTCAGACGCTTTATCATTTCTTACCATGAGACAGATCAACGCTGAGTCGCTTGTTGGCTCATCATCACTGCTTTCATCTGATGATTCCAAATCCTCTTCAGTTGTGGAGAATGGTTCAGATTCCGCTAGCAAACCTTGTTGGCGAAGGTTGCTCCTGAATTGGTTTCTATCCGCATAGTCTTGCCTTGTGGTCTTAGACACATTTGGATAAGGGCAATTTACCTGGTAGTGCCCTGGTTTCCTGCAATTATAACACAAATTAGTTTTCATTTTCTATTCAGTGGTTAATCGCTTTGCAACAACTGGCACTGAGAGATTCTGAGTGGGACTTGTAGGCGCTTGGTAAGGAACTGGTGGTATTGGTTGAGGTGCTGAATACACTGGCGCTTGATACTGAGTTGCTGGTGCAGGGGGAGGGGTTTGAAATGAAGTTTGTCCAATGGGGTTTCTTTTTTCATATCTTAGAAATTTCTTGACTAATAAAGCCATTTCCTTTTCTTCATTGAATTCCGTTGATTTCACCTCACTGATCGCTTTACCCTTACTTTTGGTGGTAGCGATTAAAGCTCCTGATTCAGTCGCTGAAGTTGATGTGTCGCTGACTTCGCCCAATTCGAACTCAAATGCCTTTAATTCTGAAAACACATGTTCTGGAGTAAGAGTCTCCAATGTCTGTGATTCTCTCATAGCAACAGTCTTAATCAGATACTTGCTTGGAAGATTTCTGAAGATCTTATTTTCCATTTCCTTCTTGGTCAATTCCTTGTCTAATGACGCTAACTCTGTAATAAGCAAAGCAAACCTTGCGTCCAATTGTTCTAGCGTCTCATTGGTCGGCATCTTGAAATGCTCAAATCTTTGCATGTCCAAGTCTAAGATGCGACATAAGTCTTTGGTTAGTACCATTCCGACTAAGCTTCTTAGTCATAGTGTTAACCATGCAATGGTTTTGAACATTAATATAATACAATCCATTAACTAAAGATACTGAGCCAATGATTTTTATGTCTAAAATAAATATCACAACCATTGTCATTAAAAGTAAACAAGTATCCTTTCCTGACCAATACAGAAATAGAAACAATATTCTTAAGCCCATTGGCGAAAACGAGGCAATTATCAAAAGTAAAGGAATGTTCAGACATTGATGTAATAGAAGTGTTTCCAAAATGTGTAGCAGCGACACTGTGCCCGCTACCCACATTGATCATCACTTCTCTTTCTCCCAGCTTTCTACTTGTTTCCAGATCCTGGTTCAAAACACGGATGTGAGCACTAGTTCCCGAATGTAGAATCAATGAAGTAGAGAACATAGTCATAGAACAATTAGTTTCTAAAATGAAAAGTTCTATACCTGCGTTTTCAACTTTCAGCTTAGGACAATCCCGCTTCCAGTGCCGTAGCTCCTTGCAATGGAGACAGATGTCCATTTTCTTTGGGGTCCTACCCTTGAACTTCTTGTTGGGAATTATACTAATAAAACGCAGTGGGAAGTAAATTTAATTCACAAAGCCCGAATCATCTCTAATCCTCGTGTTTAATTGTGTATAGAAAAATTACCGTTCTCGCGTATGTTGATTTCTGAACGTGATCCTTTTCTCTAACGCCAAATTTACCCACATCTCTAATTCGTCACGCCGGAATCAACAATGAAAAACTCCTCCTTTCTTCCTTGTCAAAGACGGCTAGAGAGAGAGAGAGGTGGAGACTTTTTCTTGGAGAGAAAGTTATGTAAGTTGCCTTTTGTTATTTTTCACCTTGTGATATATTTATATCATTATGAAATAATAACACTAGCATGCAAGAGCCCTATTTGGGCATCCATTTGGCCACCCCTTAGTGGGCTCGGAAGCCTTCGGGCTTTCGTCTTGCTTGCTAATTAAATAATCGGATAATTTATTTATCCAATAAATAAATTGATAATCCAATTAATTAAATTCCTAATTAATTTATAATTCAATTTCTCCAAGAAATTAATTAACTCATTAATTAATTTAATTAATTAAATTATCCAATAATTAATTAATTAATTACGGCATCCAATGCCGTGAATTTCTCTCAAGTCTTTTTCCCATGTTTTTCCTTTTGCACTTCCTTTAAGCACGAATCTTTAGGTTCGTCTCAAAAGGCAATTGGGAGGAATCCAAAGGGGTGTGAGTGACACCTAGCCAGTCTCGTGGCTCACACAGTAACCCAATTGAGAATGAATGAATAGGATCATTCCAAACCTTTACGCCGTGAATACCGTACTTGTATAAACCTTTTATTCTTATATCCCAGTCAAGTAAGAGTCATGGTTTAAAGTCAAACTCATATAACTTGACCATATGCCTAAGCTCATAATAAGTCGAGGTATTTAAATGCTTTGGCCAAAGACTTTCATCTTCACTTATTCATGATCGCATAGGATATTTTACTCATTCACTTATGAGAGAATAAATTCCATATTGCAAATTAGTTAACAATGCTACTTGCCCATCTAGTCACACTTCGAGGTCGATTCCACCAACAGGTGATTTGATCTAACTACTCTAATGACAAACCTGATGTCACAAGTACATCTTCAACTCGATTTCTCAGGTCAGAGGTTCACACGTACTTATCACTACTTATCAGTTTCATCATTGACTGTCAATGAGTGAATACCAATGTGATGAACTGATGCGAGCCGTGTTCGAACATTTCAGTCCAACCGACACGTCTATGATATAAGTTCCCACTACCATTTCCATAGTGTGCGACTGGCACTTTCTCTGTCGAAACTTACATCATACAAGTCTTTATTCACTATTGATGCCCCATCAATATTTCTTAGACTTGTGAACCCTTTTAGATGTTAAGGGTCAAACCATTCTAGTGCCTTTCCTCCTATCCCATTGGAGGTAGAAGCTTCGCCTTGTCATCAAGGACTTTACGTTGTTTATTCACACCTTATAAATGCCTATAAGAAAACAACAATCAACTGCCTTATATTAATAGAAAAACCATAGTTTAGTTACAATGTTTGTGCCCTATAAATCTATCCTCTTTATGGCATTCGAGGGCATATACTTTAACAATCTCCCACTTGCACTCAATGCCATTTGCTGTGGTATTTAATACCCATCTTTTCGAGATGTTTTTCCAGCACCGCTTGTGCCAATGTCTTGGTCAATGGATCAGCGACATTGTCGGCTGAGGCTATTTTCTGAACAGGTATTTCACCTCGTGCAACGATCTCTCTTATGATGTGATATCTCCTCTCTATATGTTTGGATTTATTGTGAGACCTAGGTTCCTTCTCTTGTGCTATAGCTTCGGTGTTGTCACAATAAAGTGGCAACGAGAGCTTTATGCTAGGAACCACTTGAAGTTCCTCCACGAACTTCCTAATCCAAACAGCTTCTTTAGCTGCCTCCGAGGCAGCTATGTATTCAGCCTCTATGGTGGAGTCTGTGGTTGTGCTTTGCTTGGAACTTTTCCAAGTCACCGCTCCACCATTTAGAGTAAATACAAATCCTGAGGTGGATTTTAGGTCGTCAACATCAGATTGGAAATCCAAATCAGTGTACCCGTCCACCCTCAGGTCACCACTTCCATAGGTGAGAATCATATCCTTAGTTCTTTTTAGATACTTTAAGATATTCTTCACAGCTATCCAATGTTCCTTACCAGGGTTTGCTTGAAATCGACTAACAACGCTCACAACATGAGCAATGTCGGGTCTAGTACAGAGCATTGCGTACATCAAGCTGCCCACAGCAGACACATAGGGTATAATGTTCATTTATTTTCTATCTTCCTCACTTTGAGGACACATAGATTTCGAAAGATGTATCCCATGTCTCATTGGTAGGAACCCTTTCTTAGAATCTTCCATCATATACCTTTTTAGGACCTTTTCTAAGTAAAGGGCTTGAGAAAGTCCTATCATTCTTTTGGTTCGATCACTATAGATCCAAATCCCTAGAATATAGGTCGCTTCTTCCAAGTCTTTCATGAAGAATGTACTCGAAAGACACTTCTTAGTTGTGGTGAGCATTCCTATGTCATTCCCAATGAGTAATATGTCATCTACATATAACACTAGGAATGTCAACTTGCTCCCACTGACCTTCTTGTAAACACAGGGCTCGTCTTCTTTTTTGATGAAGTCAAATCCTTTGACAACCTGATCAAAACATAGATTCCAGCTACAAGACGCTTGTTTGAGTCCATAAATGGATCTCTCAAGTTTACACACCTTATGAATATGCTCCTCGGATTCAAAATCTTTAGGCTGTTCCATATAGATATCCTCTTCTAGGAATCCATTTAGGAAAGCAGTTTTGACATCCATTTGCCATATTTCATAATCTAGGTGTGCTGCTATTGCAAGTAGAATCCTTATTGATTTGATCATAGCCACTGGCGAGAAGGTTTCTTGGTAGTCAATTCCTTCCCTTTGACTATACCCTTTCGCCAATAGTCTGGCTTTGTAGGTGTCCACTTTGCCATCAACACCAATCTTTCTCTTGTAGATCCATTTACACCCAATTGGTTTTACCCCTTCAAGTTGGTCTACAAGTTTCCAGACTTCGTTTGCATACATCGAATCGATCTTAGTTTGCATAGCTTCACACCATCTAGCAGCATCCACATCCACCATCACTTGATCAAAAGTGGAGGGATCATCTCCATGATCCTCCTCTAACACAGAATGGAGATCCAACTCCTTCTGCATTAGATATCCGTACCTCTCAGGCGGTTGAGATACTCTATTCGATCGTCGTGGTTGTGGTTGTGTTACAAAAGGTTCGGTTCTCACTCCCTGTGTAGATGTATCCAGTGGGGTTTCATTTTGTTCTTCTAGAACAATCTTTCTACCCGCTCCTCCTTCTTGAATGAACTCATCTTCAAGAAAGTGGGCTTGTAAGGCTACAATGATCCTTTGATCATTGTGCAGGTAAAAGAGGTATCTCATAGAATCTTCAGGATATCCAATGAAACGTCCCTTTAAGGTCCTAGCCTCCAACTTGTCCACTTTAGTCTTTTTGACATAAGCCGGACATCCCCAAATCTTTATGTGGTTAAGACTTGGTTTCCTATTTCTCCACATTTCATAGGGAGTCAGAGGAACGGACTTGAACGGACATCTATTTAAAATGTGTGCAGCTGTAAGCAGCGCGTGACCCCACAGTGAAATGGGTAAATCAGTGTAGCTAAGCATGGAGTGAACCATGTCCAACAAGGTTCGATTCCTTCGCTCTGCTACTCCATTCAACTGTGGAGTCGCTGGAGGTGTGAGTTGCAATACTATACCATTCTCTCTGAGGTATAAGTCAAACTCATCGCTCATATATTCTCCTCCTCGATCAGATCGAAGAGTTTTTATACGTTGACTTGTTTGATTTTCCATTAAGCCTTGAATTCCTTGAACTTGTCAATGGATTCAGACTTATGCTTCATCAAGTACACTAGACCATATCGAGAATGGTCATCAGTGAAGGTGATAAAGTAAAGGAAACCTCCTCTAGCCATTTCTCCAAATGGGCCACAAACGTCAGTATGCACTAAGCCTAAGATTTGTGAGGCCCTTTCAAAATTCCCTGTGAAGGGCGATCAAGCCATCTTTCCTTTGAGACAAGATTCACAAGTAGGATAGGGATCCAATCCCAATGGGCCAATTAGCCCATCTTTTTCCATTTTGCGAATCTTTTGTTCGCCAGCATGGCCTAGTCGAGTGTGCCATATTAATCTTTGGTTTATTTGAAGCCTACTACGTTTCCTTTGTATTGTATTCACAGCACACTTATTCTTGACATTAAGGTAACACAATGCATTTATCAAAGAAACAAAGCCTACTAATTTATTACCATAATAAATCTTGCATTGTTCATTAATAAAACAAAAGTGTAACCTTATTTAACTAAAATGGAAATTGAACCAATGTTTAACAATATCCAGAAATAGCATATGTCTAGAATAAAAAATAATGAGGCAAATCTTGTTTTAGTAGCCGCAACGCCTTGCCCGCTGCCTACTTTGATCTTCTCCTCATTAGGGCTCAGCTCCCTTCTTCTTCCCAGATTCTGATTCACACAATTATACAAAAGGTGTTAACTTCTGAATCATAATCGATGAAGAGGGAATATTATAAAGCAATTAGTTTCAAACTATAAAATTATTCACCTTTTGCTTGTATATTAGGACAGTCTCTTCTCCAGTGGCCCAGCTCACCGCAGCATAAACACGTGTCTTGTTTTTCTAGCCCTCTTATTTCTCCTTCGTTGTGCCTTGTTGCACGTCGTACTGGATGCTCCCTCCTCTAAATGGGCATTATTCCTTTTTCCATCAAATGTTTTAGGAAATGTAATAGCCATGGGATTGTTCCATTTGTCCGTCTTTATTTGTTTCTGAGCAACCTTGAGTTTTTCCAATAGCCCAGCTAAAGATCTCTCAATGTCATTCATATCAAAATTTATGACGAAATAATAGAACGAATCTGGGAGTGATTGTAAAATAAGATCAACTTGGAGATGCAGGTCCATGTAGAAGTTTAAAGATTTTAGTTTTTCTATCATGGTCATCATTTTGAAAACGTGTTCTCCAACATCTTCTCCTTCAGTCATTTTAGTTCGGAATAGATCCCTTGAAATAAAGTATCTGGCGGTCCTACCGCGTTCTCCAAACAATTCATCCAGATGAAGGATAATGTCTCTTGCATTATCCATCTTATCATGAGACCTTTGCAGCTCTATGCACATTGAGCTCAATATGTACACTCTTCCTCTATGGTTGTCACAGCACCAATCCCAATGAGCTAGGCGAACTTCATCACCCTCGTCTGGTCTAGGAATGGGAGGACGACCAATTTCCAATACATAGTCAATGGATTCATTGCTAAGGACCATCCTAAGCATAGTGAGCCATTCTATGTAATTTGGACCGGTGAGAATCGTATTTTCCATTAACTTCGACAGTGGTTTGGGAGACATGGTTTTTGATTGAGAGAGATAAAACAAAATGACTGCAGAATATAAGCCAGACTTAATTAGATTATTGAACTAAACTAAAACCAAGTTTAAAATCAAGGACTTCGACTTATAACTTGGCTCCCACTACATTTTTCGAAATTCCACACTCCCACTGTGAAATGACGGAAGCGATCGTTGATGAAAATTTCGTGGTGGGGATTGAGTTCTTTAATTAATATAATGGATGACAACCCTTTAACGATATTTGGTCCATTACTTAATTAAAGTGGTGTCAAACATCAATCTATCAAATAGACAGTTCAATCATATTTATCCCATAATATGGATTTAATCCTTGATCTTATTAAGTTTAGTGGAGGGAAAGGATGCCTAGCACCCCTTACTAACTTAGTATTATTTTTGTTTGGGAGAATTCATGTTCAAAACATTTATTTCGTCTCACTTTGCACATTTAACAATTTATATAGCGCATATTGATAACACACATGCTTCATACAACTAAATAACATGCATCGAAAGCAATAATACAACACACAAGTCTATGGGCTTTTATCTAGAGGGCCCAAGCCAATGGGCCATCATAAAATTTAAAAAGAAAAGCCTAGCTAATCTTCGTGGGCTCCAAGCTCCTCTTCTTTTGCATGATCTCCATCTTGAAAGGCCTATTCTATTTCTATTTATTACAAGAGGTAATTTAAAACCTATACATAAATCTAGAAATAAAATAAAATGGGCTCAAACCGGCCCGTACAACCCATCAAAAGAAATACATAATCAAAAGAAGCAACCTAAGCCCATAGACATATGTCACCATCACATAATACATGCTCGCGATAAATAAAGCATTTATGTTGGTGATTAATAAAAATTAATTAGTCCAACTTAATTAATTTCCACAATAAAATTTCAAATTTCATTGATTCATATGAAAATAATCCTATTTATGAGAATTCTTTATTTAAATAAATAACTTAATAAATAAAATTCTCCAAGAGTTTATTAATTATTTATTTCATTCAAATAAAGATCAATAAAAACTATATTGGGCTTAATTTTAACAAAATTAAATTACCAACCATTGGCATATTCAAAATTAACTAATTTATTGAATTATCCACAATTTTAATCAAAACAATTTGGGCCCCTTTTTAATTAAATCCGGGTCATCATCCTTTTGACCCACCCAGATAACTAAAATAGCCCAAACACCTATTCAAATAAAATTTGGACCTTAGGAAAATATAACCTGACCCATTAGGGGCCGATTCACAAAAAACCGGGCCCCAAAACAGGTTTGTGTGCTGGGCGCATGGCACGGTGTATGTCGTGCGCGCAGCGCACGGTTTAATTGTGCTTGGCCGGACGCGCAGCGTCTGGCTAGCTCCTCCTACCGGCGCCGTGAAATGGCATGGCATTGGGGCCCACCCAGTGTGTGCAGTGCGCACACTGTGTGCGCAGTGCGCACACTGTGTGCGCAACGGGAGGCCTTTTTGGCCTCCTATTGCGCGCACAGCCCGCGCTGTCTGTGCGCCCACCGCGCAGACTACACACGCGTTTTGCGTCGCGCGCGTCTCGGGGTTAAACTTTTCCGATTCTCATAAATTTTATATGCCCAGATTCGTAACTCATTAAAAAACAACTTTTATGAATAAACTGAAGCAAAATTCAGAATATTTTCATATGAAAAACACGTTCAAGAAGGCCTAAAAAACGCAAAAAAAAACAGTCAAATCACATAAGCAATTAAGCACAGAATTTAGAGATTGGCTCTGATACCACTGTTGGGAATTATACGAATAAAACGCAGCAGAAAGTAAATTTAATTCCCAAAGCCCGAATCATCTCTAATCCTCGTGTTTAATTCTGTATAGAAAAATTACCGTTCTCGCGTATGTTGATTTCTGAACGTGATCCTTTTCTCTAACGCCGAATTTGCCAACGTCTCTAATTCGTCACGCCGGAATCAAAAACAAAAAACTCCTCCTTTCTTCCTTGTCAAAGACGGCTAGAGAGAGAGAAAGAGGTGGGAGATTTTTTCTTGGAGAGAAAGTTATGTAAGTTGCCTTTTGTTATTTTTCACCTTGTGATATATTTATATCATTATGAAACAATAACACTTGCATGCAAGAGCCCTATTTGGGCATCCATTTGGCCGCCCCTTAGTGGGCTCGGAAGCCTTTGGGCTTTCGTCTTGCTTGCTAATTAATTAATCGGACAATTTATTTATCCAATAAATAAATTGATAATCCAATTAATTCAATTCCTAATTAATTTATAATTCAATTTTTCCAAGAAATTAATTAACTCATTAATTTAATTAATTAATTAAATTATCCAATAATTAATTAATTAATTACGGCATCCAATGCTGTGAATTTCTCTCAAGTCTTTTTCCCATGTTTTTCCTTTTGCACTTCCTTTAAGCGCGACTCTTTAGGTTCGTCTCAAAAGGCAATTGGGAGGAATCCAAAGGGGTGTGAGTGACACTTAGCCAGTCTTGTGGCTCACACCGTAACCCAATTGAGAACGAATGAATAGGATCATTCGAAACCATTACGCCGTGAATACCGTACGTGTATAAACCTTTTATTCTTATATCCCAGTCAAGTAAGAGTCATGGTTTAAAGTCAAACTCATATAACTTGACCATATGCCTAAGCTCATAATAAGTCGAGGTATTTAAATGCTTTGGCCAAAGACTTTCATTCTCACTTATTCATGATCGCATAGGATATTTTACTCATTCACATATGAGAGAATAAATTCCATATTGCAAATCAGTTAACAATGCTACTTGCCCATCAAGTCGCACTTCGGAAACCTCATTGGATTGATTTCATAGTGGGTGATTGAGGTTCTCAATGTCTAGATGGGTTGCAACCTTTTTTGATATATGACCCGTCTAGAAATTGTGGTAGCGCCTAGTACCAGTTAAACCATTTAACGATTCAATCCCTTTGGCTCATGAATCACTTAACCGCAACCTTTTTCGATATATAGGTGGTGATTCATCTAAGTCTATTCCCATCAACGCATATCAGTCTAACAATTTAATCTCACTTTGCAACCTTTTTTGAGATATGGGGCAAAATTCGCTTCGACTGAAGTCATCTAATGCACTAAAGAAGAGCAAGCATATTACCTTTATATATGACCCCCCCTAATACCGGGACAGTGCCATATACAAGATGCAGCCATCTCGTTCTAAAGTTTGATGGAGATCCAGGATATCAAATACCCTTTACTTACTTAGTATTATTTGATACACGGAGTTATTATATTTTAGGTCTCACTTTGCACATTAATTTATTAAACACTAATTATGGAAATGCATAAGAAAAACGCTTGGCAATTTTTAACAACACACACACACGTATGGGCTTTAGTCAAGATTGTCTCGAGTCAACGAGTCAATCGGGGAGGGGTTCTAATCTTTTACAAAAGAGATCTTTGACGCCGTTCCAAGCTTGCTACCTTCTTCTCTCTTGATCTAATACTTTTATTACAATGGTACATGTCTATACAATTGATCTAAATAAAAATAAAGATACAAACTGGGGGAGATCAAACTCCGGCCCAATACAACCTAGATAATAAAAAGAAACTAACCCTAAGCCAATACGAGGTGTCACCATAACATAATGATGAAAGGAGTATATAATCAAATTAAACACATATGTGATTATTATTAAATCTTATTTAATATTTAATTAAATCCAATTTAATTAATATCCAGATATAAATCCAATTTATTTTGAATTTTAATATTAATGGGCCAAGCCCAAATATTTAGTCTAATCCAATTAAAGCTGACTTTATCAAATAGAGCCCAATCATGGTCGAAATAATTTAAAAGCGAAATTAAACTCTAATCTAAATCTAATTCCATATTAATTTGGGTCAACCCTATTTAATTTAATCCATAAAATAAAGCAAACCCAACAAGCTTTATTTGGTCATTTAAATCCAATTTAAATACCAAGGATTAAATTTGATGATTAACCTTAAGTGGCTAATAAATCTAATTTTGGCCTAGAAAAATCCAATTTTAAATAAAGTAATAAAAATTAAATCCAATTTAATTCTCAATTAAAATCCAATTTTAAAATTGAAAAAGATATTATGGGGCTTTTAATTTTAAAATTAATCCACAAAAATAATTTTAAAAATGCTAATTGGATTTGAACCCAATTTTATTTTCAAAATCATCCATTAGGTTCAAAATACATCCAATGGGCTAAATGGGCCAAGACCCAATTTAAAAAATAATTTTAAACTTGTAGGATTAATTTTTCAAGGTCCGGGCCTGGCCCGACAAAAATTAAAATTACGCATCGGGCCAAGTCCAATGTATGGCGCTGCCCTAGCTGGCAGTGCCAGCTGTCACACACACACACACATGCATGGCACGGCGCTGTGCGATTGGAGCGTCGTGGGATCCAATCCTCCAATCGCGCAACGTTTGCCATGCTGCCGCCACCGGTTTGACGTGTCGGCGGACTCGCCTTGTCCTTTTCAAACATGCAATTTAATCATCAAAAACTCAATAGTTTAAACATGCAAAAAATTAAATCATAACACCCATTTTTTACATTTTTGCATACAATACGAAAAAACACAAAAAATCATATTTATATTCGTAAAAAATATAAACATTCATCACATGCATTTGTTAGTGTTATGCCCTCAAATGCCATAGAGGATAGAACTATAGGGCATTGAATTGTAACTTAACATTCTTATATTAAAAAAAGGCATTTCATGTTGTTTCTTATAGGCATTTGTAAGGTTTCATAAACAACGTATAGTCCTTGATAATAAGGCAAACCTTTTACTCCTTATGGGTTAGGGAGAATGGCACTAGAAATGTTAGATCCTTAGTATCTAAATTGGTTTGCAAGTCGAAGAGAGTATTGACTGGACATCATTACTGGATAGAGACTTGTATGATATAAGTTTTGATAGGGAAGTGCCAGTCGAACACTATGAGTTTGTTAGTGGGAACTTATGTCATAGACACATCAGTTAGATTGATGAGTTCGAACACGGCTCGCATCACTTATGTCACATGGGTTTTCACTCAATGACAGTAAATGACAAAACTGATAAGTTGTGATAGGTACGCGTGAACCTTGTGACATCAAGTCTGTCATTAGAGTAGTTAGATCCAATTCACCCGTTGGTGGGCTCGAAGTGCAGCTTAATAGGCAAGTAGTAATCTTAACTGATTAGCAAAATAGAATTTATTCTCTCATAAGTGAATGAGCAAAATATCCTATGCCGTCATGAATGGGTGAGGTCAAAGACTTTGGCCAAAGCATTAGAGATACTCATGTTGGACATAAGAGTATACTCAGTGACCTCGATTCATTATGAGCTAAGCATATGGTCAAGTCCTATGAGTTTGACTAAACCATAACTCTCACTTGACTGGGATATAAGAATAAAGGGTTTATACTCATACGGTATTCACAGCGTGAAATGTTTGTAATGTTTCTATTCATTCGTTCTCAATTGGGATACGATGTGGGCCACCAGACTGGCTAGGTGTTACCCACATCCTTTTGACTTCCTCTATGAGCTAAGCATATGGTTAAGTCCTATGAGTTTGACTAAACCATAACTCTCACTTGATTGGGATATAAGAATAAAGGGTTTATACTCATACGGTATTCACAACGTGAAATGTTTGTAATGATTCTATTCATTCGTTCTCAATTGGGATACGATGTGGGCCACCAGACTGGCTAGGTGTTACCCACATCCTTTTGACTTCCTCTCAATTGCCTTTTGAGACGAACCTAAAGAGCCGCGCTTAAAGGAATTGCAAAGGAAAAATTATGGAATAAGACTTGAGAGATTTTTCGGTATTTGATATCGCAATTAATTAATTAATTAAATCATTAGATTATCTTATTAATTAATTAAGTTAATGTGTAATTAATTTCTTTATGAAATTAATTATAGATTAAACTTGGATTAATTAGTTATTTAATAATTTATTTATTGGATAAATCATATTAATTAAATAATTAATTAAATTAAAACTATATACATGGACTAAGTCCGAGGACTTAATACGCCCAAGTGGGCATCCATTATGGACGCCTAGGCCTTAGTAATTTAGGCTTAATTATTTCCTCGTGTAGTATAAATACTATTTAGTGGAAATACTTAACCCTAGCCTCATAATTGTCTTTCTCTCCAAGTCATAGAATTCCACTTTTCTCTCTCTCTCTCTCTAGCCGTCCATAGGGGAAGGAAAAGAAGGATTTTTCGCTCTCAACACTGACATGGTGATTTAGAAGCAGTGGCTGTTTCACTGCTTGGAAAAGGGATCAAAAGCTGGTTCAGAATCTTCAATAACACGAAGAAAGGTACACTTTCTTTAACATGACTTGAATACATGAAATTGGAGATGAAGCACCATGAGATTTAAATTTTCCGTTGCGTTTTATATGTAAAAAACCCAACAGTGGTAAAGAGCCAACTCTGATTTTCGTATTTAGCCAAATACGTGATTTTATGTGTTTTTCGTGTTTTTGTAGCATGATGAATATGATGTTGTATTATGATTTAGAGCCATGATTTTTCTGCGTTTTTTTTAGATATTATTGCATGATAATATGGTGAATCGAGACTAATATGGCTTTGTTTCTTATAACAATGCCATCTTCATCCATCTTGTTCCTAAACACCCATCTAGTCCCAATAACTCCTTGGTGAGTTGGTCTTGGTACTAGCGTCCAAACCTTGCTTCTCTCAAATTGGTTAAGCTCTTCTTACATTGCTTCTACCCAACTTGAATCACTGAGCGCTTCATCCACTTTCTTTGGTTCCATTTGAGATAAGAAACTTGTGAACATGGCCTTATTTATTGTAGCAGACCTAGTTCTAACAGTGCTCCAATATCTCCAATGACTAGCTCTGGTGGATGGTCTCTAAGCCATTTACGGTCTAGTTGGAACGGGTTGAGATACTCTTGATTATCAATTGCTTGACCCTCATTTGTCTCTTGCGCAGTCGCTACATCATTCACAGTTCCAATTTGCTCTTGATGATCATTCTGTTCATGATCATCAGCGATTCTGACATTATCATCATTAGTAACCTCACGAGTAACCTTAGGAATAGGCACAAAGATCTCATCATCCTCATCATTGACACGCTAGAAGCTAACGTGCTTTGGTAGCAAGTCCACTAGTCATGTGTAGTAATAGAAATGGACAATAAGTCCGGGTTGTCGAACCACGTAGACTTGAATTTTAGTTTATGATTTTTGATAACAAAAGGAAGTAAATTAGAGATTTAACCAAAAAGGAAAGTAAAATAAGTTAAAACGAAAGTAAAGAGAGATTAAACTTACAAGATGGAGAGGTGACTGAGGCTCATGTTCGGGCACATGTTGCATATTGCTATCCTAAGATCATTACCAATTCATTAGACATACATTGCTATGGTGAAAGCTCCTAAGGTAAAGAATAACCGATTGATAAGAGGTGTTTTTACGTGTTTTTAAGCCCCTTTGCGTTTATGTTTTAGGTTCATTTATTGCTTGATTATTGCCACATGTGCGTTTAATCCATGCATTAAGAGATTTCAGGCCTTAAGTGGATACATTCGAAGAATGGGCTGAAAAATGACGTATAAAACAAGTTTAGGCCAAGTTGCTTCACACCTACGCGCCCAAGCGCCCCTCCAACCACGCCCAGGCGCAGCTGACATCCAGTTCCGAGGATTTGCTTCGCACTCCGGCGCCTAGGCGCCATCATAGCTACGCCTGGGCGCCGATTTCGCAACACTTACCACGGTTTAAGGCTATTTTTGTACATTTAGAGACCGAATTGGAAAATGTTTCCTTCTACAAAGTTGTAGATCTATGTATTAGCTTCACGTGGGAACTTGAATCATCCAAATCGGAGGTCTTTGGAGAGATTTATGAAGTAAATACTATTGTTGCGCAGGAAAGCAAGAAAGCTGTCTAGACTTCGCACATCCGCGCCTAGACGCCAAAACACCCACGCCGGGGCGCCGATACCTCCGACATTTGATTCCTTTTAGCCAAAAGTTCAGCATTTTAGATGGAAGGGAATCATTTAAAGCCAAGAGGTCAGCACATGTGTTGAGGGGGTGCCTTAGTTGTATTTCTTGATTGGCATGCTTTATAGGAATTGTTTATTACATGCTTGATGGGTTTTTGAGTTTAAAAAGGGGAAGAGAGTCTAAAAGGAAAAAACACAAGGGGGAGGGCAGCCGTCCATCATCCTTCCCCCATCAATCATTCATCATTTTCAATTCTTCACCAATCATCATTCTTTGAAGTTTGCTAGGAAGAGGAAGAAGGAAAAGAGCTAGAGATTTGAAGCCACAATCAAGGATCCATCTTGAATCACACTTGAGGGAGTTTTTAATTGTTTTTCATTACATTTTATGCTCATGATTATGTATATGACAACATTAGATTCTTTTAAGCCATTGATGATGAGCTAATTTTGTAGAACTAGGGCCATGTAAGGCTAAATTGTGATTTATACTTATAATAGAGGATTGTTGTGATTACTCTTATATTGTTATGTGATGTGAATTTGTGTTTTTTGCCTATCTTGCATATACTTGATCACTACATGTTAGAATCTTATGCCTAGGTTAATATTTTGGGAGAAAATGGACTTAGGGTGCAAGAAATTCACATCATGACCCGCAACTAATGAGGAATTGCCCTAGACATAGGTAAAGATTCCCGGGTGAAGTTATTCGATTCTAATCGAGTGAACTCTAGTACGTTAATGCATGTTTAGTGGTTAGATTTCCGGATAAGAATATTTGGGAAATCATGATCTAAGCATAGGAGTTTATACGCGAGACATCAGTTATTCTCTACCTTAGGAGTTTTCACCATAACAATATAAGAGTAATTCTCCAACAAGAACCTTTATTAGTATATTTGATCAATTTGGACCTAGCATGTGCCTTAGTCTCTCTTTATAGTTTGTGTAAAATCAATTGTGTAATCTTGTTCTTATTGTATGCATTTTACCTCTAATTTACTTTAATTATATTTGTTCTTTATCATTACAAATCATAAACTAAAATTCAAGTCTCCGTGGTTCGACAACCCGGACTTTTCGTCCACACTTATTACTACACACGACTAGTGCACTTGCTATCATAGCACGTTAGCTTTTAGCGTGTCAAGTTTTTGGCGCCGTTGCCGGGGACTTGTTTATTTTAGTTTTTGATTTTATTGCAAGTTTTTTTTAGTATTTATTTTATTTCCATTTCTCATTTCAGGACTAACTAGCAATGGCTGGTAACTTTCCAGATATTAACCTTCCAGAAAACAGAGAGTGGTTGCAAAATATCATACAAGCTATGCAACCACCAGTGCCTCTTGCATCCATTCGTAGTAGTCAACCACGACGGGTTCACCCTATTCAGAGACCTGTGTTTATTCCGGAATTCACCACACCAAATTTCCAAGTTCCGCCTCACCTACTCACCATGGTTCAGAACAACCCATTTTATGGGGATCCAAGCGAATCACCATATGATCACTTGGAAAACTTTGACAACATCCTCTCAACCATACAACTCCATCCAAGAGATCTCGACTCTCTTCGCTTTCGATTCTTCTATTTTTCCCTCAAGGATAAGGGAACCACTTGGTATAAGTCTCTTCTCCCACAATCCATCACGACTTGGGAAAAGCTTACGGATTTGTTTCTGGATAAATTCTTTCCACCATCAAAGGTAAATGAGCTCCGAAGTGAAATAAGGGGATTTAAGCAGAAAACGAATGAGTCATTGGCGAATGCATGGGCAAGGTACATGTTTATGCTTAGAAAATGCCCATCACATAATTACTCTCTATGCGATCTTGTGCAATATTTTTACGACGGGGTTCGATCGAGGGTTAGGCATCGACTCAATGCTGGAGCTGGTGGTGATTTATTGGGACTAGATGATCAGACTGCGTGGAGAACACTTAAGCAATTGGCACAAGAGGATGAGTGGTACCCTGAGGATGATGATGAAGAAATTTTCCCTAAAAAGATTACGAGTGTTAAAGCGGTTGAGGAAATTGGCAATTTTGAGGAAGAATCGAAGGGGCAAGGAAATCATCAACAAGACCAAGTGAGAATTCCTACTCCAGAGGAACAACTTGATAACACCATTGGAGAGCTCCGCCTTATGATGAAAGATGTATGGCGGGAAATGAAGGAGATGAATCATCAACTCAAGCAACTATCGAGCGACATCTCTGAGAAAGCACTGGGGGCACTAGTGTGTGACACTGAAGAGAATTTGAAGGAGGAATGCAACACTCTGACGTTCAATGAAAGAAAGTTGAGAAATTCGAAAGCAGATTCCCCCAACGATGAGCATTCGACTCCTATCCTTTCTGAGGCTGTTGATATTCCTTTGCCTTCCTCCTTAGCCACAGGTAAATCGGTATTTGATGCCGATGATGGTAAGTTGTCAATGAATATAGAAGATGATATGGTTAATTTCAATAACTATGAGGTTTTTGAGCATCCACTTGATTTGGATTTGAATTTACACATTGATGCTTTTGATCCTTTTAGTGTTGAGCACTTTCAGGAAAAACGATCCAATAATCTTCTACATCCATACATCATGGAGCTGAAATATGTCAAGGTGATTGGTGAAGAAAAACGAGAAGTTATCTCTAACTTGGAAGAGAGTCCACACCACCATTGGAAACATGGAGAAGAAAGAGTAATCGAGGTGTTAAGGGACAATGGAAAAATTCATGAGTGGATGATTGCTCGGTCACAACATAAGTTATTTTTCACAAAGAATCGGCCAATCTTCTTTCCAAATGACCAAAGAGTGAACCGAAACATGAGAATGGATTGGAGAACAAATAAGGTATTCATACGGAAACCGCCTTGAAATAACTCGGTAAAGTCAAGCTAATGACTTTAAACAAGCGCTTCTTGGGAAGCAACCCAAGTTTGTAAGTTTTCTTTTCTTTTTGCTTTTGTTTTTGTCATGTTTAGTTCGTTTCCTTATGTTGTGTTCAAGCATGCACTTTTGGCATGTAAGTTTTCTTATGCTTGATGGTTTGAAGAGTTGAAGTGTTTGATATGATGCACATTTGGACCCCATGTTTAGAGATGCTTATTTTACTCGAAAGGAGGAGAAGCTTTGTAAGGATGCATTGGAAGTTTAAGGATGTTTTTTTAACATCCTTGGTTGTGAGTGTTCTTTTACCGTTGTGTATGCTTGTTATAACAACATTGGGGACAATGTTGGATTTAAGTTTGGGGGTACAAGAGTGCTTATTTCGAACATTGAAAATGCAATCCTAATTTTTTGCTTGAGTTTGGGGGATAGTTTGTTTGGCATCATGTTTATAGGCTTCTTTGTTGAGAAAATCAAGCATGAAATTTTTTTTTTAGTCCTTCCAATTGATGCATTGAAATTAATTAACTTGGAAAAATGGCATGATTTCTTGAACTAATTTGAATTTAACGGAACATATATATCTTTGAAATTGCTCATGGAGACCCTATACTAGGATTGATTTCTTAGATGATTCACATTGCACAATAAATCGAGGGTAGAGGAGTGGAGAGGATAACCATCTTGAGACACTTAAGGAATTTTTTCCGGAAATATTAACTTAGATTTTTCATAAGGTTATAAGTTGAATAGTAATTTTGTATGCTAAACAATGAATTCAAAAGGTTGAATTTTGGTATGACCAAAAGTGGTCAGGCTAATACGTACCGGAGGTGAAAAGTTTCATGCCTATATAATGTACTATTATGCTAATTTGAGCTAAGCTCAAGCCAAAAAAAAGTGAATTATTTAAAAGATCTAGTTTTATTTCGTGGCCTTTGACACTCGAGTGATTAAATCCTTAGGAGTGTCTCTACACTTAATGCCCCAAAACTATCTAGTTTGGGAGTCATTGATCTAAAGCTTGTTACATGGGTGTCATAGAAAGTCTAATGGAATAAAACATTGCACATGATCTAGCCTTAATGAATTTAATGGAAGTTTCATACGAATTGAAAGTTGAATGTTGAGATAATGAAATTTAAATGACTATGAGATTTTCTATAATTCTTGTGCTTTATGTTTGATCAAAAGTTGATAGATATGGGATTAATGTCCAAAATTTGGTAAAGATGCCTCTCGACTATAATGCCTTAGATTATTTTCACTACACCCTAGGGAGTCTTTTCGAGTATTGGTGTCACATGAGCAAAAGTATTTGATATGTATATATATACTTGTGAGCTTTAAAAGGATGATTTTATGCCATTCATTCCTGTTAATTATGTTGAGATGTATTGATTTGGTTGAAATTGAAAAGTTCTTAGATTTTGTGGGTATATCGTATGCAAACCCTCACGAGACTATAACTCGTCCTTTGAGGTAACTCAAAGGTTTAAAGGCTTGTTGCACTCGCTAAGTGCAATCGTTTACTCCACGAAAGTGAGTTAGTTAGTTGTTTTTGTTTTCTCCCATTGATTGATGATTTCTTCCATGCCTTATAGCTCTTATTGCTCGAGGTCGAGCAATTGATAAGTTTGGGGGTGTTGATAAGAGGTGTTTTTACGTGTTTTTAAGGCCCTTTACGTTTATGTTTTAGGTTCATTTATTTCTTGATTATTGCCACATGTGCGTTTAATCCATGCATTAAGTGATTTCAGGCCTTAAGTGGATACATTCGAAGAATGGGCTAAAAAACGACGTATAAAACAAGTTTAGGCCAAGTTGCTTCACACCTACGCGCCCAAGCGCCCCTCCAACCACGCCCAGGCGCAGCTGACATCCAGTTCCGAGGATTTGCTTCGCACTCCCGCGCCTAGGCGCCATCATAGCTACGCCTGGGCGCCGATTTAGCAACACTTACCACGGTTTAAGGCTATTTCTGTACATTTAGAGACCGAATTGGACAACGTTTCCTTATACAATGTTGTAGATCTATGTATTAGCTTCACGTGGGAACTTGAATCATCCAAATCGGAGGTCTTTGGAGAGATTTATGAAGGAAATACGATTATTGCACAGGAAAGCAAGAAAGCTGTCTAGACTTCGCACATCCGCGCCTAGACGCCAAAACACCCACGCCGGGGCGCCGATACCTCCGACATTTGATTCCTTTTAGCCAAATGTTCAGCATTTTAGGTGGAAGGGAATCATTTAAAGCCAAGAGGTCAGCACATGTGTTGAGGGGGTGCCTTAGTTGTATTTCTTGATTGGCATGCTTTATAGGAATTGTTTATTACATGCTTGATGGGTTTTTGAGTTTAAAAAGGGGAAGAGAATCTAAAAGGAAAAAACACAAGGGGGAGGGCAGCCGTCCATCATCCTTCCCCCATCAATCATTCATCATTTTCAATTCTTCACCAATCATCATTCTTTGAAGTTTGCTTGGAAGAGGAAGAAGGAAAAGAGCTAGAGATTTGAAGCCACAATCAAGGATCCATCTTGAATCACACTTGAGGGAGTTTTTAATTGTTTTTCATTACATTTTATGCTCATGATTATGTATATGACAACATTAGATTCTTTTAAGCCATTGATGATGAGCTAATTTTGTAGAACTAGGGCCATGTAAGGCCAAATTGTGATTTATACTTATAATAGAGGATTGTTGTGATTACTCTTATATTGTTATGTGATGTGAATTTGTGTTTTTTGCCTATCTTGCATATACTTGATCACTACATGTTAGAATCTTATGCCTAGGTTAATATTTTGGGAGAAAATGGACTTAGGGTGCAAGAAATTCACATCATGACCCGCAACTAA
The DNA here is from genome assembly GCA_019426215.1 of Buddleja alternifolia. Lineage (NCBI taxonomy): Eukaryota > Viridiplantae > Streptophyta > Magnoliopsida > Lamiales > Scrophulariaceae > Buddleja > Buddleja alternifolia. The sequence goes on along the minus strand of CM033390.1, from coordinate 24,038,398 downwards.
TGAGGAATTGCCCTAGACATAGGTAAAGATTCCCGGGTGAAGTTATTCGATTCTAATCGAGTGAACTCTAGTACGTTAATGCATGTTTAGTGGTTAGATTTCCGGATAAGAATATTTGGGAAATCATGATCTAAGCATAGGAGTTTATACGCGAGACATCAGTTATTCTCTACCTTAGGAGTTTTCACCATAACAATATAAGAGTAATTCTCCAACAAGAACCTTTATTAGTATATTTGATCAATTTGGACCTAGCATGTGCCTTAGTCTCTCTTTATAGTTTGTGTAAAATCAATTGTGTAATCTTGTTCTTATTGTATGCATTTTACCTCTAATTTACTTTAATTATATTTGTTCTTTATCATTACAAATCATAAACTAAAATTCAAGTCTCCGTGGTTCGACAACCCGGACTTTTCGTCCACACTTATTACTACACACGGCTAGTGCACTTGCTATCATAGCACGTTAGTTATTAGCGTGTCAAGTTATTAGGAAGTAAATTAGAGATTTAACCAAAAAGGAAAGTAAAATAAGCTAAAACGAAAGTAAAGAGAGATTAAACTTCCAAGATGGAGAGGTGACTGAGGCTCATGTTCGGGCACATGTTGCATATTGCTATCCTAAGATCATTACCAATTCATTAGACATACATTGCTATGGTGAAAGCTCCTAAGGTAAAGAATAACCGATGTCTCGTGATAGACTCCTATACTTAATTGATGGTTTCCTAAGTATGTCTACCCGGAAATCTAACCACTAAGCATGCATTAAAGAACTACAATCGAACGACTTCACCCGGGAATCTTTACCTATGTCTAGGGCAATTCCTATTTGGTTGGTGATGTTGTCAAATTCTTGCACCCTAAGTCAACTTTCTCTCGAATAATTCACCTAGGCATGATATCAACCACATGGTGATCAAGCATATGTAAGGCATTCAACCACAAAATCACAACACATAGCAATATACGAATTGAAATGGAAAACGATCTTATTATAACAACACTAACAACATGGCCTTCTCATGGCCCAAGTTCAACAATTTAGCTCATAAAATGCATAAGGGAAAAGCTAAGCATAAGATCCATGTTCATAGACAAAGATGAATCTAAAGCTAAGAAACTCCCTATGTTGAATTGATGATTGAATCTTTAATTGGAGGCTTGAATCTCTTCTTTCCCTTCTCTTTTCCTCTTCTAAAGTGATGAAAACTGAGGTCGCAATCCCAAGAAATCCCCAAAATTCACTTAGAATTCGAACCCCCTTTCTTTCCTTTCATTTTTGGCCTTTATACCTTCAAACCCGCGGTATCGGCGCCCAAGCATGGCCTAAGTGGCGCCTAGGCACGGTCCAGGTGGCCTAAGTGGTTTGGGGAATAATTTGACCGGCGCTTAGGTGCGGATAAGGTGGCGCCTAGGCCCCACAGTGCGAAGTCGTAACCGTTTTCTTGTTTTTCAGCGCAGTAATCGTGTTTTCTTCATAACTTTCTCCACGGACCTCAGATTTGGATGATTCAAGTTGCCACGTGAAGCCACGATGGAGTTATACAACTTTATAGAAGAAAACTTCCTCAAATTCGATTTCAAAATATACTGAAATACTGTGTTTTTGTGCACTTTACGTCGATTGCAGTGATTTTCCACCTTTACTCAATAAGCACATAGATTATACGCATATGTGGCATAAATCAAGTGATAAATGAATCTAAAACATAAACATAAGGGCTTAAAAACACGTAAAAATGACTCTTATCAATCATCATCACTATCATCCCTAAGATTGATTTGTGACGCTTGCTAGGCAAGATCTTTAATTCCTACATCATCAGGATTAATCTTACTCGGTTCTTGGTTAGTATCAGCAAACACAACATGAATGGATTCTTCAACCTTAGATTTGATCTTATTTAGGATACGAAAACTCTTTCCGTTTTTGGCATAGCCTAGAAAGATTCCTTCACCCGCTTTAGGATCAAACGTCTTTAAACTTTGAGATCCATTGTTATGAATGAAACATTTTGAACCAAATACATGAAAATATAAAACGTTAGGCTTACGTCCCTTCCACAACTCATATGGAGTCTTCTCATGTTGCTTGTTGATCATACACCGGTTCTGAGTGTAGCAAGCAGTATTGATAGCTTCGACCCAAAACCTTTGAGGCAGCTTAGACTCTGTAAGCATCATCCTAGCGACTTCTTTAAGCGTTTTGTTCTGTCGCTAGGCAACTCCATTCTGTTGAGGTGTTCTAGGAGCAGAATACTCATCAAGTATTCAAAATCTATAAAAAACTTCTCCACAAATTGATTAGTAAATTCAGTTCCTCTATCGCTTCTAATTCTTGTCACTTTGAGATCTTTATAAGTTTGCAATTGACGAATTAGTAATGTGAGCTTGACACTAGTTTCATCTTTGGTCGCTAGGAATTCTACCCATGTATAGCGAAAGAAATCATCAACTATTACAAGCGAGTACTTTTTACCACTAACACTCATGATTTGAATAGGACTAAACAAATCTAGATGTAATAGTTCAAGAACTCTAGAATTAGATAGACATGGTTTCTTCTTAAAAGATGATTTAACTTGTTTACCCATTTGACATGCATCACATAAGGGATTTTTTTGAAAGGAACCCTTAGGTAATTCCTCTACTAGATTTAGCGATATTAATTGAGAGATTGCCTTAAAGTTGAGGTGATTCATTTTTCTATTCCATAACCAACCCAATTCATTTTGACTTTTAGCAACAAAGCATGTGGGGTTGTTATCAATTGTAGAATCCCAATCCACTAAATACACATTGTTCGTTCTTTTTCCTTTTAGTTTAGTATACTTAGTCTTAGCGTCGTTAACATAGCAGAAGTCGCTTGAGAATTTTACTTCAAAGCCTTTATCACAAAATTGACTAATGCTTAACAAGTTATCTTAAGACCCTCAACATAATATACATCACTAATCGTGATGTTCCCTCTCTGCATGATACTATACCTTTGGTTTTACCTTTGGAGTTATCACCAAAAACAACTTGAGGACCATTGGCTGCTTGATAGTTGATCAATAGATCCTTGGAACCAGTCATGTGTCTTGATGATCCACTATCACAATACCAAACTGAAGTATCGGTGTTGGCTCTAGGTACCTGCAATCAAAAGAGAAGTTCTATTTTTGTTTAGGTACCCATTGTTGCATGGGTCATTTAGCATTAGTAGCATTGTTAGTTTGAATTAGAACTTTAGGAACCCATATTTGCCTAGTCTTCATTGTAGGAATACTGGCCTTCTTAGGTTTCACATTGTGTTGTGTGTGCTTTTTGGGTGTATAATAATATCCTTGATTATAATAGTAATCATAATCATAGTCATAATCATAATTATCATAGTATCAATAATATGATCTTGACTGCCTTGGATATTGACGTTGGTATTTCCTGGGCGCTGGCTTGGGTTGCACTTTTGGTGCTGGATGCTTAGCACTTGATTCACAGTGATTAGGCTTATCCTTGGCCTTTTGAGCTTTTGGATGAACCTGTCTTTGTGAACCATGTACCTTTATCTTTCCCTTGCCTGAGTCAGCTATGGCTTTCTCATTTGGCCTCGTACCATTGTCGCTTAGTTCATTCAGCGTTTGACTTTGTGAACCTTTCTCAACAAAGAAAACACTTTTTCCTTTGTTGTTCGCCATAACATTAGATTTATTTGGTTGTTTACCGAATTTATTGCATCCTAAACTGGTCTACCTCAGTCACATTATCCAACTTTCTTGAAGCTTTTGATAATGATGAGACAAGCTGCTTTGATTTGGCAAGTCTAGTGATCAGATCAGCTTCTCTCTTGACTATTATATCAAGATCTCTTTTCAATTGAGTAATTTCACTCTCAAGCAATTGGTTTTTCTCAGTGCATTGTTGCTGAACTTGTAACTCTGCTTTAAGTGTTACTTTATGACTTGTGAGCGATGAAATAATAGCGAAGTGATTTTGATATATTTTGGCAGCATCTTGAAAATCTTTATAGTATTCATTAACTTTGTCAAGTAATTCATCATAAGAAAGAGGATGAGATAATTCAGTGGTTACCTCTGGTAGCGAATTGTCAGACGCTTTATCATCTCTTACCATGAGACAGATCAACGCTGAGTCGCTTGTTGGCTCATCATCACTGCTTTCATCTGATGATTCCAAATCCTCTTCAGTTGTGGAGAATGGTTCAGATTCCGCTAGCAAACCTTGTTGGCGAAGGTTGCTCCTGAATTGGTTTCTATCCGCATAGTCTTGCCTTGTGGTCTTAGACACATTTGGATAAGGGCAATTTACCTGGTAGTGCCCTGGTTTCCTGCAATTATAACACAAATTAGTTTTCATTTTCTATTCAGTGGTTAATCGCTTTGCAACAACTGGCGCTGAGAGATTCTGAGTGGGACTTGTAGGCGCTTGGTAAGGAACTGGTGGTATTGGTTGAGGTGCTGAATACACTGGCGCTTGATACTGAGTTGCTGGTGCAGGGGGAGGGGTTTGAAATGAAGTTTGTCCAATGGGGTTTCTTTTTTCATATCTTAGAAATTTCTTGACTAATAAAGCCATTTCCTTTTCTTCATTGAATTCCGTTGATTTCACCTCACTGATCGCTTTACCCTTACTTTTGGTGGTAGCGATTAAAGCTCCTGATTCAGTCGCTGAAGTTGATGTGTCGCTGACTTCGCCCAATTCGAACTCAAATGCCTTTGATTTTGAAAACACATGTTCTGGAGTAAGAGTCTCCAATGTCTGTGATTCTCTCATAGCAACAGTCTTAATCAGATACTTGCTTGGAAGACTTCTGAAGATCTTATTTACCATTTCCTTGTTGGTCAATTCCTTGTCTAATGACGCTAACTCTGTAATAAGCAAAGCAAACCTTGCGTCCAATTGTTCTAGCGTCTCATTGGTCGGCATCTTGAAATGCTCAAATCTTTGCATGGCTATGGAGAGCTTGTTCTCCTTCATCTGTGCTGAACCTTCACAAACTATAGCCAACTTATCTCATATTTGTTTTGATGTTTTACATTGTTTGATTTTGTTGAACAATGCATCATTATCTCCTAACGCTGAGTAAAGTGCACTTCGCCCAACATTATCCAGATTTGCTTTTTTTCTATCCTCTGGCGTCCATTCTAACTTGGGTTTTTCAACATAACCATTTGGAGTTGCTTCATCAACTCCAGGCGCTCGAGTTATCACTTTCATGATCTTGATAGGGCTATCTGAAATTACATCACACATTTCATTATGGCAAGTGTTAGAGTTAGTGCCCGGCGCACCAATTATTGGGCGCCATTCTTTGTAATAATAAGTTTAGAATTGAACAATCATTTTCATATAAATAAAGTCAATCTATTTTATATGTGTGGCATGTCTTTATTCTTAAATCAGTTTTTAATTTGGCTTAGAATAAAGTCCTAAAGGATCACACATAGCTATGGGACATCATTGCACATTGGGTGTGGCAATGATGGAATATGTCTCAAAGGCGGTGATCTTTAAACATTGTTCCAAGTTGTAAAAGGGTTCATCGAGATAAAGGGATATCAATGCAACCCAAAAGACTTGCTCATATGATGCATACTCTGGGAGAAGTGTATCTCGTTCCATAGATACTTGCACGGTGGAAGCCAATGCATATATGAGGGTTGCCATTGTGGTAATCGGCGAACTGAACAACCCCATGGAAGTTCCTAAAATGGATTCCCAGTCGAATGTGGAACTTCCAGTGGTCTTGTAGTATAAGAGTAATCCTTATGGACCTAAGATTCCATTGGATGTCTTATGCGCAACCGCGCATGTTATTGATTTGTTACATGATCACTTTAGATGATCGAATATGGGCAAACTCAGACATGCACGTGTTACGTAGTAAGGCACGTGAGAATCAAGAGGAATCTATCTCTGACATTAGGCAGTCGGTTAATCTCCTATGGTTACATAGTGAATCGACTTAAGGAATCTTCGGCCGAAGTATGATATCTAAAGAGGGGTAGGATTTCCTCATTTAGATAGTCGAAGTCGATTTCACATAATGTGGGAAACATAGTATTGAATTAATAGAGCTTCGACCTTAGCCACTGCTCTAGATTCAATTGGGAGATTAGATAGAGGGATCTTACGTACGCGAGGATCAAGATTACAAAAGGCGTATCTTTAATTTCGTTTTATCTAGGTCTTCGGGACCCTATGCTAGGTGGGCAACCGCGATTTGTAAATGCCGGAGAATTAGCTTGGTGACTAATTCGAGGCTTGAGTAAATCAAAGGATTAATTTAATCTAGTACTTTCCATTTTAGGAAGGTACACTAGCACTGTGGGAAGGTGTACTTGCTACTAGATAGAAACGAACCTAAGAGGTCACACACTAACTCGAGAGAGTTACTGCTTGAATAGATGTGATTAATCAATTTCGAGGAAATTGAGGGAATTAGGAAAGTGTAGTACTTTCCTAATATGGTATATAAATTAATTGAAGGATTAAATTAATTTTACTCTTTTAATTAATCTTGTAGAATTAATTAAACTAATGGACCTAGTAGAGTCCAAGTATTTTATTTAATTGTGTGGAGCCCAAGTTAAATACATAAATGTTGGAATTAGTTGGTTGGATTTAATTTGACTTGTATTTAATTGATGGGTTGGGCTTATAATTAAATTGAGAAGTCAAAATTAAATCCTAAAATCCAATTGACTTGAGTTGACCAATTTTTATGAGTAAAAATAAGGGAGGGGGCGTTTTTTATGTGGTGGAGGAGGAAAAGAGTTTTCCCCTCCTCCAAGTCTTCATCATTGATAAGTTGTTTGACTTATCACCTCATAGGATGAGAATTACTAGAGAGTTTAGGAGAAAGGAAGCTTCCTTTTCCTAATTGGACTCTAGGTAATCTTCACCTATAAATAAGAGATGAAGGAGACTAAAATAGATGATCAATAATTGCTGGAAAATCCGCCCCTCTCCAAGACCTAAAAATTGGCCACCTTCTTCCTCTTTCCAACAAGACGTGGTTCTATTCATGTGTTGAATTAAACGACTTAGAAAATATTCCTACTCTTCACATAATCAAGCCTAAGTTAAGCTTAGAATCGTTTTGTTGTCTAGCACGCAAGGCAAGACGATTGGTGACTTGAATGAGGTGTGGATACATCTTAGAGGTGCGACGCTTGGAGCACTCTAAACCGGGAGATAAAAAAAAGACGACGGGCAATTTCTCACCCAAGGGAAATTCTGTGGATTTGCACCATAGGGTTGCTGAGATCCAAAGTACGAGGTGAAATAAAATTTTCGAAGGGTATAATTTCGATTACCTCCTTATCAAATACAATCGAACCAACTCCATATTCCTATTTTTGGGTGGTTATACATTTACTTTTGTAAAATTTTAATTTCCGTTGCGACGTGCCACCCGAGGGAATGAGTCAAGCCAACAGTGGTATCAGAGCCATGGTTTTGCTCGATCGAATTTTTATGTGATTATGCATGTTTGTTTTTACGTTTTAATTGTAAAATCGAAAGCATGATAATCAATATGTTCATCAAAAGACTAGGATTGATTTTGATTGGGGATGTTGTTTGATTTTTACGATAATAATGTTTAAAAGTCATTTGTTTTAAAAATCATGAAATCTGAAATTTGGGTATATGATTGTTTTCGAAAGTTTTGATTTGGTTTTATGAAATCACCTTTGGTGGGGGTGTTGCGAGATGGTTGAACCAAAGGTTTAATTATCAAGTAATAAAACTCAGACCTTAGGAGAATTCAGATTCGTTAATCGAAACTCGAAAGCATCACGAACGTGCGAAAAACTGATTTGAAAATCGCTAACAGGAATAGCTGCTGCACGGGGCATCCAGGCGTGGGGTAACCCATGCCTAGGCGCGCATATGACCATGCCCAGGCGTGGTCAACAGAAAGTTAAAAAAATATATATATATTTGTTCCTTTCTTCGTACTTTCTGGAGGTGGGTGACCCAAAGACCTTACCTATGATGTTTTAGACTTATAAACTCTGAGAAAGGTTTTAGAAATCAATATCGAACTTATCCCAATGATATTTACAATCTAGTTTGAATGATGAATGGGTAAAATTTACGTTATCGCATATATATTTGTTGCTTGGCATGTTTATGTGATAAGGGGATAAATTACGAGCCTATTCGAAGTATTAGTTTTCGATGTATGTAATTATTCTAGAGTTGTAAATAATAGCCGGTTTGGCTCTTTACTTTTCCGTATAGTAGATTAGTAGTTTTTGGTATTCTATGTAATTGAAGATGGAGCAAAGAGACGGAGCCAAGACTTGGAGACTTGTATGCTGAGGCGATACCATTGTAATAGTCTAGGCTGGTTTTTACTTTCTAAAATGTCCAAACCCACTTTAGCTCAAGTGGGTTACTAGGTTAGGGCTCGAGGTGGTTCATCCTCAATTTTACCGCTTTGTGGATGTTTTATTTATCTGTCTATGATGATTATGTGATGTAATGCATGCATAGGATAGATAATTAAAACAAGATAATTAAATCTGATGAGACCTCCCAATAAGCATGTTATAATTCTCTCCTGAGAAAATATTAGGCTTAAGTGATAGTAAGAATGGAATTCTATTATCACGCCTTCCATTATAAGTATTCACCATGTGAAACGCCACTAAAGGTTCAATCCTTTTGCTCAGAAAATGCGGTGGATTGGATCCAAGGTAGGCTGTGAGTGTTTACTAAGCACTACGGTGCCCCATGGAAATCGGTTGGTTTCATTGCTTTGCTCAGAAAATGGGGGCAATGAAATTGATGGTTATACATGGGATATTTGATGGGTCGAGCCTAACATTGTCCCTCATGTGTTAACTCGGAAAATGGGGCACATGTGGGAGATGAGGAAAACCACCTTGAGAACTATCTAAAAAGATAGAAGGTCCGGTAAGGCTACTATTCAAAATCATCGTATGTTAGCTCAGAAAATGGGGCATATGATGAAGTGAGAATAGATCTCAAGCCCACTAAAGAAACTAACGTTTCTTCGAATCATGTCAAGAGGGTGGTGTGATTTGAGAAAAATAGTGGGAGACTTGTACAATTAAAGACCAAGTTGTATAAGGACTTCATTTGAAAATCCGTTATTGATCGTCTGTTATGCATTTTTGTAGATAAACTAAAATGGCCAATAATCCTTTCAAAACCCTAATTGAAACCAACAAACTGAACAGACCAAATTTTTCGGACTGGCTTAGAAACCTAAAAATTGTTCTTCAATAAGAAAGAAAGGATTATATCCTGACGACTATACAGCCGGAGATTAACGATGAAAGCAGTGATGAGGATAGAGAGCACGCAAAGCTATGGTCGGATGATAACATCCAAGCTAGATGCATCATCATGACTTCTATGTCAAATGAGTTGCAAAAGCAACATGAAAATATGATGATGGCAAAGGAAATCATCGACCACTTAGAAGAGCTTTACGGTACTAAGACTAGGAGAGAATGATATGCTATATCAAAACAACTATTTGGAGCAAGGATGAATGAAGGGGTGTATGTGAGTGAGCACATCCTTAAGATGATCCAATTAATTCATAAGATGAATGATTTGGATGTGCTACTCGACGGAGACCTTTGTGTCGACCTTGTGCTTCAATCTCTCCCAAAGTCATATGATCAATTCGTTATCAATTTCAACAAGAATAACTTGAATGCTTCATTGAATGAAATGTTGAACATGTTGATAACTGCTGAAAGCACCATCAAGAAGGACAAACCGGTGATTCTTATGAATTCCTCTTCAAAAGCCAAGAAGGGCAACAAGAAGAAGAATAAGACTAAGAAGCTGAAAGGTAATGGTGGTGTGAAGAAGTTAAAGAAGCCAAAGTCTGAGAAGTCTGATAAGTGCCATAAAGGTGGGAAAAATGGGCATTGGCAAAGGAACTGCAAAGAGCCTCTGGCTCAAGGTATGTTTTTTCATGAAGTTAACTTCACTGTTAATGATTCTTCTTAGGTTTTTGATACTGGATGCGGTGTTCATATCTGCAATGATTTGCAGGTGATGAAAAGAACTAAGGAGCTAAGTAGAGGAGATATGACCCTGCTGTTGGGTTGACTCATTCCCTCAGGTGGCTCGTGGCAGCGAAAATTAAAATTTTACAAAAGTAAACGTATAACCACCCGAAAACAGGAATATGGAATTGGTTCGATCGAATTTGATAAGAAGGTAAACGAAATTATACCTTTCGAAAATTTCATTTCACCTCAAACTTTGGATCTCAGCAACCCTGTGGTGCAAATCCACACAATTTCCCTTGAGTGAGAAATTGCCCGTCGTCTTTTCGTATCTCCCGGTTTAGAGTGCTCCAAGTGTCGCACCTCTAAGATGTATCCACACCCCGTTCAAGTCACCAATCGTCTTGCCTTGCGTGCTAGACAACAAAACGATTCTAAGCTTAACTTAGGCTTGATTATATGAAGGGTAGGAATATTTTCTAAGTCGTTTAATTCAACACACGATAGAACGACGTCTTGTTGGATGTGGGAGAAAGGTGGCCAATTTTTGGTAGGTTAGGGAGGGGCGATTTTTCTAACAAGATTCATCATCAATTTTAGTCTCCTTCATCTCTTATTTATAGGTGAAGATTGCCTAGAGTCCAATTAGGAAAAGGAAACTTCCTTTCTCCTAAACTCTATAGTAATCCTTATCCTATGAAGACTTGGAGAGGGGAAAACTCTTTTCCTCCTCCACCACATGGTAAAAATCGCCCCCTTCGCTTATTTTCACTCAAGAAATCGGTCAACATATTCAATTGGACTCTAGGGTTCAATTTTGACTTCTCAATTTAATTATAGGCACAACCCATCAATTAAATACAAGTCAAATTAAATCCAACCAATTAATTCCAACATTTATTTATTTAACTTGGGCTCCACCCAATTAAATAAAATACTTGGACTCTACTAGGTCCATTAATTTAATTAATTCTACAAAATTAATTAAAAGAGTAAAATTAATTGAATCATTCAATTAATTTATATTCCGTATTAGGAAAGTACTACACTTTCCTAATTCCCTCAATTTCCTCGAAATTGATTAATCACATCTATTCAAGGAGTGACTCTCCCAGTTAGTGCGTGACCCCTTAGGCTCGTTTCTATCTAGTAGTAAGTACACCTTCCCACAGTGCTAGTGTACTTTCCAAAAATGGAAAGTACTAGATTAAATCAATCCTTTGATTTAATCAAGCCTCGAATTAGTCACCAAGCTAATTCTCGGCACTTACAAATCACGGTTGCCCACCTAGCATAGGGTCCCGAAGACCTAGATAAAACGAAAGTAAAGATACGCCTTTTACGATCTTGATCCTCGCATAAGTAAGATCCCTCTATCTAATCTCCCGATTGAATCTAGAGCATTGGCTAAGGTCGAAGCTCTATTAATTCAATACTATGTTTCCCACGTTATGTGAAATTGACTTCGACTATCTAAACGAGGAAGCCCTACGCCTCTTTAGATATCATACTTCGGCCGAAGATTCCTTAAGTCGATTCACTACGCAACCATAGAAGATTAACCGACTGGCTAATGTCAGAGATATATGCCTCTTGATTCTCACGTGTCTTACTACGTAAAACGTGCATGTCTGAGTTTGCCCATATTCGATCATCTAAAGTGATCATGTAACAAATCAAGAACATGCGTGGTTACGCATAAGACATCCAATGGAATCTTAGGTCCATAAGGATTACTCTTATACTACATGACCACTGGAAGTTCCATATTCGACTGGGAATCCATTTCAAGAACTTCCATGGGGTTGTTCAGTTCGCCCATTACCACAATGGCAACCCTCATATATGCATTGGCTTTCACCGTGCTAGTCTATGGAACGAGATACACTTCTACCAGAGTATGCATCATATGAGCAAGTCTTTTAGGTTGCATCGATTTCCCTTTATCTCGATGAACCCTTTCACGACTTGGAACAATGTTTAAAGATCACAACCTTCGAGACATATTTCATCATTGCCACACCCAATGTGCAATGACGTCCCATAGCTATGTGTGATCCTTCGGGACTTTATTCTAAGCCAAAGTAAAAACTAATTTAAGAATAAAGACATGCCACACATATAAAAGAGATTGACTTTATTTATATGAAAACGATTGTTCAACTCTAGAGTTACTATTACAAAGAATCGCGCCCAATAATTGGTGCGCCGGGCACTAACTCTAACGATCTCCCACTTGACCTATCGCCAATTGCCCATGTACTTAAGGCCCATTATTCCTAGATGTCCTTCAAATTCTTTTTGGCTAAGGGGTTTGGTGAGTGGGTCCGCTATGTTGTCCGCTGTATCCACGCGCTCCATTCGCATGTCGCCTCTTCCAATAATTTCTCATATCAATCGGAATTTCCTCAGAACATGTTTGGACTTCTGATGAGACCTCGGCTCTTTTGCTTGCGCAATAGCCCCGTTGTTATCACAGTATACCGTTACTGGATCCCCAACGGATGGAACGACACCCAATTCTTGGATGAAGTTCCTCATCCAAACAGCTTCTTTTGCAGCCTCATTTGCTGCAATGAATTTTGCTTCAGTGGTGGAGTCGGCTATGGTTGCTTGCTTGGAACTCTTTCAGCTAACCGCTCCGCCATTAAGCAGAAACACAAAACCAGAGACCAACTTCGAGTCATCCTTGTCGGATTGGAAACTCGAATCAGTAAACCCCTCTAATTCCAATTCTCCTCGTCCGTATATCAAGAACAACTCCTTAGTTCTCCTTAGATAGTTAAGGATTGTTTTCACCTAACTCCAGTGTGCCATGCCTGGATTCGCTTGATATCCACTGCACGCACTCAATGCATAAGCTACATCAGGTCTTGTGCATATCATCGTGTACATTATACTACCTATCGCAGAAGCATAGGGAGTTTTGGACATTTTCACTCTTTCTTCCTCAGTTTTTGGGCACATAGACTTGGAAAGTGTGATCCCATGTCCTATTGGCAAGAATCCCTTCTTGGACTCTTCCATCTCAAATCTTTTAAGTACGTGATCGATATATGCAAATTGGGAGAGACCTAGCATCTTACTCGATCTATCCCTATAGATCTTCATACCGAGTATGTAGGACGCCTCTCCCATACCTTTCATGGAGAATTTATTAGAGAGCCATACTTTAGTTGACTGCATCATCCCTACATCATTTCCAATTAGTAGGATGTCATCGACATAAAGTATGATGAACGTGACTGCGCTCCCACTTTCTTTCTTATACACACATGCCTCTTCAATGTTTTGAACGTATCCATACTCTTGTATGACAGTGTCAAAACGTTTGTTCCAACTTCGAGAAGCTTGCTTAAGTCCATAGATGGACCTTTGGAGTTTACACACTTTGTGTTCGCTCCTTTTGGATGTAAAGCTCTCTGGTTGTTGCTTGTACATCTCTTCCTCAATTTCTCCATTGAGGAATGCAGTCTTTACATCCATCTGCCATATTTCATAATCAAAATATGCAGATATTGCAAGCATAATCCTAATGGATTTCAGCATAGCCACTGGCGAGAAGGTTTCCTCATAGTCAATCCCTTGTCTTTGAGTAAATCCTTTTGCCACGAGGCGAGCCTTATAGGTTACTACCTCTCCATCGACTCCAAGCTTTCGCTTGTAGACCCACTTACAGCCAATGGGCTTGATGCCCTCAGGTGGGTCAACCGAGGTCCATACCTTGTTGGAGTACATGGAGTCCATTTCGGATGTCAAGGCCTCTAGCCATTTTCTCGAATCAATGTCAGACATTGCACTCTTAAAACTTTTCGGATCAAAGTCTAGAGGAGGATCTTGAGTACCCTCCTCTTGCAATAGGCCTAGTCATCTTTCAGGCTCCTTTGGGATCCTCGTTGATCTCCTCAAAGGTTGTGTGTTTTCGGTGGGTGCCACTGATGTAGCCTCGTTGGAGTCGGGTGGGTTAATTTGTATTTCTTGACTTGATCCATTCTCATGGACCTCATCAAGTTCTACAGCCTCGCCTTTTCTATCTAGAAGGTGACCACTCTCTAAGAAATTGGTGTTTCCTGAAACAACAACCTTTGGTTTCGTTAGGCTGTAGAAGTAATATCCAACAGTTTCCTTTCGATATCCTACAAAATAGCACAAAGAGGACTTGGGGTCCAATTTGTCTCCCACTAAATGCTTTACATAAGCTGGACACCTCTATATTCTCAAATGATTATATAAGGGCGTCTTTCCACACCAACTTTCATATGGGGTATTGGGCATCATCTTGATAGGCGATCTATTCAACAGATAGACCACCGTTTCAAGAGCATAGACCCACATGGACTTAGGAACTTTAGTAAAACTCATCATGGATCAAACCATATCTAGCAATGTTCGATTCCTTCGCTCGGCTACCCCGTTATGTTGAGGCATGCCGGGCAGTGTCCACTTTGAGAGAATTCCATTCTCTCTAAGATAATCAAGAAACTCGGTATACAAGTATTCACCTCCTCAATCCAATCGAAGAGCCTTAATACTTCTACCAAGTTGTTTGTCTACTTCATTTCTGAACTCCTTAAACTTCTTAAAGGATTCAGATTTATATCTCATAAGATATAATAAGCATACCGTGAATAATCATCGGTAAAAGTTATGAAGTAGCTTTGGCCACCTTGAGTGCCAACACTCATTGGCCCGCACACGTCCGTATGGACCAAGTCCAATGGTTTTGTGGCTCGTTCCGCTTTCCCTGAAAACGGTAACTTGGTCATTTTTCCTTTAAGATATGATTTGCAACTTGACAATTCATCTAAGTCATTTACACCTAAATGTTTTGCCAATGTTCGAATTCTTTCTTTGGAAATATGTCCAAGTCTTTCGTGCCACATTTGTGTGCTTACTTGATTATCTTATTTACGTTTTACTTTGTTGAATATTGAGATTGGAAATTATTAGGGATATAGTATACATTCCATCTTTCATTTTCGATTCCATAATAAGAGACGATTCATGAAACAAAAGCAAACTTTTATTAAGAATCTCAAAACAATATCCTTCTCTATCTCGGAATCGAGATAATATTTCTTAGTATTTCAGGAACAAAATAAACGAAATGTAAAACTAATTTCCTATCTCCTAACTCTAAGTAGATCGTCCCCACGGCTTTGGCAGCAACCAATGCTCCATTCCCCATCCGCAGGGTCATGTCTCCTCTACTTAGCTCCTTGGTTCTTTTCATCACCTGCAAATCATTGCAGATATGAACACCGCATCCAGTGTCAAGAACCCACGAAGTATTGTTAACGGTGAAGTTAACTTCAACAAAGAACATACCGTGAGCCGGAGGCTCTTTGCAGTTTGACACGCAAAATCCCTAGCAAGTGTACTAGGTTGTGCAATGTAATAAAGTGGACTATTAGCCCGGGGTGTGTATCGTCTCCACAGGGACAATTGGATTTGATGCTCGTAATTGCTATATTATCTAACTCTAAGCTAAATCAAATTATAAGATGATGGTTGGTTATACTATGAAAATAATCAAAGACAACTATGTGATAAACAAGATAATGTATCAAATGGAAAGAGATGATTGGGTTATGATCCTACTATGTTCTATTCTATGCACATGAACTTCTCAATTATCCGGATTCTTAGAACACTCTTGTTATGGCGAAACCCCCTAATGTATTCATTACTCAATCTCTTGAAATAACGATCCTATACTAGTTAACAACTTCCCATATCTCTATAGCAAAGATTGAATTAACTAACATGCATTAAGGTTCAAAGGGATTCCTTGCTTACGAAGATCCTACATTCACTCGGGTCATCTTATCACAAAAAGCCACACAACGCAATTGATTCTATCTCTAGTCAATTGTTACGTTATGATATTTGATTTTATGATCTACCTTTATCTATCTCCTCTCGGTCTCAAGACAAAGCATTAAATCAAACACATGGTGATCAAGCATGTGCAAGCATTAAGCATAAAAATCAAACATGCAACAAGAATGCAATAAATCCGGAAACTAGGAATTCATTAAACACAAAATATCATAAAGTATTCACATAACCCGACCAAATAAGTACTTAGTTCATAAATGTAACAAAGAGAAATTCAAAATCCCTAAAAGACATAGCTAAGAACTATTCTAAAAGGGGGAGTTGAAGAACTCCCTATCACAAGAAGTGAATCCAAGCTTTGATGATGATAATGGCTCCTCAAGCTTCCTTGGGTCTTCCTATGGCTTCCCCTATGTGTTTTAGAACAAGTGTAGCCTTTTGGTAAGTGAAGAATGCCTTATAAAGACCAAAAATGGCGGATATAAAAAATAGGGCAGCAGGAGAATCGGACCGCGGCACAATTAGTGCGAACCTTATTTTCCGAATCAAGACCGCGGTCCTGTGCCACGGTCGTCTCACGCAGAATTCGCAGCTTTCGTACTTTAATCATAATTATGTCTACAGATGTCGGATTGAGATGATTCAAGTTGCTACGCGAAGCTAAGACAATACTCTACAATATAGGAGTAGAAACATTAGTCTGATTCGGGCTGTAAGTTGACGAAAATCTCGTGTCTATATGAGCATTGTGTAAAATCTTTCATCAACTATCTTCTTTTGTTTCTTTCTTCAATTTCAAGCTCAATTTGGATCTCCTTTCTTGTCTTTCATGCGTAAATCAACTTGTATCGTAGAAAACAAAATCTATACCAATCAAAGCATTATGAGGGCTAAAAAGTGATCAAAGTAACGATCAAATCATATTACAATAGGGCATAAAATACTGTAAAATATGGACTTATCATAGTTCCTTTGCCAGTGCCCAACTTTCCCACATTTGAAGCACTCATCAGACTTTTTAGACTTGGACTTCTTACCCTTCTTCACACCACCATTACCTTTCAGCTTCTTAATCTTATTCTTCTTCTTGTTGCCCTTCTTGGCTTTTGATGCAGAATTCATAAGAAGCACCGGTTTATCCTTCTTGATGGTGCTTTCAGCAGTCTTCAACATGTTCAACAGCTCAGGAAGCTTTGCTTCAAGTTGGTCCATGTTGAAATTGAACACAAATTGATCGTAAGAGTTAGGCAATGACTGTAGGACCAAATCCATAGAAAGCTCATTGTCAAGTGCCACGCCCAGACCAACCAATTTTTCAATTAGCCTGATCATTTTAAGTACGTGCGCACTTACATCAGAGTTTTCAGTCATTCGAGCTTTGAAGAGATCCTTGGAGATAGCATATCTTTTTCGCCTAGTTCTAGTGCCATATAACTCTTGCAAATGAAGGAGGATCGACACAGCATTCTCGATCGTCTCATGTTATCTCTGCAACTCGTTGCTCATAGAGGCCAACATGAGACATCACACATGCATGTCATCTTCCTTCCATTGTTGGTACTGGAACTTTTCATCATCAGATGAATCCTCTTCCAGCTCATCTTGCACCGGTATGTCAAGCACATATTGTCTTCTTTCAGACGAAAGGATAATCTTAAGGTTACGAAGCCAATCTTCAAAGTTTGATCCAGTCAGTTTGTTTGTTTCAATTAGGGTTTTGAAAGGACTATTGGCCATTTTCGTTTATCTACAAAAATGCATAACAGACAATCAATGACGGATTTTCAAATAAAGTCCTTATACAATTTGGTCTTTAATTGTACAAGTCTCCTACTATTTTTCTCAATTCACACCACCCTCTTGATATGATTCGAAGAAACGTTAGTCTCTTTAGTGGGCTTGAGATCTATTCTCACTTCATCATATGCCCCATTTTCTGAGCTAACACACGATGATTTTAAATAGTAGCCTTACCGGGCCTTCTATCTTTCTAGATAGTTCTCAAGATGGTTTTCCTCATCTCCCACATGTGCCCCATTTTCTGAGCTAACACACGATGATTTTAAATAGTAGCCTTACCGGGCCTTCTATCTTTCTAGATAGTTCTCAAGATGGTTTTCCTCATCTCCCACATGTGCCCCATTTTCTGAGCTAACACATGAGGGACGATGTTAGGCTCGACCTATCAAATATCCCATGTATAACCACCAATTCCATTGCCCCCATTTTCTGAGCAAAGCAATGAAACCAACCGATTTCCATGGGGCATCGTAGTGCTTAGTAAACACTCACAGCCTACCTCAGATCGAATCCACCCCATTTTCTGAGCAAAAGGATTGAACCTTTGGCGGCGTTTCACATGGTGAATACTTATGATGGAAGGTATGATAATAGAGTTTCATTCTTATAATCACAAAAGCCTAATATTTTCACAGGAGGCAATTATAACATGCTTATTTGGGGGGTCTCATCAGATTTAATTATCTTGTTTTAGTTATCTATCCTATGTATGCATTACATCACATAATCATCATAGACAGATAAATAAAACATCCACAAAGCGGTAAAATTGAGGATGAACCACCTCGAGCCCTAACCTAGTAACCCACTCGAGCCAAAGTGGGTTTGGACATTCTAGAAAGTTAAAAAAAACAGCTTAGACTATTACAATGGTATCGCCTCAGCATACAAGTCTTCAAGTCCTGGCTCCGTCTCCTTGCTCCGTCTTCGATTACATAGAATATCAAAAAACTACTAATCTACTATACGAAAAGGAAAGAGCCAAACCGGCTATTATTTACAACTCTAGAATAATTACATACATTGAAAACCAATACTATGACTAGGCTCATGGTTCATCCCCTTATCACATAAACATGCCAAGCAACAAACATACATGCGATAAAGAAAATTTTACCCATCCATCGTTCAAACTAGATTGCAAATATCATTGGGATAAGATCGATATCGATTTATAAAACCTTTCTCAGAGTTTATAAGTCAAAAAACATCATAGGTAAGGTCTTTGGGTCACCCACCTCCAGAAAGTACGAAGAAAAGAAAAAAAATTATTTTAACTTTATGTTGACCACGCCTGGGCGCCGCGTGCAGCGGCTGTTGCCGTTCGTGATTTTTCAAAACAGTTTTTCGCGCATTCGTGATTCTTTTGAGTTTCGATTAACGAATCTGAATTCTCCTAAGGTCTGAGTTTTATTACTTGATGATTAAACCGTCGGTTCAACCATCTCGCAACACCCCACCAAAGATGATTTCATAAAACTAAATCAAAACTTAAGAAAACAACCATATACCCAAATTTTAGATTTCATGATTTTTAAAACCAACGACTTTTAAACATTAAAATCATAAAAATCAAACAACATCCCAAATCAAAATCAATCCTAGTCTAACAATGAACATATTGATTATCATGCTTTCGATTTTACAATTAAAACATAAAAACAAACATGCATAATCACATAAAAAATTCGATCGAGCCAAACCATGGCTCTAATACCACTGTTGGGTTGACTCATTCCCTCGGGTGGCTCGTGGCAGCAGAAATTAAAATTTTACAAAAGTAAACCTACAACCACCCGAAAACAGGAATATGGAATTGGTTCGATCGAATTTGATAAGAAGGTAAACGAAATTATACCTTTCGAAAATTTCGTTTCACCTCGAACTTTGGATCTCAGCAACCCTGTGGTGCAAATCCACACAATTTCCCTTGAGTAAGAAATTGCCCGTCGTCTTTTCGTATCTCCCGGTTTAGAGTGCTCCAAGCGTCGCACCTCTAAGATGTATCCACACCTCGTTCAAGTCACCAATCATCTTGCCTTGCGTGCTAGACAATAAAACGATTCTAAGCTTAACTTAGGCTTGATTATATGAAGGGTAGGAATATTTTCTAAGTCGTTTAATTCAACACATGAATAGAACGACGTCTTGTTGGATGTGGGAGAAAGGTGGCCGATTTTTGGTAGGTTAGGGAGGGGCGATTTTTCTAGCAAGATTCATCATCAATTTTAGTCTCCTTCATCTCTTATTTATAGGTGAAGATTGCCTAGAGTCCAATTAGGAAAAGGAAACTTCCTTTCTCCTAAACTCTCTAGTAATCCTTATCCTATGAAGACTTGGAGAAGGGGAAAACTCTTTTCCTCCTCCACCACATGGTAAAAATCGCCCCCTTCCCTTATTTTCACTCAAGAAATCGGTCAACATATTCAATTGGACTCTAGGGTTCAATTTTGACTTCTCAATTTAATTATAGGCACAACCCATCAATTAAATACAAGTCAAATTAAATCCAACCAATTAATTCCAACATTTATTTATTTAACTTGGGCTCCACCCAATTAAATAAAATACTTGGACTCTACTAGGTCCATTAATTTAATTAATTCTACAAGATTAATTAAAAGAGTAAAATTAATTGAATCCTTCAATTAATTTATATTTCATATTAGGAAAGTACTACACTTTCCTAATTCCCTCAATTTCCCCGAAATTGATTAATCACATCTATTCAAGGAGTGACTCTCTCGAGTTAGTTTGTAACCCCTTAGGCTCGTTTCTATCTAACAGTAAGTACACCTTTCCACAGTGCTAGTGTACATTCCAAAAATGGAAAGCACTAGGTTAAATCAATCCTTGGATTTAATCAAGCCTCGAATTAGTCACCAAGCTAATTCTCGGCACTTACAAATCGCGGTTGCGCACCTAGCATAGGGTCCCGAAGACCTAGATAAAACGAAAGTAAAGATACGCCTTTTGCGATCTTGATCCTCGCATAAGTAATCTCCCTCTATCTAATCTCCCGATTGAATCTAGAGCATTGGCTAAGGTCGAAGCTCTATTAATTCAATACTATGTTTCCCACATTATGTGAAATCGACTTCGACTATCTAAATGAGGAAACCCTACGCCTCTTTAGTTATCATACTTTGGCCGAAGATTCCTTAAGTCGATTCACTATGCAACCATAGAAGATTAACCGACTAGCTAATGTCGGAAATAGATTCCTCTTGATTCTCATGTGTCTTACTACGTAAGACGTTCATGTCTGAGTTTGCCCATATTCGATCATCTAAAGTGATCATGTAACAAATAAGAACATGCGCGGTTACGCATAAGACATCCAATGGAATCTTAGGTCCATAAGGATTACTCTTATATTACAAGACCACTGGAAGTTCCACATTCGACTAGGAATCCATTTCAGGAACTTCCATGGGGTTGTTCAGTTCGCCCATTACCACAATGGCAACCCTCATATACGCATTGGCTTTCACTGTGCCAGTATCTATGGAACGAGATACACTTCTACCAGAGTATGCAACATATGAGCAAGTCTTTTGGGTTGCATCGATATCCCTTTATCTCGATGAACCCTTTCGCGACTTGGAACAATGTTTAAAGATCACAGCCTTCGAGACATATTCCATCATTGCCACACCCAATGTGCAATGACGTCCCATAGCTATGTGTGATCCTTCGGGACTTTATTCTAAGCCAAAGTAAAAACTAATTTAAGAATAAGGACATGCCACACATATATAAGAGATTGACTTTATTTATATGAAAACTATTGTTCAACTCTAGGGTTACTATTACAATGAATGGTGCCCAATAATTGGTGCGCCGGGCACTAACTCTAACACCTGCGGATGGGGAATGGAGCATTGGTTGCTGCCAAAGCCGTGGGGATGATCTACTTAGAGTTAGGAGATAGGAAATTGGTTTTACATTCAGTTTCTTTTGTTCCTGAAATAATAAGAAATATTATCTCGATTCCGGTTTTGGATAGAGAAGGATTTTGTTTTGAGATTCTAATAAACGTTTACTTTTGTTTTATGAATTGTCTCTTAATATGGAATCGAAAATTAAGGATGGAATGTATACTATATCCCCAATAATTTCTAATCTCAATATTCAACAAAGTAACAAATGTAAACAAAATAATCAAGTAAACGCACAAATGTGGCAAGAAAGACTTGGACATATTTCCAAAGAACGAATTCAGGCATTGGCAAAACATTTAGGTGTAAATGACATAGATGAATTGTCAAGTTGCGAATCATGTCTTAAAGGAAAAATGACCAAGTTACTGACTTAGATGAATTGTCAGGGGAAGCGGAATGTGCCACAAAACCATTGGACTTGGTCCATACGGACGTGTGCGGGCCAATGAGTGTGAGCACTCATGGCGGCCAAAGCTGCTTCATAACTTTTACCGATGATTATTCACGGTATAGTTACTTATATCTTATGAGATATAAATCTGAATCCTTTGAAAAGTTTAAGGAGTTCAGAAATGAAGTAGAGAAACAACTTGGTATAAGTATTAAGGCTCTTCGATCGGATCGAGGAGGAGAATACTTGTCCACTGAGTTTCTTGATTATCTTAGAGAGGATGGAATTCTCTCACAGTGGACACCGCTCGGCACGCCTCAACATAACAAGGTAGTCGAGCGTAGGAATCGAACATTGCTAGATATAGTTCGATCCATGATGAGTTTCACTAAAGTTCCTAAGTTCATGTGGGGCTATGCTCTTGAAACGGCTGTCTATCTGTTGAATAGATCGCCTAGCAAAACGGTGCCCAATACCCCATACGAAAGTTGGTGTGGAAAGACGCCCTCATATAATCATTTGAGAATATGAGGGTGTCCAGCTTATGTAAAGCATTTAGTGGGAGACAAATTGGACCCCAAGTCTTCTTTGTGCTATTTTGTAGGATATCCAAAGGAAACTGTTGGATATTACTTCTACAGCCCAATGGAACAAAGGGTTATTGTTTCGAGAAACGCTAATTTCTTGGAGAGGGGTCACCTTCTAGATAGAAAAGGCGAGGCTATAGAACTTGATGAGGTCCATGAGAATGGATCAAGTCAAGAGATACAAATTAACCCGCCCGACACCAACGAGGCTACATCAGAGGCACCCACTGAAAACACACAACCTTTAAGGAGATCAAAGAAGATCCCAAAGGAGCCTGAAAGATGGCTAGGCCTATTGTAAAAGGAGGATACTCAAGATCCTCCTCTAGACTCTGATCCGAAGAGTTTTAAGAGTGCAAAGTCTGACAATGATTCGAGAAAATGGCTAGAGGCCATGACATCTGAAATGGACTCCATGTACTCCAACAAGGTATGGGCCTTGGTTGACCCACCTGAGGGCATCAAGCCCATTGGCTGTAAGTGGATCTACAAGCGAATGCTTGGAGTCGATGGAGAGTTAGTCACCTATAAGGCTCGTCTCATGGCAAAAGGATTTATTCAAAGACAAGGGAGTGACTATGAGGAAACCTTCTCGCCAGTGGCTATGCTGAAATCCATTAGGATTATGGTTGCCATATCTGCATATTTTGATTATGAAATATGGCAGATGGATGTAAAGACTACATTCCTCAATGGAGAAATTGAGGAAGAGATTTACATGCAACAGCCAGAGGGCTTTACATCCAAAGGGAGCGAACACAAAGTGTGTAAACTCCAAAGGTCCATCTACGGACTTAAGCAAGCTTCTCGAAGTTGTAACAAACATTTTGACACTGTCATACAAGAGTATGGATACGTTCAAAATGTTAAAGAGGCATGTGTGTATAAGAAAGTCAGTGGGAGCGCAGTCACGTTCATCATACTTTATGTCGAAGACATCCTACTAATTGGAAATGATGTAGGGATGATGCAGTTGACTAAAGTATGGCTCTCTAATAAATTCTCCATGAAAGATATGGGAGAGGTGTCCTACATACTCGGTATGAAGATCTATAGGGATAGATCGAGTAGGATGCTAGGTATCTCCCAATCTTCATATATCGATCGCGTACTCAAAAGATTTGAAATGGAAGAGTCCAAGAAGGGATTCTTGCCAATGGGACATAGCATCACACTTTCCAAGTCTATGTGCCCAAAGACTGAGGAGGAAAGAGTGAAAATGTCCAAAACTCCCTATGCTTCAGCGATAGGTAGTATTATGTACGCGATGATATACACAAGTCCCAATGTAGCTTATGCATTGAGTGTGTGCAGTCGATATCAAGCGAATCCAGGCATGGCAGACTAGAGTTCGGTGAAAACAATCCTTAAGTATCTAAGGAGAACTAAGGAGTTGTTCTTGATATACGGACGAGGAGAATTGGAATTAGAGGGGTTCACTGATTCGCGTTTCCAATCCGACAAGGATGACTCGAAGTCGGTCTCTGGGTTTGTATTTCTGCTTAATGGCGGAGTGGTTAGCTGGAAGAGTTCCAAGCAAGCAACCATAGCCGACTCCACCACTGAAGCAGAATTCATTGCAGCAAATGAGGCTGCAAAAGAAGCTGTTTGGATGAGGAACTTCATCCAAGAAGTGGGTGTCGTTCCATCCATTGGGGATCCAGTAACAGTCTACTATGATAACAACGGGGATATTGTGCAAGCAAAAGGGCCGAGGTCTCATCAGAAATCCAAACATGTTCTGAGGAAATTCCGATTGATACGAGAAATCATTGGAAGAGGCGACGTGCAAATGGAGCGCGTAGACACAGCGGACAACATAGCGGACCCACTCACCAAACCCCTTAGCCAAAAAGTATTTGAAGGACATCTGGGAAGAATGGGCCTTAAGTACATGGGTAATTGGCACTAGGGCAAGTGGGAGATTTTTAGAGTTAGTGTCAGGCGCACTAATTATTGGGCGCCATTCTTTGTAATAATAACTCTAGAATTGAACAATCATTTTCAAAAGTCAATCTCTTTTATATGTGTGGCATGTCTTTATTCTTAAATTAGTTTTTACTTTGGCTTAGAATAAAGTCCCGAAGGATCACACATAGCTATGGGACATCATTGCACATTGGGTGTGGCAATGACGGAAAATGTCCCAAAGGCTGTGATCTTTAAACATTGTTCCAAGTCGTAAAAGGGTTCATCGAGATAAAGGGATATCGATGCAACTCAAAAGACTTGCTCATATGATGCATACTCTGGGAGAAGTGTATGTCGTTCCATAGATACTGGCACGGTGAAAGCCAATGCATATATGAGGGTTGCCATTGTGGTAATGGGCGAACTGAACAACCCCATGGAAGTTCCTGAAATGGATTCCCAGTTGACTGTGGAACTTCCAGTGGTCTTGTAGTATAAGAGTAATCCTTATGGACCTAAGATTCCATTAGATGTCTTATGCGTAACCGCGCATGTTCTTGATTTGTTACATGATCACTTTAGATGATCGAATATGGGCAAACTCAAACATGCACGTGTTACGTAGTAAGGCACGTGAGAATCAAGAGAAATCTATCTCTGACATTAGCCAGTCGGTTAATCTCCTATGGTTACATAGTAAATCGACTTAAGGAATCTTTGGCCGAAGTATGATATCTAAAGAGGCGTAGGGTTTCCTCGTTTAGATAATCGAAGTCGATTTCACATAACGTCGGAAATATAGTATTGAATTAAAAGAGCTTCGACCTTAGCCACTGCTCTAGATTCAATCGGGAGATTAGATAGAGGGGTCTTACTTATGCGAGGATCAAGATCGCAAAAGGCGTATCTTTACTTTCGTTTTATCTAGGTCTTCGGGACCCTATGCTAGGTGGGCAATCGCGATTTGTAAGTTCCGAGAATTAGCTTGGTGACTAATTCAAGGCTTGATTAAATCAAAGGATTGATTTAATCTAGTACTTTCCATTTTAGGAAGGTACACTAGCACTGTGGGAAGGTGTACATGCTACTAGATAGAAATGAGCCTAAGGGGTCACACACTAACTCGAGAGAGTCACTGCTTGAATAGATGTGATTAATCATTTTCGAGGAAATTAAGGGAATTAGGAAAGTGTAGTACTTTCCTAATATGGAATATAAATTAAGTGAAGGATTCAATTAATTTTACTCTTTTAATTAATCTTGTAGAATTAATTAAATTAATGGACCTAGTAGAGTCCAAGTATTTTATTTAATTATGTAGAGCCCAAGTTAAATAAATAAATGTTGGAATTAGTTGGTTGTATTTAATTTGACTTGTATTTAATTGATGGGTTGGACCTATAATTAAATTGAGAAGTCAAAATTAAATACTAAAATCCAATTGACTTGAGTTGACCAATTTTTATGAGTAAAAATAAGGGTGGGGGCATTTTTTATGTGGTGAAGGAGGGAAAGAGTTTTCCCCTCCTCCAAGTCTTCATCATTGATAAGTTGTTTGACTTATCACCCCATACGATGAGGATTACTAGAGAGTTTAGCAGAAAGGAAGTTTCCTTTTCCAAATTGGACTCTAGGTAATCTTCACCTATAAATAAGAGATCAAGGAGACTAAAATAGATGATCAATAATTGCTGGAAAATCCGCCCCTCTCCAAGACCTAAAAATTGGCCACCTTCTTCCTCTTTCCAACAAGACGTCGTTCTATTCATGTGTTGAATTAGAAAATATTCCTACTCTTCACATAATTAAGCCTAAGTTAAGCTTAGAATCGTTTTGTTGTCTAGGACGCAAGGCAAGACGATTGGTGACTTGAACGAGGTGTGGATACTTCTTAGAGGTGCGACGCTTGGAGCACTCTAAACCAGGAGATACGAAAAGACGACGGGCAATTTCTCACCCAAGGGAAATTTTGTGGATTTGCACCACAGGGTTCCTGAGATCTAAAGTACGAGGTGAAATAAAATTTTCGAAGGGTATAATTTCGATTACCTCCTTATCAAATTCGATCGAACCAACTCCATATTCCTGTTTTCGGGTGGTTGTACGTTTACTTTTGTATAATTTTAATTTCCGATGCCACGAGGCTCCCGAGGGAATGAGTCAACCCAACAGCAAGAACATAAATACGCGAATGCTCTAAGTTTCCAAGAAACATAGTTTGACTCTACAAACTTAGGCATTTTGTTAAAACTTAAAAGCCATAATGAGATGTTTGAAAGAAAATTTAAAGCGACTAAGTAAAAAAAATGGATTTAAACAAGCAGTTACGTTTGGAAACGCTTTAGGTTTCTACTTCAACCGCTCTGATACCACTTGGTAGTCCCAAGTGGCATACGAAAGGGTCTAGAAGAGAGGGGTTGAATAGACCCTGTAGTCTTTTTCGACTTCAAAGATTCGTATCACTTTTAAAAAATTCGAACACTTAGAAAGCTGAGCGATTGGGTCAGGCGCTTCAGTAAGATCACTTAGGCTTAGAGATTTTAGCAGTTTACCAAAGTAGGGTAATGCTTAGATCGCTTAATCAGGGTTAGCACAGCGGAAATGATGTTAGGGCTTTAGCGTTTGTTTTGGTTAAACAGTCGCTTAGCAGTTTAACTTGTCTTTTTTAGAATAAATAAGATAATATAAAACAAGACAATAATAAAAGTAAATAACACGAGAAATTGTAAGGTTCACTGGGTGATGTAATCTCAGCTACGTCCTTCTTCTCCTTTTTCACTTGGAGTGAATTTACTAAGTTGATTATCAAAGAATCACACAGAATCTTCTACAAGATAGTAAAGACGTGAAAGATGATCACGGGCTCCTTGATCACACAGATTTCGGCACCAATGGAGATCTTTTTCTACAAACTTCTCTCACTTAGAAATACTGCCTGTAAGGAGTTCAACAGCTTTCTCACTCAGATGAAAGGTTGAGGGTTTTTGTCACACAGGTTTTGTTTGTTTTTGGAAAGATCAAACAACTTGGAATATCTCAGTAAGAATTTGAGTTTCTTCTTTAGAAGATGTTTGAGATATCTGTGACTGTCTGGAATGTATGTAAAAAGCTTGAAAGGTTTTGGCTATGGAGTTTTTAAGCTTTTCTTTAGAACAAGTTTTAGCCAAGTTTTCACTTTCTTATGTGTGTACTTATGTATATCTATTTAGGGTTTTCTGGAATGAGGTATTTATAGACAATTCTTGGGATCTGTCCGTTGGACACATATGAGTGCGTGTTCTTCACGCGGTGCGTGAATTAGCCTTTTCTCTGACATTCCTGAAATCATGTTAGTTCCGATTAGACAGGAGCAGACCTAAACTCTGAAATCCTTACAGTCTAGTCAAAAGGTGGCTTGTCCACAAGTCATAATAGCTTACCACATTTAGTGCTCTTATCAGGCATTTAATGCATTTGAATTTATTCCATGTTGGAAATAAATGTCCGTTGAATGATTGCATTTAAGTCCTTCATGACTTGAAGATTTATTTCAAGTGAATCTGATACTGATCGCTTGAGTGCTTTGAGCGCTTGATCCATAAATCCTCAAATAGTCCTTTAGCGTTTGACAGTTGCTAAGAACAAATCTTCATCTTCATTTGACTTCAGACGCTGATCTTCAACTTCATCTCTAATAGACTCACCTAGAGTTCTATTAGTGATTCAGTATCTAATACTTAGTCTAAAATCTATAAAGATAAAAATTACAAGCCTAATTAATATTACAAACTTTCAAACGCTTATACATAACTTCTATGAAAAAATAAACTTACATTCTTTTTGGGGTCTAACATAAGATCCTATCTTGTCATCATCAAAACATCTAACATGAAATTTCCTAACATGGGTATTGAGCTATTTTGATTAATTGGGTTGGTCAAAAGGATGATGACCTAAATTTAATTAAATCAGCCCGAAACTAGTTTTATCGAAAAATTAGGATTTTGATAAATTTATTATGGGCAAAATTTATTAAATCTAAGTGGGCTAAAGGATAGTGACTTGGGTTTGATGAAATCGAGCTCATATAGTATTTATTGAAATAAAATATTTAAATTTGAATTAATTAATTATTTTTCTTGGATAATTATGATTAATTATTTATTTGAATATTATTTTATTTTCTTCCTAAATGGGTTTGCTTCAAATTATGACATTGCATGAGAATTTTAATTTTTTTATATGTTTAATTAGTTGGACTAATTATTTTAATCAAAGGTAGACATATTAAATTTGGAATTTAAATATGTCTAAGTCATTTAGTTATGCTATTTGATTTTGATTAAAATTATGAATGTATGAAATATTAAAATTAAACAACGCATTAATTAGTTGGACTAATTAAAGTTAATAATCATCAACATATTTGCTTTACTTTAATGCGAGCATGTATTATTTGATGGTGACACGTTCCATGGACTTAGGCTTTTTGTTTGTATTTTATTTTCATGGGTTGTAAGGGCCGTTTTGAGCCCAATTTTATTTTTCTAGATTTTATGTATAGGTTGCTTAAAAATCGTGTAATTGAATAGACTTTTGAAGACGGTAGATACTTGGAGACCCATGATTATTAGATTAGTTTTTCCTTTCGCCTTTTATTTTTAATGATGATCCATTGGCTTAGATCCTCTAGAAAAGGTCCATGGATGTGTGTGTTGATTAGATTTTTAGAATTGTTAAAGCATGTTATATTAGTTATGTATCATGTATATTCCTACGCTTTACAAATTGGTTAAGTGTGCAAAGTGAGACCAAAATTAATTTTTTGAAAAATCAGAATATGGAAATCACAATTCTTCCATATGATACTAAGTTAGTAAAGGGCACTGGGTGTCCTCTCCCTCCACTAGACTTAATAGAATTTAAAAGGGGTAATTGCATAAAACCCCACTGTGTTATTTTAAAAATGCTAAAAACCCCCTGTGTTAACGAAATAAGCTAATCACCCCCTTGTGTTCTTAAAAAGTCTATAAAAATGCCAAATTCCATTAGAAAACGAGCGTGTTTTTCATGTTTTTCACCTTTATTGACATGTTCATTTGTCATTTATATACTCTTCATACAATATCAAAGGTAAATAGTGTTAATTTACCCCAAAAAACATATATTTTCTTCTATATTTTTAACAAAATTTGGCTTTTTTTCAGACGTTTAAGGAACATAGGGGGTGATTAGCCTATTTGATTAACACATGGTTTTTGTTAGCATTTTCAAAATAACACAGGGGGGTTTTATGCAATTAACCCAATTTAAAATTGTGTCTAATATATGACATCGTCCCAGTAAGTGGGGATCATATAATTAGAAATGATTTAAAATTTTATAAAGTGCATTTGATGCCTTAATCGAAACATATTTCACCTCAAATATCGTTAAAGGGTTGCAAGGTGAAATTCAAATGGAGTTAGTGGGAATAAACTTAGATAGTCCAATTACCTATATATTGTTAAAGGATAGTGGTACTGTGGATTATCGGAAAAGAAGATTGAAACATCTAATAAGTTAGATTTATTTTAGACATCACTTTAATCGATTAGTAGATTAAATATCGTTAAAGGGTTGTCATCCACTGAATCAATTAAAGAAGTCAATCTCCACTACGAAGTAATGAACAACGATCACTTCTGATTTCCACAGTGGGAGTGTGGATCTCGAAAAATATAGTTGGAGCCAAATTTAGATTTAAGTCCTTGATTTAACTTGGAAAAGTTTTAATTACATGCATATAATACAATCTAGTTTATTTGCTATAGTTGTTAATTTATATCTCTCTCATAATGAAAATCAACCCCTTCTCTGTTTTAATCGAAAAGAATACTCTTACTGGATCTAACTATGTGGAGTGGGTAAGGAATTTGAGGATAGTTCTCAATATGGAATCACTAGGGTACGTGTTGGACACGGATATCCCAGCTCCTCCTGCTAGAACACGTGCCAATGAGGAAGAAGTCCAAGCCCATGAAAAATGGGTCAAGGACGATGTCCGAGTGCATAGATACATGCTGGGGTCAATGACAAATGAGCTCCAGAGATCCCACGAGAAGATGACCACATGAGGGCCATCTTAACACACTTGGTCGAGCTCTATGGTGACACGAAAAATCCTTACGTGTATTAAACAGCAAGTGGACTGGTCGTGTGTAGTAATAAAGTGGACAATAAAGTCCGGGTTGTCGAACCTCAAGGACTTGTATTTTAGTTTATGATTTTAAAGCAATTGAAGAACTTAAACTAAAACAAGAATTAACTAAAATATTATGAAAGTAAGATATAAGAAACAAGATGTCGAAATCAAGATAGCTATGGAAAAGAGCAACTAAGACACATGTGTTGGCATAAATTAATCAATTTTCATTATAAACATGTTCTCATATTATTAGACTAATGTTGCTTTGGTGGAAAAAACCTTAAATAATTACTACCCGATTTCTCGGCTGTAATAATCCTATGATTAATTGATAGTTCTCTAGATATGTCTATCCGAGAATCTAACCAACAATCATGCATTCAAGTTCTAGAATTTCCCCGAATTAATCCGGCTAACTGCACCCGGGAATCTCTACCTATCTCTAGGGGCAATTCCTTATTTTTTACGGATTATGTGATGATCCTCTTTGCACCTTAAATTAACTTCTCTCGAACGAATAATTTAAGCAATAAATCATGCATATGGTAGCTAAGCATATGATGCATTCAAACAAGATCAAGACACAAAGCAACAATAGAATTAATATGAAAAACACAATTTATAACTCAATTATCATAATTTAGCCTCAACATGGCCTTAGTTCGAAGAATCTATTTCATCATAAAAGATAAAAGATAGGAACTTAAATTAAGATTCATATTCATAGACAAAAATAAATCTAAATCTAAGAAACTCCCTCGTATTTTGATGGTTGAACTTCGATCTTCATCTCTTCCATGCTTCTTGATTTCTTCACCTTCAGAGGTTGTTGATAATCTTCATAACTAATCTAAGGATGATGAAGATGATGATAGGATGTGTTTAGGCTCCCCCAATGGGGAATGTGTTTTCAAGTGTGTCATAGGATGGTCTTCAATCCTCCTTTTATAGCCAAAAAATCCACTACCAAGAACATGTGCTTCCATTCTCTTTTCTTTCCACCTACCATTCTCTTGCTTTCCATCTACCAAGAATGTGAACTACCATTCTCTTGTTTTACACCTACCATTCTCTTACTTTCCTCCTACCAAGAATGTGAGCTACCATTCTCTTCCTTTCCATCTACCAAGAATGTGAACTACCATTCTCTTGTTTTCCACCTACTAAGAATGGGAGCTGCCACTTTCGTGTTTTCCAGCGCAGAGATAGTGTGGTTTTCATAAAATTCTCCACAGACCTCCGAATTTGATGCTTCAAGTCCCCATGTGAAGATAAGACATACATCTACAACTTTGTAGAAGGACACTTCATCCAATTCTGTCTCTAAATATATCAAAATGACGTTCCAATGTGGAGGTTGTTTCTGATTTGGCGCCCAGGTGTGCGGAAATGGTACTAAAATATGATTTTGGCTAACTCCAGCTTGTTTCTTGCTTGTTTGGTCGTAGAGGTGTGAAACATCTTGGCCTAAACTTATTGTATACGTCCTTTTTCCACCCTTTCTTCGATTGTATCCACTTAAGGCCTGAAATCACTTAATGCACGAATTAAACGCACAAGTGACAAAATCAAGCGATAAATGAACCTAAAACATAAACGCAAAGGGGCTTAATAACACGTAAAAATGACTCCTATCAACTCCCCCAAACTTATCAATTGCTCGACCTTGAGCAATAAAAGGTCTAGGGCACAAAAAACATCATCAACCAAAAGGAGAAAACAAAAACAACAAACGAACTCACTTTCGTGGAGTAAACGATTGCACTTAGCATGTGCAACAAGCCTTTAAACCTTTAAGTTACCTCAAAGGACGAGTTATAGTCTCGTGAGGGTTTGCAGACGATATACCCACAAAATCTAACAAACTTTCAATCTCAACCAGATGAATACATCTCAACATAATTAACAAGAATAAATGGCACAAAATCATCCTTTTACAGCTCACAAATATATATACATATCAACTACTTTTGCTCATGTGACACCAATACTGGAAAAGACTCCATAGGGTGTAGTGAAAACAAATCTAAGGTATTATAGTCGAGAGGCATCCTTACCAAATTTTGGACATTAATCCCATATCTATCAACTTTATGATCAAACACAAAGCATAAGAATCATAGAAAATTTCATAGCCATTTAAATTTCATTATCTCAAACATTCAAACTTTCAATTCATATGAAACTTTCCAATTAACTTCATTAAGGCTAGATCATGTGCCATGTTTTATTCCATTAGGCTTTCTATTGCACCCATGTAACAAGCTTTAGATCAATGACTCCCAAACTAGATAGTTTTGGGGCATTAAGTGTAAAGACACTCCTAAGGATTTAATCACTCGAGTGTCAAAGGCCACGAAATAAAACTAGATCTTTTAAACAATTCGCTTCTTTTTGGCTTGAGCTTAGCTCAAATTAGCATAATAGTACAGTATATAGGCATGAAACTTTTCACCTCCAGTACATATTAGCCTGACCACTTGTGGTCATACCAAACTTCAACCTTTTTAATTCATTGTTTAGCATAAAAAAATTACTACTCAACTTATAACCTTATGAAAAATCTAAGTTAATTTTTCCGGGAAAAACTCCTTAAGTGTCTCAAGATGGTTATCCTCTCAACTCCTCTACCCTCGATTTATTGTGCAATGTGAATCATCTAAGAAATCAATCCTAGTCTAGGGTCTCCATGAGCAATTTCAAAGATATATATGTTCATTTAAATTCAAATTATTTCAAAAAATCATGCCATTTTTTAAAGTTAATCAATTTAAATGCATCAATTGGAAGGACTAAAAAAAAACAAAAAAACAAAAAAAAAAAAACCATGCTTGATTTTCTCAACATAAACACATATAAACATGATAGCATACAAATTCCCCCAAACTTGAGCTAAACGAGGTACACATGACATGACAAAAATAGCAAACACATGGTGATCAATCATATGAATGTATTAAAACCACAAAGTACTACCCACATATACCCCCAAACTTAAACTCAACATTGTCCCCAATGTTGTCTCACATAAACGCATGCAAAAGGTATAAGAGTACTTACAATCAAGGATTGGTGAAAAACAATCCTTCATCACAAATATGTTCCAAATCAAACCCATCTCATCAAAATAGGCCTCTCAAAACAACGGGAAATTGCTACTAACATGTTCAACATACTTATCAAACAAACCATCAAGCATATTAAAACACATGCCAAAAGTGCATGCTTAGACAAAACAAATAAAACGAAAAGCAAAAACAAACAAATAAAGCAAAAAAAACAAAAGAAAACTCACAAAGCTTGGGTTGCCTCCCAAGAAGCGCTCTTTTAAAGTCACTAGCTTGACTTTATATAAGATATTGGCTCAAGGCGGTTTATGTATGAATGCCTTATTCGTTCTCCAATCCACTATTGAGTATCGCTTCAACCTTTTGCCCTTTGTAGTGAAGATTGACCAATTATTTGTGCTACATATCCTAGGGTTAGACCAAGCAATCATCCACTCACGAGTTTTTTTATGGTCCCTCAATACCTCTATTACCTTTTCTTCCTCATGCTCCGGATGGTGGTGCAGATTTTTCTCCAAGCTAGAGATAATGTCTCGTTTTTCTTCAACAATCACCTTGACATATTTCAGCTCCATCATGTATGGATGTTGAAGATTATTGACTCGTTTTTCATGAAAGTGCTCAACACTAAAATGATCAAAAACATCAATGTGTAAATGCAAATCAAAATCAATTAGATGCTCAAAAACCTCATAGTTATCGAAATTAACCATGTCATCTCCTACATTCAATAACAACTTACCATCGTCGGCATCAAATACCGATTTACCTGTGGCTAGGGAAGAAAGTAAAGAAATGTCAACACCCTCAGAAAGGATAGGAGTCGAATGCTCATCGTTGGAGGAATCTGCTTTCGAATTTTCCAACTTCATTTCATTCAACGTCACGGTGTTGAATTCCTCCTTTTGATCTATCTCAGTGGTACCAAGCAATGCCCATGGTACTTTCTCAGATATGTCGCTCGTTAGTTGCTTGAGTTGATGATTCATCTCCTTCATTTACCGCTGTGTGCCCTTCATCATAAAGTGGAGCTCTCCAATGGTGTTATCAAGTTGTTCCTCCGGAGTAGGAATTCTTTCTTGGTAATGTTGTGGAAAGAACCCTTGTGCATAACACGCTTCAATGACGCTTTGCAGCCATAATTGATTCTCCGGTAGTGTCATATCAGGAAAATTGCTATCCTTTGCGAATTGAATGATGCTTTGCAGCCATAATTGATTCTCCGGAAGGGTCATATCTGGAAAATTGCTAGCCATTGCGAGCTAAGAGTGTAAGAAATAATAATAATAATAATAATAATAATAATAAAAAAAAAATTAATAAAAATAAAATAAATACTTAAAGCTTGCAATAAAATCAAAAACTAAAATTAAACAAGTCCCCGGCAACGGCGCCAAAAACTTGACACGAAAAATCCTTACGTGTATTAAACAGCAAGTGGACTGGTCGTGTGTAGTAATAAAGTGGACAATAAAGTCCGGGTTGTCGAACCTCAAGGACTTGTATTTTAGTTTATGATTTTA
Organism: Buddleja alternifolia; assembly: GCA_019426215.1. NCBI lineage: Eukaryota > Viridiplantae > Streptophyta > Magnoliopsida > Lamiales > Scrophulariaceae > Buddleja > Buddleja alternifolia. Next base: position 24,003,155 of record CM033390.1, on the reverse strand, counting down.
AAGCAATTGAAGAACTTAAACTAAAACAAGAATTAACTAAAATATTATGAAAGTAAGATATAAGAAACAAGATGTCGAAATCAAGATAGCTATGGAAAAGAGCAACTAAGACACATGTGTTGGCATAAATTAATCAATTTTCATTATAAACATGTTCTCATATTATTAGACTAATGTTGCTTTGGTGGAAAAAACCTTAAATAATTACTACCCGATTTCTCGGCTGTAATAATCCTATGATTAATTGATGGTTCTCTAGATATGTCTATCCGAGAATCTAACCAACAATCATGCATTCAAGTTCTAGAATTTCCCCGGATTAATCCGGCTAACTGCACCCGGGAATCTCTACCTATCTCTAGGGGCAATTCCTTATTTTTTACGGATTATGTGATGATCCTTTTTGCACCTTAAATTAACTTCTCTCGAACGAATAATTTAAGCAATAAATCATGCATATGGTAGCGAAGCATATGATGCATTCAAACAAGATCAAGACACAAAGCAACAATAGAATTAATATGAAAAACACAATTTATAACTCAATTATCATAATTTAGCCTCAACATGGCCTTAGTTCGAAGAATCTATTTCATCATAAAAGATAAAAGATAGGAACTTAAATTAAGATTCATATTCATAGACAAAAATAAATCTAAATCTAAGAAACTCCCTCGTATTTTTGATGGTTGAACTTCGATCTTCATCTCTTCCATGCTTCTTGATTTCTTCACCTTCAGAGGTTGTTGATAATCTTCATAACTAATCTAAGGATGATGAAGATGATGATAGGATGTGTTTAGGCTCCCCCAATGGGGAATGTGTTTTCAAGTGTGTCATAGGATGGTCTTCAATCCTCCTTTTATAGCAAAAAAATCCACCTACCAAGAACATGTGCTTCCATTCTCTTTTCTTTCCACCTACCATTCTCTTGCTTTCCATCTACCAAGAATGTGAACTACCATTCTCTTGTTTTACACCTACCATTCTCTTACTTTCCTCCTACCAAGAATGTGAGCTACCATTCTCTTCCTTTCCATCTACCAAGAATGTGAACTACCATTCTCTTGTTTTCCACCTACTAAGAATGGGAGCTGCCACTTTCGTGTTTTCCAGCGCAGAGATAGTGTGGTTTTCATAAAATTCTCCACAGACCTCCGAATTTGATGCTTCAAGTCCCCATGTGAAGATAAGACATACATCTACAACTTTGTAGAAGGACACTTCATCCAATTCTGTCTCTAAATATATCAAAATGACGTTCCAATGTGGAGGTTGTTTCTGATTTGGCGCCCAGGTGTGCGGAAATGGTACTAAAATATGATTTTGGCTAACTCCAGCTTGTTTCTTGCTTGTTTGGTCGTAGAGGTGTGAAACATCTTGGCCTAAACTTATTGTATACGTCCTTTTTCCACCCTTTCTTCGATTGTATCCACTTAAGGCCTGAAATCACTTAATGCACGAATTAAACGCACAAGTGACAAAATCAAGCGATAAATGAACCTAAAACATAAACGCAAAGGGGCTTAATAACACGTAAAAATGACTCCTATCATATGGTAAGCACAGTCGTACTGCTAGATATGAAATATCTAAATAGAGATGAAAGCAGGAGAAAAAGTTGGGGATCATGTCCTCAAGATGATCTCGAGAATCAAGAGATTGGAGGCTCTTGATTTTACAATGAACCCGCAACTCCAAACTGATCTCATTTTGCATTCTCTTCCTGATTCCTTTTCTCAATTTGTCATGAACTTTAACTGTAATGAGATTGAATGCAACTTAGTTGGGCTAATGAACAAATTAACAACTGCACAATCTCAGTTGAAGCCTAAGGGAAAGGAAATTGCCTTGGTTATCTCTTCAGGGCCCAAAAAGGCTAAGAATAAGAAGAAGAAATCCAAGAAGCAGTCTGGCAGGCTTGGAACTCAGGGTGGTGTCGATAAGAACAAAGGGAATACTCCTGTGAAGTATAAGAAGAAGGGGCCCAAGAAAATGGACAGCTGCCTACAATGTGAAGAGTTGGGCCACTGGAGAAGGAACTGTCCTAACATGGGTCGAGGAGCACAAGGTATAGAACTTTATGTTTTTAAAACTAACTATTCTATGACCGTTTTTTCCACTTCATGGATCTTGATTCGGGTGCTAGTGCTCACATTTGTTGTGTGGATCAGGACCTGAAGCAAGGAAGGAAGTTGGACCGTGATGAGGTGAAGATCAAAGTAGGCAGCATGCAGAGAGTCGTAGCTATTGGAATTGGATCTACCTCGTTACTTTTAAATTCTGGACATTTGTTAGTTTTGAATAATATTTTGGTTTTGCCCAAGGGGCTTAAAAACATTGTTTCAATTCCTGTTTTAGTTAATGATGGTTATACTTTTCATTTTATTAATAAGTAGTGCGACATTTATTATGGTAATAAAATAGTAGGCTCTACTATTTTAGTAAATGGATTGTATTACCTTAATGTCCAGAATGGGTGTGTTGTTAATGCTATGACTAGGGAACGTGGTAGGCAAGATACCTACCAAATATTAATATGACATCATAGACTAGGCTATGTCGGTGAACGTAAGATTCACAAAATGGAGAAAGATGGGCTTATATGCTTACTGGGATCAGATCCCTATCCTAATTGTGAATCTTGCCTCATAGGCAAGATGACTAGATCACCATTCACTGGGACTTTTGAAAGAACCACACAGATTTTTGGATTGGTACATATCGACGTTAGTGGCCATTCAGTGAATAGCTCGCGGAGGTTTCCACTACTTCATCACATTCACTGATGACCATTCAAGGTATGGTCTTATTTATTTGCTAAAGTATAAGTCTGAATCCATTGAAAAGTTCAAACAATTCAAGACTTTAGTGGTAAAGCAAACTGGGCAACACACCTATGCCCAAGCGCCTAAAAACCCACGCCCAGGCGCCGGACAAGATGCAAATAACGTCAACATTCAGCTTACCACGCCTAGGCGCCATCCTGTCCACGCCCGGGCGTCGTATCTGCACCACTTTCCACATTCGAGCACTATTTCCGTATGTTTAGAGACCGAATTGGGTGAAGTTCTCTTCTACAATGTTGTAGAACTATGTGTTAGCTTCAAATGAGGACTTGAATCATCCAAATCGTAGTTTCGTGGAGAAAGTTATGAATGAAATACGATTGCTGCGCAGGACACATTGCATTTAATTTCAGCATTCTGTCAGCGGCGCCCAAGCGCCGTAATGCCCACGCCTCGGCGTGACTACACCCGAGTTTTGATTCCTTTCAGCCAAAAGATCATCATTTGATGGGGAAATGGAACATTTAAAGCTAAGAGGTCATCACATGTATGGAGAGGATGTCATAAGTATGTTTCTTAGTAGATCTACTTTATGGAATTTTATACTACTCACTTTAGAGTAGTGGAGGACACACTAGGGGAGACACACACTAGGGAGCCCAAAAATTCTGGTCTTCTTAAGGCATTTTCTTCCCTTGGGGACCGATCATAAGAGGGGGAGGGAGGCATTTGGCCATTACTTTGGACTCATCATCATTCATCACCATTCTTCATCACTTTTGGAGGGGAACAAAGAGAGAGGAGTTAAGGATTGAAGTTCAAAAGCAAGGATCCATCATCAATCAATTGAGGGAGTTTTAATCACTTGCATTTACATGTTTATTTCCATGAGTATGTATATGTTTGTATTAGATTTTCTTAAGGCCTTGATGAGAGGCTAATATTGTAGAACTAAGGCCATGTGAAAGCCAATTTATGAATCAATATATGTGAAGTGAATTTTCGTATTAATTCTCATATTGCTTTGTGTGTTGATTTTGAGCTTTTATTACAATCATGTGCTTGATCACCATATGTTTGCTATCTTGCCTAGTCTAGTCATTCGAGAGAAGATAGATTAGGGTTCAATGGAATCAACTCATCATTCGAAACTAATGTGGAATTGCCCCTAGACATAGGTAAAGATTTACGGGTGCGGTTAGCCGGATTTATCCGGGGAAACTCTAGAACGTTAATGCGTGGTTATTGATTAGATTCTCGGATAGACATATTTAGAGAACCATCAATTAATCATAGGATTATTATGTGCCGAGACATCGAGTAATAATTATCTAAGGAATTTCCACCAAAGCAATAGGAGTCTAATAATTCGAAGAGTAGCTCATCTATATTGACGAGTAGATTCGGTTGTAGCATGTGCCTTAGTCATTTTATCATACGTGAGATTTAATCTATAGTTCGTTTCTTTTTTGTTCGTCACTTGCTTACTCGTTTTATTGCAATCTACTTTTGTCCATTTTCATTAATCATAGACTAAAATTCAAGTTTTCGTGGTTCGACAACCCGGACTTTTTGTCCATTTATTACTACATACGTCTAGTGCACTTTCTATCATAGCACGTTAGCTTTTAGCGTGTCAAGTTTTTGGCGCCGTTGCCGGGGATTTGTTTATTTTAGTTTTTGATTTTCGTTTTTCATAATTCTTAGTTTTCGTTTATTTCTTGATTTTCTTTTATTTTCGTGTTTAGTCTAATTTTGTTCTTGTATTTAATTGTTAGGTTCTTGAGGTGCATGACCCGTTCCTCAAACAAGCCTCTATACGAGTTGGAGCCCGAAATTGAACGAATTCTTCGGACTAGTAGGCGAGCAAGAGAAATGGCCAATAATCTCAACCAAAACCCGAATGGAAATTTCCCGGACATGAACTCACCGGAAACTAGGGAGTGATTACAAGGTGTTCTACAAGCCATGCAAGCGGTACCTCCTCCACAACTCCCGTCGGTTCGGGGTAGCTTACCACCTAGGGTCCATACCATTCCGGGCCCCGTAGTCGTGCCTAATTTCTTCACACCAAACTACCACATTCCGGCTCACATTTTTAATATGGTGCAAGGAGATCCTTTCTATGGAGAACCGCACGAATCACCACAAGCTCATTTGGAAACCATAGATGAAGCTCTTGTGACCATTCAATATCACCCACGAGATCTTGATGCGATTCGTCTAAGAGTCTTCCATTTCTCATTGAAGGATAGGGCGACAACATGGTACAAATCCTTACCTCCACAATCTATTACAACATGGGGTGAGTTGGTCGATGCCTTTTTAAATAAATTCTTTCCACCCTCCAAAATCAATGAGCTACGGAGTAATATAAAAGGGTTTAGGCAAAGGAACAATGAGTCTTTAGCCGAGGCTTGGGCTAGATATAAGGGCATGCTCCGTAAATGTCCCGATCATAATTTTGGGTTGAATGAACAAGTACTCCATTTCTATGATGGGGTTAGGTCACGTATTCGACATAGACTCAACGCGGGTGCGGGAGGAGATCTCCTTGGGTTAGACTGTCTAAGTGTATGGGACAAAGTCGAACAGTTGGCCCGAGAAGACGAGCTTTACCCTGACGATGAAGAGGCCTCATCCTCTAAAAAGGTTGCTTGTATTGAGGAAGTAGTTGAGGAAGTAGTAGTCTTGGAACCGGAGGTTGGCAACGTTAATTATGTGGGGAATCAAAATCAACCTCGGGTGAACTTTCATATACCCGAGAATTTTCCAAAAAGGCCCAACCCCGCACAGAACGCACAACCGGGGATCTATCAAGCTCCACGGCCACCCTTCAATAACCCACCCCCGAGGCAAGGAAATTTCAATGGACAAGGTCAAGATCAAGTGCAAATGCGACCTCCCACAATCGATGAGAAACTAGATGCTCACATGAAAAAGTCCGATACATCTTTCAACGAACTTCGGGGTATGATAAAGGATAGGTGTATGGAGATGAAGGATTTGCGAACACAAGTGGGGCAACTTTCTAATGCGGTTAACGGTAGAGCCCCGGGGACTCTCCCAAGCGACACGGAAAAGAACCCGAAGGCCCAATGCAATGCCATAGCCTTGAGAAGTGGCAAACAATTGGAGAGTGACACTGCCAGTACATCCGCGCCCGAGCGCCCCGACATGCACGCCCAGGCGCCTGATCTCCCCTGCTCTGGACAAAATTCTCTGTTTTCCGCGCCCGAGCGCCCCAACATGCACGCCCAGGCGCCTACAGATCCGCGCCTAGGCGCCGATATACGCGCCCAGGCGCCACCTACTGTTTCAGTGGGTTTTCATCCGTCTAATCCAACGCTTTCTCCCCCTATCGAAGTTCGTCTCCCCTTCCCAAATGCTCACAAAAAGAAGAAAAAGGAGATGGATTCGAGCTTTCTTCGAATTTTGGCAATCCTTCGGGAAGTGAGAATTAATATTCCGTTTATTGACGCCATTATCCAAATGCCGAATTATGTGAAGTTCTTCAAGGACATACTCTCAAACAAGCAGAAGTGGGAGGAGAATGAGACGGTGTGCCTCACGGAAGAATGCTCCGCCGTATTGCTCAATAAATTGCCAACTAAGCTCCAAGATCCCGGGAGCCTCACAATCCCGTGCACGATTGGATCCCTATCGTTCAAGAAGGTGTTATGTGACTCGGGGGCCAGCATCAATCTTCTTCCATACTCACTATTTAAAAAGCTAGGCCTTGGAAATCCCAAGCCGACCTCAATGAGCCTTCAACTAGCCGACCGATCGATCAAGAGGCCCAAGGGGATAATCGAAGACGTTCTTGTCCAAGTCGACAAGTTTTATTTTCCCGTTGATTTCGTAGTACTCGACATGGAAGAAGATGTGGAGGTACCATTAATCCTAGGGAGACCATTCCTAGCCACGGGTAAGGCGGTGATTGACATTGCTAATGGTAAGCTTACCTTGAATGTGGGCGATGACAAAGTTACCTTTGATGTTTACAAAGTCCTTAAACATCCTATTGATCATGACTCGTGTTATCGAATTGATACATTTGACCAGTTGATTGTTGAGTATTTACAGGACAATACAATTGAAAATTCTCTCGAACAGGATCTTATGAAATCCATGCAAGTGAACTCGGAGAAAGATGATCTAGTGGAAAGGGTTCTAAGCTTGGAGTACAAATCTTCCTCTCATTCGGGAGGATTCATCAAAGTTGATAGATCATTGTCAGGATCACCTCGCCCATCTATTGAAGAACCCCCCTCTCTCGAACTCAAACCCCTCCCCTCCCACCTTAAATATGTGTACTTGAACGACGACGAAACACTCCCATTGATCATTTCCTCATCTCTTTCAGGATCACAAGAAGAGCAATTAATGACGGTGTTGAGATCTCACAAACGGGCTTTTGGGTGGAAACTTGCGGACATCAAAGGCATTAGTCCAGCGATATGTATGCACAAAATACTTATGGAGGACTCCACCAAGCCTACACGCCAACCCCAAAGGAGGTCAAACCCACAAATCCAAGAGGTAGTAAAGAAGGAAGTGATTAAACTGCTCGACTCAGGTATAATCTATCCTATTTCTGATAGTGCGTGGGTGAGCCCTACCCAAGTGGTGCCTAAGAAAGGGGGGATAACGGTAATTGAGAATGCGAATAATGAGCTAATCCCAACTCGTATAATTAGTGGGTGGCGTGTATGTATAGATTACCGTAAGTTGAATGATGCCACCCGTAAGGATCATTTCCCCCTCCCCTTTATTGACCAAATGCTTGAACGATTAGCCGGGCATGATTTCTATTGTTTTCTAGATGGTTACTCCGGCTATAATCAAATTGCCATAGATCCCGAGGACCAAGAGAAAACCACTTTCACTTGTCCTTATGGCACATTTGCTTATAGAAGGATGCCATTTGGCTTGTGTAATGCCCCGGCCACTTTTCAAAGATGCATGATGGCTATTTTTCATGATATGGTTGAAGATTTCCTTGAAATTTTTATGGATGACTTTTCTGTATTCGGAACAACTTTTGATATTTGTCTTGCTCATTTAAATGTTGTGCTTAAACGTTGTGAAGAAACCAACCTTGTTTTGAATTGGGAAAAATGTCATTTAATGGTCCGGGAGGGGATTGTGCTTGGCCACAAGATCTCTCAAAAAGGGATCGAAGTGGACCAAGCCAAGATTGAGGTCATTGAAAAACTTCCCCCGCCCACTTCGGTAAAAGCTGTTCGGAGTTTTCTCGGGCATGCCGGTTTCTATAGGCGATTCATCTTGAATTTCTCTAAAATTGCGAAACCGTTGTCTAATTTGCTTGTCAAAGATGCACCTTTTGATTTCAATTCTTCTTGTATGCAGGCCTTTCTTGATTTGAAGGAACGCTTAGTTTCCGCCCCTATCATGTCACCCCCCCGATTGGAGCTTACCATTCGAGTTGATGTGTGATGCGAGTGACACCGCGGTTGGAGCGGTCCTTGGCCAAAGGAAGGAGAAGGTATTTCGAACCATTTACTATGCTAGTAAAACTCTTAACGATGCACAATTGAATTATGCCACCATGGAAAAAGAATTACTAGCCATAGTCTTTGCATTCGATAAATTCCACTCTTACCTCGTGCTAAACAAAGTGATAGTTTACACCGATCATTCGGCTTTAAAATATTTGCTTGCCAAGAAAGATGCTAAACCAAGACTTCTTAGGTGGATTTTGTTACTCCAAGAATTTGATTTAGAGATAAAAGACAAGAAAGGCACCGAAAATGTAGTAGCCGACCACCTCTCACGATTAGAGCTAGTGAATGATCCGTTAGATGAGATACCAATTCGTGAGGAATTCCCGGATGAACACCTCCTTGCTATTTCTGACAAAATTTCACCTTGGTATGCTAACTTTGCCAATTACATTGTTACGGGCCGTCTTCCCCCGGATATCACTTTTCATCAAAAGAAGAAATTTCTATTTGATGTAAAGCAATATCTTTGGGACGAACCCTTTTTATTCAAAGTTTGTGCAGATGGCTTAATTCGACGTTGCATACCCGAAACGGACGTGCATGCTATCCTATCTCATTGTCATGATATGGCGGTGGGTGGCCATTTTGGGCCTTCCAAAACGGTAGCTAAGATCCTCCAATCAGGTTTCTTCTGGCCTACTCTTGTTAAAGATGCACATCATTATGTCAAATCTTGTGATCGCTGTCAACGAATGGGGAACATCTCTAAACATCATGAAACGCCCTTAAATAGCATGTTAGAGTGTGAGTTGTTTGATGTATGGGGTGTGGATTTCATGGGCCCTTTCCCCAGTTCTTGTTCAAATAAATATATCCTTGTTGCGGTAGACTATGTCTCCAAATGGGTGGAAGCCGTGGCCTTGCCTACTAATGATGCTCGGGTTGTCACTCGTTTTCTGAAGAAGCATATTTTTACTCGATTTGGAACTCCCCGAGCCATCATTAGTGACGGGGGCACCCACTTCTGCAACAAGCAGTTTGAACTTTTATTGACCAAGTACGGGGTGAAGCATAAAATTTCGACCCCATACCACCCACAAACTAGTGGCCAAGTGGAGGTCTCGAATAGGGAGATTAAGCGTATTTTAGAAAAAACTGTCAACGCATCAAGAAAGGATTGGTCCCTTAAATTGGATGATGCTCTTTGGGCTTATCGGACCGCCTATAAAACCCCAATTGGCATGTCCCCGTATCGTCTTGTTTTTGGCAAAACATGTCACTTGCCCGTTGAACTTGAGCATCGTGCTTATTGGGCCATTAAGTTTCTAAATTTTGACTCTCAAAGTGTAGGTACACAACGTTTGCTACAACTCAACGAGCTCGAAGAATGGCGTCATCTTGCCTATGAGAACGCGAAACTCTATAAGGAGCGGACCAAAATGTGGCATGACAAACATATTCTCCCCCGGGAATTCCACAAGGGAGAGCGGGTGTTGCTATACAACTCTCGACTCCGACTCTTCCCCGGGAAGCTTAAGTCTCGATGGTCGGGCCCATTTTTGATTTCCCATGTCTATCCATCCGGCGCCATCGAGCTTACAACAGATAAAGGACATACTTTCTTGGTCAACGCTCAACGTCTAAAACCTTACTTAGGGATGGATGGACCGAGAGACAAAGAGTCCTTCATCCTCGCGGACCCTTCGTGATTCTTAGCTTTCAGTCGAGCTAATGACTCTAAACTAGCGCTTCTTGGGAGGCAACCCATGTTTTCTTTCCGTTTCCTTTTCTTTTTCTCTTATTATCCCGTTTGTTGCTTTATTTTCTAGTCTTACATCTTTGTTAGTTTGTGTTTTAAGTGTTTTGTCTCTCCCCTTTTGAAACAGGAAATGAAATTCTTTACATAATATTTCTGAAGAGCCCGCCTAGGCGCCTATCGACGCGCGCCTAGGCGCCCGTTTCTGAAAGGGCCGCCCCAGCGCCGAAAAACTCCCGCCTAGGCGCCCGGTTCTGAAAGGGGCGCCCAAGCGCCGAAAAAAACTCCCGCCTAGGTGCGGGAAGTATCACTCAGAAATCCAGGTACGCTGTGTCGCGCGCCTAGGCGTCCAAACACGCGTGCCTAGGCGCCCGTTTCTGATTTAAACACATCTGTGGGTCAAAACGGTCAAAATTCTCACAAAATCTTCACAACTCCTCTCCCACGCGATTTCCGGCGACTCTCTCACAATTTCCGGCCATTTCCACTGTGTTTCACCGCCACTTTCCATCAACATAATTCGTTGCACAAGTGGCTCTTCTTTCACATCGACTCGGTGCGACAATTTTGGGGATAAAAGGTGAGTTTTGGCTTTACCCTTCTTCCAATTCCGATTCATAGCCGACGAGTAGGTACCTTACGTTATATTTTGAAGATTAATTGGGGCATTATCCGATTGTGGTTTGTTTTTTTTGTTGCATTTGAGGACTTTTATTGGATTTGTGGGTTGTAGTCAAATTTGGGGGTTGTTGTTGTTGAATTGGATGGTCTATTGTTGTTGAATCCGTGGGTTGTTATCAATTTGTGGGTTGTAATCGAATTTGTGGGTTGTTGTTGTGGAAATTGGATGCTATATTGTTGTTAAATCTGTGGATTATTGCTTAAAAATTGAGTAATCTGTTAAATCCATGGATTGTTGCTAGATTGTGGGTTGCTCTCTGATTTTGGTGTGTTGTTGGGCGTTGACGATTGTTGTGTTGGGTTGGTTGCATTCGGGTTGATTTGAGTAGTTGAGAAATTGACCATTGTTGTTGCAAATGACGAGAACTACCAACAAACCGTCCAAGGGTAAGAAAAAAGTGGGTGAGGGTTCCTCTAATGAGCCCGAGACTCCCGATAATACCCGTTTCGAAAATTCCCAAGTCCAAATTATGTGTCAGAGTTTGAGCACCCCCCGCACCCTTATTAAGGAGCACTATTTAACCACCCGGGGATAGCCCTTTGTGCACGAATTGATACAGTTCCATCACTTACAGTTTTTCTGTCAAAAGCCCGAGGCCATTCGTCTTCCTTGGGTCCTGGAATTCTTCAGCTCCGGGGTTTATGATGAGATTGAGACACGAGGATGGCTGGGGACTACCCTTTTGGTACGAGGCAAACATGTCAATTATGAGTTGAGACAGATTAGGGAGAGCATAGGCACCCCCACCCCTCAGACATGCGAGTTCACCACTCTTTACAATGCAGGGCGCCTCCGGGTTAGCCTGTCGGATATTTTGCGGGTTATTGCCCGAGAGGGGTGGGAGTGGGTACCCGGAGGAGCTCATGTCCCCCGTAGGGCTCTACTACCCGAGGCTGCTTTCTGGCTCGACTTCATCCAATTCAATTTAATACCGAGTACCAATCGGTCAGAGGCAAACAAGGAACGGGCCACCCTCATCTATGCTATTATGTCCAAGAAAGTTGTGGACTTTGCCCGAGTAATCCACAAGTCTTTGACGGACCACTTTAGGAAGTTGAAGAATGAGTTAGGGCCGTTGATTAACAAAGAATTGGCTAAGCAAAAGGGCGAAGGCCCCACTCGGAAGAATCCCATCATTCTCCCGTCACTGATCACAGTTTTATGCAAAGCAGCTAAGGTTCCCACATTTCCTATGGAGCGTACTGAGCTCCCTGGTTCTTATCTCGCCGTGGTAGATGACGACTCCCAGGCTCCTCCACCACCAGCTATTTCCAAGAGGCCTCGCCCGTCTTCATCCCGGTCTACTAGTTCCCCACAGTTTCCACCTATGGATGCCGCCGCCATTAGACAATTAAAGGATGAATTGAGGGATGAGTTGCGAGATGAGATGAGGGTGGTCATGTCCGACACTTGTGCTTATTTCCGTCAGCTTCTTGTAGAGCATAATGAGTTTGTCGGTCGGGGGCCGTTTGATTATTCTACTCCTCCACCTTACCCGCACCCCCCGCCTCAGCAGCCCGCAGATTTGCACGAGTCAGGTGCTCTCGTTCCTGTAGGAGGTGATGATGAGGCTCATAATGATGAGGGTAGCCCGTTGATTGATTTGGATGATCTCGGCGGAACGGAGGAGGACTACATTGACCGTTTTGGCACTACAGATTAGACTTATCTTGTTTTATTTCCATGCATGTTTCGTTTTGTTTTTGGATATCTTTTGTTGGGTTGTTGGATATTTTATGTTTTATGTTTGGATGCTTGATGTTTTCTTTTCATGCATGTTTCTCGTTTTTGTTTGTCTCGTTTTGCTTTATTCTATTCTATCTAATGTTTGATGCTTTGTATGGCTAGCATTTGTTTACCTATGTAGTGATCGACACAGTGATTGCCATCCTTGGACTTGATTGCCTTAAGTGGACTCGGGTTTGCTTTTCAGCTTCCCTATGGTGACGTGTACTTTGCCCTTCTCTTTTTCGAGCATTGGGGACAATGTTCATGATAAGTGTGGGGGGGTACACTAGATCCATTATAGTCATGTTTATTCATGTTTTACATATTTCGGTCCAAGTTTTGGGGGGGTGTTGTACCTCTACATGTGAAATGTGTGCAATTTTTATTTTTTTTGGATAGAATTTCAACCCGTCACTTGATGAATTGAGCATGGTTAACGTGAATACATGGTATGCATTCTCTATCAATTTGGTTTTCAATTTGGTTTTTAATGGCTATACACGCAATTTCTTATTTGTGAGACCCTAACTAGACTAGATTGACCTTAAGATGATTCACATATGCACATAAATCGAGGGTAGAGGAGTTGAATGGGCAACCATTTTGAAACACTTAAAGGCTTGATCCCGGAAATATCAACTTAGAATTTTCACATGTGTTATGAGTTGAGAACGTTAACTTCGTGTGCTTAATAATAATAAAAAGAGGTTGAACATTGGTATGACTGAAAAAGTCAGGCTTAATAGATACTGGGGGCAAAGAGCACCACGCCTAGAATACTGTACTATTAAGCTAATTTGAGCTAGAGCTCAAGCCAATACAAGTGTTAAGTAAATAGGGACCTAGTTTGATTTTGTGGCCTTTGACACTCGAGCGATTAAGCCCTTAGGAGTGTCTCCACACTTGATACCCTAAAGCCGTCTGGTTTAGGAGTTATTGGCCTAAAGCTCGTTACACGGGTGTCATAGAAAGCCTAAGAGGATCGAACATTGCACATGGTCTAGCCTCTAATGTTTCGAGTTGAAAGTGCATAAGTTAAAGCCGAAAGTGGAATGAAGTGATGAATTTTTAAGTGGCTATGAAGTTGTATTCAATTCTCGTACCATGTGAATGATCAAAAGTTGATAAATATGGGGTTAATGCTTGAAAAGTGGTAAGAATGCCACTCGACTATAATACTTGAGATTTATTACACTACACCCTTAGGATGATCTTTTCGATGTTAAGGCGTAACATGAGCAAGTGGGTGACGTGTATATATATGTAACTTGAGCTTAAACAGGTGAATTCATACCATTATGTGCTATTAATCATTGTAATTTACGTTGAGTGATCGGGGTTGAAAATCTTTCGATTTTGTGGGTATATCGTCTGCAAACCCTCACGAGACTATAACTCGTCCTTTGAGGTGACTCAAGGGTTCAAAGGCTTGTTGCATTCGCTAAATGCAACCGTTTACTCCACGAAAGTGAGTTAGGTAGTTTTCTTTTTGTTTCTCTCTTTGATTGATGATGTTTCCTTATCTTAAAACTCTTATTGCTCGAGGACGATCAATTCATAAGTGTGGGGGTGTTGATAAGAGGCATTTTTACGTGTTTTTAAGCCCCTTTGCGTTTATGTTTTAGGTTCATTTATCGCTTGATTCTTGCCACATGTGCGTTTAATTCGTGCATTAAGTGATTTCAGGTCTTAAATGGATACAATCAAAGAACGGGATGAAAAATGACGTATAAAACAAGTTTAGGCCAAATTGCTACGCACCCCTATGTCCAAGCGCCTAAAAACCCACGCCCAGGCGCAGGACAAGATGCAAATAACGTTAACATTCAGCTTACCACGCCTAGGCGCCATCCTGTCCACGCCCGGGCGCCGTATCTGCACCACTTTCCACGTTCGAGCGCCATTTCCGTATGTTTAGAGACCGAATTGGGTGAAGTTCCCTTCTACAATGTTGTAGAACTATGTGTTAGCTTCAAATGAGGACTTGAATCATCCAAATCGGAGTTTCTTGGAGAAATTTATGAATGAAATACGATTGCTGCGCAGGACACATTGCATTTAATTTCAGCATTCTGTCAGCGGCGCCCAAGCGCCGTAATGCCCACGCCTAGGCGTGACTACACCCGAGTTTTGATTCCTTTCAGCCAAAAGATCATCATTTGATGGGGAAATGGAACATTTAAAGCCAAGAGGTCATCACATGTATGGAGGGGATGTCATAAGTATGTTTCTTAGTAGATCTACTTTATGGAATTTTATACTACTCACTTTAGAGTAGTGGAGGACACACTAGGGGAGACACACACTAGGGAGCCCAAAAATTCTGGTCTTCTTAAGGCATTTTCTTCACTTGGGGACCGATCATAAGAGTGGGAGGGAGGCATTTGGCCATTACTTTGGACTCATCATCATTCATCACCATTCTTCATCACTTTTGGAGGGGAACAAAGAGAGAGGAGTTAAGGATTGAAGTTCAAAAGCAAGGATCCATCATCAATCAATTGAGGGAGTTTTAATCACTTGCATTTACATGTTTATTTCCATGAGTATGTATATGTTTGTATTAGATTTTCTTAAGGCCTTGATGAGAGGCTAATATTGTAGAACTAAGGCCATGTGAAAGCCAATTTATGAATCAATATATGTGAAGTGAATTTTCGTATTAATTCTCATATTGCTTTGTGTGTTGATTTTGAGCTTTTATTACAATCATGTGCTTGATCACCATATGTTTGCTATCTTGCCTAGTCTAGTCATTCGAGAGAAGATAGATTAGGGTTCAATGGAATCAACTCATCATCCGAAACTAATGTGGAATTGCCCCTAGACATAGGTAAAGATTTCCGGGTGCGGTTAGCCGGATTTATCCGGGGAAACTCTAGAACGTTAATGCGTGGTTATTGATTAGATTCTCGGATAGACATATTTAGAGAACCATCAATTAATCATAGGATTATTATGTGCCGAGACATCGGGTAATAATTATCTAAGGAATTTCCACCAAAGCAATAGGAGTCTAATAATTCGAAGAGTAGCTCATCTATATTGACGAGTAGATTCGGTTGTAGCATGTGCCTTAGTCATTTTATCATACGTGAGATTTAATCTATAGTTCGTTTCTTTTTGGTTCGTCACTTGCTTACTCGTTTTATTGCAATCTACTTTTGTCCATTTTCATTAATCATAGACTAAAATTCAAGTTTCCGTGGTTCGACAACCCGGACTTTTTGTCCATTTATTACTACATACGTCTAGTGCACTTGCTATCATAGCACGTTAGCTTTTAGCGTGTCAGGATACCCCGAGGATTCACTGGGGTACTTCTTCTACTTGCACGACGATCAAAGGATCATTGTAGCGTTACAAGCCTACTTTCTCGAAGATGAGTTCATTAGAGAATGTGGAGCAGGTAGAAAGATAGTTCTTGAAAAACACAACGAGACTCCTTTGGATACATCTACATAGGAAGTAAGAATTGACCAAATTGTAACACAACCACAACCGCAAAGATCTGGTAGGGTACCTCAAGCCACTGTGAGGTATGGCTATCTACTTCAGAAGGAACTTGGCCTCCACACTGTCGTAGAGGGAGGCCATGGAGATGATCCCTCTACTTATGATCAAGTAATGGTGGATATGGACGCTACAAGATGGCGCGAAGCTATGCAAGCAGAGATAGATTCGATGCATTCGAACCAAGTCTGAACACTAGTGGATCAACCCGATGCTATTGTACCAATTAGGTGTAAATGGATCTACAAGAGAAAGATTAGTGCCGATGGCAAGTTTGATACCTATAAAGCCAAGCTAGTGGAGAAAAGGTATAGTCAAAAGGAAGGAATTGACTATTAGGAAACCTTTCCACCAATAGCCATGATCAAATCAATAAGAATTTTGTTAGCAATAGTGGCCTACCTAGATTATGAAATATGGAAAATGGATGTCAAAACTGCGTTTCTAAATGGATTCTAGGAAGAGGATATCTATATGGAGTAGCCAAAATGTTTTGTATCCAAGAAGGATATTCATAAGGTGTGTGACACGACAAAATCCTAGCAAGAGAACTAGGTCGCGTAAGTAGTAAAGTGGATTTCTAAGTCCGGGGTTATCGTATCCGCAGGGACAACTATAATCTAAGTACCAAGACTACTATATTACTCAATTCTAAGTTAAATCGGTCGATAGAAAGGTTGATTAACTAATTAATAAATACTAGAAAATAAACTAAGGCAACGTCACACCAAATAAAGGGAGGAAACAATAGAGAGAAGCGATCAAGGCACATGGTTCAACCGATTATGCATTTAGATTGTGATTTAGGTTCTATTGGATTATTAGATTGATTTAGCTAAAGCGAAATTCCCTAACGTACGTACTACCCAATCTCTTGGCATAGCAACCCTACCCTTGGTAACGATTTCCTATATATCTCTATATGAAAACCCGATTAACGAGGATGCATTTAAGGTCTAAGAATTCCCCACGTGAATGGAAAGCCACCTAAAGAAACCGAGTCTATCTCTAGTCGGTTTAACTATAGGGTATTCAATGTTTATATCTTCCCTAGGTTATTATCTCTCGATCTCTAACCTAGGCATTTTATCAAACACTTGGTGATCAAGCAAATGTAGCATTGAGATCAAATATTGAATACATAGCTAAAACCAAAATTAATCCAATAAACACCAACAAATCAACAATCAAAATAACATAAACGGCCTATCCATGGCCTCAATCAAACAAGTTTAGCTCATATTCATGTCAAAGTGCAAATATAAATCATACAAGTCATAGGAGATTTGAACAAATTCAAGAAACAAATATGTAAAAACTCCCTAATTCTTGTAGAGATGTGGATTCCTTGTTGAATTCTCCATGTTTTGACCTTCAATCTTCTCTTCTAAGCTCCCTCTCTCTCCATTTTCGTGTGGCAGCTGCTATCCAAGGTGAGTTAGGGTAAAAAATGGCTAAAAGGGGTATTTATAGACCAACCCGCTGCCTCGAACGCCGCGGCGTTCGCTTGTTGAACGCCTCGGCGTTGGCTATTGCATGTGAACGCCGCGGCGTTCGCTTGTTGAACGCCGCGGCGTTCGTCCCCTGCTGCTCCAGCCAATTTTGGTAAACTTCGCATAACTTTCTCTACCGATGTCGGAATTCACTGATTCAAGTTGCTGTAGAATCCTAAAACAAAGATCTACAACTCTCCAGAAGACACTAGGGCCGAAATCAAACGTTAAAGATGACAAAATTGTCTCACAAGTCACTGAATGAGAAAACTCCATCGTAAAACGTCTCTTCCGATGACGTTTTCACCTCCTTCCCTACATATCTGATCTTTGTCTTCAACATAAGAAATGTACCTTTGCCTCTTATCTTTCCATTGGTAAATCAAGTGTGTAATTTGGACATGGGTAGAGAACTCTATTCAATAAGCTCTATCACTGCGCAGACAGTTTGTATCTTTATGCATGATTTACCTTCAATGCTTGTTCTTTTCCTCCAAATGTTATGTTATTCTATAAAATATGAGAAGACAAGTATCAAAGCATCATATGTGATCAAATTATCAAGGAAACAATCAAAACTAAGTCGATAAACGGGGGAAAACTAGTGTAAAAATAACATATATCAACTACCCCCAAACTTAGCTTTGATCGTCCTCGATCAAATACAATCAAACACACATATGAAGATTGAAAATTTCATTTGCCAATTCATACACATAAGAGCAAGCATTATACCTTCAAAAACGATTATGAAAAGCTACACGATGCTTTGAACATTCAACAATTTGAAAACCTCACAAAATCTTAGTTTCCATCCCTATATCATGAACTCCCACATCCATATTCATGTCAAGAGCACACTTTAGAAAAGATTATGCAAATCAATTGGAAGGTAAAGACATTGAAACAATTCCATATTCGTTAACTCATCGGTGTGTATAAAGTGCAAAAGTCACAATCAAAAGGTCTTTCCGGCTTGTAACGTAAGGCTAGGTGATGGCTAGGACCGGAAGATATGGATAAAGTGACTAAGTCAAGAGAGCCTATGACTCAAAATCATCGAGCTAAATTCGCAAATAGACTACAAAAACTTTCACAACTTATCACTTATCCCTTTTTCACTCTCTTTTGCCTTTCAACTTACAACCCCCAAACTTGTTTCTTTTCATATCGGGTTGTACACAAAATTCCAAGCCAAATGATCCAATTGAGTGCCAAGATTCAAGCCTAGTCGAGAGCACAATTTTTTTTCCATATATATCTCTCTCTCGACTATTTAGCCCATTGCTCAAGTTTTCATTTCATCCCCTTTTTTACATAATACTTCAAACCTCAAAAATCCCAACATAGCCAAAACATCACTATCTAACTCATATTCATTCAAATCAAAACAAGGTGACTACCCATATTCAAGTCAAATGATATGAAGTTCTAAACTCTCTTGATTGGGTGCAAGACATTGTTTTTCTTTTAGGCTAGAAGGTGATTGTCATGGCTTATGAAAGAAAGACGAATGGTGTTTTCTAGTGTGCATAGCACACTCCATTCTTATCAATACGGCTCAAGTCAAGGTCTAGAGATTATGCAATATAGAGAAGGCCAAAATGTAAGGCTAACAAAAATGAAAGATGGCCTAAATCATTTTGTGACTTCACAACATTAATGCACACTTCATAGTCAAAAAAATTGAAAGTTCAACGTTTTAAAACCGTAATAATTCGCATAAGCATGACTAAAAAGGGCTTTCAAGTCACAATATATGACATGTTGACCACAGACAAGGGACTTTGACTTCGAGAGAGTAGAGATATTCAAACGCATTATGCTCTCACGCAAGGGTGCACCAATTCATGAATTCTATATCAACAAGGTTGTACCCCCAAACTTAAATTAAACATTGTCCTCAATGTTCATGAAATAAATGCAAGGTGAGGGGGAAAAGCGATACAACCCTGAAATGGAGAGAAATGGAGGGAACACGGTGGTGGGCTCATATCCCAGGATCAAACTGTGATCAAAACCTGAACGACAGAAAACTTAAAGGAAACCATATCAAAACGAGTTAAGGGGGAGGGAAACAAAACGAGGGCACAAAAGAAAAGAAAGAAAGCAATAAAAGAAACTTGGGTTGCCTCCCAAGAAGCGCTTGTTTATAGTCATTAGCTCGACTCCCTTGCACTGCTCATGGTGGATCATAAGGAGCAATGCCAACTTTGTATGGACGAGCCTTTTTGTGCTTTTTCCAGTTACGTAGAGGCTTTTCCTCTCCAACCTCTATCACACAACCTAAAAGAATTAGAAGTGAGCATAAGGTCTCATTCAAAAATACATAATTGAAATGTAAAGATGAAAGTTTAAGAGGAAGTGACGAAGAATCATCAATGGATGATTGCAACTCATATGCGGTTGTCCCATACTCCCCTAGCCTTGGTTTTGACAACTCAAATGGTGGTTCATCCAAGTGATTTATATATCCTTTGATATTCTCATTCTCGACCGTAGTATCACTTGGGTTCTCAAAGTATGCATCGAATGGATCACTAGAGTTGTAAACCTTGACTTCAACCTCCTCCACTCTATCTCTCTGGTTATTGATACAATTTTGTAAGAATTCGAGAGATATGGTGGTAGGCGACATTAGGTTCTTGAAGATTTCTAATGTTCTTTCTTGGTAATGTCTGGGAATGGTTTCAAAAATCTCTTTCTTCAATCGTGGGTGCTCAGGTGCTTTTACCTCAATTTTGATACACATGGTTTCTGGAGGTGGTTCTTCTTCAGTGATAGGGTGTAGACATTGCTGTTCTAAATCAAAACCTTGTTCAACTTCTATATTGAGGGATGCCTCATTCTCTTTGGTGCTACTCTCCATGGTGCAAGGCGTTCTCTCCTTCCATAAGTTGACTGCTTGATTTACTAGTCTTGCCACTTCCTTTCTACGAGCTTCCGACTCCTTTCTACGAGCTTCTGACTCCTCGAAACTTGCTTCTGCCTCCTTTATGCTAGCTTGTACCCATACACTAAATTCATTTCCCAAGGCCTCAATTTTAGACCTCGTCTCTAGCTCCTGTTGATGAAAACTATCATGTTGTTGGTAAGGAAGGTTACCGGCATGGTCAAACCCCGATGAAAGTATCATTGCATCATTGTTGTAACTCCATGTTGAGCTTGGATGATTTATCCAACCGGGATGTATCATGTTATTTTGACATGTTGAGCTTGGGTGATTTATCCAACCGGTATGGTAGGTGGGCTCATAGGATTCCATTTGCATTGAGCTTGATGTGGTGATTGATGAATCCATATCCTGACGTGGCCATTGAAAGTTATAAGCACTCGTATCTTCAAGAACTAGAAATATACAAAATAAAAAATTGACTTAAGCTCAGAACGAATAAGAGAATCTCGATATTAGATACCATAGTTGTCCCCGGCAACGGCGCCAAAAACTTGACACGACAAAATCCTAGCAAGCGAACTAGGTCGCGTAAGTAGTAAAGTGGATTTCTAAGTCCGGGGTTATCGTATCCGCAGGGACAACTATAATCTAAGTACCAAGACTACTATATTACTCAATTCTAAGTTAAATCGGTCGATAGAAAGGTTGATTAACTAATTAATAAATACTAGAAAATAAACTAAGGCAACGTCACACCAAATAAAGGGAGGAAACAATAGAGAGAAGCGATCAAGGCACATGGTTCAACCGATTATGCATTTAGATTGTGATTTAGGTTCTATTGGATTATTAGATTGATTTAGCTAAAGCGAAATTCCCTAACGTACGTACTACCCAATCTCTTGGCATAGCAACCCTACCCTTGGTAACGATTTCCTATATATCTCTATATGAAAACCCGATTAACAAGGATGCATTTAAGGTCTAGGAATTCCCCACGTGAATGGAAAGCCACCTAAAGAAACCGAGTCTATCTCTAGTCGGTTTAACTATAGGGTATTCAATGTTTATATCTTCCCTAGGTTATTATCTCTCGATCTCTAACCTATGCATTTTATCAAACACTTGGTGATCAAGCAAATGTAGCATTGAGATCAAATATTGAATACATAGCTAAAACCAAAATTAATCCAATAAACACCAACAAATCAACAATCAAAATAACATAAACGGCCTATCCATGGCCTCAATCAAACAAGTTTAGCTCATATTCATGTCAAAAGTGCAAATATAAATCATACAAGTCATAGGAGATTTGAACAAATTCAAGAAACAAATATGTAAAAACTCCCTAATTCTTGTAGAGATGTGGATTCCTTGTTGAATTCTCCATGTTTTGACCTTCAATCTTCTCTTCTAAGCTCCCTCTCTCTCCATTTTCGTGTGGCAGCTGCTATCCAAGGTGAGTTAGGGTAAAAAATGGCTAAAAGGGGTATTTATAGACCAACCCGCTGCCTCGAACGCCGCGGCGTTCGCTTGTTGAACGCCTCGGCGTTGGCTACTGCATGTGAACGCCGCGGCGTTCGCTTGTTGAACGCCGCGGCGTTCGTCCCCTGCTGCTCCAGCCAATTTTGGTAAACTTCGCATAACTTTCTCTACCGATGTCGGAATTCACTGATTCAAGTTGCTGTAGAATCCTAAAACAAAGATCTACAACTCTACAGAAGACACTAGGGCCGAAATCAAACGTTAAAGATGACAAAATTGTCTCACAAGTCACTGAATGAGAAAACTCCATCGTAAGACGTCTCTTCCGATGACGTTTTCACCTCCTTCCCTACATATCTAATCTTTGTCTTCAACATAAGAAATGTACCTTTGCCTCTTATCTTTCCATTGGTAAATCAAGTGTGTAATTTGGACATGGGTAGAGAACTCTATTCAATAAGCTCTATCACTGCGCAGACAGTTTGTATCTTTATGCATGATTTACCTTCAATCCTTGTTCTTTTCCTCCAAATGTTATGTTATTCTATAAAATATGAGAAGACAAGGATCAAAGCATCATATGTGATCAAATTATCAAGGAAACAATCAAAACTAAGTCGATAAACGGGGGAAAACTAGTGTAAAAATAACATATATCAGTGTGCAAGCTTGAAAAACCCATCTATGGACTCTAGCAAGCATCTCGTAGCTGGAATCTGCGTTTTGATGAAGCAGTCAAAGGATATGACTTTGTAAAAAACAAAGATGAACCATGTGTATATAAGAAGGTTAGTGGGAGCAAGATATCATTCCTTGTACTATATGTGAATAGCATATTGCGTATAGGAAATGATGTAGGAATGCTCACCACTGTAAAGAAATGGCTATCGAGTACATTCTCCATGAAAGACTTGGGAAAGGCCACATACATTCTGGGAATTCGGATCTATAGGGATCAAATAAACAGAATAATAGGACATTCGCAAACCCTTTACTTAGATAAGGTCCTAAAGAGATTTAGGATGTAGGATTCTAAGAAAGGGTTCCTGCCAATGAGGCATGTGATACATCTCGCAAAAACTATATGTCCTCAAAGTGAGGAAGATAGAAAAAAGATGAGCGCTGTAACCTATGCAGCAGCAGTGGGTAGTTTGATATACGACATGTTGTGTACAAAACCTAACATAGCTTATGCAGTAAGCGTTGTTAGTCGATTTCAAGCAAACCCAGGCAAGGAACACTAGATAGCTGTGAAAAATATCCTTAAGTATCTTAAAATAACAAAGGTTATGATTCTCATCTACGGAGCTGGTGACCTAAGAGTGGATGGATACATCGACTCAGATTTTCAATCCGACGTTGATGACGGAAAGTCCAGCTCAGGGTTTATTTCACCCTTAACGGTGGGGCGGTGTCTTGGAAAAGTTCCAAGCAAAGCACAACCATTGATTCCAACACTGAGGCTGAATACGTGGTTTGGCTTAGAAAGTTTCTTGGAGAACTTCAAGTGGTTAGCATACAGCTCCTATTGCCACTTTGCCATGACAATAATGGAGCAATAGCACAGGCAAAGGAACCAAGGTCTCACAACCAAGGATTAAAATTTCGTTTCGATGATAAGTTTCGAGTTCTTAAATATAAGAAACGTTTCGGAAACATCATGGAAAACTTGAAAAATGTTAGAAACAAGGTAAAGACGGTGAAAAAAGAAGTAAAGAAGGGTTGCTTCCTTTTTTTACTAGAAAAAAATAATAGTTGTGTAAAATGTTTATACATCTACATCAATAATCGATCAAATTACACTAATAAATAATGTGATAACGTTTGATTCAAGTTTAACATTCACATAACATATAACCAATATTATTTTAGTAACTTAAATTATGAAATAAAAAAATCTAAAAGTGTTGTCGTGAAAAAAATGAAAAGTGGCAATGTTTTGATTGAAGTTTAACATTCACAGAACATATAATTGATAAAATTTTAGTAACTTAAATTGTGAAATAAAAAATTCTAAAAGTGTTGTCGTGAAAAAAATAAACAGTTAATATGGCTGATACCATGGTTTCAAACTCATCAACAAATTATATGAAAAAATTACTTTAATCGATAATACAGTAATCTTCATCTTAAGTCGCATGATAAAAAGTCGTTTCTTGGTGAAATAAATATTCGTTTGATTGTTAAATTTATTACTCTTCATTTCTTCTTCTTCTTCTTTTTTAACCTCTTTCCCTACATTGAGACATTTGAGAGCTCTGTTGTCTTTGCGATAGAGCAAATTTTTTTGAAAAGAAATTACCAAACTCTCAGTGTTTCCATGGAAACGAACATGGAAACCATGGAAACATTGAGAGTTTCCATGGAAACATTGGAAATATTAAGAGTTTCCTAGGAAACAATGTATTTCGAAACTACATGGTGATTTCTTTTCCGTAAGTTGAAAAATAGAAACTTTTCGGACGTTTCGGTGGAAAAGAAAAGAAACTTTGAACCATGCTCACAACAAGTCCAAACACATAGAGAGAAGATATCACATCATTAGAGAGATTGTTGGTAGAAAAGAAATAACAGTGCAGAAAATAGCCTCAGCCGACAACGTAGCTGACCCACTTACCAAGCCTTTGGCGCAAGCGGTGCTAGATCGACATCTGGAGAAGATGCGTATTAGATACCATAGCGAATGACACTGAGTGCAAGTGGGAGATTGTTGGTGTTATGCCCTCAGATGCTATAAAGGATAGAATGTATAGGGCATATTGATTGTAATTAAACATTATTTATATAAAGGCGTTTGAGTTGTTTTCTTATTGGCATTTGTAAGATAAAATAAACAACTAAAAGTCTATGACATTAAGGCTGACCTTCTACTCCCTATTGGTTAGGGAGAATAACACTAGAAGGATTCGGTACTCATTATCTAAATAAGTGCGCAGGTCAAAGAAAGTTCTGACTGGACATCAGGAACAGATAAGACTTGTATGGCATAAGCTTTGACATGGAAATGCTAGTCGAACACTAGGTGGTAGTGGGAGCTTATATCATAGACATCTCAGTTTGACTGATTTGTTCGAACACGACTCGCATCTGTTCTGTCACTTGGGTTTCACTCAATGATAGTCAAATGATAGAACTGATAAATTGTGATAGGTACGAGTGAACCTTAGACCTGAGAAATCATGTTGAAGATGTACTTGTGATATCAAGTTCGTCATTAGAGTAGTTAGACTCAATTCACCCATTGGTGGAGTCGATCTCGATGCAACTTGATAGACAAGTAGTAGTCTTGACGGATTTGCAATACTATGACATCATGAATGAGTGAGGTCAAAAGTCATTGGCCAAAGCGATAGAGATTACTAGTGTTAGACACAAGAGTAATCTTATTGACCTCGACTCGTTATGTACTTAAGCATATAGTCAAGTACTATAGCTATGTTTGGTTATGTTTTGGGATGATATTTTGGTGAGAATTATTGGTGACAAATTTATGGGGACATGTGCGTGTTTGATGAGATTGTGTTTGGTTTTATTTTGGGAGTTAGTTTTTGGGTGGTTTTTTTTTGTGAGATAATGTTTGGTTTTGTTTCCAGAGGGAACAAAAGTTACTGTAGAAGTCAAATCATGAAACTTTTGTCTGTTAGAGAGGAGAGAGAAGAGAGAGAGCACATAGAGAGGAGTATAGGGACAAAGTATGTGTAGAAAGATGGAAAATAATTATTATGTTTTTTTTTAACAAAAAAAGTAGTGTGCTTTGACCAAATATTTTGTGAACCAAATATGGTTTGGTGAGAATTTTGGACCAAACATAGTATGGAAACATAACCAAACATTGCCTATGAGTTTGACTAAACCATGACTCTCAATTGACTGGGATATAAGAATAAAGGGTTTATACTCGTATGGTATTCGCAATAGGGAAGGTTTTGAATGATTCTCATTATTCGTTCTCAATTGGGTTATGATGTGAGCCATGAGACTGGCTAAGTGTTACTCACATCTTTTTGGTTTCCTCCCAATTGCCTGTTGAGATAAATCTAAAGAGTCGTGCTTAAAAGAATTGCAAAGGGAAAAATGGTTTTTGACAAAAGAGTTTTTTGGTATTTGATATCGATTATTATTAATTAATTTGTCATTTGATGATATGATTAATTAATAAAATTATTTTTTTGGAGAAATTAATTAATTAATTAAATTAACTATTAGATAAATTAATTAAATAGAATTGAACTAAATTAAAATTGAAACCAAGTGGTGCACTAGCCCAAAGGCTAGCACACGGCTAGATTGGGCATCCAACATGGACGCCCTATGCCTTGGTTTCCAAGAGTTTTGTAACTCTCAAGTAGTGTATTTATATACTACTTAAAAGGAGTTGAAAACCCTAGCCTCTTTTTCCACAGAGAAAAAGAAAGAACACAGTAAAAAACTCTCTCCCCTCATCCTCCCTCTTAGCCATCCACTACAGTGAAGAAAGGAAGAGGATTTCTGCTTTGGATTCCGACTCAAGGCTTTAGAGGCAGTGACAAATTTGCTGCTCGGGTCAGATATTTGAAATACGCATATAAGGAAGAACATGTAATTTTCTTCCTCTAAGTTTCAATATGGAAAATCAGAGATGAGCCACAACTTGGGATTTTATAATTCTTCCACTGCGTTTTTATATACTCGTTCCCCAACACCTCTAAGATGTATTCATAGCTTAGGTCGTACCCTCAATTATCTCCATTAGTGCTAGGTAAGAGAATATCGAATTTTGGCTTGTGAGAAAAGGGGTAGGAATATTTTTGGTGTTCTTCGTACTCAACACATGAGTTGGAAAAAGTTCTTGTGAAAGAGGTGGAAGAGAAAAGATAGAGATGGTATAATCTCACAACTCTTAGTTGTGAATTATGAATTGCTTCAACTTATCAAATATCAAAACACATATATGTATATATGGAGTCCACCAAGTGTATCTCATATACATACACACACTCCATTTACCATCTCAATAGGGGTGTATATGTATTATATATATACCTATGCTAATTTTTATTTCCTTCCATCTTAATTCTCTTCCTTAGTTAACTAGTTCCACTAATTAACTAACAAGATCTTTTCATATATTTGAGATCCTTCCCAAATCTACAAGATCTATCCAAATATGATCTTTCTATATAATTATCAACTAATTAAATAGATCTTACCATATCCACAATATCTATCCTAATATATTTATAAGATCTTTCCATATCAATTAGTTATCTAATTATTTAGAATAGATCCTACCAAATAAATTATAAGATATATTAAATATACATAAACTTGGTAAACAACATAAAATCCTCCACCAAATCCACACACATACACACGCCCATACGTGTGTGTTTATATATATATATATTTTCTCTTTCACACATTTTCAATATTAAATTATAAGACTATTATTAATTAAGATCATTTAATTAATTTATTCCTTTTCCCGATTAATAAATTCCAGTTAATTAATCTCTTCATTAATTTACAAAGAATTAACTAGCCAATAGGTACTGCACTAAGTTAGTGTGTGACCCCTCAGGCTCATTAACAATCTAGCAATAAGTCCTCTCATAGGCTAGATTAATTATTCACAATAATTAATTAAGCCTTGGATTAACTTCACTAATTAACCCAAGGCCCCTATCGGTAGTCGATCGACGTCTAGCAATGTCGCCACGACTTTCTAGATGTCACGATGAAAAGAAAACCAATCCAGATTTCGATCTTCATATGAGTAGAATCCTTCCATCTTTTTCCCATCTAAGGATTAGGGTTTGGCAACGGTCGAAACCATAGTAGCCTCGGAAACGATGACTACGCTTGTTCCACTAATGATCTGGTCCTCTAAGCAGGGATCAACAATCCCTCTTATAAGACTATGCTTTGTCCAGATACTTTTATCGATCATCCAGCTCCACACAACAGCATAGAAAATCTCAGGCTATTAGCCCTGGATGGATCCCTTGACGACTGCCACTTGTTCCGCTATACTATCAGACTATACCCAACATACAAGCCATATAACTCTTCTGGAGTGTACGTACATATCAAAGCATAGTGGATAGTACCCTTTCCAATGACATCTCAGATCTAAGGACTAATCTCACACTACGAATCTAAGGACACCAAGTTCGACAGCACAAACTTGGAATCCTTGCGGGGCCATTCAATTCAATACTTCCCCAAAGTATGAATCTTCATGTATGTATTGACTCACCGGCCATTGATAATAGAACATGTAAACCTCTAATAAGAGTTACATACACGAACAAGTCTTGACGAGGCCGGTGATATCCCACATCTCACAGCCTCTATGACTTGGAACATGTTTGAGGACTACGGTCTTTGCGAGCGTTCCATAGGTATCTTGACCGCTCCCCTATCCATATGTAATCCATGAGATCTTTATCTATAATAACATAAACAATCGACAATAAAGAAGTTGTTAGAAATTTCATGTTAGACGTTTTGATGATGTGTTAGACCCCAAATAAAATGTAAGTTTATACTTTATTAGAAGATTTGTATAAGCACCTGAAAGATGTAATCTTGTTAGGCTTGTAATTTTTATCTTTGTAGATTTTAGACTAAGTATTAGATACCAAGTCAATGATAGAATTCTAGGTGAGTTTATCAAAGATGAGATTGAAGATCAGCGTCTGAAATCAAGCGAAGATAGAGAGTTGTTCTTAAGCGTCAGTCAAGCGCTAAAGATCTGTTTCAGTACTTATGAATCAAGGGCTCAAGCTACTCATGAAGGACTTAAATGCAATCATCAACGGACATTTTTTTCCAACGGGAAATAAATTCAAATGCATTAAATGCTTGATAAGAGCATTAAATGTGATAAGACATTGTGACTTGTGGACTAGCCACCTTTTGACTAGACTGTCAACAATCAAAGTTCAAAACCTGCTCCTGTCCAATCAGAACTAAAAGATTTTCAGGAATGTCAGAAAGGTCTATTTAACGCGCTGCGTGAGAGAGACACTCCCACATGTGTCCAACGGACAATTCCTGAGAAATGTCTTTAAATAGTACCTCTCAGCAAACCCTAAACACCAATCTTCATGCACATAAAGCCAAAACTTTGCTGAAATTACTTGAGATAAAAGCTTATAATTTTCATAGCCAAAATTCCTCAAAGCTTTTCTTATACATTCCAAGACAGTCGAAAATATCTCAAAACATCCTCAAAGAAGAACCTTTCATTATTACTGAGATATTCCAATTTGTTTGAACTATTCCAAAATCAAACAAACCTGTTAGAAAAACCCCATCCAAGCCTCGCGATCTGTGTGAAGTCGAAGTTGTATACTTGCATTATTTCTGGGTGAAAGAACCAAGAGGATAGAAGTGTCTTGTAGCAGAAATCTGAGTGACCAAGGAGCTTAAGTCATCAATATCCATCTCTCCCTATTGTGTACAAGTTTCTGTGTGATTCTTCGATAATCATTTCAGTGGATTGCTTTCAAGTGTTCGAGAAGAAAAAGGACGTAGTTGGGATTACACCACCCAACGAACCTTTCAAACTTTGTGTTCTTTACTTTACTGTTATTTCATTATTGTCACATCATTGCATAAATCGGTTAAGTAAACACATTGATAAAATCATTCAAAAGTAATCAACTAAAGAAAAACTTTGTGACGCTAAAACCTTCAAGAAGAAGACTGAAAATCATTCCACTGTGCTAACCCTGATTAAAGAACTGGACGCTTAAACCTACTTGGTTATAGTATTCAAATCTTGAGTCTAAGTTAATCTTATCAAAACAGTATTCAAATAGACGCTCAGCCAAGCGCCTACATTTCCAAGCGTCCAAAACAATTTTAATACAAAACTTTTTGAAGTCGAAAAAGACTTTAAGGTTTATTCAACCCCCCCCCCCCCCCCTTCTAGACCTTTTCGTATGCCACTTGAGACCAACAAGTGGTATCAGAGCCAGGTTGAAGTCAAAATTTTAAAATTTCCAAGCATAACTGCTTGTTTAGATCCTCGTTAAAACATCTAGTTGCTTTTAAAATTTATTATGTCATTCGCTAAAGTTCTGAGTCTTGGAAGGTCAAAGCGTTTACCTATCTTTAGTCATGTGATGATGAAATGTGTGATATCATTTCAAATGGACCGACTCAAATATTAAAGGTCATCACTAGAGCGTCTGGAGCCACAGAAGCGACTCTAGATGGCAATGTTGAGAAGCCAAAGAATGAATGGTCCATAGATGAGCGTCGAAGAGCAAACTTGGATAATGTTGGATGAAACGCTCTGTATGCAACCATTGGTGATAACGATAACTTATTCAACAAGGTTAAGTCATGCGCTATGACTAATCAATGGTTGTATACATTAGCGTTTTGTCTAACAAGGTTAACTTATACGCTCTGTATACAGCCATTGGTGATACGATAACTTAATATTCTACACCTTCTTCCTCAGCACCGATTCAGTGCCAACCGTCTACTCAACAGAATCTCTTAGCGCCAATGGTCTCAAAACTACAAACTGCAAGGTTGATAAATGAACAAAAGATGAAAACTAATCTTTGTTATAATTGCAGAAAACCAGGGCACTACCAGCTAAAATGCCTTTATCCAAACGAATCTAAGCCCTCAAGGCAGAATTACGTGGATAGAAACCAATTTAGGAGCAACCTTCGACAATAAGGTTTGCTAGCGGAATCAGAACCAGCGTCCGTACCTGAAGATTTGGAGTCTTCAGAGGAGAGTAGTGATGATGATGAGCCAGTGGATGACTCAGCACTTATTTGTCTCATGGCCAGAGATGATGAAGCGTTCCTTGAGGTAAACACTGAAGTTGCTTATCCTCTCTCTTATGAGGAATTACTTGACAAAGTAAAATAATACTATAAAGATTGTCAAGATGCCACCATATCATATCAAATATCACTTTGATATCATTTCATCACTCAAAAGTGATAAGGCGATGCTCAAAGTAGAGTTGCAAGTTCAGCAATAATGCATTGAGAAGAATCAATCACCTGAAAGTGAGATAACCCAATTAAAAAGTGATCTTCATATTATAGTTAAAAGAGAAGCTGAGCTGATTGCTGGACTTTCTAAATCAGAGCAGCTCGTCTCATCATTATCTAAAGCGTCAAGAAAGCTAGACAATGTGACTGAGATAACATGATTATTTGTTGAAAAGACCGGTTTAGGATACAATAAATTCGGTAAACAACCAAATAAATCTAATGTTACGGCGAACAACAAAGGAAAGGGTGTATTCTTTGTTGAGAAAGGTTCAAAAATTCAAACACTTGTTGAACCAAGCGACAATGGTACGAGGCTAAATGAGAAAGTCACTACTGACTCAGGCAAGGGAAAGATGAAAGTGAATGATTCACAAAAGAAGGTCCATCCAAATGCTCAAAAGGCTAAGGATAAACCTTCTACCAATGAATCAAACACTAAGCGTCAAATACCAAAAGTGCAACCTGAGCCAATGCCAAGGAAATGACAGCGTCAATATCCACAAAGGTCAAGGTCATATTATTAATACTATGATGATTATGATTATGACTATGATTATGATTATGATTACTATTATAATCGAGGATATTATTATACCCCTAAAAAGCACACACAACACAAACCGAAACCCAAGAAGGCCAATCTTCCTGTAATGAAGATCAGGCAAATATAGGTTTCGAAAGTTTTAATTCAGACTAACGCTACTAATGTAAAAGAACCCAAGTTACAATGGGTACCTAAAAAGAATTAGAACTGCCCTTTTGATTGCAGGTACCTAGAGCTAGAGCCGATACATCTGTTTGGTACATCGATAGTGGGTCGTTAAAGCACATGACAGGCTCCAAGGACCTCTTGATCAACTATCGAGCTGCCAATGGTCCTCAGGTTGTATTTGGTGACAACTCCAAAGGTAAAACCAAATGTATAAGTACTGTGCATAGGGGGAACATCATGATTAGTGATGTTTATTATGTTGAGGGTCTTAAGCATAATTTGTTAAGCATAAGTCAATTTTTCGATAAAGGCTTTGAAGTCAAATTTTCAAGTGGATGTTGCTGTATAAATGATGCTAAGACTAAATCTACTAAACTGAAAGGTAAAAGAACAAACACTGTTTATTTGGTAGATTGGGGTTCAACTATAGATAACAACCCTACATGCTTTGTGGCTAAAAGTGAATCTAAAACGGGTTGGTTATGGCATGGACAAATGAATCATCTCAACTTTAAGACAATCTCTCAGCTTATAAATTTAAATCTTGTCGAGGGATTACCTAAAGGACCATTTCATAAGAATCGTCTTTGTGACTCTTGTCAAATGGGCAAACAAGTTAAATCATCTTTCAAGAGAAAACCTTGTCTATCTACCTCTAGAATACTTGAACTACTTCACATGAATCTGTTTGGACCTGTTCAAATGATCAGTGTGAGCGGTAAAAAGTATGCTTTAGTAATAGTATATGATTTCTCTCGATTTACTTGGGTGGAATTTCTTTCATCCGAAGATGAGACATGTGACAAGCTTACAATGCTTATTCGGCAACTTCAAACATTGAAAAATTTTATGGTTGCAAGAATAAAAAGCGATCACGGTACTGAGTTTACTAACTAGGTTGTTGAGAAGTTTTGTGCAGAAAATGGAATACATCATGAGTATTCAGCTCCTAGAACTCCTCAACAGAATGGTGTTGCTGAGCGCCAGAACAGAACGCTCAAGGAATCCCCTAGGACAATGTTAGCAGAATCCAAGCTTGCTCCTAGGTTTTGGGCCGAAGCAATCAACACTGCTTGTTACACTCAAAACCGTTGCATGATCAACAAACAGCATGGGAAAACTCCATATGAACTATGGAAGGGACGTAAGCCAAATGTTTCATATATTCACATTTTTTGTTCAAAATGCTTTATTCATAATAATGGATCCCAAAGCCTAAAGACATTTGATCTTAAAGCGGATGAGGGAATCTTTCTAGACTATGCCAAAAATGGAAAGAATTTTCGCATCCTAAATAAGATCAAATCTAAGGTTGAGGAATCTATTCATGTTGTTTTTGATGATGCTAACCAAGAACCGAGTAAGGTTAATATTTATGGTGTAGGAGTTGAAGATTTATGTCATCAAGCGTCAAAAGTTACTATTGATGATGAAAGTGATGATGATGAAATCTTAGTGCGACCTCCTAAGAATACTAGAGATGTTATGGACAATCATGTTAGATTTGTTGATGATCATGAAGAGAATGATCATCAAGAGCAAGGTAGAATCTGTGAACTTGAAGCACCTATGCAAGAGGATAGTCAAGCGCCTGAGCAAGTGAACCAAGTGCGTGTTCAACCTCTCAACCCATTCTAACCAGATAGACTATTGCTACATGATCATCCACCGGAGCAGATTATTGGAGATGTTGGAACGCCTGTAAGGACTAGGGTCACTACATTCAATGAGGCCATGTTCGCAAGCTTCCTATCTCAAATGGAACCTAAGAAAGTGGATGAAGCGTTATGTGATCCTAGTTGGATTGAGGCCATGCAAGAAGAGCTTAATCAGTTTGAGTGTAGTAAGGTTTGAATGCTAGTACCAAGGCCAACTCACCAAGGACTTACTGGGACTAGATGGGTTTATAGAAACAAGATGGATGAGAATGACATTGTGATAAGGAACAAAGCCAGACTTGTCGTTCAAGGATATTGCCAAGAAGAGGGTATTGATTTGGATGAGACATATGCTCCTGACGCCCATCTTGAAGTAATTCAAATGTTTCTAGCGTATGCAGTGTTCAACAAGTTTACGGTGTATCAAATGGATGTTAAGAGTGCCTTCCTGAATGGTAAACTCCAAGAAGAAGTTTATGTGGAGCAACCACCAAGATTCATCAACAGCCATGGTAAGGGTATGGTCTACAAGCTAGATAAAGCACTTTATGGGCTTAAGCAAGCACCCCGAGCATGGTATGACACTTTTTCTATTTTCCTTATTGGTAAAGACTTTTCAAAAGACAGCGTTCATACAACGTTATTTAAAATTACTAATGACGAAGATATTCTCTTAGTCCAAATTTATGTTGATAATATTATATTTGGATCTACTAATAAGTGTATGTGTGAGAAATTTTGAAAATGATGCAAGAACAATTTGAAATGAGCATAATGGGTGAATTAACTTTCTTCTTAGTATTACAAGTTAAACAACTCCCTAATGGCATATCTATTAACCAAGCTAAATATACACGAGATATGATTAAGAAATTTAGCATAGAAAATGCATCATCTTCAAAAATTCCAATGAGCCAAACGCTTAAGTTAGATAAAGATGAAAGTCGGAAGAAATTGATATCACTAATTATAGAGGTATCATTGGATCACTTCTTTATCTTACTGCTAGTAGACCTGATATTATGTTTTCGGTATGCATGTGTGCACGCTTTCAAGATGATCCTAAAGAGTCACACTTCAGTGCTACAAAGAGAATCCTTAAATACATAAAATACACACAAAATGTGGGCTTATGGTGTCCAAGGGACTCTCCTTTTGAACTAATTGGTTACTCAGATGCAGATTTTGCAGAATGCAAAATTGACCGGAAAAGTACTAGTGGTACATGTCAATTTCTAGGTGATAGGTTAGTTTCATGGCATAGTAAGAAATAACAATCGATAGTCACCTCTACAGTTGAAGCAGAGTATGTAGCTGCGGGAAGTTGTTGTGCACAAGTTTTATTGATGAGGCAACAACTTAGAGATTATGGTATAATCCTAGGTCCAACCCCCATTCATTGTGATAACCAAAGCGCCCTAGCCATGACTCAAAACCCTATTCTTCATTCCAGAACCAAACATATTGACATTAGATACCATTTTCTTCGTGACCATGTTCAAAAGAAAGATATCTCCATGCACTTTATTGGAACTGACAAACAATTGGCAGATATCATTACCAAAGCGCTCAACAAACAACGTTTTCTCACTTTAAGAAGTGAACTACGTATGATTGATTTAAACGCTTAATCATCATGCATCATAATTTCATTAGACATATAATTTAGGGGGAATCCACTTTATTTATGTCTAAAAGACTTTTGAAAAAGTGTTACAAGTCATCAAATTTAGGGAAAATCTTAAAACTGTATTTGTACACATTTGTTAGCGTCAATGATCAAAAACTATTTTTAGATGCATAAGATCATCAACGCTTATTATTATTTGTGCATGATATGTTGGGCGCTCAAACATAAAAAGAATTTAATTTCAAGCGTCAACATAAATCTTACAACAGATATAACAAGTGATATATGTTAAGTGTTGAACTTTTTCCCTTCAACACTTAATATAAACTTTTTATAAAATTCATGCATAACTTTTTAATGACTAGTGACATGATGGATAAACTCAAAGGTTAATTTTGACCTTTATCCACATGCTCATATCACATCAAACTGGCGGGTAAATTAAAAACTTTTCAAAATGACGGTTCAGAGTCAATACGTACTTGTATACGTGTCAGTGTATTATAAAGCGTGTGCATCAGACTCTGAAAATGCCAAACGTTTTAAAAATTTTACTCGGACGTCAAAGCTTTATATATGGGAGTTACCAAATGTAACTTCCCTCTCTTGCCAAAAATTCGCATCCGCAGTTAAAACTAATGATGGCTGACATTCAATGACTTTACATGTGGCAAGATCATAGTGAGACGAGAAAACATAATTTTCAAAATTTTTGAACTGTGTCATTTAAAACAAAATACTTGCAGAAAAATTACCCACTTCTCACAAACTCTCTGCAAAATTACTCTCTCTCTCTCTCTCTCTCTCTCTCTCTCTCTCTCTCTCTCTCTCTCTCTCTCTCTCTCTCTCTCGCTCTCCATCTCTCTCAAAGTGAATCTCTGTTCCATCTCTTTCAAAAAACTCTCAATGGAACCCAAGAAATCTGTGAGTACTGCTGAAGACACCATCAAGGTTACTGAAGGCCTTATGGTTGACTGGAAGTATCTGTACGAGCAAAATGAGATCAACATGACTGATATGCTGGACTCTGTTGCCAAGGCTAGGCTTCAGACGGTCTTAACCAAGTACTCATATCTGTTTGCTTCTAAAGTGGATGCCTTCTGGAGAAGTGCTAAACTCTCAGAGGATAAGACCTCAATTTCTTGCCTCTTTTCTTTTTCCAAGAAGGACTCTCCAAAGGAATTCGTGTAGTCTGTTGTCTCCATTGCCAAGAACTTTAGCTTGCCGAATCAAGGTGAGGCATTGGAATCTGTTACTGCTGAACAAATTGGAAAAGCGTGGTCAAGGATGTGTGCAGATGATGATGCTGCATACAAACCTCATTTCGAGAAGAAAGGCATTGTTCCAAAATACAGACTCCTTGCTGATTTCTGCAGCAAAATCATAGAGTGCAGGGTGGGAACTTTCGATAAGGTCAACCCTATGCAATTCCAGATGATGACGGCCATACTCCTAGGCATCAAGATTAATTGGAGCGAGTATGTGTTCGGTAGATTTAGCTCAGATTTGACGGATGTTGAGCGTGAGTATTATCTGTGAGATGTTATTCAGCTCAGATTTGACTGATGTTGAGCGTGAGTATTATCTGGCCATTGCCAATGATGAACCGGTGAAGCAGATTCCGGCATCAATTCTGATTCATGAGAAGAATCCAGAGTCGAGAACTCCTAGCGCTGATGTAGACTTAGCTTATTTCTTGGATATGGGGCATAGCAAACCATCAGGCTTTGCTCCTAGAAATTTCAAGATTCGTGTCTCCGAGCGTCTACCAATGGAGTTTCTCAATCCTTCCAAAGAGGTGTTGAATAGGGAAGGATACTCTTATTTTCCTGAAGTGGTGCACAGTGTGGAAAATCTAAGTGCAGCCAACCTACTTCGTTTATGGAAGAACATGCGTCCTTTCGTTGGTGATCGTCCAGCGTCTCTGACTGATCTTATTCAAGAAGAAGCTGATGAATACTTCAAGAGTGTATGGAATGCCAGCTATCAATGAGACAGATATTGCTTTGAATCAATCAAAGACATGCACCATGAAGGCATCCACGCTATAGTTAATGCAGGAACAGATTACTGCATGAACGAAGTAAACAGGTGTGAAGCATACATGGGTAATTGGTACACTTTTCAAGAATTGGTCAACGCTCCACATTTATTCGGCATTAGCATGCATGACAAAAGGCGCCAATTTGCCAAGTATTGCCTGGAGAAGCGTCAACAGCGAGTAGGGCCAATTGATCAATTAACGAGCATCCGACAACCAGTAGAGAGTTTTTTGCGCCAAGCGTTACACAGGCTTACAGTTGCTCCGCTTCGATTCTGTGCCCAAGCGTCAACCAGTGGCACTAAACTAGTTTCAGATATTTCTATCACTCCCAGCCAGTGTGACGACAATTTTAAGCTGATGATGAAGATCATGTCCCTAATGGAACATTTCGATAAGATCTTCACAGAAAATCTGCGGAAACCAAACGGCTCCATGATGCGATCCTTTCAGGGATATCAACTGCCTCCCATCAATTAGAAAGGAAGTGAGCGAACATTACGAAATCAGGGCATCGTACAAGTGGTGTATCCATACTTAGAAGAATACTATCGAACCTATATTCCTGAATACGAGCGTCTTCAACATCTTCCAATAAATAGGATTATAGCGTTCTCTTTGGACTTTCGACGCGATGTGCTCCTTCAGATTCCACATGCTACGTGCAAACTGTTTCCGAATCATGTGTTGGACATCATAAGTCCAATGTGGGTTAGGGCTGTGGATAGTCCTCTCCGCACCATGATTCAAGGCTCATGCTTGCCCAATCGAAAATTATATGAGCTTCTTCTTGACAGTACAACAGACTTCTGCGCTAGTATAGCGTTTGCCAGACTTAACTTTCAATTTACTGACTTTCATCAGATGATCTCAGTGCCTGAGGAAGAAACTGTTCAGACTGTTGAAGCGGCAAGTGTTTCTGAGCATGTAGAGGAACCAAAACAAGTGTCTCTACTAGAGGCTATTCCTGACACTTCTGTTCCTGTTATTGCTGATGTAGCTGTTGATCTTCCTATTGAAGCGCAAGGCACAGCGCTTGATCTAGTACATCAACCCTCTTTTGAATCCTTGAAGACTTCATCTCATTTCAAATAACCGCCTCCTCAAGCGGTTACCGAAGGTTAAGGGTTTGGCTCTCTTTTGAGAGATGTGTTAGACGAAGTTAGAGATCATGCTGATCAAAATGCTGAAGCTCTCCATTAAGTCAAAACCGATCTAGCTAAGATAGAATCACAAAATATGGAATTTCAAATTGTCCATATGCGTGGGGCTGCTCAGGGTGTGGTTGCTGATAGCCTTAAAGCGTTTCAGGAGATGGCTAACGCTAATAGTGCAAATCAGATTGCTATGAAGGAGCATTTTGACAAGCGTATAGATGATCTTGCAGCTTCGATGGCTCAGATTGCTAGTCAAGTCAGTCTACTCACAGAACATTTCATGAGGGCTGATGATGGCAATAAGGGGGAAGAAAAGAGTAAAGGGGAGAAGAGAAAAGCATCAAGTTCAAGAGTTTAAGATTGTCCTCCGCCGCCAAAGCGTCAACAAATACTCCCTCCTCCTCCTCCGCTGAATATTGAGCTAAGATACCCATCTTAGGTAGCTACTTCTGGAGCGCCCAGTAGAACGCCAGGGTTTCCTCCGATAGTGCATTATACTGATCTGCCAATGCCTTCTCAAGAGAGACTTGAATAGTTTGACGTACCCATTGAACGAGCGGCCTCTTCCAGAGCCTACTGATCCAAAGATCATAGCTGAAGAGAAGAAGAAGACAGAGTTCAATCAAGCGTTCAGGATTTGTCTGAGGCACATTGGCATCGACCCAACTGAGTGGGATAGGCGCTATGTAGCTTATAAGAAGAGACAGACTCATAAGGATGAGGTCATAGACAAAGATCCTGCATCAATGATTACTCTTGAAGAAAATCTCTCTGAAGCGATCAAAGCCGAGATGATTAGTAGATACACTGCTTAATCAGAACATTGAGAGTTATTACTGTGCATTATCTATATTCTTGTCTCTTTATTATTTTTTGATATTTTGTTTAGTTGTAAATGCTTGTACTTTTCGTTGATATATTTAATGAAGTGTATTTTTCAGCTAAAACATCTCGTTGAGGCTTAACTAACCCTTAACTAACTATCTAACCTTTCAACGCTAACATTTGTATTTTGGTTGTCTAACTCTTGAACTAAAAAAGAGTAAGTATTGCCATCATCGAAAAGGGGAAATTGTTAGGAATTTCATGTTAGACGTTTTGATGATGACAATTCGGAATTTATTTTAGACCCCAAATAAAATGTAAGTTTATACTTTATTAGAAGATTTGTATAAGCGTCTGAAAGATGTAATTTTGTTAGGCTTGTAATTTTTATCTTTGTAGATTTTAGACTAAGTATTAGATACCAAGTCTATGATAGAATTCTAGGTGAGTCTATCAAAGAGGAGATTGAAGATCAGCGTCTGAAATCAAGCGAAGATACAGATTTGTTCTTAAGCATCAGTCAAGCGCTAAAGATCTGTTTCAGGACTTATGAATTAAGAGCTCAAGCTTCTCAAGCGTTCAACGAAGGGATTCACCTGAAATAAATTCTCAAGTCATGAAGGACTTAAATGCAATCACCAATGGACATTTATTTCCAACGGAAAATAAATTCAAATGCATTAAATGCTTAATAAGAGCATTAAATGTGATAAGCCATTGTGACTTGTGGACAAGCCACCTTTTCACTAGACTGTCAACAATTTGAGTTCAAAACCTGCTCCTGTCTAATCGGAACCAGCAGATTTTCAGGAATGTCAGAAAGGTCTATTCAATGCGCTGCTGAGAGACATGCTCACACATGTGTCCAACGGGCAATTCCCGAGAAATGTCTATAAATAGTACCTCTCAACAAACCCAAAACACCAATCTTCATGCACATAAAGCCAAAACTTTACTGAAATTACTTGACAAAAAAGCTTATAATTTTCATAGCCAAAATTCCTCAAAGCTTTTCTTATACATTCCAAGACAGTCGAAAATATCTCAAACATCTTCAAAGAAGAACCTTTCATTATTACTGAGATATTCCAAGTTGTTTGAACTTTTTCAAAATCAAACAAACCTGTTAGAAAAACCCAATCCAAGCCTCGCGATCTGTGTGAAGTCGAAGTTGGATACTTGCATTATTTCTGGGTGAAAGAACCAAGAGGATAGAAGTGTCTTGTAGCAGAAATCTGAGTGACCAAGGAGCTCAAGTCATCAATGTCCATCTCTTCCTATTGTGTACAAGTTTCTGTGTGATTCTTCGAGAATCATTTTAGTATATTGCCTTCAAGTGTTCAAGTAGAAGAAGGACATAGTTGGGATTACACCACCAAACGAACCTTTCAAACTTTGTATTCTTTACTTTACTGTTATTTCATTATTGTCACATCATTGCATAAATCGGTTAACTAAACATATTGATAAAATCATTCAAAGCTAAGCAACTAAAGAAAAACTTTGTGACGCTAAAACCTTAAAGAAGAAGACTTAAAATCATTCCGCTATGCTAACCCTGATTAAAGAACTGAAGGCATAAACCTACTTGGTTATAGTATTCAAATCTTGAGTCTAAGTTAATCTTATCAAAACAGTCTTCAAGTAGACGCTCAGCCAAGCGCCTACATTTCCAAGTGTCCAAAAACGATTTTAATACGAAACTTTTTGAAATCGAAAAAGACTTTCAGGGTCTATTCAAACCCCCCTCCCCCCTTCTAGACCCTTTTGTATGCCACGTGGGACCAACAGAAGCATTTCGTAATAGGTTTGATACGATATAAATGATAAGATTGACATAGTATTTATGACTTGGTGTTCTAGCCAATCATATGGCTCGCCAGGCATACAACACTTTCATTATTCTCTTATATGGATTTTAGTCCTCTAACAAAATTAATCATTTTCTTATTTAAATTGTCTTACGATTTTATTTCAACCATTTATTTAATTTAATTAATTCATTAATTAATTAAATAACATTCTCTCGATTTATTTGTTGGACTTCTAATTAATAAATTCCTTGGGCTAAACCCATTAGTTAATTAATCCATTGATTAATTAAGATCTGCACTTAATTAATTAAATATTCCACGTAGAATTAATTAACTCAATCAATTAATTTAATTTAGTTTTTTCCAAAGACTAATTAAAATGCATAAATGGGAAACTTATCTAAGTAAGTGTGTGACCTCTTAGGTTCATTTAAGAGTTAGCAGTAGGACCATTTCTAAATGGCTCAGTATGCCAAATAATTGATTGAATTATGAATTAATCACCAATTAATTCATAACTCTTACAAATTGGTTTCGATATATAGCAAAGTCGATTCAACCCCTAGACTTGAATGATTTCAAGTACACCTTTCCATGTCGCGGTCATAGCGTGAGTCTCATCCTTCTATTAGATCTCCCGATTAAATTGGGGATTGGTCTCAATGGAACTCCTATTAATTTAATCATATGACTATTTTTTAGTAAATGATGACTTTTGTCAACTGGCAAGGATCACACATCTTCTCATTGACCGACTTTGGCCATGGATTTCCAAGTCATTCATTTCTAAGAAAGTATGGGAGATTCATTGATACTAAAATTAGAGACAAATCTTATTGGGACCGTCTGTCAAATCACACAACCAAACTACACCTACAATAGCCCATTTTGTGGTTCTGCTGGAATCATGAACTAAATCAAAGTGCAGTGGGTCGTGTACTTGAGAAGTCATGATTCCACAAGTAATAAGGATCACAACATGCCTATGTAATCTTCGGATTTCATATTCGACACTGACACCAATAAGAATTTTGAGCGGGGTAGTTCAGTCCAGTCATCCTTGATGTTGATCCTCATATGTGCATTGGTCCTTGACCAATACACATGGATGATGGAACGAGATACTCCATAAATGGAATGTTGCATACAAGCAAATCTTGATGAATCATTGATATCCCCATCTCAATGATTCTATGACTTAGAACGGAATTTTGGATCACAGTCGTTTGAGCATATTTCATGATCACAATTCTCGATGCGTGATCATGCCCAACAGCTCTATATGATCCAATGGACTTTATATAATAAAGAGTTCCATAAATGCTATTATTAATAATACGAAAATAAGATTGTCCTTAGTGTTGTAAAAAGTGGTAGCCTATTGGCTTGTCGGGAACCTAATACTAACATCCATGGTCATATTTTGTGTTTGGAGGGCAAATTGGTCATTTGTCTTTGGAATGACGAATTAATAAATTGAACAAGTTGATTTAATTAGATGTTTAATTAGATTAAATATTAGTAGTTAAATTAATTAAGTCTTAGTTGACTTGGTCAAACTAAGGAAATTAATTAATTAATTAGAATATTAATTTAATCAAGGTATTTAATTAGATTAAAAGTCAAGGGAATAAATTAATTGGACTAAGTTGTTTAGGTCAACTTAGCCCAACATGGACGTCCAATAGGCCCTAGTGGGCGTGTGATATAGGACTAAGTAGGAGGATTTATTTAATCCTCCAACTCTTGCCCTAATGTAACATAACACACAATTCAATTATGAGCCTCCATACATAAAATGAGAGAAAATTACTCTCCCTTCAATTTTCTATGTAGCCGCCTCTTGGAAATTGAGAAGTAGGATTTTTCAGCATGAGAATCTAGAGATGGGAGGCTCGGAGCTTGGTGCTCAAAAGAGCCATTGGAGCAACTTGTATACGCTATAAATGTTATAGTTTTTTTTTTGTTTATTGTTGTTATGCATGTAGTATTGAAATATGCCATAACCGATGGATCATGTTGTGTGTTTCTTTTCCGCAACGTTGTTGTTTTTGAAATGCATGTATCCCAACAATGTTCCTCTTCAATGTAATCCTTTAAATCCATGCAGGTATATCACTTGGTGCTGAATGCTGGCAGGGACGGAGCTAGGATTCTTAGTGAGGGGGGGCGAGATTGTTATATAGATGAAGGATTGAAGGGGGGTGCGAGGGGCAAGCCGCCCGCGGTACGGTACGCTATATTTATGGAGAAAAATCTAATTAGGAACTAGATTCAAGTATGAAAAATATATTTATGGGGAAATCTTATAAGGAACTAGGTTTTAACTATAAAGCCAAATTAACGCAAAATTTACCCCCAAATTAACATATTTAATTTTGAATTAACCCCAAATTAAACGAAATTAACCCCATCTTAACCGAAATTAACGCAACTTAACAACAAATTACATCAAACATGTCCTAAACCAACACCCCAAAACACCAAATTCAGTTAATTTTCAAGTAAAACTTAAACCAACACTTTAGGACAATTTGGCTATCACTTTTCAGAAAATTAACAAAATTTTTTAACCCCAATGTAAACCCAACTTGTCTTCGACTGTTCGGCAGAAACCCATCAAGCCATGGCTCTTAGTCTCAGATCACTAATCTATTGAAAAAGCATGAGAAAAAACAAAGCAAAAAAACCCCATTTAAATATCAAATAAATTTCATCAAAAACCCACAAAAATGGAGCCAATCTCCACCAAACCGATTAATTTTGGGTGACCAAACCATGGCTATATGGATCTTACTTTGTAGCCTGAAGATTTTAGATTTTTATTCTGTTGAAGAGAGCTCACCGGAGGAAGTACCGTCGTCGGAAAGCGCCATTTTGAGAGAGAATGTAAGCTGAGAGTTTGGGACTGGAGAGAGAAGGAAGAAGAAGGGGAGGAGCACGTCTGTTTTGGCAGATAAATTACAAAATATTTGTATAAGTTATATATCAAACCCATTTTTTATTGGGTGTGTGGGGGTGACAAAATTCTTATTTCATGTTATAAAAAAAAAAAGTGTGGGTGGTTGGGGGGGCAAAATTCTTATTTTATGTTATAGAAAGAAAAGTGGGGGGGGGGGCAATTTTTTTATTAAATACTAAAGAAAACTAAAAAAAAATCTTTTTATATAATTTAGGGGGGGCGACGGCCCCATCATGCCCCCCCGTGGCTCCGTCTCTGAATGTTGGGTCTTTCAATTTATATTAGGTGGTATGTCTGGTGGCTCAGTTTGATGCACTATAGTTCTTTCATGGGTGCCCAAAGATATTGGTTGTGTTGTAACATGGTTAGGCTGCGGGTGTGGGCTAGATGAATCTGGTATGGATAAACGTATTGGACTCCAGGATGAATTAGTCTCCTTACCAAATTGCATAAGTGATAGGGAGGTGGGCCATTGGTCCAAGTCATAAAGGGGATTAGTTGTGTTATTGATAATAGCATAACTGTTACCTTGGGCTATAAGAGAAACCTGGTCCATATCCAAAATGGGGTTTTTCTTGTAATTGGATTTGCTTTTTCCTTATCTGGATTCTCCCTTTTCTTTTTGGGCGCTCGGTTGTGTACCCTCTCCATTTATAATTTATAGTGGGCCCTTGAGTCCTATATCTGTTTAGCCCAATATTTCTTCATCTTCATTTAAGATATGGAATTGTGACACACTATTGGTGTTGTCTGATGTGTTGCTCTGATTTTTCATTCTGACCGACTAGCTTCCATTCCTTATTTCCCATGTTTTGGCCCTGCCTAGCATGGAAACTAGTATAGCTTCTCTCCTCTTGGAAAATTATGGGATTTGATCTAGATTTGCCAAGATTATTTTGATTTGTTGCCACATGCGTTTTATTTCGTCCCTCCCTAGTCTAGGCAAGCATCCGTAGCCCATATGTTTTAGGCTCCGTTGTGTTAGCAATGTTATCTCCAGCCATGGTACTTCCTTCATGTGTTTTTCGATTTTTGGTTTTTGTGCGAGTTCCATTATCTTCATTATGCACATGCCACAAGTTTTCTTTTGATGTTCCTAAGAATCAAAATTGAAGCAAATTAAATGTAAACCTTCATATTCAACTGTTTGAGGATAGTCGTTAAGTAGAATGATTGGAACAAGAGGCTTTGTGAGGTCAATTTCGATACAAACTTCAGAAAACTTACCTCGAAAAGATTTCTTGGTGTGTTTGTCCACTTTAATTATCCTGCCAATTTCTTGTCCCACACGTGATAGTAGCG
Organism: Buddleja alternifolia; assembly: GCA_019426215.1. Lineage (NCBI taxonomy): Eukaryota > Viridiplantae > Streptophyta > Magnoliopsida > Lamiales > Scrophulariaceae > Buddleja > Buddleja alternifolia. The sequence goes on along the minus strand of CM033390.1, from coordinate 23,958,227 downwards.
AATAATTCAACAACTCCAATGGTATATCCGGAAACCGAACCCACACAAGGGTGGTATTAATGTGAGCTTTGGAGGCCTTAAAAGTAGGTTTCCAATTTTTAGTGCCTCATAACAATCTACGGTCCTCCTTCTAAGGCCCTCTCGTAATGTGCCTTAATATAAAAACAAGCGCCATAGTTTTCGTTTCCAAGATCAACAGGTTCCAACTCGATTTAGATTTGCCACATCATTTTCAATTAATTTTTTAAATTCATATATCCGATGATGTTGGGAATCATGTTAGCATGAGCAGCGGAATATTAAAACAGATTCGGATTTCCAAACAAAGATCAATTTGTGGCTTTCATCGATTTTGAATCATGAAAAAGATGAATACAAAAACTTACCTTTTGCGTATTCAATCATTAATCCTCGCAAATCTTCAATCTCCAACGGTTCAAGTGTACCGTCTCTAGATCATCGCGCAGGAACGGACTCCAGAAAATCTCCATCTTCAATCTCCATAGGCGTCTAGGCGAGATTAAGAAGGAAGAAGAGTATTTTCTGTCTAGTATTTTCTGGTGGAGGATTTCACGTTATATGAATTGTTATGAATTGAATTAATTAATTGACTTTTGAGCTTGTGTTGGAGGATAAAATAAATCCTTCAACTTAAGACCATGCCACACGCCTTCCAGGGCCCGGCTGGACGACCAGTTGGGCTAAATTGACCCAGTTACCTTAGTCCAATTGATTTAACTTTTAATAGTTAATATAATTAAATATATATTGATTAAATCAATATTTTGATTAATTAATTCATCAAATAATTAATTAATATTATAATTAATTTAATCATCTATGTTTAATTCTATTAAACAACCACTTAATTAATTAGTCCAATTAATTAATTCGTCCTTCCTAAGGACAAATTACCAAAACACCTTCCAAATGCAAGACTCGATTTCCCCGTTTACTCCTTTATAGCACGATTCTCTAGGTTCGTCTGATACCAAAGGATGTGGATGACACCTAGCCAGCACCGTGGCCCCACATCGTAGCCCAACCGAATACAAAATGACTATGTTATTATGAACCTCTAGATTATGAATAGAGGAGTATACTGATGTATCCCGATCGAGTGAGAGTCATGGAATATGTCAAACTCATAGGACTTGATTTTACGCTAAGAATCATAGTAAGATGAGATTATCGAACTATCCTTCATGTCAAACACAAGTTAGTTTATCAGCTCTGGTCAGAGACTTCTAATCTCATTTACCTATGATCGCATAGGATACTTGTCGTTTACTTTCAAGACTGTGAATTCCCTCTTAGCAATCACCACACATGCTACTTGCCCATTGGAACGCACTTCGAGGTCAGCCCCACCAATGGGTGACTTGTGCCTAACTACTCTGATGGCAGAATCCAACGTCACAAGCACACTGTGACAGTGACTCATCAGGTCTAAGGCTCGCACATACCATCATAATCAGTAATCCAATCATTGACAGTCACTGAGTAAAAACCCATTTGATCGGATATAATAATCCCATAAATTTATCTATGACACAAACCCCCCACTATCCCATAGTGTTCGATTGGCACTCCTTGTCAGAGCATGTGTCCTACAGGTCTACATGAATCTTAATGCCCAACTGAGATTCTCCAACTTGCTAACCATTTAAGTGATCAAGTATCAAACCCTTCTAGTGCCCATCTCCTTAACTTTAATAAGGAGTGCGAAGGTTTACCTTGACACACATGGACTAGTTGTTCATTTAAGACTTTTAGATGCCATTAAGAATTATATGAACAACATACTATTGCCTTTATATTATTAATAGGTTGTACAATACAAATTAGCGCCTTATATTCTAACTCCTCGTTGGCATCAAGGGCACATTTTCAATAATCTCCCACTTGCACTCAATGCCAATCGCTATGGTATCTAATACCCATCTTCTAAAGATGTCTCTCTAGCACCGCCGTGATAGTGTCTTAGTGAGTGGGTCAGCCATTTAATAAGCTGAGCTTATTGTCTACAAGGCTACATTATTTTGTATCTCTCAAGAGATGTTGTATCTCTCATCAATTTGTCTGATTTGTGAGACCTCAGTTCCTTTCCTACACATCAGCTTCATTTCATCACAGTAAAGTGACAATGCAAGCGCCATGCTAGGGACCAATAGAAGTTCCACCATGACCTTCAGATCCGAACAGTTTTCTTGACTGCCTCCAAGGCTCCAAGACAATTTCATATTCATTCTCAGTAGTGGGGTATTTGACTTGGAACTCTTCCAAGTCACTACTCCACAGTTGTGGGTGAATACTAACCCAAAGTGGAATTTTAATTTTCTTTGTTAGACTCAAGGTCCGAGTGAGTGTGAAACTTCCACTATTAGTTCTCCATGGGCATAGACGAAAAATATATCCTAAGTTCTTCTCAAGTACTACATGATATATTTTATGCATACCCATTGCTCTTCCTCTCTAGGCAATAGCCCTTTCTCAGATCTTCTATCCTAAATTGTTTTAGGATTTATTGTACGCAAAGAGCTTGGGAGGGCTCCATCATTCTATTTGCTCTATCTCCATAGACTGAAATTATAAGGACAAAAATGGCTTCTCCCAAGTCTTTCATGGAGAATATGCTCGATGTTTATGTCTTGATCCAGTCAATGAGCCCACATCATTTTCCATAAGTAGAGCACTCTCTACAAATAGTACTGTTAGGATTATGCCCTCAGATGCCATAGATGATAGAATTATAGGGCATCTCACTTGTAATAAACTTATTCTCATTTAATAATAAAAGACATTGTTTTGTTTTTCACTTAAATCTTATCTGCATCTATAAGTAGTGTAAAAATATTTTGTCCATGTTTTCAGTACAACCTCTCTACTTCCTATGGGATAGGAAGATTGGCACTAGAGCGATTGATCTTGATTACTTAAACACGTTCGCAAGTGATATGGAGTCTTTAATGGACAAATAAAAACTTGGAATACTTGTACAATCTGAGCTTTAACATGTGGGTGCCAGTCGAATACCATGTGATGGTGGAGGCTTAAGGTTGTAGGTACATCAGTGGAACTGATATGCTCGAATACGACTCGCATCGATTCTGTCACATGGGTATTCACTTTGTGACTGTCAATGACAGAACTAATTATTCATAATAGGTATAAGTGAACTTTTGACCTGAAGTATCAGACAGAAAATACGCTTGTAATGTCAAGTCTGTCACTAGAGTAGTTATACCCAATTCACCCATTGGTGGGGTAGACCTCGAAATGCGGCTTGATGGGCAAGTGGTAGTCTTAGCTGATAACTAACATGAGATTTGTTATCTCATAAGTGAATGAGAATGTGTCCTATGTAATTATAGATAATGGAGATCAAAGTCTTTGTCCAAAACAATAGAAACATTTGTGCAAGGCACTAAATCAAACTCAATGATCTCGTATTATTATAATTAATACATATGGTCAAGTTCAGTGAGTTTGACATTACCATGACTCTCACTTGACTGGAACACGTGAACAAAAGTTTATACGTATACGGAATTTACGATTGGAAGGTTGTGGAATGAGCCATTCATTCGATTTCGTTTGGGCTACGAAGTGAGCCATGTGACTGACTAGGTATTACTCACTTCCTTTGGATTCCTCTCATAATCTAAAGAGTCGCGCTAAAGGATTGTTAAAGAAAAATAAAAGGATTTTTCTATTTTATTCTAAGAGATTTAATTTATGGGATAAATCAAATATGAATAATTAATTGTGCACTAGATGAGATAATTAATTATAAGGGACATCAAATGTTCAAATGATTCCAGAAAGAGAAATGATTATGGAAGATTTATTGGCTCTAATGCAGGGAGTAGTAAATCGAGTGACCCCCAGTTTCTCACAAAGGATACTTTTGCAAGGATCGTTACAAATGTACAACTTATTTCACAGTTTAGTAATCCGTCAATGAAATTAAATCATTGAGAATATTCATACAAACGCCCAAAACGCCAAACTCAACAGTAAAACGGCAACAATATGAACACCATTCTCAACCATTGAATTTCAGCCAGTTTACTAAACAAACCTATCAGAATCCATACAATAATGTAATTCCCTTTTTAGAATTATCAATCCATGTTTTTAGAATACTCACGAGGGTCAGATATAATTTAACACAAAAGGATTTAGCCTATAAGGCTCATCCTTAACATAAAATAAAATAAACTTGAAGATAAATAAATAAGAGAACGTACAAGATAAACTCTTCTTTTATTACTTCAACTTTAGAACAATAATTTACAGGACTTGATTTTTTACAAGAGAGAGATGGAGGCTGAAGCGGGCTAGAGAGAGAGGGAGAGCTACCAAATACTAAGGGAAAAACTTAGAAAATAACTGAACATTTTTATAAGAGTTTGAGGCGGCTGATTTCAACCTAAAATTAAAAATAGTTAATACTATTTGTATAGTACTTTTATCGTATATGAATAGTTAATACAGTGTTTTTACTGTTCATAATTAGGATATAGTCTTTATCTGATCAACTCTGCTTTTTGGTTTTTCCACTGGAAGATTCTTCCTTTAATTGTTCCATAATATGGTCAAAATTATCTTTGATGGAGATATCATTCGGGTCTAGAGCATCTGGGAATTTTATTAAATCTTCAGTATTTTTCCCCTTGCTGGAAGATGCCATTGATGTATCGCTTTTATCATCTTCTTCCAATTCTTCCATTAATTTGTTCTTCACATTATTGAGATATATCTCAATTATCTGTTTCTTTGAACTAGCCCCAGCTTTCTGCTTAATCTGTTGAGAAATTTCTGTAATATTGATGATAGGTGCTGCTGCTTCTTGACATGAAGATTTTTATAAAACTTGATTTTGTCATCAATCTTTTGAATGGTATCATGACAATTCATGTTTTTGGTGTCTGAATTAATTAACATCATTTTGCCCCAAAATCTAGTATATGATACCTTTGTTATGGCTGAGATATTATCCTCAGTATATTTCACGTGGGGACACCATTTCCAAATCCATGGGATTGAAAATTCAATAAAGAAATGAAATGTTTCTATTTTTTCTGATCTATGAGACTCAGAAATTTCCAAAATTTTTGTAGAGTATTGTTTCTATTCCTGAAATAATTCTTTAAGGATTTCTGGCAGAATTTCTGCTTTAGGACCATAAAATGTCCAGCAATTAAGAAACCAATTTGGTATGGGATGGTTATAAACTTCCCCACATATTTTGATAAACCAAGTATGACTGTGTTTAGGATTTTCATATAAGAAAACCTTTTCAAATGCTTCAACATAATCCCAATAATTATATTTAATGAGACTACTATTAAAATAAAATTGTTTTTCTTTGAATGGAGATATTCCCCATTCTTCTATTGATATAATCTTTTTAATTATTATTTTGGAAAAATTATAAACTTCTTTATTTCCACCACTATTAAAATGTGTTATTTCACAAGTATGACCATTTAGAATATTTTCATAATATTTTTGAAATTTATAACTTCCAAAAGTATAACTATAATTATTAATATATCTTTCTACAAGCTCCCAGGGCTTATTTTCCCATTTTAAATCATTATCATTAATAAAGAGTATAACTCTTTTTTGATCATTTTGTACATAGCCCATATCATGGACTTCTTCTTCTTCTTCATTCCCCACAACTTTTGAATATGAGGGAGAAACTTGGTTATGACCTTCTTTTTGTCTTTTGAATTCTAGGAATTCCTGATATAAAGGATCATGAGAATCTGATGATAAATCTGAGGGTATAAGCACTTTTCTTCCATGTTGAGTTAAGATATTATCTTGTCCTCTACCACGTCCACCTCTACCTCTATAAGAGGAGAGTCCTCTTCCACGCGATTGCATTTCTGTCATATAATAAAAGTTTAAACTGCAAGTCTATTCAAATATTTATTAACAAATTTTAATTCTCATCCTAAACAATGATTTAAGTGAGTTTTAACACTATGTTGATATGTTATATTTTGCAAAGTAAATTCAGGAGAATTTACTATAGATTTCCAATAAGCAATACTTTTTCATCAGATAATATTTTTTCATTTTCAGTCTTTTTTATACTATTAGGAGATTTGCAATCTTTTATATAATAAGGATCATGGATTGAATTAGGAACTCCAATTCTTCCTAAATAACGTTGATGAAAAGGTTGAATATAATACACATTACAAAATAAGTTATGATAATAAAGATGTGGCATTCTTCCTCTACAAGAGGATATCTCTTGATATTTCAAACCTGCAAAATTCATGATAACAAATATTCTTAAGTTAGAAAATCTGGAAGATTATTATCTTCTCCTTTTTTATAAATAATGTCAAAATCAAAAGCAAGATGTGCTTGCCATCTAGCAAACATTTGTTTAGAAATATCATGTTTGAAATCTTTTTGAAACATAAATTTAGCTGCTTTACAGTCTATTTTTATTATAAAATGTTGATTATATAAATCTTCTTGAAATTTTAATATGCACTTTACTATAGCAAGAATTTCTTTAGCTATAGTAGCATAATTCTTTTGACTATTATTCCACTTTCCAAAATGAAATCTAATAAGGTGTTCTTGTTTTGTTATAGGATTAATTTGTTTTAAAATTCCACCATAATCAATTTCAAAGGCATCGGTTTCAACAATTTTTCCCCAATTTGGGTTAGCTAGCATCAAATAGGGTAAAGTTTTAACCTTTTCTTTTATTTTCTTTACAACATTAGTATGCTTTTCTGATCAAGGTTTTGGTTTCTTTTTTAGTTTGTCATATACAATCGTCGTATCTTCAGCAAAATTTTTATAATAGGCTGAAATATAATTCAAACTTTCTAGGAATCTTTGTAATTGGGTTTTATTAGTAATTTCATCAGGAAATTTAGAAGCAAAATCAATACTCTTAAAGGAATAATATTACCTTTTACAATATTATGACCAAGAAATCTGACATTTGTCTGGAATAAAGACATTTTTGGTTTAGATATAACCAAGCCATTTTGAATAATAAGTTTTCTAAAAAATCTAAATGCTTAAAATGTAATTCTATATCTTTTGAAAATACAAGAATATCATCAATATACACAATAATAAATTCACTATAAGGAGTAAAAATATCATTCATTATTTCTGAAAAAGAGCATTTTTCAGTCCAAAAGGCATAACATTCCATTCATAATGTCCCATAGGAACATTGAAAGCAGTTTTATACCTGTCAGATTTATTAATCCAAATTTGCCAATATCCTGATTTTAAATCAAATTTGGAGAATATAATAGCATTATATAATCTATCCACGAGATCCTTTTTATTAGGAATAGGGTGTCTAATCCATTTTAAGACATTATTGAGGGGTTAATAATTTATTACCAATCTAGGAACTCCTCTTTCCTGCTCACTATGTTTATTAACATAAAAAGCAGTACATGACCATGGAGATTGTGAAGGACATATTAATTTTTTGCTAAGCAAAGATTCAATTTCTTTTTTACATAATTCTAGATATTCAGAATTCGTTTGACAAGGCCTAGCCTTGGTTGGAATATTATTCTCATTAAAATCATTTTCATAAGGAAGATCAACAATATGTTTCTTCCTATCCCAAAAAGCATTAGAATGATCATTACAAATTTCTAAGCAAAATTTATTATGAAGAAGTTTTATTTTATCCTGTAATTTAGGATTTTGAAGTTTTTCTTCAATAGTTAAAATATTGACTTCATTTTTGAGAAAATTTAATTGATTTTCTTTAGCTTTGAGATATTCATACATCCCATGTAATACTTTTGTAAAAGGTTTTGTTACAAATTTAAGATGTATAGGTTTATTATATTAAGTTCCTATAATTCCATCTTTATTTACTGACACAAAAGGATAATTTTTTGAGATGAAAGGCGAACCAAGTATAACTTGATTTGAAATATTTTTAACAAGTAAAAAACTTGTAGGAATACAACTTTTATCAATACAAACAAAAGCTTTTGGAATCTTAAAACTGATATCCAGTTTTTGTCCTCCAGCATGAGATAAAGTATGAGTGGTTTTTTGAAAATATCTAGTAGGAATTAGTCCTTCCTGTATAACATTTAAATTAGCACCACTATCAATTAATGCAAAAAATTCTTTTCAGAAATAATTATCTATTAAAAGAGTAATTTTTACTGTCCATTTTTGAGAAATTATTTGTTCAAGAGTATTTAGAAAATTATCATTTGGAAATCGAAAATTATTCATAGGTTTTTGAATTGAGTTCTAATTTTGCAATCCTATTATCAAGAGTTTTATTTTCTTGTTTTAAGAAATCAATTTCCTTTTTTAAATGATTCATTTCTATTATGATATCATTTGAGGATGTAGGGGTTGTAACCACCTGTCTTTCTTTGAGAAGTTTATATACTTCAGACATGGAATATGGTTCAGGAGAAGTTATTACGTCTTCTCTAATATTTCTAGTATTATTAGAAGTACTTGGAGTGTTTTCAATCTGATCAATTATTTTTTTATCTTAAATCAGAATCTTTAATATGTTTGAGTAATTCAAAAATATTTTGACTACCTAGGACATTTATCTCCATATCATGAAATTGGGATAAAATTTTATAATATTCTTGTTCTTCTAAATTATTAATACATGGTTGTCCCTGACTACAGGGTTCACATTCTAAATTTGATGTAGATTCTAATTCAGATATTACTGAGTCATTTTCCAAGGCTTTAAGGTTTTCAGAATCACTGTTATTTTCTGAAGATGATTCTGTTTCTGAATTTTCAGAAGTCTCAGAATTTAATAATATTTTTGATATTTTTTCTTTTGTATCACCATCTATTTGAAGATTACTAATCTTCTTTTTGGTCCAGCAATTTCTTGCATAGTGACCAGTTCTACCACATTTTCGGCAGACAATAAATTTTTTTATCTTTTTTATTTTCTTCTCTTTCTTTTTAATTTTTTTCTCCCATTTCTTTTTAGAATATTTTCTCTTTCTTTTAGGATAATTAAATTTTTTATCATTTTTCTTTCCTTTTATATTCCTATGCGGAGAAGGTACATCCATTCCAAATTGACTACAGAATTGACCTAATTGTTTTCTTTCTAATAGATTGTCTTTTTATTTGTTGATTTAATTTAATTTCATTACAAAGATTTAATCCTTCTTGGATGCAGGTACCAATTAGTTTTCCATAAGTATAATTTTCATAAGGGATAGACATTAAATTGCCTCTTAATGTTCTCCTTATTCTTTCTGCAAATAAATGAGGTAATCCATCAATAAATTTAGACTTCCAGTGAGAACTATTACTCTCAGGTAATTCCATAACTCTACTTAGGAAAGTTTCTTTATACACTTTAGATTTTGTAATAGGGTCCGAATAGTTTCACTATTATCAGAATATCTACCAGTAAAATGTTCAACAATATTAACAATTAAGGTATAAATTGAGTTTTCAATTAAATTATTATCTTCCTATTTCACAGTATTTAAAATTTCATCTCTATTACTTTGGGTTAAATAATGATCCCACCAACCTTTTAATTGGCCTGTAAATCCTGCAATTATCATCTTTGCAAGTGGAATAATAAGCATTCTATGTACAGCATTATAAATTTCTTTTTCAGTATATCCATCAATATTCCATTCATAAATATATCTTCCATAGCTATTACTAAGGTCTGCTCTCTCGAGGTCGTCCTATAGCTATTACTAAGAACATATTCTTGTTCTTCATGTAAAACACTTATAGGAGAGGGTCTCCTGTAATAATATAATCTTTGACTGGATTTTGTTGCCCACTTTTCATTATCAAGTTTATTAATTTTTTCACAAATACTAGATCTTTCTGCTAGATCTTCATCTAATGTAATTATTGTTAATTTTTCTTTTAATACCTGTTCAACTTTTGATGCAAGTTGATTAATATTTTCATTAATACAAGAACCTTCTTGTAAAGTTTTAACAAAATCTTCTTCTGAAGTATTAATGGTTAATTTACCAAAATTTTCTTTTAGGAAATTTTCTCATTCTGATGTAGATTTTTTAAAAATCTTTAATTTCAGGAGGAGGTTGGATACTTGGACTAGCAATATGACTAGTTCCAATTATTTCAAGATCCTTATCAGAATTTTTTGGTTTATCGATAAGAGCAATTACCTTAGTGACTCTATCATGTAAAGACGCTATTTGTTCTCCTAGAACATTAAGGAATATATTAGCATAATTTTGTTGTTCTATAAGAACATTTATATGTTTACATGTAATTTGTAAAGTATCATTTTCAAATATTTTCGAAAAAGCAAGAAAATTACAAAATTTTCCTTCTTTTTCCATTTGGAATGCTTGACAAGGAGGATAAATATCTTTGTTGATTTGACCATTTAAAGGTTTATAATTTCTTTCTATAACAGAAATATATTGATCTACATAAGTAGACATAAACCAGGGGACAAAAGGAATTAAAGAATTTTTTTCAAAACAAGTGTTATAAAATTGGTTTTGTATATAATTTTGTTCATTTTGGTTAAAATTATCAAAAAACCAATTTCTAAAAAGTTCCCATCTGGGTAGATTAAATTCTTTCTTAATAGTTTTCCTGGCTTCAAAGCCAGAACTAAAATCAATTTTGTGACCAAAACTCATTTAGAAAGGTGGCATTCTCATTTCAGACATTGTTTATGCCTGCTTAATATTAGCCTGCTTATTATTATTATAACCTTTTACAATATTGTCTCTGTTGATATATAATTCCTCAATTCTAGAATTTCTTAAGGATTCTTCTTTTTCATCTCTAATTTGAGAAGTAGAAGCTCTAGAAGGAGTTTCAACAATATAATCAATAGGAGATATATAAGAATGTATAGATTGTGATCTAGATCTAGACAATCTAGATGAAGATTCTAAAAATCTATTTGAATTATCAAATTGTAAATTTATATTTCCTTCAGGAGTCTGTATAACATCTATAAGATTTGATTGAATTTGTTGTTGTGAAGGCATAGCTCTTTCAATTATCCAATTTTCTGGAAAAATTGTTTCTTCCCATTTAATAGATCTTCTTGTTATAATATTAGATTTACTAAAATTAGTTTCAATTAATATTGTTTCATTTAAGGGTTTATCAACTTTTTTACAATGAGGATTTAAAGTATATAAAGGTTTATAATAAATTCTATAACAAATACATATAACTTCAGATCCTGACACATAGTTATAACCATGAGTTTTAACATTCAAAGTCAAAGCATCCAGAATATTAACATTAGATAAAGATAATTGTAAATTTGGATAAGCATCAAAATAAACTGGACCATGTGTCAGACTAGATTGTATAATTCCCATTAAAGATTGTTTCCAATTCAAATTTCTAGCATCTCTTAAAGCTGCTATAAAACTTTCAGGTAAACCTTCTAAAGTAAGTGGTTTAAATGCAATTTGTACTAATCCTATATGAAGGAATTTATGAGTATTTCTATAAGGAAGTATATCCTTTTCACTAAATAACTTAATAATCATTTCTTCATTATGCAGAGAAATAGATTGTTCAGTAGTTTTAACCAACTGTTTTAATCTTAATTTTTCAAAAGTACCTAATTAATAAATTGTTTTGGGTTCGATTTTAGGAATAGTCCACTTATTAAGTAGATCTAAGTCTTGTGGTAAATCATATTCAAGATTAATACTATTTTTTACACTATCTTGATTTTTAATCATGCCAATAATAATAAATAATTAATTAAATAATAGATAATTAATTAAAACAAGAGATAAGCAAAGCCAAATAAGAGGGTTCATATGGACGCCTCATATGGGTGGGTTGGGCATCCATTAGGATGCCCAATTTGGACTCTTGCCTCTTGTCTTGGTCAACAAGTTAAGTGATATAAAATAAATCAATAAAAGACTTTTGACTAAGATGAATTCATAATTCACACAACTCTCATAGAAAGAAAAAGGAAAATCCCTCCCTCTCTCCAAAGGTTTGTGCCCTCGATGCCAACGAGGATATAGAGAATAGGGCACTAGTTTATACTATACAACCTATTAATTTATATATAAAGGCATTAGTGAGTTGTTCATATAATTCTTAATGGCATCTATAAGCCTTAAATGAACAACTAGTCCATGTGTGTCAAGGCAAACCTTCGCACTCCTTATAATAGTTAAGGAGATGGGCACTGGAAGGATTTAGTACTTGATCACTTAAACGGTTCGCAAGTTGGAGAATCTCAATTGGGCATTGAGATTCGTGTGGACTTGTATGACACATGCTCTGACAAGGAGTGCCAATCGAACACTATTGGATAGTGGGAGTTTGTGTCATGGATACATTGATTGGATTGGATTAGTGTATTCGAACACGGCTCATAGTGATTTAATCACATGGGTTTATACTTAGTGACTGTCAATGATTGGATTACTAATTATGATAGTATGTGCGAGCCTTAGACCTGAGTAATCACGTTGAAGATATGCTTGTGAAATCAACTTTGTCATCAAAGTAGTTAGATTCAATTCACCCGTTGGTAGGGTCAACCTCGAAGTTCGGCTTGATGGGCAAGTAGCAGTCTTAACTGGTTAGCAAAATGGAATTCACTGTCTCGAAAGTGAACGAGAAGTATCCTATGTGATCATTGGTAAATGAGATTAAAGTCTCTGGCCAGAGCTCATGAACTAACCCGTGTTGGACACTGAGGGTAGTTCGGTAATCTCACATTACTATGATACTTGAGCATAGCATCGAGTCCTATGAGTTTGACATATTCCGTGACTCTCACTCGATCGGAATACGTCAGTGAAGGGCCTATACTTATACAGTATTCATAATCTAGAGGTTTGTAATGACATAGTCATTTCGTACTCGGCTGGGCTACAAGTGGAGCCACAGTGCTGGCTAGGTGTCACCCACATCCTTTGGCATCCTCCCATTGCCAATCGAGACAAACCTAGAGAGTCACACTATAGGAATAGATGGGAAAATCGATTGTTGTATTTGGAGGACATTTTGGTAATTTATCCTTTAGAAGGACAAATTAATTAATTGGACGAATTAATTTAATTAGTTATTTAATTGAATTAAACATGGCATTAAATTAATTATGTTGACTAGGTCAACTATGATGTTAATTAATTATTTAGTTAATTAATTAATTAGAATATTAATTCATCTGTATATTTAATTGGGTTAAATATTAGAGGGTTAAATTAATTGGGCTAAGCTTACTAAGTCAACATAGTCCAATAGAAGTCCAATTGGGCCTTAATAGGCATGTGTTTGGTGGGCTTAAGTTGGAGGATTTATTTGATCATCCAACACAAGCTCTGGAGACATGAGAATTCATAACTCAGTTCCTCCACTAGAAAGTACAACATAGAAAAAATAAATTCTCTTCCACTCTCTCTCACCTAGCCGCCCCGGAGAAAAGAGATGGAGATTTCTGAATTCAATTCCGACGTGTAATAATCTAGAGATGGGACACGTGGACCGTTGAATGAAGATTTGAAGATTCTCGAGGATTGATTGAATACGCAAAAAGGTAAGTTTTTTCGTGTTCATCTTTTGCATTAAAATCAATGAACAATGAATTGATCTTGGCTTTGGGAATCCAGATATGTTTTAAATTTCTATTGTACATGATACCAGGATTCCCAACAGTGGTATCAGAGCCAAATTTGTTGACTTCGTTGATTTTGTTTGCGTGTTTTTCATGTTCATATAGTATGTTCATGTTAATTACACAAAAGAATGGATTATAAAATCTGATATGATATTTTTTTTGGAATTTGTAATTAGATTAAAAATTCTAAAAACAACAAAAATTGAAATCTGGAAAATAGTTTTTAACCAAGCAGTTTTTCGATTTTGAAATTTCTGAACTTTTGGGGCTGTTTTACAAACTGAATTTCTAAAAATAGAATTTTTGACTTTCTGAAAAATCGATTCGAAATCTTGAAATTTTGAACCCAAATTTAATTGCGTTCGACCCGAAGTGACCGGAGGACCGCGGCCCAACTGGGCGCAACTCGATGGTGGTGTGGGGAGGCGCACCTGCCGTTGAGTGCGCTAAACGCACTTATCGTCTCGCCATTGGTCATTGCTGTTCGTCGCCATGAAAATTTCGAGGCGAAATCGCGGCTGAGGGTCAAGAGAATCCCTGAAATCGACCAGCGAGAGAGGCGTTGATGTACGTCGCTTAAAGTGGATCATGAATAGACGACTGGAGATGGCCGATTTCAGCAATGGAACTCATCGATCTAGAGCAGCTAAAATCGACCGAGAAATCGCTGGTTTTGGCCGCTTTGGGGTCGTCGTTGGCTGGATTGAAATCGGAAAAAGGAGGCAGTGCTGTGCGCTGCAGCCATGATCGGCGAAATAACGGCGCAGCTAGGAGGAAGAAGAAAGGCTGGTTGGGCTAGGACATTTGTTGTGTTAGGCCGAGCCCATCACATCTTAAATTGTGTGTTGGGCTTGGTCCAATGCATATTTAATTAATGGGGAGTTGAGCTTGGCCCACTCGGATTAATTAAAAAAAAAGGGCCCAAGCTGATTTATTTATTAAAAAGGAGTTGGACTTGGCCCACTCGGATTAATTAAATAAATGCTCAATATGATTTATTAATCAATAGGGGTTGAGCTTGGCCCACTCGGGATTAAATAAATGGTCAATTTGACTATTTTGGAAATGGGTCTATGAGTTGGCTTGACCCAACACTTTGTACTTAAATAAACATGGGTTATTTGGATATGACCCAATGATACCCAATTTATTTAAATTGGTGAAGACCCAATACCAAATTTTAATTGGATTCTTCTTCTAAATTAAAACCTTCAATTAAATTGAATAAGATTTAATTTATAATAAATTAAATTAAATTGGATTTGATTTATTTTAAATTAAATTGATTTTAATTTACTCATTAAAATCAAGTGGAACTTAATTTTGTTATCGATTAAATTGGATTTAATCTTTCCTATCAAAATTAAATTGGAGTTGACTTTGTAATAAGCTATATAGGATTTAATTTTATAATTAATTGAATTGGACTTGATTTATTTTAAATCAAATTGGATTTAGTTTACCTAGCAAAATTAAGTTGCTAATTACATTTAATTTAATTTTGGAGAAAAATACCATTTACCCCCTGTGATAAGCCAAATTCTTCAAAAACCTCCCTATGAAATGAAAATTATCACTAAACCCCCCTAAGAAAAAATAAAACATCAATTTACCCCCCTACGCGCGTCACTCGCCCATCTTGCAAGTGGTATTTTGCCCCTGAATCTAACAACCGTTAGATCTATTGAGATGGGATCAACGGTCCCTATTAAATATCTTTTGATTATAATAAATATAGAACTATTGATATACTTATTTATTATATATATATATACATATGTATAATAAATAAGTATATATATATATGTATATATATATATTCACTATTATAAACATATATACATATATATGTATATATTCACTATTATAAACAAACATTGCCGCTGCCACAAACCCAACACCATTCCACCGCCGCCGCCGCACCACCACGGCTTTTCCTCCACTGTTAGAAATTTCATGTTAGATGTTTTGATGATGACAATTAGGATTTTATGTTAGACCCCAAAATATGTAAGTTTAATTTTTGTAGAAATCATGTATAAGGTTTGAGTATTAGATTTGTAATAGGCTTTATAGGCTTAGCTTTATTTTCTGTTCTAGATTGTTAGATTAAGTATTCTTAGACTGAGCGTCTGATGATTTCTGTGTGAGTTCATCTGTAGTTTAATTTGAAGACTCAAGCGCCTAATACCTGAATGAAGATAAAGATTCTAAGCGTCTAGATGACCAGCTATATCAAGCGTCACTTATAGGACATGAATAATTCAAGAATGGATAAGCGTCTATCAATGACTGGTTTCACCTGAATTTATTTCTAAGTCCAAAAAGAGTTTAATGCAAATATTCTCAATGCATTAAATGCCAACGGGCATTTAATTCAAACTCATTAAATGCTGATAAGAGCATTAAATGTGATAAACACTTTCAGACGTACGGAGAAGCCACCCTATTGGACTATCAATCTTTCACAGACTGCAGCATCAACTTTGTGCAATAGATTTCAGGAAAAAAGGACAAAAGTTCACTCGCGGAAGTGAGAGACACACGCCTGTGCATGTGTCAAACGGACACTTTTTCCAAGAATGCCTATAAATAGAACTTCAACAACAAGCCAAAATAACGATTCATTCCAAGCCAAATTGCTGTTGCATTGAAGTCTCATTCCTTAAACTCTCAGAAAAGCCAGAATCTTCAAGCAAACATTCTCCTTGCTTTTCTTAAATTCCTTAGACAGTCAGCCAAATATCTCAAACATTCTTTCAGAGAAACCTTCACTACTATTGAGATATTCCCAGTTATTTGAAATTTATCAAAATTAAACAAACCATTTAGAAAAACCCCATCCAAGCCTCACGATCTATGTGAAGTCGAAGTTGGATACTTGCACTATTTCTGAGTGAAAGAAGCAAGAGGATAGAAGTGATTTGGAGCAGAAATCTGTGTGATCAAGGAGCTCAAGTCATCAACATCCATCTCTCCCTAATTTGTAGAAGTTTCTGTGTGATTTTTTGAGAATCATCTTAGTGGATTGCCTCCGAGTGTTCAAGGAGAAGAAGGACGTAGTTGGGATTACACCACCCAACGAACCTTGCAATTATTGTGTTATTTACTTTACAATCAATTTTCTTATTATCATTTCATTACATAAATTGATCAAGTAAAACACAATCAAACGCTAAGCAACTAAAATACTGTCTATGACTCTAAAGCTTTCAAAAAGGAAGACTCCAAAAATCATTCCGCTGTGCTAACACTGATAAAAAAACTGAACGCTTAAACCTATTTGGTTAAAGTATTCAAATCTTAAAGTCTAAGTTAACATTCTAAAAGTAGTTTTCATTAGACGCTCAGCCGAAGCGTCTATATTTCAAGTAAACGCTTAGTCAAGCGTCTACATTTCAAGCGTCCAAAACCTTTTTAATATGAATCTTTTTGAAGTCGAAAAGGACTTCAGGATCTATTCAACCCCTCCCTTCTAGACCCTTTCGTATGTCACTTGGGACCAACAAGTGGTATCAGAGCGATTAAAATTGAAATTCTAAAATTTCCAAGCATAACAGCTTGTTTAGATCCTTTTTAAAAAATTTAGTTGCTCTTAAATTTTTCATGGCTTTTTCTAAAGTACCTAAGTTGACCGAGTCAAACTATGACTCATGGAAGGTCAAAGCTTTTACATACCTTTGCTCATGTGATGACGAAATGTGCGATATTATTTTAGATGGACCAATACAAATTCTAAAGGTTATTACTAGAGCGCCTGGAGCCACGAAAGAAACTCCAGATGGCTATGTTGAGAAGCCTAAACAAGAGTGGTCCATTGATGAGCGTAGAAGAGCAAATTTGGACAATGTTGGTCGTAACGCTCTATATACGGCTATTGGTGATAATGACAATTTATTCAACAAAGTCAAATCATGTAATCCCACTAAAGAAATTTGGGATAAATTGGTCATAATCTCTGTGGTGGCTCAGCTAAGATCAAGGAAAATAAGCTCTCCATTGCTAAAGAAAAATTCAACAGCTTTAAGATGTTACCAAGCGAGACACTAGAGCAATTAGACATAAGATTCACAGTTCTTGTTATGGAATTTACATCGTTGGGAATGGATTTGCAAAACATGGAAATGGTGGTTAAAATTTTCAGAAGTCTACCTAGTAGATTTTTGATGAAGACAACTGCAATGAGAGAATCTAATATGTTGGATCTTTTAAGACCAGAAGACCCCTTTTCAGAACTCAAAGCATTTGAGTTTGAGTTGAATTCAGCCAGTGATGTTGTGAGTAGTCCGGTAATTGAATCTGGAGCGCTCGTAGCATCAATCGAGGGTAAATCGGGTAATAAGGGAAAAGGTTCAAATATCAGTGAGGATGAGGAACTAGCGCTTCTAAATTGGTTTAGAAAGTTCTTGAGATATGAAAAGAAAGGAAATAGTCCTAAGGATCAAGGACACAGTTCCTATCAAGCGCCTGCTCCAGTACAACAACAGTATCAAGCGCCTCAGTATTCTGTTCCTACATCCCAAGCGCCTGTTTAGTACCAAGCGTCTGCTCAAAATCTCTCAGCACTAGTGGTCTCCAAACCACACACTGTCGGGTTAACAAATGAACAAAAGATGAAAACTAATCTTTGTTATAATTGCAGGAAACCAGGGCACTACCAGGTAAAATGCCCTTATCCAAACGTATCTAAGCCTTCAAGGCAGGATTACTTGGATAGAAACCAATTCAGGAGCAACCTTCGCCAACAAGGTTTGCTAGCGGAATCAGAACCAGCATCCGCACCTGAAGATTTGGAGTCTTCAGAGGAGAGTAGTGATGATGATGAGCCAGTGGATGACTCAGTGCTTATTTGTCTCATGGCCAGAGATGATGAAGCTTCCCCTAAGGTAAACACTGAATTATCTCTTCCTCTTTCTTATGAAGAATTGCTTGACAAAGTCAAAGAATATTATAATGATTATCAAATTGCTGCCAAATTATATCAAAATCACTTTGATATTATTTCATCGCTCAAAAGTGATAAAGTGACGCTCAAAGCAGAGTTGCAAGTTCAACAACAATGCATTGAGAAAAATCAATCGCTTGAGAGTGAAATACTCCAGTTGAAAAGTGATCTTGATATAATAGTCAAGAGACAAGCTGAGCTGATTGCTACACTTGCTAAATCAGAACAGCTCATCTCATCATTGTCTAAAGCGTCAAGAAAGCTAGACAATGTGACTGAGGTAACAAGGTTATTTGGTGAAAAGACCGGTTTAGGATACAATAAATTCGGTAAATAACTAAACAAATCTAATGTTACGGCAAACAACAAAGGAAAGGGTGTTTTCTTTGTTAAGAAAGGTTCACAAAGTCAAACTCAAAATTAACCAAGTGACAATGGTACGAGGCCAAATGAGAAAGCCAAGGCTAACTCAGGAAAAGGAAAGGCGAAAGCAAATGATTCACAAAGACAGGTTCATCCAAGCGCTCAAAAGGCTAAGGATAAATCTGATCACTGTGAATCAAGCGCTAAGCGTCCAGCACCAAAAGTGCAACCCAAGCCAGCGCCAAGGAAATACCAGTGTCAATATCCAAGGCAGTCAAGATCATATTATCGATATTACTATACACCCAAAAAGCACACACAACACAATGTGAAACCCAAGAAGGCTAGTATTCCTACAATGAAGACTAGGCAAATATGGATTCCTAAAGTTCTAATTCAAACTAACAATGTTATTAATGGTAAAGGAACCAAGCAAAAATGGGTACCTAAATAGAAATAGAACTTCCCTTTGATTGCAGGTACCTAGAGCTAAAGCCGATACTTCTATTTGGTACTTCGATAGTGGATCGTCAAGGCACATGACTGGTTCCAAGGATCTTTTGATCAACTATCGAGCTGCTAACGGTCCTCAGGTTGTATTTGGTGACAACTCCAAAGGTAAAACCAAAGGTATAGGTACTGTGCATAGGGGGAACATCGTGATAAGTGATGTTTATTATGTTGAGGGTCTAAAGCACAATTTATTAAGCATAAGTCAATTTTGTGATAAAGGCTTTGAAGTCATATTCTCAAGCGACTGTTGCTATATAAATGACGCTAAGACTAAGTCTACTAAATTGAAAGGTAAAAGAACAAACAACGTATATTTGGTAGATTGGGGTTCAACACTTGATAACAACCCAACATGTTTTGTTGCTAAAAATGAATCTAAAACGGGTTGGTTATGGCATAGAAAAATGAATCACCTCAACTTTAAGACAATCTCTCAGCTTGTAAATCTAAATCTTGTAGAGGAATTACCAAAAGGACCATTTCATAAGGATCGCCTTTGTGACGCTTGTCAAATTGGTAAATAAGTCAAATCAACTTTCAAGAGAAAAACTCATCTATCTACCTCTAGAATACTTGAACTACTTCACATGGATCTGTTTGGACCTGTTCAAACGATTAGTGTGAGCGGTAAAAAGTATACTTTGGTGATAGTGGATGATTTCTCTCGATTTACTTGGGTGAAATTTATTTCATCCAAAGATGAAACATGTGACAAGTTAACAACGCTTATACGGCAACTTAAAACATTGAAAAATCATAAGGTTGCAAGAATAAGAAGCGATCACGGTACTGAGTTTACTAACAAGGTTATTGAGAAGTTTTGTGCAGAGAATGGAATACATCATGAGTATTCAACTCCCAGAACTGCCCAACAAAATGGTGTGTTAGAGTATATGCCCTCGAATACCATAAAGAGGATAGATTTATAGGGCATAAACATTGTAACTAAACTATGGTTTTTCTATTAATATAAGGCAGTTGATTGTTGTTTTCTTATAGGCATTTATAAAGTGTGAATTAACAATGTAAAGTCCTTGATGACAAGGCGAACCTTCTACCTCCTATGGGATAGGAGGAAAGACACTAGAATGGTTTGACCCTTGACATCTAAAAGAGTTCGCAAGTCTAAGAAATATTGATTGGGCATCAATAGTGAATAAAGACTTGTATGATGTAAGTTTCGACAGAGAAAGTGCCAGTTGTACACTATGGAAATTGTAGTGGGAACTTATATCATAGACGTGTTAGTTGGACTGATATGTTCGAACACGGCTCGCATCAGTTCATCACATGGGTATTCACTCATTGACAGTCAATGATGAAACTGATACGTAGTGATAGGTATGTGTGAACCTCTGACCTAAGAAATCGAGTTGAAGATGTACTTGTGACATCAAGTCTGTCATTAGAGTAGTTAGATTCAAATCACCTGTTGGTGGAATCGACCTCGAAGTGTGACTTGATGGGCAAGTAGCATTGTTAACTGATTTGCAATATGGAATTTATTCTCTCATAAGTGAATGAGTAAAATATCCTATGCGATCATGAATAAGTGAGGATGAAAGTCCTTGGCCAAAGGATTTGGAGAAATGACCAGAGGAGGTTTCCTTTAGGTTTAGTGTACCTGATGAAGCATAAGTCTGAATCCATTGATAAATTCAAGGAATTCAAGGCTTTACTGGAAAATCAAACAAGTCAACGTATAAAAACTCTTCGATCTGATCGAGGAGGAGAATATATGAGCGACGAGTTTGACTTATACCTCAGAGAGAATGGTATTGTATTGCAACTCACACCTCCAGCGACTCCACAATTGAATGGAGTAGCAGAGCGAAGGAATCGAACCTTGTTGGACATGGTTCGCTCCATGCTTAGCTACACTGATTTACGCATTTCACTGTGGGGTCACGCGCTGCTTACAGCTGCACACATTTTAAATAGATGTCCATCCAAGTCCGTTCCTATGACTCCCTATGAAATGTGGAGAAATAGGAAACCAAGTCTTAACCATATAAAGATTTGGGGATGTCCGGCTTATGTCAAAAAGACTAAAGTGGACAAGTTGGAGGCTAGATCCTTAAAGGGACGTTTCGTTGGATATCCTGAAGATTCTATGGGATACCTCTTTTACCTGCACAATGATCAAAGGATCTTGAAGATGAGTTCATTCAAGAAGGAGGAGCGGGTAGAAAGATTGTTCTAGAAGAACAAAATGAAACCCCACTGGATACAATTACACAGGGAGTGAGAACCGAACCTTTTGTAACACAACCAAAACCACAACGATCGAATAGAGTATCTTAACCGCCTGAGAGGTACGGGTATCTAATGCAGAGGGAGTTGGATTTCCATTCTGTGTTAGAGGAGGATCATGGAGATGATCCCTCCACTTTTGATCAAGCGATGGTGGATGTGGATGCTGCTAGATGGCGTGAAGCTATGCAAACTGAGATCGATTCGATGCATGCAAACCAAGTCTGGAAACTTGTAGACCAACCTGAAGGGGTAAAACCAATCGGGTGTAAATGGATCTACAAGAGAAAGATTGGTGTTGATGGCAAAGTAGACACCTACAAAGCCAGGCTAGTGGCGAAAGGGTATAGTTAAAAGGAAGGAATTGACTACCAAGAAACCTTCTCGCCAGTGGCTATGATCAAATCAATAAGGATTCTACTTGCAATAGCAGCACACCTAGATTATGAAATATGACAAATGGATGTCAAAACTGCTTTCCTAAATGGATTTCTAGAAGAGGATATCTATATGGAACAGCCTAAAGGTTTTGAATCCGAGGAGCATATTCATAAGGTGTGTAAACTTGAGAGATCCATTTATGGACTCAAACAAGCGTCTCGTAGCTGGAATCTACGTTTTGATGAGGTTGTCAAAGGATTTAACTTCATCAAAAACGAAGACGAGCCCAGTGTTTACAAGAAGGTCAGTGGGAGCACGTTGACATTCCTAGTGTTATATGTAGATGACATATTACTCATTGGGAATGACATAGGAATGCTCACCACAACCAAGAAGTGGCTTTTGAGTACATTCTCCATGAAAGACTTGGGAGAAGCGACCTATATTCTAGGGATTCGGATCTATAGAGATCGAACCAAAAGAATGATAGGACTTTCTCAAGCCCTTTACTTAGAAAAGGTCTTAAAAAGGTATAGGATGAAAGATTCTAAGAAAGGGTTCCTACCAATGAGACATGGGATACATCTTTCGAAATCTATGTGTCCTCAAAGTGAGGAAGATAGAAAAGAAATGAACATTATACCCTATGTGTCTGCTGTGGGCAGCTTGGTGTACGCGATGCTCTGTACTAGACCCGACATTGCTTATGCTGTGAGCGTTGTTAGTCGATTTCAAGCAAACCCTGGTAAGGAACATTGGATAGCTGTGAAGAATATCCTAAAGTATCTGAAAAGAACTAAGGATATGATTCTTACCTATGGAAGCGGTGACATGAGGGTGGACGGGTACACTGCTTCGGATTTCCAATCTGATGTTGATGATCGGAAATCCACCTCGGGATTTGTATTTACTCTAAATGGTGGAGCGGTGACTTGGAAAAGTTCCAAGCAAAGCACAACCACAAACTCCACCACAGAGGCTGAATACATAGCTGCCTCGGAGGCAGCTAAAGAAGCTATTTGGATTAGGAAGTTCGTTGCGGAACTTCAAGTGGTTCCTAGCATAAAGCTCTCGTTACCACTTTATTGTGACAAAACCGGAGCTATAGCGCAAGCGAAGGAACCTAGGTCTTACAATAAATCCAAACACATAGAGAGGAGATATCACATCATAAGAGAGATCGTTGCACGAGGTGAAATAACTGTTCAGAAAATAGCCCAGCCGACAATGTCGCTGATCCATTGACCAAGCCATTGGCACAGGCGGTGCTGAAAAAACATCTCGAAAAGATGGGTATTAAATACCACTGCAAATGGCATTGAGTGCAAGTGGGAGATTGTTAGAGTATATGCCCTCGAATGACATAAAGATGATAGATTTATAGGGCATAAACATTGTAACTAAACTATGATTTTTCTATTAATATAAGGTAGTTGATTGTTGTTTTCTTATAGGCATTTATAAGGTGTGAATAAACAATGTAAAGTCTTTGATGACAAGGCGAACCTTCTACCTCCTATGGGATAGGAGGAAAGACACTAGAATGGTTTGACCCTTGACATATAAAAGGATTCGCAAGTCTAAGAAATATTGATTGGGCATCAATAGTGAATAAAGACTTGTATGATGTAAATTTCGACAGAGAAAGTGCCAGTCGTACACTATGGAAATGGTAGTGGGAACTTATATCATAGACGTGTCAGTTGGACTGATATGTTCGAATACGGCTCGCATCAGTTCATTACATGGGTATTTACTCATTGACAGTCAATGATGAAACTGATAAGTAGTGATAGGTATGTGTGAACCTCTGACCTGAGAAATCGAGTTGAAGATGTACTTGTGACATCAAGTCTGTCATTAGAGTAATTATATTCAAATCACCTGTTGGTGGAATCGACCTCGAAGTGCGACCTGATGGGCAAGTAGCATTGTTAACTGATTTGCAATATGGAATTTATTCTCTCATAAGTGAATGGGTAAAATATCTTATGCGATCATGAATAAGTGAGGATGAAAGTCTTTAGCCAAAGCATTTAAATACCTTAACTTATTATGAGCTTAGGCATATGGTCAAGTTATATGAGTTTGACTTTAAACCATGACTCTTACTTGACTGGGATATAAGAATAAAAGGTTTATACACGTACGGTATTCACGGTGTAAAGGTTTGGAATGATCCTATTCATTCGTTCTCAATTGGGTTACGGTGTGAGCCACGAGACTGGCTAGATGTCACTCACACCCCTTTGGATTCCTCCCAATTGCCTTTTGAGACGAACCTAAAGAGTCGCGTTTAAAGGAAGTGCAAAAGGAAAAACATGGAAAAAAGATTTGAGAGAAATTCACGGCATTGGATGCCCTAATTAATTAATTAATTATTGGATAATTTAATTAATTTATTAAATTAATGAGTTAATTAATTTCTTGGAGAAATTGAACTATAAATTAACTGGGAATTGAATTAATTGGATTATCAATTTATTTATTGGATAAATAAATTATTCTATTAATTAATTAGCAAGCAAGACGAAAGCCCAAAGGCTTCCGAGCCCACTAAGGGGCGGCCAAATAGGGCTCTTGCATGCTAAGGTTATTGTTTCATAATGATATAAATATATCACAAGGTGAAAAATAACACAAGGCAACTTACATAACTTTCTCTCCTAGAAAAAGTCTCCCACCAGCTCTCTAGCCGTCTTTGACAAGGAAGAAAGGAGGAGTTTTTCGTTTTTGATTCCGGCGTGACGAATTAGAGATGTTGGCAAATTCGGAGTTAGAGAAAAGGATCACGTTCGGAAATCAACATAGGCGAGAACGGTAATTTTTCTATACACAATTAAACATGAGGATTAGGGATGATTCGGGCTTTGGGAATTAAACTTACTTTCCGCTGCATTTTATTCGTATAATTCCCAACATGGTGTTGCTGAGCGCTGGAACAGAACGCTCAAGGAAGCTGCTAGGACAATGTTAGCAGAGTCCAAGCTTGCTCCTAGGTTTTGGGCCGAAGCGATCAACACTGCATGTTATACTCAAAATCGTTGCATGATCAACAAACAGCATGGGAAAACTCCATATGAACTGTGGAAGAGACGTAAGCCAAATATTTCATACTTTCACGTCTTTGGTTCTAAATGTTTTATCCATAATAATGGATCCATAACCTAAAGACATTTGATCCTAAAGCGGATGAGGGAATCTTTCTAGGTTACGCCAAGAATGGAAAGAATTTTCGTATCCTAAACAAGATCAAATTAAAGGTTGAGGAATCTATTCATGTTATTTTTGATGATGCTAACCAAAAACCGAGTATGGTTAATGTGAATGATGTAGGAGTTGAAGATCTGTGTCATCAAGCGTCTAAGATTACCATTGACGATGATAGTGACGACGATGATGAGATCTCTGTGCCACCTCCTAAGATTACTCATGAGGTTGTCTCAGATAACAATGTAAGATTTGCTGATGATCATGAAGAGAGTGATCATCAAGAGCAAACAAGAATCAGTGAACTTGAAGCGCCTACACAAGAGGATAGTTAAGCGTCTGATCGTCAAGCTCCTGTTCAACCTCTTAACCTTTTCCAACCAGATAGACTATAGCTGCGTGATCATCCACCTGGGCAGATTATTGGAGATATTGAAGCGCCTGTTAGGACCAGAGCCGCTACATTTAATGAGGCCATATTCGCAAGCTTTCTATCTCAAATGGAGCCTAAGAAAGTGGATGAAGCACTAAGCGATCCAAGTTGGATTGAAGCCATACAAGAAGAGCTAAATCAGTTTGAGCGTAGTAAGGTTTGGACGCTAGTACCAAGACCAACTCACCAAGGAGTTATTGGAACTAGATGGGTCTATAGAAACAAGATGGATGAGAATGGCATTGTGATAAGGAACAAGGCTAGACTCGTTGCTCAAGATTATTGCCAAGAAGAGGGTATTGATTTTGATGAGACATATGCTCCTGTCGCCCCTCTTGAAGCAATTCGTGTTTCTAGCGTATGCAGCGTTCAATAAATTTACAGTGTATCAAATGGACGTGAAGAGTGCCTTCCTGAATGGTAAACTCCAAGAAGAAGTATATGTGAATAAACCACCGGGATTCATCAACAACCATGGTAAGGGTATGGTTTACAAGCTAGACAAAGCATTTTATGGGCTTAAGCAAGCACCCCGAGCATGGTATGACACTCTCTCTATTTTCCTTATTGGTAAAGGCTTTTTCAAAGGCAGCGTTGATACAACGTTATTTAAAATTACCAATGACGAAGATACTCTCTTAGTCCAGAGTTGATGATATTATATTTGGTTCTACTAACAAGCGTCTGTGTGAGAAATTTTCGAAAATGATGCAAGAACAATTTGAAACGAGCATGATGGGTGAATTAACTTTCTTCTTAGGATTACAAGTTAAACAACTCCCTAATGACACATTTATTAACCATGCTAAATATACAAGAGATATGATTAAGAAATTTGGTATGGAAAATGCATCATATTCAAAAGTTCCAATGAGCCAAACACTTAAGTTAGATAAAGATGAAAGTGGGAAGAAGGTTGATATCACTAATTATAGAGGTATCATTGGATCACTTCTTTATCTTACTGCTAGTAGACTTGATATTATGTTTTCGGTATGCATGTGTGCACG
The DNA here is from genome assembly GCA_019426215.1 of Buddleja alternifolia. Lineage (NCBI taxonomy): Eukaryota > Viridiplantae > Streptophyta > Magnoliopsida > Lamiales > Scrophulariaceae > Buddleja > Buddleja alternifolia. Next base: position 23,931,474 of record CM033390.1, on the reverse strand, counting down.
ATTTCAAGTTGATCCTAAAGAGTCACACTTAATTGCTGCCAAGAAGATCCTTAAATACCTAAAAGGCACACAAAATGTCGACTTATGGTATCCTAGGGACTGTCCTTTTGAACTAATTGGCTACTCATATGCAGATTTTGTAACCTAAGAGGCACACAAAATGTAGGCTTATGGTATCCTAGGGACTGTCCTTTTGAACTAATTGGCTACTCATATGCAGATTTTGTAGGTTGTAAAATAGATCGTAAGAGTACTAGTGGTACATGTCAATTTCTAGGTGATAGGTTAGTTTCATGGCATAGTAAGAAACAACAATCCATAGCTACCTCCACTGCCGAAGCTGAGTATGTAGCTGCAGGAAGTTGTTGTGCACAAGTGTTATGGATGAGGCAACAACTTAGAGATTATGGTATAATCCTAGGTCCAACCCCCATTCATTATGATAACCAAAGCGCTCTAGCCATGACTCAAAACTTTGTTCTTCATTCTAGAACCAAACATATTGACATTAGATACCATTTTCTTCGTGACCATATTCAAAAGAAAGATATCTCCATGAATTTTATTGGAACTGACAAACAATTGGCAGATATCTTTACCAAAGCGCTCAACGAACAACGCTTTCTCACTTTGAGAAGTGAATTAGGTATGATCGATTTAAATGCTTAATCATCATGCATCATATTTTATTAGACTTAATTTAGGGGGAATCCACTTTATTTATGTCCAAAAATTCTTTGAAAAGTTGTTACAAGTTATCAACTTTAGGGGGAACCTTAAAATTGTACTCGGAACATATCTGCAAGCGTCAATGATCAAAAGCTTTCATATGCATGATCATCAACGCTTAGAATTATTTATGCACAATATGTCGGACGCTCAAGTATAAAAAGCTTTTTGATCTCAAGCGTCAATATAAATTTTACAAATGATATGTGTTAAGCGTTGAACATATTCCACTCAACATTTGATATAAAATTGTTATAAAACTCATGCATAAATTTTACACGCTTCTTGAAGTGGTGGATAGGCTCAAAAATCCATTTTGTACTCTATCTACACACTTCCATCACATCAAATGGGCGGGTAATCAAAACTTTTCAAAATGACGGCTCAGAGATAGCACGTGTCTGTGTACGTGTCAGTGTACCATCAGGTGCGTGTGCTACACTCTGAAAATGCCAAACGTTTTAAAAATTTTTAACTCGGATTTCAAATCTTTATATATGGGAGTTACCAAATGTAACTTCTCTCTATTACACAAAACTCGCATCTGCAGTTAAAACTATTCATGGATGAGATTAAATAACTTTCCACGTGTCTACATCTTATTGAGACGAGAGAACACAAGTTTCAAAATTTTCCTTCTGAGTCATTTAAAACATAATCTTTGCAAAAAATTATCTACTTTACTCTCCGCACTCCGCAAAATTACTCCGCAAATTTTACTCTCTCTCTCTTTCTCAAAGCAAAAGAAAATCTCAATTCATCTCTTTCACTACAATGGCACCAAAGAAATCTACTTCTGCTTTTACCGAGCCTGTCATCAAGGTTACTGAAGGACTTGTTGTCGATTGGAAATTCTTGTATGAACAACCTCAGATTTGTTAGAGTTAGTGCCCGGCGCACCAATTATTGGGTGCCATTCTTTGTAATAGTAACTCTAGAGTTGAACAATCATTTTCTTATAAATAAAGTCAATCTCTTTTTTGTGTGTGGCACGTCTTTATTCTTAAATTAGTTTTTACTTTGGTTTAGAATAAAGTCCCGAAGGATCACACATAGCTATGGTACATCATTGCACATTGGGTGTGGCAATGATGGAATATGTCTCGAAGGCTGTGATCTTTAAACATTGTTCCAAGTCGTGAAAGGGTTCATCGAGATAAAGGGATATCGATGCAACCCAAAAGACTTGCTCATATGATGCATATTCTGGTAGAAGTGTATCTCGTTCCATAGATACTGGCATGGTGAAAGCCAATGCATATATGAGGGTTGCCATTGTGGTAATGGGCGAACTGAACAACCCCATGGAAGTTTCTGAAATGGATTCCCAATCGAATGTGGAACTTCCAGTGGTCTTGTAGTATAAGATTAATCCTTATGGACCTAAGATTCCATTGGATGTCTTATGCGTAACCGCGCATGTTCTTGATTTGTTACATGATCACTTTAGATGATCAAATATGGGCAAACTCAAACATGCACGTCTTATGCGTAACCGCGCATGTTCTATGTGCCCAAAGACTAAGGAAGAAAGAGTGAAAGTGTCCAAAACTCCCTATGCTTCTGCGATAGGTAGTATAATGCACGCAATGATATGCACAAGACGCGATGTAGCTTATGCATTGAGTGCGTGCAGTCGATATCAAGAGAATCTAGGCAAGGCACACTAGATTTCGGTGAAAACAATCCTTAAATATCTAAGGAGAACTAAGGAATTGTTCTTGATGTACGGACAAGGAGAATTGGAATTAGAGGGGTTTACTGATTCCAGTTTCCAATCCGACAAGGATGACTTGAAGTCGGTCTCTGGGTTTGTATTTCTGCTTAATGGCGGAGCGGTTAGCTGGAAGAGTTCCAAGAAAGCAACTATAGACGACTCCACCACTGAAGCAGAATTCATTGCAGCAAATGAGGCTGCAAAAGAAGCTGTTTGGATGAGGAACTTCATCCAAGAATTGGGTGTCGTTCCATCCGTTGGGGATCCAGTAACGGTATACTGTGATAACAACGGGGCTATTGCGCAAGCAAAAGAGCCGAGGTCTCATCAGAAATCCAAACATGTTCTAAGGAAATTCCGATTGATATGAGAAATCATTGGAAGAGGCGACGTGCGAATGGAGCGCATGGATACAGCGGACAACGTAGCGGACCCACTCACCAAACCCCTTAGCCAAAAAGTATTTGAAGGACATCTGGGAAGAATGGGCCTTAAGTACATGGGCAATTAGCGCTAGGGCAAGTGGGCGATTGTTACAGTTAGTGCCCGGTGCACCAATTATTGGGCACCATTCTTTGTTATAGTAACTCTAAAGTTGAACAGTCGTTTTCTTATAAATAAAGTCAATCTCTTTTTTATGTGTGACACGTGTTTATTCTTAAATTAGTTTTTACTTTGGCTTAGAATAAAGTCCCGAAGGATCACACATAGCTATGGGACATCATTGCACATTGGGTGTGGCAATGATGGAATATGTCTCGAAGGCTGTGATCTTTAAACATTGTTCCAAGTCGTGAAAGGGTTCATCGAGGTAAAGGGATATCGATGCAACCCAAAAGACTTGCTCATATGATGCATACTCTGGTAGAAGTGTATCTCGTTCCATAGATACTGGCACGGTGAAAGCCAATGCATATATGAGGGTTGCCATTGTGGTAATGGGCGAACTGAACAACCCCATGGAAGTTCTTGAAATGGATTCCCAGTCGAATGTGGAACTTCCAGTGGTCTTGTAGTATAAGAGTAATCCTTATGGACCTAAGATTCCATTGGCTGTCTTATGCGTAACCGCGCATGTTCTTGATTTGTTCCATGATCACTTTAGATGATCGAATATGGGCAATGTTTTTGAAGATTACCTAGAGTCCAATTAGGAAAAGGAAACTTCCTTTCTCCTAAACTCTCTAGTAATCCTTATCCTATGAAGACTTGGAGAAGGGGAAAACTCTTTTCCTCCTCCACCACATGGTAAAAATCGCCCCTTCCTTTATTATCACTCAAGAAATCGGCCACCTTCTTCAATTGGACTCTAGGGTTCAATTTTGACTTCTCAATTAAATTATAGGCACAACCCATCAATTAAATACAAGTCAAATTAAATCCAATTAATTAATTCCAACATTTATTTATTTAACTTGGGCTCCACCCAATTAAATAAAATACTTGGAGTCTACTAGGTCCATTAATTTAATTATTCTACAAGATTAATTAAAAGAGTAAAATTAATTGAATCCTTCAATTAATTTATATTCCATATTAGGAAAGTACTACACTTTCCTAATTCCCTCAATTTCCTCAAAATTGATTAATCACATCTATTCAAGCAGTGACTCTCTCGAGTTAGTGTGTGACCCCTTAGGCTCGTTTCTATCTAGTAGTAAGTACACCTTCCCACAGTGCTAGTGTACCTTCCAAAAATGGAAAGTACTAGATTAAATAGATCCTTTTGACTTAATCAAGCCTCGAATTAGTCACCAAGCTAATTCTTGGCACTTACAAATCGCGGTTGCCCACCTAGCATAGGGTCCCGAAGACCTAGATAAAACGAAAGTAAAGATATGCCTTTTGCGATCTTGATCCTCGCATAAGTAACATCCCTCTATCTAATCTCCCGATTGAATCTGGAGCATTAGCTAAGGTCGAAGCTCTATTAATTCAATACTATGTTTCCCACGTTATGTGAAATCGACTTCGACTATCTAAACGAGGAAACCCTACGCCTCTTTAGATATCATACTTCGGCCGAAGATTCGTTTAGTCGATTCACTATGTAACCATAGGAGATTAACCGACTGGCTAATGTCAGAGATAGATTCCTCTTGATTCTCACGTGCCTTACTACGTAAGACGTGCATGTCTGAGTTTGCCCATATTCGATCATCTAAAGTGATCATGTAACAAATCAAGAACATGCGCGGTTACGCATAAGACATCCAATGGAATCTTAGGTCCATAAGGATTACTCTTATACTACAAGACCACTGGAAGTTCCACATTCGACTGGGAATCCATTTCAGGAACTTCCATGGGGTTGTTCAGTTCGCCCATTACCACAATGGCAACCCTCATATATGCATTGGCTTTCACCGTGCCAGTATCTATGGAACAAGATACACTTCTATTAGAGCATGCATCATATGAGCAAGTCTTTTGGGTTGCATCGATATCCCTTTATCTCGATGAACCCTTTCACGACTTGGAACAATGTTTAAAGATCACAGCCTTCGAGACATATTCCATCATTGCCACACCCAATGTGCAATGATGTCTCATAGCTATGTGTGATCCTTCGGGACCTTATTCTAAGCCAAAGTAAAAACTAATTTAAGAATAAAGACATGCCACACATATAAAGAGATTGACTTGATTTAGAAGAAAATGATTGTTCAGCTCTAGAGTTACTATTACATAGAATGGGGCCCAATAATTGGTGTGCCAAGCACTAACACTAACATCTTCAACAAGAGAGACAAGGAGGTAGAACTCCTAGATGTGATGCGGACCTGGCTTACTACTTAGATTATTGGCACAGCAAGTCAACTGGTTTTGCTCTAAGGAACTACAACATCCGTGTGTATGATCCTTTTCGCCCCACTTTTCTTAATCCGTCAGAAGCAGTCTTGAACAGAGAGGGCTACACTCATTTTCCTCTTATAGCCAACAGTGAAGAGAACTTAAAGTTTGTCAATCCATAGATACTGGCAAAGTTTGTCAATCCATAGATACTGGCAAATTTGTTCTGTTCCTTTTACGTGGCGTGTGATCGTACCTAAAGTCTGACATTCCTGAAAATTTGCTGAATCCGATTGGACGGGAGCAGCTAAAACTCTGAAATTTCTGACAGTCTGGTCAAAAGGTGGCTTGTCCACAAGTCATAGTAGCTTATCACATTTAATGCTCTTATCAGGCATTTAATGCATTTGAATTTATTTCCCGTTGGAAATAAATGTCCATTGAATGATTGCATTTAAGTCCTTCATGACTTGAGGATTTATTTCAGGTGAATCTTACATCCATCGCTTGAGACAATTTGAGCGCTTGATCCATGTATCCTGAAATAGGTTCCTTTAGCGTTTGACGGATGCTAAGAGACAAATCTTCATCTCTGGTTGACTTCAGATGCTGGTCTTCAACTTCTTCTCTAATAGACTCACCTAGAATTCTACTAGCGATTCAGTTACTAAGACTTAGTCTAAAATCTACAAAGATAAAAAATTACAAGCCTAAACAGAATTACAAACTTTCAAACGCTTAAACAATAATCTAAGGAAAGCATAAACTTACATTTTATTTGGGGTCTAACAATGAATCCCATCTTGTCATCATCAAAACATCTAACATGAAATTTCCTAACAATTTCCCCCTTTTTGATGATGTCAAGACTTTAACTTTTGTAGCTCTTTTATAATTTAAGAGTTACTAAAGAGAAAAGCCCAAATGAATATAAGTTAGCGTTTAAAAAGTTAGTAAGGTTAGCTAAAGTTAGATTAGCTTCAACAAGATGTTTCAGCGATAAATCATTCATATATTGAAAGAATAAACATATATGATTTATACTGAAAACAAAAGAAAAACGAGTACAATAAAAGATTCATTCACTTTTTCTGTCACTTTGCTCTTTCTTCGCCTTGGAGAACTTCTAGCGCTAAGTCCATCAGGAGACGATCAATGTCAATCATTGTCGTATGTTGAACTTCATCGTAATCATGCCTACGAAGTCTGGCGCTTTCATTAAGTTCTAACAACCTTTCTGTCCACTCTCTTGGAGAAATTCCAAGTTCACGAATCAGATCATGATAGATATCTTTTCTTGGATCTTTAGACGGTCTCCAATTGATAGGTCGTCTCAGCGGTCCGGCAAAAGGTTGAAATCCCATACCTTCTAAGAAGTCAACGTCCAATTCCGGAAGGGGATATCTTCTTAGATAATATCTTGGCTTTCTCTTTTTAGTTAACATCTTCTTGATGCTCACTAGTTCTTCCATCATTGATCGCCAATTTTTATTATCAGTCTTTGACATCGTTTTGGACGCTTGATGCTTTTCTGTATTTTCCCCCTTTTTGGCATCATCAAGAGAGGTCTTTAGATCAGCGACATCTCGGCGCAAAAGTCTAACTTCTTCGACTAGAAGAGCAATTTGTTGGGCGACACTCTGAGCAACAGCATCGGATGAAGCGTGTCTTTCAGCATCAGCCGAAGCGCTCTGAGCTAGGTGTCGATTGAAGTCAGAGCAGAGCTCAGCGATAAGAGGGGACATGCTATTCATGATAGCAATGGTGCTTTTATTTGAAGCGTTGGCAATGTCTCGGCTTCGTGTATCAGACACTATTCGCATATGTCTATCAGCAGTTTCAAAGATCTTGGAACAGGAACCTTCAATGTTGTGGAGCGAGTTCCGGGCTGCCTGTCTGAAGTCTCTAGCGTCTAAATCACTTTCAGAATCTGAATCGGAAGAAGAACGCTCTGGGGACGCGAGAAGTCCGTAGGAACTAGAAACTGCAGGCTTGGCTTTGGATTTATCTCTGATAAAGGGCTCGATAGGCGCATGTGCAATTTCAGAATGTACTTCTTCAATCGCTTGATCCATGATTGGATCTGCAAAAACTGGGGGCTCGACTACTGGGGCACTAGAAGTATCTGGCAAGGAAGCCTCAGGAATTTGAGCGACTTCCGCAGTAGGAGCAGAGTCTTCTTCCATTATTTGGATTGGGGAAGAAAGTTCTCTAACACCAATGACCCAGAGGGGGCCAAGGGCTTCCATCACATGCCTTGGACTGATCAGGCTGGATTGCGGGATAAAGAATATAGCGTCTTCACGCTCTTCGGTACTTAATGCCAGTTGCACATCTTCCGGTAAAGCAATCCCTGAAGTATAACGATTGAAAAAGTCCAAAATCAACGGCATGAGCACTTGAGCTGCGTCTTGGTCCACTGGCCTAATCAGCGAGATCATCTTGGCCACTTGAATGTTGGATTCACTAAAGAGCACGGGGTGTAGAGTATATCCTCTGAAATTGTAACACCCGAAAAAGTGATTGAAACTGTTGTCCAGTGCTTGGGCATTTTCAAACACTGCTCTCATGTCTCTGTGGAACTCAGCAAACTCAGCATGTTCTGTGGAAACAGCAAAACTAATCTGACTCTGACCGGGAAGAATTAGTTGTTTACTTGACGAAGCGTCTTCGTTTAGGTCAGGAAAGATTCTTTGAACAAAGTCGGCACGAGGATACAAGACGTAGCGTCCGCCCTGGCTGTATAAGGCGAGTTGCTGGCGAATGTAGTTTTCGATTGATTGTTTGTATCGTGGCAAAGCGCTGACATTCCCTGCAATAATCTGACACTGTTGAAGCAAAAAGGTTGCATATCCTCGGCGTCTGTATTCTATCCCAAACTTGAAAGAAACGGGTATCTTATAAGTTCTTCTAGGGTATAGAAGTGCAGAACAAATTCTTCAGCCCATCTGGCTGTATTCATCATCCATCTTTTGCCTAGTTTGTCCGCTTTAGCTAGATCTTTTCTAGTGGCAAGAAATTTCTCAAAGCGTTCCGTTTCTTCTTCATAATCCTCAGCCCATAATCTGGCTAGATATTCTCGAGCCTCATCTTCTATCCACGAGTTGACCGGATTTGGACGCTCAGCAACAATAGGTCCTTTTCCTTTCAATAACTTAAGTGGATTAAGAGATAAAGCGTTTTGAGGAGAGTTGACGATGGAAGGAAGAGCTGAATATCCTATCTTGTTGAGATCTACCTCATCTGGATCTTTGTTCCAATCACCCATGTGGGGGTTTTTGAAAATAATCTGGTTTTGGCGCAGAGGATAAAAGGACTCTTCTGAGCGACCGGTGAAAGTGAATCACTGCTCGTCAAATTTTGATCGGTTGAACGCTGGTCGACGAATATACTCAAGGCGTGAATGAAGACACTCTAAACTGTACAGACCAAGATCGGCAAAACGCTCGAAGATTTCAAACTTGTGTGAGTCTGAAAGATCCGACCGATGGAGAGTTGTTTGAAATTGGATTTCCAACTCGGCAAGCGTTTGAGTGTCACGTTCTCTGGCGGCATAATAAAATTCAACATCTGAAGAGTATCCGCGCGGGAAGAAATCAATGACACGAGGAGGAGGTCCTGTTGGCGTAGGAACAAAAGCAATAGCCTCTGTTGGGATAGAGGCCACTTCTATCGACCGCTCAGCGTTTAAAGTTGCTTCACTTGCTGATGGAGTTTCAGCGTCAGGAATAACTTGTGATGCCTTTTTAGCGATATCCACAACAGTTGCCATGTCCACATCTATTTCAACTGGAATCTCCGAGATAGGAGGGGCATCAGCGATTGGTACATCTTGAGGTACGTCTTGAGCTGATACATGTAAGCGATTGAGAAAAGCAAGCAAAAATTTCTACTAAGTAGAAATTACAAACAAAAGACTACATCGCTTACCCTGAGGAATATCATCGACTTTTTCAGTCGCTTGATCTGTTTCTTGAGCAATTTCCTCAGGCTCCTGGACTTCTTCTTCGGGGTCTAAATTGATAAAAGAAGTTATCGGATCAGCACGAATGGGGATATTTAGTTCTTCAAGCGTGTTGAGAACATATTGAATATCTGCTGCATAAGGTGCTGAAAGAGTTTTTATCCTAGCGTTAGAAACTTAGAGACTAACGAGGAAAGGATAGGCAAATTTGCTTAGCAAATACTTACCCTGAACATTTGAAAGCCTCTCAGATTGAGTAGCGGCTAGAGGATCTGAGCTGACTTCGGGAACAGCGTCAGAGAAAGAAGCACTAGCTGACTCTCTAAGCGCTGGTTTTGAAGGAGCGCTAGAGGATACTGCGGGAGTAGAAAGAGGAGTACGCCTTCGTGCAAGCGGTACTTCTTCTTCCTCGGGAATGGGAAAGACAAACGCTGGAGGAGGAGATGGAGATTTAGGAGAGGGAGAAGGAGAAGGGATTTTTTGTTTCTTTTTGGGGTCCGGCTTCTTCTTCTTAAGATCAGGCTTTTGTTTCTTTGCGGGCTTGGATGGCTCAGTGACTCGGAGAGTGATCTTTCTCTTAGGTCGCTTGACCACCACTTCTTCTTCTGATGAAGAGGACGATGATGAAGAAGACGCTTGATCTTCATCATCACTGCGAACAACTCCTTCGGCTGGAAGTCGCTCACGCTGTTCTTTAGGAACCGCTGCTCCGCCGGGTTTTCGCGGGTGAAGAAGCTCGCTTATCATTTTCTTTCCATAAAATTTGGTCGCTGGAATCTTTTTGCCAAAAGATTGCGTATATCCGCAAGCGCAAAGAATACGACTTAGCACAATCCCGTAAGGCTTGGGATTAACAGACTTAGCCATCGCTGCTTTGAAGCGATTGAAAACGTAGAGAGACCAGTTAACTTTTAACTTGGTTAGGATGGCTACCATCATCTTGTATTGAATGTTGGTGATTTTGTCAAAAGTTCCTTTTCTGCATTCAATAATCTTTGAACAAATGTCAGCGAGGATGACGTATTCGCCCTTCATATCATTCTTCTTGAAGTTTGGCTCATACGCGGCGTTAACATCGTCTTTCTTGATCAAATCCCAGACTTTGGTAGCATCTCCGAGATTGACATGTTCTACCTCACTGCCGTGATTCGGGAGATTTAGTAGTGAAGAAATCAGAGAGGGAGTGAGAACAAAGGTCTCTTTAGCAGAAGGAAAGACGCAGGATATGGAATTGCCGTCTTTAGAAATTTCACCATTATTGAAAAAGTAGAGAGATTCTTCTTCATAGTAGTTGTAAGTAGTAGTAAGCATGTCTCTCAAACCAGATTCTTGAACGAGTGGAAGAATCGTTCGAAGAGGGAAGTTCTGGTTATCAAAAAGATAATCCCAGTTAACCAAAAATCCGGCGTTAACCGTCACTGGTTTTTCAGCACGGGAAGGTTTTCCGGTAGCAGAAGTTGCTGTTTTGGAAGATTTTGAAGCTTTGGGTGCCATTGCTGAAAGGTGAAACTTTGAAGAAAAGAGAGAAGATTTTGCTTTTTAGAGAGAAATGACTTTTACAGAGGAGAGATTGGAAGTGATAAAGGTTTTCTGTAAAAGTTTTGAGAGGTTTAAATAGAAGGTAAAAATAACTCCTCAATTGGTAGATGAATGACACGTGTACAGAAGTAAATGAGAAAGAAATCTGAACCGTGTACACATAACTTCGGATGTCAAAAAGTGCGGTAAAATAGGATATTATAACATTTTTCGGATCCGCAGTTACTTTTTGAAAACGTTTGAAAAAATTTGAAATTTTCAGCGTAAATTACACGCGCCTGATAGTACACTGACACGTACTCAGATGCATGCATTTTACTGAACTGCCTAGGTTTAGATAGGAATCATAACCGTCAGTTTGATTTGATAGGCACGTGTGGGTAGTTAACAAATCTAGACTTTTGGACTCATCCACACGCTACTTTGTGGCGATGAAAACTATGCATGAATTTTTGTGAAAGAGAGTTACTTTAGCGTTGAAGTGGGAATTCTTTCAACGCTGAAGATTCTTTTATAGAGTAAATATAATTTGATACATATCAATCGCTTGTTGGATTTTTAAACCTTTCATTTTATAAGCGATCAGATTGTAATGAGTACAAGTAAACGCTAATGATCGGTGCATAAGATTTGTTAAGGTCATTTTGATCATAGTCGCTTACTTGATGAAGTAAGTACAATTTTAAAGTTCCCCCTAAAATTGATAACTCATTTCATTTTTGGAAAAATAGTTTAGACATAATCATAAAGTGGATTCCCCCTAAATTATATGCCTATTAAATATGATGCTTTATGATTTAAGCGTTTAAATCAATCATACCTAATTCACTTCTTAAAGTGAGAAAGCGTTGTTCGTTGAGTGCTTTGGTGAAGATATCTGCCAGTTGTTTGTCAGTTCCAATGAAATGCATGGAGATATCTTTCTTTTGAACATGGTCACGCAAGAAATGGTATCTAATGTCAATGTGTTTGGTTCTAGAATGAAGGACAGGATTTTGGGTCATAGCTAAAGCGCTTTGGTTATCACAATGGATTGGGGTAGGACCTAGGATTGTTCCATAATCTCTAAGTTGTTGCCTCATCCAAAGGATTTGTGCACAACAGCTTCCAGCAGCTACATATTCTGCCTCAGCGGTAGAAGTCGCTATAGATTGTTGTTTCTTACTATGCCACGAAACTAGTCTATCACCTAGAAATTGACATGTACCACTAGTACTTTTTCTATCTATTTTGCATCCTGCAAAATCTGCGTCTGAATAACCAATTAGTTCAAAAGGAGAATCCTGTGGATACCATAAGCCCACATTTTGTGTGCCTTTTAGGTACTTAAGGATTTTCTTGGTAGCACTTAAGTGTGATTCTCTAGGATCAGATTGAAAACGTGCACACATGCATACCGAAAACATAATATCAGGTCTACTAGCGGTAAGATAAAGAAGTGATCCAATAATACCCCTATAGTTAGTGATATCAATTTTCTTCCCACTTTCATCTTTATCTAACTTAAGCGTTTGGCTCATTGGAATTTTTGAAGATGATGCATTTTCCATACCAAATTTCTTAATCATATCTCTAGTATACTTAGCTTGGTTTATAAATATTCCATTAGGGAGTTGCTTAACTTGTAATCCTAAGAAAAAAGTTAATTCACCCATCATGCTCATTTCAAATTGTTCTTGCATCATTTTCGAAAATTTCTCACACAATCGCTTATTAGTAGAACCAAATATAATATCATCAACATAGATTTGGACTAAGAGAATATCTTCATTATGGGTAATTTTAAATAACGTTGTGTCAACGCTGCCTTTTGAAAAGCCTTTACCTATAAGGAAGATAGAGAGAGTGTCATACCATGCTCTTGGTGCTTGTTTAAGGCCATAGAGTGCCTTATCCAGTTTGTAGACCATACTTTGCCATGGTTGTTGATGAATCCTGGAGGTTGCTCCACATAGACTTCTTCTTGGAGTTTACCATTCAAGAATGCACTCTTCACGTCCATTTGATATACTGTGAACTTGTTGAATGCGGCAAATGCTAGGAACATTCTAATCGCTTCAAGACGGGCTACTGGGGCATATGTTTCATCAAAATCAATTCCTTCTTCTTGACAATAACCCTGAGCGACTAATCTAGCTTTGTTTCTTATAACAATGCCATCTTCATCCATTTTGTTCCTAAAAACCCATCTAGTTCCAATGACTCCTTGATGAGTTGGTCTTGGTACTAGCGTCCAAACCTTGCTTCTCTCAAATTGGTTAAGCTCTTCTTGCATCGCTTCTACCCAACTTGAATCACTAAGCGCTTCATCCACTTTCTTTGGTTCCATTTGAGATAGGAAGCTTGCGAACATGGCCTCATTAATTGTAGCGGACCTAGTTCTAATAGGTGCTTCAATATCTCCAATCACTAGATCTGGTGGATGATCTCTAAGCCATTTTCGGTCTGGTTGGAACGGGTTGATAGACTCTTGATTATCAATCGCTTGATTCTCATTTGTCTCTTGCGCAGTCGCTTCATCATTCACAGTTCCAATTTGCTCTTGATGATCATTCTCTTCATGATCATTAGCGATTCTGACTTCATCATAATTTGTAACCTCACGAGTAACCTTAGGAAAAGGCACAGAGATCTCATCATCCTCATTGTCACTATCATCTTCAAGATTAATTTGTGACGCTTGTTGGACAAGATCTTCAATTCCTACATCATCAGGATCAACCTTACTCGGCTCTTGGTTAGCATCATCAAACACAACATGAATGGATTCTTCAACCTTTGATTTGATCTTATTTAGGATGCGAAAGCTCTTTCCATTTTTGGCATATCCTAGAAAGATTCCCTCATCCGCTTTAGGATCAAATGTCTTTAGGCTTTGGGATCCATTGTTATGAATGAAACATTTCGAACCAAAAACATGAAAATATGAAACGTTAGGCTTACGTCCCTTCCACAACTCATATGGAGTCTTCTCATGTTGCTTGTTGATCATACACCGGTTCTGAGTGTAGCAAGCGGTGTTGATGGCTTCGGCCCAAAACCTTTGAGGCAGCTTGGATTCTGCTAGCATCGTCCTAGCGGCTTCTTTAAGCGTTCTGTTCCGTCGCTCAGCAACTCCATTTTGTTGAGGTGTTCTAGGAGCAGAATACTCATGAAGTATTCCTAGATCTGTACAAAACTTCTCAACAAATTGGTTAGTAAATTCAGTTCCCTTGTCGCTTCTAATTCTCGTCACCGTTAGGTCTTTTGAATTTTGCAGTTGACGGATTAGCGCTGTGAGCTTGACACTAGTTTCATCTTTGGTCGCTAGAAATTCTACCCATGTATAGCGAGAGAAATCATCAACTATTACTAGCGAGTACTTTTTGCCACTAACACTCATGATTTGAATAGGTCCAAACAAATCTAAATGCAATAGTTCAAGAACTCTAGAAGTAGATAGACATGGTTTCTTTTTGAAAGATGACTTAACTTGTTTACCCATTTGACATGCATCACATAAGCGATTCTTTTGAAAGGAACCTTTAGGTAATCCCTCTACAAAATTTAGCGATATTAACTGAGAGATTGCCTTAAAATTGAGATGATTCATTTTTCTATGCCATAACCAACCTAATTCATTTTGACTTTTAGCAACAAAGCATGTGGGGTTGTTATCAAAAGTAGAATCCCAATCCACTAAATACACATTGTTTGTTCTTTTTCCTCTTAATTTAGTAGACTTAGTCTTAGCGTCGTTGACATAGCAGAAGTCGCTTGAGAATTTAACATCAAAGCCTTTATCACAAAATTGACTAATGCTTAACAAATTATGCTTAAGACCCTCAACATAATATACATCACTGATCATGATGTTCCCCCTATGCATGATACCTATACCTTTGGTTTTACCTTTGGAGTTATCACCGAATATAACTTGAGGACCATTGGTAGCTCGATAGTTGACTAAGAGATCTTTTGATCCAGTCATGTGTCTGGATGACCCGCTATCGAAATACCAAACTGAAGTATCGGTGTCGGCTCTAGGTACCTGCATTAAGGATAGTTCTAATTCTTCTTAGGTACCCATGTTTTCTTGGGTCCTTCAATGTTAGTAACTTTGGTTTGAATTAAAACTTTAGGAACCCATATTTGCCTAGTCTTCATTGTGGGAATACTGGCCTTTTTGGGTTTCACATCGTGTTGTGTGTGCTTTTTGGGTGTGTAATAATATCCTCGATTATAATAGTAGTCATAATCATAGTCATAGTCATAATCATCATAGTATCGATAATATGACCTTGACCGTCTCGGATATTGACGCTGGTATTTCCTTGGCACTGGCTTGGGTTGCACTTTTGGTGCTTGACGCTTAGCGCTTGATTCACAGTGGTTAGGTTTATCCTTAGCCTTTTGAGCGTTTGGATGAATCTTTCTTTGTGAATCATTTGCCTTTGTCTTTCCCTTGCCTGAGTCAGCTTTGGCTTTCTCATTTGGCCTCGTACCGTTGTCGCTTGGTTCATTCAGCGTTTGACTTTGTGAACTTTCTTTAACAAAGCGAACACCCTTTCCTTTGTTGTTTGTCGTAACATTAGATTTATTTGGTTGTTTACCGAATTTATTGCATCCTAAACCGGTCTTTTCACCAAATAATCTAGTTACCTCAGTCACATTATCCAAGTTTCTAGAAGCTTTTGATAATGATGAGACGAGCTGCTCTGATTTGGCAAGTCTAGCGATCAGATCAGCTTCTCTTTTGACTATTATATCAAGATCATCTTTTAATTGAATAATTTCACTCTCAAGTGATTGGTTCTTCTCAATGCACTGTTGCTGAACTCGCAACTCTGCTCTGAGTGTCACTTTATCTCTTGTGAGTGATGAGATAATATCGAGATCATTTTGATATATTTTGGTAGCTTCTTGACATTCATTGTAGTATTCTTTGACTTTGTCAAGTAATTCATCATAAGAAAGAGGAATTGATAATTCATTGGTTACCTCTGGTAGCGAATCGTCAGACGCTTCATCATCTCTTGCCATAAGACAAATCAACGCTGAGTCGCTTGTAGGCTCATCATCACTGCTTTCATCTGATGATTCCAAATCCTCTTCAGGTGCGAAGAATGGTTCAGATTCCGCTAGCAATCCCTGTTGGCGAAGGTTGCTCCTGAATTGGTTTCTATCCGCATAGTCTTGCCTTGAGGGCTTTGACACATTTGGATAAGGGCAATTCACCTGGTAGTGCCCTGGTTTTCTGCAATTATAACACAAATTAGTTTTCATTTTCTGTTCAGTGGATAATCGCTTTGAGACTACTGGCGCTGAGAGATTTTGAGTAGGGGATGGAGGCGCTTGGTATGGAACTGGCGCTACTGGTTGAGGTGCAGAGTACACTGGCGCTTGATACTGAGGCGCTGGAGCAGGGAGAGGAGTCTGAAATGACGTTTGTCCGATAGGATTTCTTTTTTCATGTCTTAGAAATTTTTTGAATTTCTTGACCAATAAAGCCATTTCCTTTTCTTCATTTGATTCCATGATTTTAACCTCACTAACCGCTTTACCCTTGCTTTTGGTTGTAGCGATTAAAGCTCCTGATTCAGTCGCTGAAGTCGATGTGTCACTGACTTCACCCAATTCGAACTCAAATGCCTTTAACTCTGAAAAGACATGCTCTGGAGTAAGAGTCTCCAATGTCTGTGATTCTCTCATAGCAACAGTCTTAATTAGATATTTGCTTGGAAGGCTTCTGAAAATTTTGTTGACCATTTCCTTGTTGGTCAATTCCTTGTCTAATGACGCTAACTCTGTAACGAGCAAAGTAAACCTTGCGTCCAATTGTTCTAGCGTCTCATTGGGCTGCATCTTGAAATGCTCAAATCTTTGCATGGCTATGGAAAGCTTATTCTCCTTCATTTGTGCTGATCCTTCACACACTATAGCCAGCTTGTCCCATATTTCTTTGGAAGTCTTACATTGCTTGATCTTGTTGAACAATGCATCGTTGTCTCCTAATGCTGAGTAAAGTGCACTTCGTCCAACATTATCTAGATTTGCTCTTTTTCGATCTTCAGGCGTCCATTCTAACTTAGGTTTCTCGACATAACCATCTGGAGTGGCCTCGGTTGCTCCAGGGGCTCGAGTTACAACTTTCATAATTTGAATGGGACCACCTGTGATTACATCACACATTTCACTATCGCATGAGCACAAGTAAGCGAATGCTCTAAGTTTCCAAGAATCATAATTTGACTCTACCAACTTAGGCATTTTGTTGAAAGCCATAATGAGATGTTTTTGGAGAGAAAAATTAAAGCGACTAAGTTCAAAAACAAATGGATCTGAACAAGCAGTTATGCTTGGAAACGCTTAGGTTTCTAATTCAACCGCTCTGATACCACTTGGTGGTCCCAAGTGGCATACGAAAGGGTCTAGAAGGGGGGGTTGAATAGACCCTGAAGTCTTTTTCGACTTCACAACAATTTTCGTATCACTTTAGAAATTTGAACGCTTGGAAAGCTGAGCGCTTGGGTCAGACGCTTCACAGTAGTTAACTTAGACTTAGTGATTTCAGCAGTTTACCAAAGTAGAGCAACGCTTTAGATCGCTTAATCAGGTTAGCACAGCGGAAATGATTTTTAGCGTTCTTTTAGATAATTTAATCGCTTTGCAATTTTATTTGTCTTTTTCAGAATAATATAATGTGATGAATATAAGACAATAAAATATAAATGACACAATAAATTGTAAGGTTCACTGGGTGATGTAATCTCAGCTACGTCCTTCTTCTCCTATTTCACTTGGAGGAATTTACTATGATGATTATCAAAGAATCACACAGAAACTTCTACAAAATAGTAAAGGATGAAAATGATCTTGGGCTCCTTGATCACACAGACTTCAGCACCAATGAAGATTGTCTTCTTCAAGCTTCTCTCACTCAGAAATACTGCCTGAAAGGTTTCAACAACTTTTCTCACTCAGATGAAAGGTTGAGGTTTGTCACTAGGGTTTGTTTGTTTTAGAGAAGATCAAACAACTTGGAATATCTCAGTTGGAGTTTGAATTTCTTCTTTGGAAGATATTTGAGATATTTGTGACTGTCTGGAATGTAGATAGAAAGCTTGAAAGGTTTTGGCTATGGGGTTTCTAAGCTTTTTCCAGAAAGAATGTACGTAAGATTTTTGGCAATAATTTCTCGTATATTCTTGTTGCTATATATTAGGTTTTTCTGGAGCAAGGTATTTATAGGCAATTTCTTGGGATCTGTCCGTTGGACACATGTAGAAGCGTGCCTTTCACGTGGCGTGTGACCGTACCGAAAGTCTGACATTCCTGAAAATTTGCTGAATCCGATTGGACGGGAGCAGCTAAAACTCTGAAATTTCTGACAGTCTGGTCAAAAGGTGGCTTGTCCACAAGTCATAGTAGCTTATCACATTTAATGCTCTTATCAGGCATTTAATGCATTTGAATTTATTTCCCGTTGGAAATAAATGTCCGTTGAATGATTGCATTTAAGTCCTTCATGACTTGAGGATTTATTTTAGGTGAATCTTACATCCATCGCTTGAGACAATTTGAGCGCTTGATCCATGTATCCTGAAATAGGTTCCTTTAGCGTTTGACGGACGCTAAGAGACAAATCTTCATCTCTGGTTGACTTCAGACGCTGGTCTTCAACTTCTTCTCTAATAGACTCACATAGAATTCTACTAGCGATTCAGTTACTTGGTCTAAAATCTACAAAGATAAAAAATTACAAGCCTAAACAGAATTACAAACTTTCAAACACTTAAACAATAATCTAAGGAAAGCATAAACTTACATTTTATTTGGGGTCTAACAATGAATCCTATCTTGTCATCATCAAAACATCTAACATGAGATTTCCTAACACCTTAATTAAAGCATATTTCACCCCAAATATCATTAAACGGTTGCCAGGTGAAATTCAAATGTTAGATTAAAAGGAGTTAGTGGAAATGAACTCGGATAGTTTACAAACTTATTTATCGTTAAAGGGTTTCAGTTTGGTGAATTATGGAAAAAGCAGATTGAATCATCTATTGGATAGATTGGTGGTAGACACCACTTTAAAAGATTAGTGGGCCATATATCGTTAAAGAGTTGCAACCCACTTAACCATTTAAAGAACTCAATCACTCATTACGAAATCTATCCAACGAGATTTCAGAAAATTACAGTGGGAGTGCAATGTTTCGAAAAATGTAGTGGAAGCCAAGTAAAATTAAAGTCCTATATTTTACTTGTGTACAATATAAACACCTAATTGATACCTTGATTTATTTTCTGCATTAGTTTATATCTCTCTTAGATAAAAACTACTTCACTGGTCTAACCAAATGAACTGACTTGGAACTTGAGGATGTTCCTCAGTTTAGCGTCATTGAATTGTATTCTTGAAGCAAGCATTGCTTAAGTCTAAGTATGAGACGATGAGTAGGGGCTTAAAATAAGAGGAGCACTGGGTATAGAACTATGTGTTTCAAAAACTAAGTGTTCTATGATCGGTTTTCTCAACTTGTATTCTACATTCTTGAGCAAATGCTCATGTTTGAAGAATTATAAAGAAGTACAAAATTTTGGAATTAGTATCATGTGAACACAGAGACTAGAAAGCGTGGTATGCTAGAAACAAATAAGAATAATTGTTTGGCACTGAAGGTTAGGTTATGACTTATGAGCATAAGATTCACAAGTAAGGAGAGACATGGGGGTACAAGCGCATTGGGATTGGATCCCTATCTGAACTTAAGAATCTTATCTCATAGGCAAAGGACCGAATCTCCCTTCTCAGGAAAAATGTTAAAGAGCCACTCAAGTTCTAAAGTTTGGTGTATACTGACGTCTATGGTTGAAAATATGGTATCATATTAGGACACTACAACTAGATTGTAATGTTAAGTATATGATTGCCTAATTCAACCTGTTCTTATGAGAACGTAGCATAGTTCACAGCTAATACTTCCAGTGACTCTATAGTTGAATAGGGTAGTAGTATGCAAGAACGAGACATTATTGGACATGACTCATTCTATGCTAACTAAATGGAATTGCCCAAATTCATAGTGAGTCATGCGCTGCACATAGGTACATCTTGAATAGATGTCCCTCCAAATTCATTCCTAAGGCACTATATCAGACGTGGCGAAAGTGGAGGCCTAATCTTAAACTCATGAAGGTATGGGGATTCCCAACCTACATAGATAAGATAAAGGTAAAGAATCTGGAGGCTGGGTCCTTAAAAGGACATGTAGTTATCCCAATCATTCAATGGGAGAACTCATTTTATCTACATAATGGTCAGAGGATCATTATGGCCTTAGAGGTCTATATTCTCAAATATAACATCTTTCGAGAAATTCGAGTAGGTAGAAAGTTTGTTCTATAAGAACAAAACAAAACTCCTTAGAAGACTACTATTCAAGAAACCCAAACCAATCCCATTATAACACAACCACCAATGAGTTGGTCTGGTAGAGTGTCTCAACCGCCTGAGATATATGGTGGTCTGCCACAAGGAAAGCGTAAGATGTGTGCTGTGGCAAAGGAAATTATGGATTAGATGTCTTTGAATCAATCCTAGACTCTAGTAGATCCCCCCGAGAATATTGTACTCATCACAAGCGAGTACATCTACAAGAGAAATATTGATTCGAATGGCAAGGCTAGGCTGATGGCGAGAGGGTATAGTTAAAAGAAGGGTTTGACTATGAGGAAGCCCCTTTGCCACATCTATAATCAAATCCACTAGAATCTTACTTTCGATAGTAACACACCAAGATTATGAAAATTTGGCACGTGGATGTGAATAATCACTCATTAATGGATTCCTCAAGGACGACATCCATATGGAATAGCCCTAGGGTTTCACATCTGAGGCCGATTCTCATAAGGTCTACATGCTGTATAAATTCACTTGTGCATTGAAGTGGACCTCTCGTAGTTGGAATTTTCACTTTGATGACATAATTTTGAATTATGATATCATAACAAATGAAGAGGAACCATGTGTGTGCAAAAAGGCCGGTGGAAGCGAGATGTCATTTCTGGCATTAGAGAGAGCTCTACTTATGGGAAATGATGTGGGCTCCCTGACTTAGATCAAGACATAAACGTCAAGCATATTCTCCATGAAAGACTTGGGAGAATCCACTTATATCCTTATGATTGCATTTATGGAGATAGAGCGAATAGGATAATGGGGTTCTCCCAAGCCCTTTGCTTAGACTAAATCCTAAAGCAATTTAGGATAGAAGATCCGAGAAAGGGCACTTGCCTATGAGGAAGATCAATGGATAGGCATAAAATATATCGTGAAGTACTTTAAAAAAATTAGGATATATTCTTCTATGCCCATGGAGAACTAAGAGTGGAATTTTATACTTAATTGGACTTGGAGTCTAACAAAGATGACTGCAATTTCACTTTGGGTTAGTATTCAACCTCAAGAGTAATAACTTGGAAAAGTTCCTAGTGAAGTACTCCACTACTGAGAATGAATATGAAACTGCCTTGGAGCTTTGGAGGCTGTCAAAGAACCTGTTTGGATCTGAAGTTTGTCATGGAACTTCTATAGGTCCCTGCCTTGTATCTTGTATTGTCACTATACTGTGACGATATGGAGCTTATGCACAACTTAGGGAACTGAGGTCTCACAAATCCAAACAAAATGTTGAGAGATACAACATCTTTTGAGAGATCATTGGAAAAGGCAAATATAGCCTTACAAAAAATAACCTCAACCAATAACATGGTTGACCCACTCACTAGGCCACTATCACAGGCGGTGCTAGAGCAACATCTTATAAGATGGGCATTGGATACCATAGCAATTGGCATAGAGTGCAAGTGGGAGATTATTAAGTTTGTGCCCTCGATTCCAACGAGGATATAGAGAATAGGGTAATAGTTTATACTGTACAACCTATTAATTTATATATAAAGGCATTAGTGAGTTGTTCATATAATTCATAATGGCGTCTATTAGTCTTAAATGAACAACTAGTCCATGTGTGTCAAGGCAAACCTTCACACTCCTCATAGTAGTTAAGGAGATAGGCACTGGAAGGATTTTGTACTTGATCACTTAAAAGGTTCGCAAGTTGGAGAATCTCAATTGGGCATTGAGATTCATGTGGACTTGTACGACACATGCTTTGACAAGGAGTGTTAGTCGAACACTATGGGATAGTGGGAGTTTTTGTCATGGATACATTGATTAGATTGGATTAGTGTATTCAAACATGGCTCGTAGTAATTCGATCACATGGGTTTTTACTCGGTGACTGTCCATGATTGGATTACTGATTATGATAATATGCGTGAGCCTTAGACCTGAGTAATCACGTTGAAGATGTGCTTGTGACATCAAGTGTTTCATCAGAGTAGTTAGATCCAATTCACTCGTTGGTAGGGTCAACCTTGACGTGTGGCTTGATGGGCAAGTAGCAGTCTTAACAGGTTAGCAAAATGGAATTCGTTGTCTCGAAAGTAAACGAGAAGTATCCTATGCGATCAAGGTAAATGAGATTAAAGTCTCTGGCCAGAGCTCATGAACTGACCCGTGTTGGACACTGAGGGTAGTTCGGTAATCTCCTATTACTATGATACTTGAGCATAACATCGAGTCCTCTGAGTTTGACATATTTCATGACTCTCAATCGATCGGGATACGTCAGTGAAGGGCTTATACTTATACAGTATTCATAATCTAGAGGTTCATAGTGACATAGTTGTTGGGATCTCGGCCGGGGGATGGCTGCTCAGCGGAAGGTATAAATTTAAAAAATAAAGCGGCATCTCCGAAATTAAGGCTAGGTAAACATGGTACCATCAGATTTAAAACTATCCTAGAGATAAGTTTACTCGTGTTTACCTCTTGAAGACCTTAAAACAACAACGTCTTTTTAAGCAACTCCCTGCTACACCTCTCCGTATGGATTTGCCCTAGCGCACCAAGTGTTGCGCCTCTAAATTTATCCACACCTTAGCTCGTACCCTCGATTATCTCCACCAGTGCTAGCAAGGAGAATATCGAATCTTGGCTTATCAGAAATGAGTAGGAATATATTTTGTTGTTCTTCATACTCAACACATGAGTTGGAATAATTTCTTGTGAAAGAGGTGGAGGAGATGGAGAGAAAGAATTGAAACTTAAAACCTTTTGTTTTTATCTTATGAAAAACTCTTGAGAGAAAATTATTGATTAATTAAAACAACAACAACGCACACACACATATATAGGGCATACACACCCTACACACATGCCTTAGTGTGTGTGTTCACACGTGTGATATACGTATGTATGTTATTTTATTTAGTTTCCACTCTTTCTCAAACTCTCTTCCTTAATTAATTGGATATCTTTCTAACTACATAGATATTTCCATATATTTAATGCATATTAAATATACCATATCTTATCAAATAAGGTCTTACAATATTTAGCCTAATATATATTTATAAGATCTTTCCATATCAATTAGTTACCTAATTAATTAGAATAGATTCTACCAAATATGTTATAGGATAGATATATTAAATATATATATATATATACATAGACTTGGTGAACAAGATAAAATCCTCCACCAAATCTATACACACATACACACGCCCGCGTGTATATATCTATATATATTTATTTATTCTTCTTTCACATATTAATTGATTAGACCACTAATTAATAGACTAGTATCTCCTAATTTAATATTCTAATATTAAATTATTAGACTTTTGTTAATTAAGACCACTTAATTAATTTATTCCTTTTACCTGATTAATTAATCTCTCCATTAATTCTCAAAGAATTAACTATCCAATAGGTACTACACTAAGTATTGTGTGTGATCCCTTAGGCTCATTAACAAGCTAGCAATAAGTCATTCCATAGGCTAGATTAATTATTCATAATAATTAACTAGGCCTTGGATTAATTTCACCAATTAGCCCAAGGCACCTATTGGTCGTGGTTTGATGTCTAGCAATGTCGCCAAGACTTCCTAGATGTTAACGATGAAAATGCAAACCTATCCAAATTTTGATCTTTGTGTGAGTCAAATCCCTCCATATTTTTCTCGTCTAAGACCTAGGGCTTGGCGATGGTCGAAACCCTAATAGCCTCTGAAACTATGACTATGCTAGTTCGACTAATGATCCGGTCTTCTAAGAAGTTATCGCCCATCCCTCTTATAAGACAATGCTCTGGCCAGAGACTTCTCGATCATTCAGCTTCACTCAACATCATAGGAAATACTGGGTACTTATGCCCTTTGATGAATCCCTTCCGACTGTAACTTGTTCCGCTGTACTACTAGACTATACCAAACATACAAGCCGTATGACTCTCCTGGAGTGCACGTGCATATCAAAGCAGAGTGGGTAGTACCCTTTCCAATGACATCTCAGGTCTAAGAATTATCTCACACTACGAAACTGAAGGACTCCAAGTTCAACAACACCAAGTAGGAATCCTTACGGGGCCGTTCAATTCCATAATCAAAGTATGAATCTTCATACATGTATTGCCAGACAAGTCATCGACAATGGAACACGTCGACCTCTTCGGAGAGTTACATGCATGAACAAGTCTTCGCGAGGCCAGTGATATCCCATATCTCAAAGCCGCTATGACTTGAAATATGTTTTATGATTACGGTCTTTGAGAGTTTCCATAGGTATCCCGACTGCTCCCTTAATCATATGAAATCCATGGGATCTTTATCTGTACTCCTCGAGTAGTCAATAATAACGAAGCATTCCGTAATATGTTTGATATAATCTAAAAGATAAGACTGACATAGTGTTAATGTTCAAGCCAATAGATGGCTCGCTGGATACATAACACTTTCCATAGTCATTTCGTACTTGGTTGGGCTATAATGTGGGGCCATGGTGCTGGCTAGGTGTCACCCACATCCTTTGGCATCCTCTCATTTCCAATCGAGACAAACCTAGAAAGTTGCGCTATAGGAATAGACGGAGAAATCGATTGTTGTATTTGGACAACGTTTTGGTAATTTGTCCTTTGGAAGGACGAATTAATTTAATTTGTTGTTTAATTGGATTAAACATGGTATTAAATTAGTTATGTTGACTAGGTCAACTATGATGTTATTTAATTATTTAGTTAATTAATTAATTAGAATATTAATTTAATTTGTATATTTAATTGGATTAAATATCAGAGGGTTAAATTAATTTGGCTAAGCTAACTAAGTCAACATAGCCTAATAGAAGTCCAATTGGGCCATAATATGCATGTGTTTGGGGGGCTTAAGTTGGAGGATTTATTTGATCCTCCAACACAAGCTCTAGAGACATGAGAATTCATAATTCAGTTCCTCCACCAGAAAATACAACACAGAGAAAATAAATTCTCTTCCACTCTCTCTCATCTAACTGCCCCGGACAAAAGAGATGGAGATTTCTGGAGTCAATTTCGACGCGTGATAATCTACAGACGGGACAAAGATTTGAAGATTCACGAGGATTGATTGAATAAGAGAAAAGGTAAGTTTTTTCGTATTCATCTTTTTCATTAAAATTAACGAACACCGAATTGATCTTGGCTTTGGGAATTCAGATATGTTTTAAATTTCCAGTGTGCATGATACCAGGATTCCCAACAGTCGTTGATCAACAAGGAAGAAGAGGAAGAAATTTTTCTATTCATCAATCCGCGTGATTATTTAGAGATAACGTGTTTTCGTTGTTCGGATCAAAAATTCAAGAAAGCTTCACTAAATTCGTGAAGAGTGGGTAGCACGAGGATTGAAGACTTGGAGGCTTCAACCATTCGAATTTTCGAAGGAGGATCGAGTTCTCCAACCACTTCACTTCAACGAGTACGTTATAGTTCGTTTTAGTGATTTCATGATTCAATATGCAAATCGAGAAAACACAGTGGTTATTTTAAACCTTCCGCTGCACAATTTTTCGCGAAACCTAACAAATACTGAAAATGATATCTCCCTCCCACTGATCTTATTGTACACAAATGGTCCCTCTTTGTTTTGATGATATCATAATTCTAAATTATGTCATCAAAGTGAATATTCTAACCACGAGAGGTCCGCTTAAATCCATAAGTGGATTCATACATCATGTAGACCTTATGAGAATTGACCCTCAGATGTGAAACCCTTGGGCTGTTCGAAATGGGTGTCCTTCTAGAGGAATCCGTTTATGAACGAGTTTTCATATCTATGTGCTAGATTTTCATAATATTGGTTTTTTGTTATCGAAAGTAAAATTCAAATGGGTTTGATTATAGCTGTGGCAAAGGGGCTTCCTCATAGTCAATACCCTTCTTTTAACTACACCCTTTCACAATCAGCCTGGCCTTGCCATTTAAATCAATCTTTCTCTTATAGATATATTCACCTCCGATGGGTACAATACTCTCGGGGAGATCTACTAGAGCCTAGTTTTGATTCAAATATATCTAATCCATCTTCACTTTCATAACCTTTACACCTTCTCGTAGAGTCCATATCCACCATCAATTTATCATGCATAGAGGGATTGTATCCTTGGTTCTCCTCTTCTACAGCATACATCTTATGTTTTCCTTGTAGCAGACAACCAGTTCTCTCAGGCGATTGAGATATTTTACCAGATCAACTCGTTAGTGGTTGTGTTATAATGAGCTCAGTTTGGTTCCTTGAATAGTAGTTTCCTAAGGTGTTTTGTTTTATTCTCTCAGAATAGTCTTTTTTACCTTCTCCAATTTCTCGAATGATTTTATCTTCGAGAAAGAAGACCTTTAAGGCTATAATGATCCTCTGATAATCATGTAGGTAAAAATAGTTCTCCCACTGAATCATTGGGATAACTAACAAAACGTCATTTTAAGGACCTAGCCTCCAGATTCTTTACCTTGATCCTTCTTACATAGGTTGGGAATCCCATACCATCATGCTTTTAAGATCAGGCTTCCACTTGTGCCACATCTGCTATGGTTCCTTAAGATTGAATTTGGAGGGACATCTATTCAAGATAAACCTATGAGTAGCACATGACTCATTATGAATTGGGTAATTCTATGTAGCTTAGCATAGAATGAGTCATGTCCAACAATGTCTCGTTTTTGCGAACTACTACCCTATTCATTTGTTGAGTCGCTGGAAGTGTCAACTGTGAAACTATGTTGCGTTCTTTTAAGAATGGGTCAAATTAGGCAATCATATACTTGTCATTACGATCCATCGTAGTGACCTAATATGATACTATATTTTCCACCACAGACGTCAGTATGCACCAAACTTCAAAACTTGTGTGGCCCTTTAATGTTTTCCCCGTGTAGGGAGATTCGGTCATCTTGCCTATGAGATAAGAGTCTTAAGTTTAGATAGGGATCCAATCCCAATGGGCTTGTATCCTCATATTTCTCCTAACTCATGAATCTTATGTTCCTAAGGCATAGCCTAATCTTAGGTGCCAAACAATTCTTTCAGTTTGTTTCTAGCATACTACGTGCTCCAATTTATGTATTCACAATATACTAATTCTAAACTTTTCAAATCGTGTTAACAATTTTAGTAAGGGTGTGTTGTTTCCACATTTATTGCCAAAATAAATGCCATGTAAGTTATTACCAGACTTAAAGAATCATCATTTCTTGACCAAGTCAGAAAATGATAACATTCTTAATGTCATTTGGCTAAACCGATCAATCATCCAAACGTGTTAAGAATTTAAAAGAACAGAGGTGGATCATATGTGGATACACCCGATATCATGTCTTGTTCCAATATTGATCACCTCTTGTTTTTTTAGCTTTTGTGCTTCTTTCTAATTCTTCAAACACGACACTAGCTCTAGAATGTAACACACGAAGTTGAGAAAATTGGTCATAGAACACTTAGTTTTATAAAAACACATAGTTCTATACCCAGTGCGCCTCATATTTAAGCCCTACTCATCGTCCCACACTTAGACTTGAGTAATGCTTGCTTCAAGCATACAATTCAATGACTCTAAACTGAGGATCTTTCTCAAGTTCCAAGTTAGTTGATTTGCATAGGGCATTCGGACAAAATTCTCGAGCATAATATTAAACGGGTTTATTTCTAAGAGAGATATAAATTAAACACAGAAAATAAACAAGATTCAATTAGGATGTTTATATTGTACTCAAGTAAAACTAGCACTTTAATTTTACTTGGCTCTGTTGGGTTTGTGCTCTCGATGCCAATGAGGAGTTAGAGAATAGGGCACTAGTTTATATTGTACAACCTATTAATTAATACAAAGGCATTATTTAGTTGTTCGTATAATTCTTAATGGCATCTATAAATCTTAAATGAACAACTAGTCCATGTTATCAAGGCATATTTTCCACTCCTTATAGTAGTTAAGAAGATAGGCACTGGAAGGATCTGGTAATTGATCACTTAAATGGTTTGCAAGTCTGAGAATTTCAATTGGACATTGAGATTCTGGTGGCCTTGTATGACATATGCTCTGACAAGGAGTGCCAGTCGAATACTATGGGATAGTGGGAGTTTGTGTCATAGATACATTGGTTGGATTAGTGTATTCGAACACGGCTCGCAGTAATCTGATCACATGGGTTTTTACTCAGTGACTGTCAATGATCGGATTACTGACTATGAAATTATGCGTGAGTCTTAGACCTGAGTAATCACGTTGAAGATGTGCTTGTGACATCAAGTCTGACATTAGAGTAGTTAGATCTAATTTAGTCGTTGGTGGGATCGACCTCGAAGTGCGGCTTGATGAACTTACTCATGTTGGACACTGAGACTAGTTCGGTAATCTCATGTTACTATTTCTAGGCATATCATCGAGTCTTGTGAGTTTGACAGATTCCATGACTGTCACTCGATCGGGATACGTCAGTGAAGGGCTTATACTCATACAACATTCATAATCTAGAGGTTCGTAATGATATAGTCATTTTGTACTCGGTTGGGCTACGATGCTACCTAGGTGTTACCCAAATCCTTTGGCATCCTCCCATTGCCAATCGAGACGAACCTAGAGAGTCGCGCTAAAGGAATAGATGGGGAAATCGTTATTTGTATTTGGAGGGCATTTTGGTAATTTGTCCTTTGGAATGACGAATTAATTTATGGGACGAATTAATTTAAAGGGATAATTGCATGTTGTACCCTTGTGAAATACGAAATCTACACAAATCCCCCCTGTGTTAAAAAAATAGCCTGAAATGCCCCTATGTTTTTCAAAACCATGCACGAAACCCCCAACCCTGCTTCAAAAACACTGTGTGTGAATGCTACCTTCCATGGATTTAACACGGATAGGGGGTTTTGTGCAGGGTTTTGAAAATTATAGGGTTATTTCAGGTTATTTTTTTAACACAGGGGGGATGTGTGCATGTTTAATGTTTCATAGGGGTATGATATGCAATTATCCCTAATTTAAAACATAGATAATTAAATTAATTATGTTGACTAGGTCAAATATGAATATTAATTAATTATTTAGTTAATTAATTAATTAATTAGAATATTAATTTAATTTGAGTATATTTAATTGGATTAAATATTAGAGGGTTAAATTAATTGGGCGAAGCTGACTAGGTTAAAATAGCCCAAATAAGTCGTCTAATAAGGCCCTATGGGGCGTGTGTTTGGTGGGCTTAGTCCTCCAATACAAGCTCTAGAGTAACACAATTGACATAAAAGTTACATTACATGAAATCCTCCACCAGAAATACAATACAGAGAAAAGAAACTCTTTTCCACTCTCTCTCACCTAGCCACCTATGGAGATTAGAGATGGAGATTTTCGGAGTCAATTCCGTGCGTGATAATCTAGAGACAGGACACGTGGACTATTGAACAAAAATTCGTGAGGATTGATTGAATACACGAAAAGATAAGTTTTCGTGTTCATCTTTTTCATTAAAATCAACGAGCAAACAAATTGATCTTGGTTTTGGGAATCCGGATATGATTTTAAATTTCTGATGTGCATGATACCAGGATTCCCAACAGGCTCCCACTATATTTTTTGGAACATCGCACTCGCACTCCAATTTTCGAAAATCTCGTTAGATAGATTTCGTAGTGAGTATTGAGTTCTTCAAATAATTCAGTGGGTTGCAACCTAACCGATTTCTGTCCCACTGATTATTCAAAGTGGTGTCTTAAACCAATTTATCCAATAAATAATTCAATACCTTTCCCCATAGTTCACAAAGCAGCAACCTAACTGATTTCTAAAATCGTGAACTACCCGAGTTTACTCCCACTAACTACCTTTAATCTAACATTTGAATTTCACCTTGTAACCTAACCGATTTTTGAGGTGAAATATGTTTCGACAAAGGCATCTCATGCACTTAATAAAATTTCAAATTACTTCCAAATGCACAACCCCCATAACTGGGAAGCATTATACATTGGTTATAATTTTAATTTCATTAAGCTTAGTGGAAGGAGATGATGTCCCACATCCTTTACTAACTCGGTATAATTTTATTGGGAGAATTTAAATATTTTAAATAGGGTTCACTTTGCACATTAATTTATAACATGCATATAAAGTAAAGAAAAATCTAGCAATTCTAATATTACACATTTTCATGCACTATCTAGATCTGCCCAAGCCCATGGGCTAATCAACATATATATTTTAAGCATGCATTACAAAAATAGAACCTAAGTCCATGAAAGGTATCTCATCACTTATAACAAGCATTTATCATTAAAGCACATATGTGAAAAAGATATAAAATAAAATTTAATTTATTTTGTTAATCAAATCCAATTGATCATTGCAAAACTAAATCCCATTTAATTTTGTCACTAAGACTAAATCCTATTTAATCAAAATGAAATTAAATCCAATTTAATTTTATGCAATCGAAAAATCTATCTTATAACCAATTAAATTCAATTTAGTTAATAACAAAACTAAATCTAATATAATTTTGATATAATAATTAAATCCAATTTAATTTCCAATAGAAGATTAAGACTAATTTAATCATGGCAAAAATAAACTCGAATTAACTTTCACGAAAAAATTAAAATTAATTTAATCCAAGTGAAATTATATCCAATCTAATGTCCTAAATCTTATTTAATCATAAGTAATCTAATTTAATTTCTTTGGGCTCACAAATCCAATGACTAAATCCAATTTAATCAATCACAAAATAAAAAACTATTTAATTAAGTACATAATCAAAACCAATTCAATTTTGATAGGTGGTTAAGTCCAATTTAATCAACTTAAATAAATCCAATTTAATAACAACTTAATGAAAGCTATTCTAATTTTGATAGGTAAACCAAATGCAATTCAATTTAAAATAAATCAAATTCAATTTAATTTATTATACAATTAAATCCAATTTAGTTTATTACAAAGTCAAGTCCAATTTAATTTTGATATGAAAGTTCAAATCCAATTTATCCAAGAACAAAATCAAATTTTGATGAGTAAATTAAAACTAATTTTACTTAATATAAATTAAGTCCAATTTAATTCACAATAAATTAAATCCTATTTAATTTTATTGAAGGCCATATTTTTAATGAGGAAGAAGGAAGGACCAATTAAAATTGGGTATTGGGTCTAACCTAATTTAATTATAATTAGGTGCTATTAGGTCTAGCCCAATTTTAATTTAGTTGTGTATTGGGTCAAACCCAAATTAACACACATGGGTTACATTGGATTAGAACACAATTAACCCATTTAAATTAAACACTATTCTCTGGGCCAAACTAACCTCAAACCCATTTTCTTAATTATAAAGTGTTCGGCCAAGCCCAACACCTCTTAATTTCGAAATTAGGCTGGGCCATATATTCAATTAAACCAAGAATGGGCCAAGCCTAGTTCTCATAAACAAAATTAAATATGTCGGACCAAGAATAATTATTTTATGTGTCAGGCCTAGCCCAATTTCACATTAAATAAAAATGTGTTAGACTTGGTCCAACACATTATTTAATGTGTGTTGGGCCCTGCCCAACAACACACAAGGCCTGTTGCCCGATTAGGGCAACAATTGCCTTCCTCCCCGCGCCGTCACTGGCACCTGATGTGGCAGGGAGTCCGACGCCGCAAGGGTGGCTGTCAACCACCGCCTCTTTTCCTGATCAATATAGACCGGGCTCACCATTGTCGTCCCCTGAAGTTCAGGGCCTGAACTACACAAATAGGCGATTTCGAGGCCAAATCGCAGCGAAGTGAACATCCTATCTTCCACGGCCTCAAGCACCAGAACCACCACCTTTCATAGCGGCGGCGGAGACGCCACAAGTGCTGCGATCTGTTGGCGCACGACGGCCCCGATCTGTGGCTAATTTTCTACACCAAATGGTTAGACTTCAGCGGTCACCTTGACAGCCAAGTCTGGCGATTTCCGCGGTCATCAAAATCCATGGTTGCCGGCGAGTCCAAAGCAGCGCAGGTGCTTTCACAGCTGCTCATAACGGAGCATGGTGGCCCGATTAGCAACGCCTCACGCCGCCTTGATCGTTCAAGAACATATTTATTCCAAGATTTTGTTGACATTAAAATTTTATATATTTTTGTCATTATATTTAATATTTTGACATTAATAAAATTATAATGTCATTATTTTAGAACCAAAATACTTAATATTTCACTAAATAAAATTAGTGAAATAAAAAAGTTTCCATATCATATTATATTCCTAAAGTCATGGAATATCATAATTAAATAAATTTGAAAATATTTGATATTTCACTAATAAAGTCTATTTGGTGAAATAAAAATATTATCCCGAGCAAACCGTTTTCCTCGAAGGACACTCGGATAACCCTTAAATTATATCACATAAGATATTATTCTTTTTTGTGATAAAATCATGGTAAAAATCCTTGTGATTATCCATATTAGTTGGGTAAGAAACAAATTCTTGAAAGTCCAAAAAATGAAATATCTCTGCATAACCACACGTGAAACATGGAAGAAGACTTGGTTCCTAAATTCTTGTGATGAATGCAATCCATTGATGAAATCAAATCTTACCAAGAGTACATGGAAATTCATTTTTAAGAATTTGAATCCATGAGAATTCTTTCAGCTGAATAATTGATAATAATGAATATTATACCAAATATTTCCCTTTTCCATTTGAAGAGAATCAATTATGATTTCGCAGAAGATACTTTCGGCTATTTCTAGAAGGATTACCTCTTTATTTGGGATAATGAAGAATTATCTCTTTGTTTGAGATAATGATGAAGTGATATTATGTATATCATTTCCTGATTTCATAGACTCCCAAGATTTCTTTATGCTTCTCAGCCAAGGTTTATATAAAGGGGACATTAGAATGAAGCAGGGGAGAACTCACTGACGGCAGAAGAAAAAAACAGAGTGAGAGAAAGAAAAATAAGAAGAAGAGTGAAAAAAGGAAAGAGAAAGAAAAATAATAAAAAGGGGAAAACAAAAAAGAAAAGAGGAAGAAAGAGTGAGAGATATACACACTCACAAAACTTTTCCACCACTTGAAGGGAGAAGATACACACCCTCAAGCTCACGGTAAAAACAAAAAGGAAGATTGAAAAAGGAGGGGTTGGCAGAAGAAGCAAAAGCAAGCCGGGAAGCCTTCAAAGTCGCCTAAATTCGAGAGTGTGCTGCTTATACAAATCCAACAAGTGACTGTTCTATCCATATATATTCATGGCTAGGTACAAATAAGTGTAGGCAGTGAACTCAAGTGTATCTTTTTCTTCTTCATAAGTATATTCCATCACGATATTCATGCAAGAAATGATAATAATGCATGTCTAAATGTTCATCCAACTATCTCTTATTCAAGTGCATTCTCTTTTATTTTATTTTATATTTTCATCATTATGTGCTTTTAATTCTTTTGAGTTTTGATCGGAGGTAGCTTCAAAGCGTAATTAACGGTTAGTGTTTACACTAATCGGGAGTGATTCGAACCCACTCAAATAATAATCCCCGTTCATATACGAACGAGGGGGATTTCGCGACCAAAGATTTCGAGTACCCTTTAACGGGGATTTTCCATAATATAAAAAATGGAAATCAAATACATACTTTCTCAAAAATTTTGTGTCATCAAATTTCTGGCACGCCCAGTGGGACTTGTTCCTCCTCCCATCTTTAGGAATTAAAATTAAATTAAGTGTTATATTTGCAATAAATAAATGATTCAAAAAAAAATTAATCATTTATTTATTTTTCTGTCACCTTTACTAATTCTTTTGGTTGAGTGTGCAGGAAAGAAATTGTCATTGTGAAGCCCGGTTTCACGCTCGAGATCCGAAAGAATGGGCCAACATGCAAAACATGGAAGGATGTATTATTGGCTCATCCAACTACTTGTAATGTTATCCAAGTAGCCCCAAAACATAAATCTGGGCCAAAGAAGGTTGTGGGGCCAAAATCCTACAACCAACATGTTATGAGCCCAATAATAAATTGGCTCAATAAAAATGAAAGGCGGGTAATGAGTCACGACTCCCGTACCCCTGTTTCGGTGGTCCATGGCCCATGGGCACTAAAAGACCACCAAAGCCTTGAAACAATGAGCCCTCCAAGGGGAGGAGCCCAATTTTCTTTTGCCTTAAAGCCCGGAGTCCCAAGCTCAAAAAGCAAAAATGCTAACAGTGGCATATGTACTCCAATTCAGGGGCACAAAGAAAAAATTGTTGTAAGACCCAACTCATGTGAGCTTACGACGATAGAGACGAACCCACAACTTCATGTGGCAAAAATTGTTAACCCAAATACAATTGGGTCCGACAAAAATAAAAATTGGGTAATGAGTCAAGAACTCCAGTACCCCTTTTTAATGGTCAATGGCCCTCGGGCACTAAAAGACCACCAAGACATTAGAAAAATGAGCCCTTCCTTGGGAGGAGCCCAATTTTCTTCTGTCTTTAAGCATAGAGCCCCGAGCCCAAAAAGCAAAAATGCTAAATGGGGCAAGGGTACTTTAAATCAAGTAGCCCAAGAACATAAATATGGGGCAAAGAAAATCTTGTGTCCAAAACCCTACAACAAACATGTTATACTGAGCCCTATAATAAATTGGCTCAATAAAAATAAAAATCAGGAAGTGAGTCAACGACTCTTATATCCCTTCCCGGTGGTCCAAAGGCCATGGGCTATTGAATACTACCAAGACATGGGAAAGATGAGTCATCCAATTTGGAGATTCCAATTTCTCGTCGTCATAAAGCCCAAAGCACCAAGCCCAGGAGACAATAATGCTAATAAGGCCAACGTGCTCCAAGGCCAAAAGCTTCAATAAACTCTTGCCATGAGCCCCAAATTACATGAGCCCATGAAAAATGAGGAAACTCAACCCAATAATGGGAGGCTTAAAACATAACCTCAAATCAAAGGGTTTGAAATACCCACACCTTATAATTTGGCTTTCCCATTTTATATACAAAATAGAAGTAAAATAATGAATCGAAGTGAAATATATACT
Organism: Buddleja alternifolia; assembly: GCA_019426215.1. Classification (NCBI taxonomy): domain Eukaryota; kingdom Viridiplantae; phylum Streptophyta; class Magnoliopsida; order Lamiales; family Scrophulariaceae; genus Buddleja; species Buddleja alternifolia. The sequence goes on along the minus strand of CM033390.1, from coordinate 23,896,281 downwards.
CAACTTCGAGGGTTTTATAGCCCACCTCAAAGGCGAAAACTCTCAACCCGAATGGAAGAGAGTACTTAAGCCTAATCACCTTACAATTAAAAGTATTGGCGATCAAAATTATGACCCAAAGTCCCAAGAGACAATGTTCAAATTAAAGCAAAAAGTGGCTCATAAACCACCAATGCTTCAAATAAAAAAGTCCACTCATATTGGGCAAATAAAGGTTCTCTATAATGGCACTCACGTAGAAGATCCCTTAAATTCAAACAAAAATAATATGGATGAGATCCAAAAAAGAGGCATCTCACACATCTCTATATTGACTTCAAAGTCGAAAAATAAAACTACCTATCGAAAATATAATTTTTGTAAAGGTAAAATGAATGAGCTTTCATTCCAAAAGGATGAACGAGTCGTTTCCAAAAGTGAAGGTATGTGTAAATTCCTTCAAAAAGAAGTAGTCTCGACCATGATGGTCAATACAAGGTCCAAAGATCAAAAAGACCATACAAATGCGACCATCTTGGTAGCCACCATAAGTAAAAACTTAGAAAGTGGTAAGATAAGACAAATAGTCACCTCTGAGTTAGAAAAAACTGAGGGACATAACTTTCGACCTAAAAGAAAAGACAAAAGGTCTATGAAGAATGATGAGAATTCTTCAAGCTCTAGTTCTAGATCAAGTGGAAAAGAGCCAAACAAGGCGCCAATATTTTTCCAAGATCTTTCTATAGCTAATGAGACCAAAATAAACGAAGTCTCAAGCCCCTTGTTCAACATGAAAAAAGAGAACAAGGCAAGTAAGAACAAAGAAATTGCATCAAGTTTTAGTTCTTCCTCAAATGAACAAATGGGGCATGAACTAAAACAAAATGTTGAGGTGGCAATATTAAAAAAATAAATAGACCAACACGACCATAAAATAGCATTGTTGAAGGCTCAAGTTGAGGGTCTAATGACACAATTGTCTCGAGCTTTCATAGAGCCACCGGCATACAAACACAAAAGATGTCCCCTAAGGTCAACCTCAAAACGACCTAGAGAGGAAAATCTTATAAGTATGCCCCAAACATGGGCTGGAGCTAGTACCCAAATGGGTCATATGGTACCCTCAAATGGGAACCCTTATAATGAGGTATATACCAATGGTAATCTCCTACCAAAACCGATAATGGAATAGTTGTGGAAACCTTCTCTTCTTCAACATATTGATGATGTTATAAGAAGAGAAATTCATAACAATAGAAATGGGTTGACATTTGATTCTAAGATTGTCATTAAGCCCTACCCTTCGTGGATAGACAAAGTACCTTTTCCTCCTGATTTTACTCAACCTAAGTTTAGGAGATTTAATGGAAAGGGAAACCTAAGGGAGCATATAGCTCATTTCGTTGCCCATTTGGCACAATTGGGCGAAAATAAGCTCATTTGGTTACAACTCTTTGTCCAATCTTTAGAAGGACCAACCTTTATATGGTACTCAAATCTACCTAAAGGTTCAATCCCTAATTGGGACTCCTTAATAGAGGAATTCTACAACCAATTCAGTATCACTGAAAGAAGAGTTGGGGTTGCAGAGCTCATTGAGACCAAGAAAATGGAAAATGAGTCTGTATCTAACTTTATTGCGAGATGACAAGCCTTAACCTTTAGGTGCCCACAAAAGTTTAGTCAAGCTGAAATGGTGCGAATGTGCCTCTATAATTTTAAAAATGAGCTTTCAGTTCATCTTATGCCTCAAACATTTGAAGGCTTCAATGACTTGTGCACCAAAGCACATGATCTTGAAATATACAAGAGCAAGAGTGTGTAAACATCAAGCTTTAACGCTTTGCCACACCTATAATGTCAATATCATCTACATGATTTTTTGAAGAATGCCTCAACCAAATCCACCTATAATGTTACATGTGGTAAAACTGTACACATAAATCCACCTATAATGTTACATGTGGTTAAACTGTCGCATAAACTCACCTATAGTGTTACATGTGGTTAAACTGTAAACACATATCCACCTATAATGTCGCAAGTGGCTAAACTGCTGACAAATTTAACATACAATGTCGTATATGACAAACATGTTAAAACATAGTATTACATGTGGTTAAGCTGTACAAATCCACCAACAATGTTGCAAGTGGCTAAACTGCTAACACATTTGACCTATGGTAAATACTCACCAAAGTATTGCAAGTGGTAAAACTGCAAATACACTCCACTGATCATGTTATATGTGGCTAAACTCTTTACACAATCCCACTGTTGGCTCAGCTAGTGGTTATAATTGCTGATTTGCCCTACCATGAGTGGTTAAACTAAAATCCTATATACTCCTGGCCCGCACGAGTATAAACTGTGAACGGCTCAAAAAAAAAATCTTTATAGGCACAAATTTAAAAGCCTATGATAAGATATTATTTTGTTCATGACTTGTCTTTAAATGAGAAAGAAATATGAAGGTATGAATAAGAAAAGTGCTTATATCGCATGATATGACGATTGCACTAGCTCTTGCTAAAAAAAATTAAAATCAATCTCGTATCATTGTGAATAGATGAAATTTAAACTCTCATGATATTCGGGATATCTGAAAAATCTTGTAGAGGAAATAAGGATAAAGAGCCATCATATATTGACTCTATTCTGCAAACTCCTCTAAAGAAAAAAAATTCAAATATCGTCTCTTGATAAATGAAATGATCATTGACATATTTTGCAAAATATTTAGGAGGAAAAATTATCCTCTTGCTATTTTATATCTTTAAGTTGACCCAAACTAATCGAAAAACAAAAGAGGTCAATGTCATCCCCAAAATGTATGTGCCCCCGATAACTTCGGATTCAAGGCAAAGAGGATAATATGCTCATATGCATTGATAAAATGAGATAAAAGTATGACTTCTGTCAATATCTCAAAATTTTCATGTATGGATTGATATTCCAAAAGAGGATACATAAGTTGTTCTTGTGACAATATATGTTTTTTTTCTTCTCGTACATAAATTCGAGAAAGAAAAAAAAAATCATATGAAGATGTCGCAAGCTTCAAAAATATGGTCAAAGAGTTGTGATCGTTTAGCTTGTTAGAGGAGGTTCTATCAGACCCCTAATGCTTTGCTTTTCTTCTCGTGAATATAAGCTCGAGAAAGAAAAAGAAAATTCTTATTAAAATAGCAAATATAGTCGGGATAAAATTCATCGACTTGCTAGAGGAGGTTCTATAATACCTCTAATAATATGGCATTCCTAAAAGCATACGCAAGGAGAGTTATATATATGCTCAAAAGAAAATGGAGAGCATAATTTTCGTGATTTGGCTTTTTCGCAACAATAAAATATGCATATATAATTGCTCAAAACCCAAAATCACGAAGGGGCATTTGTTGACATGAAAATTTTATATATTTTTGTCATTATATTTAATATCTTGACATTAATAAAATTATAATATGTCGTGGTTCTAGAACCAAAATACTTAATATTTCACTAAACAAAATTAGTGAAATAAAAAAGTTTCTATATCATATTATATTCCTAAAGTCATGGAATATCATAATTAAATAAATTTGAAAATATTTGATATTTCACTAATAAAGTCTATTTGGTGAAATAAAAATATTATCCCGAGCAAACCGTTTTCCTTGAAGGACACTCGGATAACCCTTAAATTATATCACATAAGATATTGTTCTTTTTTGTGATAAAATCATGGTAAAAATCCTTGTGATTATCCATATTAGTTAGGCAAGAAACAAATTCTTGAAAGTCCAAAAAATAAAATATCTCTGCATAACCACACATGGAACATGGAACAAGACTTGGTTCCTAAATTCTTGTGATGAATGCAATCCACTGATGAAATCAAATCTTACCAAGAGTACATGGAAATTCATTTTTAAGAATTTGAATCCATGAGAATTCTTACGGCTGAATAATTGATAATAATGAATATTATACCAAATATTTCCCTTTTCCATTTGAAGAGAATCAATTATGATTTCGCAGAAGATACTCTTGGCTATTTCTAGAAGGATTACCTCTTTGTTTGGGATAATGAAGAATTATCTCTTTGTTTGAGATAATGATGAAGTGATATTATGTATATCATTTCCTGATTTCATAGACTCCCAAGATTTCTTTATGCTTCTCAGCCAAGGTTTATATAAAGGGGACATTAGAATGAAGAAGGAGAGAACTCATTGACGGCAGAAGAAAAAAACAGAGTGAGAGAAAGAGAAATAAGAAGAAGAGTGAAAAAAGGAAAGAGAAAGAAAAATAATAAAAAGGGGAAAACAAAAAAGAAAAGAGGAAGAAAGAGTGAGAGATATACACACTCACAAAACTTTTCCACCATTTGAAGGGAGAAGATACACACCCTCAAGCTCACGGTAAAAACAAAAAGGAAGATTGAAAAAGGAGGGGTTGGCAGAAGAAGCAAAAGCAAGCCGGGAAGCCTTCAAAGTCGTCTAAATTCGAGAGTGTGCTGCTTATACAAATCCAACAAGTGACTGTTCTATCCATATATATCCATGGCTAGGTACAAATAAGTGTAGGCAGTGAACTCAAATGTATCTTTTTCTTCTTCATAAGTATATTCCATCCCGATATTCATGCAAGAAATGATAATAATGCATGTCCAAATGTTCATCCAAGTATCTGCTTATTCAAGTGCATTCTCTTTTATTTTATTTTATATTTTCATCATTATGTGCTTTTAATTCTTTTGATCGGAGGTAGCTTCAAAGCGTAATTAACGGTTAGTGTTTACACTAATCGGGAGCGAGTTGAACCCACTCAAATAATAAATCCCGTTCATATACGAACGAGGGGGATTTCGTGACCAAAGATTTCGAGTACCCTTTAACGAGGATTTTCCATAATATAAAAAATGGAAATCAAATACATACTTTCTCAAAAATTTTGTGTCATCAGATTTCCAGATTTATTAACCAAACATGATTATAAATCATCAGTTTAGATTTTCGGCCCTGTTAAAATAATTTTTCCAAAAACTGTCGCATAATTTCAAATCCATATAAACGTGATTCTTAATCAGTTAATTTTTCAATCCATGTACGATAATTCTAAATTATCAACAAACGTGATAAACATGATAATCAACATATAACATGAAAACACATAGATTAAATCAACGAAGCCAACAAACCTCGCTATGATACCACTATTGAGAATCATGTTGGCATGTGCAATGGAATATAAAAACAAATCCGTCCCAAACCAAGATCAATTTGTGGCTTTCGTCGATTTTTAATCATGAAAAAAGATGAATACAAAAACTTAGGCTCTGTATGGTTGTGTTTTCTGAGTCAAATTTATATTTTTTGGATCATTAGAAAATGAAAATGCTCACATCAAGCAAAATTCTACAGAAAATGCCCCAATTTCAAATCCTATCATACATTCCCCTATATAACTACTCATCATTTCATCAATTCAATCACTTTATTCTCTCTCTTCATTAATTACATAATTCAATTATTCAACACATTCGCTTTCTTACTTTTTCATAAACAAAATATTATTCTAATTTTTTCTCCTATCATGATTACATATATAACTAATTCAATCAACTTTATATCACATTTACACAATTTCCAAACATTTCCCAAAAACACATCCAAACAAACAAAAAAAATTAACATTTTCACACGAATTTCTATAATATAGATTCTCCAATAAAAAATCAAAATGCATTTTCGAAAACACAACCAAACAGAGCCTTATCTTTTGCGTATCCAATCATTAATCCTCCCGAATCTTCAATCTGCAACGGTTTAAGTGTACCGTCTCTAGATCATCGCGCAGGAACAGACTCCGGAAAATCTCCATCTTCAATCTCCATAGGCGGCTATATGAGATTAAGAAGGAAGAAGAGTTTTTTCTGTCTAGTATTTTCTGGTGGAGGATTTCACCTTATGTGAATTGTGATGAATTGAATTAATTAATTGACTTTTGAGCTTGTGTTGGAGGATAAAATAAATCCTCCAACTTAAGCCCATGTCACACGCCTTCCAAGGCTTGGTTGGACGACCAGTTGGGCTAAGTTGACCCAGTTACCTTAGCCCAATTGATTTAACTATAATAGTTAATATAATTAAATATATATTGATTAAATCAATATTCTGATTAATTAATCAATCAAATAATTAATTATTATTATAATTAATTTAATCATCTATGTTTAATTCTATTAAACAACCAATTAAATTAATTAGTCCAATTAATTAATTCATCCTTCCCAATGACAAATTACCAAAACACCCTCCAAATACAAGGCTCGATTTCCCCGTCTATTCCTTTATAGAGCAACTCTCTAGGTTCATCTTGATTGGCAATGGGAGGATACTAAAGGATGTGGGAGACACCTAGCCAGCACCGTGGCCCCACATTGTAGCCCAACCGAATACGAAATGACTATGTCATTACGAACCTCTAGATTATGAATACCGTATGAGTATAAGCCTTTCACTGACGTATCCCAATCGAGTGAGAGTCATGGAATATGTCAAACTCATAGGACTCGATGCTATGCTAAGAATCATAGTAAGATGAGATTATCGAACTATCCTTCATGTCAAACACGAATTAGTTTTGGAGATAACTATCCTTCATGTTGAACTATCCTTCATGAGATAACCGACTTCAAATCAAGTTTTGGAGTTTTTCACCCACTTTAGAGAGCTGGAATTGAGCTAAATCGAGAGGACTGGGAAGGACGCACCTCTGGTGTACCAGTTATCGTGCCCACGGTAAACGCTCTGAAGGAAACAAGAGAGAATTCAAGGAAACCCTCAAGAAGCAAGGAGGAAGCTAAGAGTACACTTGGAGATCCCTTATTCATCCTTGACGGAAGACTCAAGGTGCAAGCAAGGATTCATCATCTAATAGAGGGAGTTTTCAATTATCTTTCTAGATTAGGATCACATATCTATGAAGATGATTGTTGATTTCTTATTTTTGATTTATGAGTTTTAATTTTTCCAGATTAATTGTGTTTTTTGTTACGGAATTGATGTTGATCTCTATGCATGTTATTGATTGGCCACCATTAGTTATAATTTGATGCTTAGTCTTGAGACCTAGAGGAGATAGATTAAGGTAGATCTAGGATATTGAACACCATAACGTAAGAATTAACTAGAGATAGATTAAGGTAGATCTAGGATATTGAACACCATAACATAAGAATTGACTAGAGATAGATTAAGGTAGATCTAGGATATTGAACACCATAACGTAAGAATTGACTAGAGATAGAATCAGTTCTGTTGTGTGATTTTTGTGATAAAGAGACCCGATTTGAAAGTTGGATCTTTGTAAGCAAGAAATTTCATAAATTATGTTCATGTGTTTTAGTTAATTTAGTATTCACTATAGAAATATAGGAAGTTATTAGATGAAATAGAAGTGTTATATCAAGAGATTGAGTACACATTAGGAGATTATGCCATAACAAGACATTCCAATAATCCAATAAACTGAGAATCTTGAATCATAAGGAATAATTGAGTTGCATCATAACCTTGTCACTTCTTTCCTACCTTTTTTTTCCAACGTATTTATTGCATTTTTCTTAGTTACTTCAGCTTTAGACTTAATTCATCTCATCCAATTTCGATCAGCTCAACTTAGGATTAATAATACACTAGTTTTAGTACTTGAATACACTGTCTCAAGGATACGATATGTGAGCTCATACCCATGTATTACTTGCACGATCTAATACACTTGCTAGAATTTCACATGTCATCCTCTAATTTAGGTAAACTTCCATTCCCCTAAATTAGGTAAACTTCCAATCTGAATATTTCCCTAAATTAGGGGACTAATTATATTTACTTTTTCATTTGCTAAATCACCAATTAAAATTGATTTCTTTCCTTTTTAATAAAATACACGTGTCAGTCTAATATAAATGCGTTGCATCAATGTGATATAGTAAATCCTATACGAAAAAAGAAAGTGTTCAAAATACAGCTGGCAGTAGGGTTGGGCATTCGTTTTGAAAAACCGTCCAAACTGGCCGTACCACACCGCACCGTTTTTGTCAATTTTCTGCAAAAACCGCGGTTTAATCAAAACTACACCGCCCTACACGGTTTGATGTCAATTTTGGTATTAAAAGAATGACACTACATCACCAATATATATATATATATATATATATATTACTTTTTATTATTTAATTTTAACTTTGAGTAGTTTTTACTTGTTATACGACTTAATTTTTAAATTAATTTAACACTTATTCTTGAATTGTATAGTTATATCTTTTACATGATGAATAATATATGTTCAATCAACACGGTTGTTAGAGACTTTTTAAAAGGGATAATATCTTATGATTTTTTAGTGTTATATTTTTTTTTCTCCAGATAATAGAAATTTAAAGAGTTTTGGAAAAAATTGAAAAATTATATGAATTATCTTATAATGCTCCTTCTTTATACTCACAATTAATTTAATAGCAATGTCAGATCATCTATTGTCTTATAACCTTAGAATTATTTTCACAATAGTTTTGTTTTTTCATATTTTATTGCACAAATTATAATAAACAAACAAGTACAACATGTCATTTTTTATACTATTAGATTATCTACAAATTTCAAGTTCTACTTTTTAAGGGATAATGGCAGACACCCCCTCAGTTATGAGATGATGTGCACTTTGCCCCCTAACTTATTGAAATGTGCACTTTACCCCCTCACTTATCATAAAATGTGCATTTCACCCCCTCGGGCAACTCGGGCAGGGGCAAAGTGCTACAAAACACATATGTGAGGGGGCAAAATGCTACAAAAACACATAAGTCAGGGGGCCAAAGTGCTACAAAGACACATAAGTCAGGGGGCAAAAGTCCAATTTTTATAATAAGTGTGGTGCCCAAATCTGCCCGAATTGCCCGAGGGGGTGAAGTGCACATTTTATGATAAGTGAGGGGGCAAAGTGCACATTTCAATAAGTTAGGGGGCAAAGTGCACATCACCCCATAACTGAGGGGGTGTCTACTATTATCCCACTTTTTAATGACAAGATTAATATATTTTTTTATATATGTGCGTTTTTGTTAGAAGTATTTATATATACAGTAAAATATGTACATATTATATTTATACTAATGTAAAACCGATATTTAAAGTGATATGCTAGTTTTTCGCATTCTAATGTATAATACTGTTGTATAGTGTTATGTTATGATGGTAATATTTTTTTTAATTCATGGAATTTAAATTTAGTAATCTATCGTAAAAAAAGTATTTTCTCAGTTATGAATGATCCTAGTCTATTTTTTTTAGTTTAAAAAAAAAGTATGACAAAATTTGTTTATTCATTTAGTTTTATAAAGTAAAATCAATTGAGAAGTCGTCAAACCGCACCGATCCGCATAAAACTGCAATTTTAAATTTTATTTCCTCACATTCCAAATATTTGATTTGAGATTTGGCCTCAGAATCGTACCATGAACACCCCTAACTGGCATGGCATGTAGGTTGTAATTAAGTCGAGTCGAGCCAAATAAGTTGTTGTTCAAGGTTGTTTAAATTATTATCGAGCTTCAGAATTTGTGTTTGAGTTTGGTTTGATTGTTAACTGAGCCGAGCTCTAGTAGCTTGATTATTTTTTTGCACATGTTTTATTATTTTTTACTAATCGAGTCGAGTTTTAAGCCAGCTACAAACTTATAGAACACACAAAAGGTTGTTAAATTTTGGTAATATTAATGAGCCGAGCTCAAACAAACTTCTACAGAACGATCTCGAATCGAGTATCGAGCAGTTTGGTTGTCTTTCAGCTCTAGTAGTTGGTAAACTTTGAGGAATTGAAATGAAGCTTTTCGTTTGGAAAATCCTCAAATTTCAAATTTAAGTTTGGGTTCGGTCTTCATACATAATTTTAAAGATTTTAGTAGTTTTTTAAAATTAATTATTTGCTGAAGCTTTCATTCTTTGTAAAATTTAAAGGTAAACTTACTCAAAACCCCTAAAACAACTTTTGTATCTGATGATGGTAAAAATCGGCAAATTATGAATATCACGTGTTCAACCACGTGGAGTGGAGGAACCGATCCAACTCACGACAAACTAGGTTGAAGGTTGGTTTTTGTATAGACTCCACTCGGTTACTTTGAGCTGCTGATAAGTTCACATTTTACAAGTTTTTACCCCTTTGATTTAGGTATTTTCGTCATAATTTAGCAATGAATATCCCGCATAGTGCTTTGATTTGTTTCAATTTCATGTGTGTAGGGATTTAAGTCAAATAGATTGATTATCGAGTAAGAAGGCCGAACAAGAGACGGAAAAGCGAAGAAAAATATGAATATGCCACTCTGGACCGCGGCACAGGACCCGGTACAAGACCGCGGTACCTCGGCTCAAACCGCGGCAATACTTGCCAATTGGACCGCGGCGCTGTGTCGCGGCACTACTTGCCATCCGGACCGCGGTTAGCTAATAATGTGTGTCGCAGTCCGATTCCCCCGATGCCCTAATTTTAAGTCCGCCGTTTTCTTCCTTTATAACACACTTTTCTCTTGGAAAACACTTACACTTGTTCTAAAAACAGATAGGGAAGCCATAGGAAGGCCCAAGGAAGCTTGAGGAGCCATTTTTCATCATCAAAGCTTGGATTCACACCTTGTAATAGGGAGTAATTCAACTCTTTCTCTTTGATTAGTTTATCAACTATGTCTTATAGAATTGTTGAATTATTTGTTATTGTAAGTATGAGCTAAGCATCTTTGTGGTTGGGTTATGCGAATACTTTGTGATGTTTTGTGTTTAAATGAATGATTAATTTCCGAATTTATTACATTCTTGTTACATGTTTGATTTTATGCGCTTTCACATGAATGATCACCATGTGTTTGATATAATGCTTTGTCTTGAGACCGAGAGGAGATAGATAAAGGGAGATCGAAAAATCAAACATCATAACGTAACAATTGACTAGAGATAGAATCGATTGCGTTGTGTGGCTTTTTGTGATAAGATGACCCGATTGAATGTAGGATCTTCGTAAACAAGGAATTCCTTTGAACCTAAATGCATGTTAGTTAATTCAATCTTCACTATAGAGATATAGGAAGTTGTTAACTAGTATAAGCTTGTTATTTTAAGAGATTGAATAATAAATACATTAGGGGGTTTCGCCATAACAAGAGCGTTCTAAAAATCCGGATAATTGAAAGTTCATGAACATAGAATAGAACATAGTAGGATCATAACCTAATCACCTCTTCCCATTTGATTTATTACCTTGATAATCATTTTAGTTATCTTTAGTTATTTTCATAATCTAAACACCTATCATTTTATAAATTGATTTAGCTTAGAAATAGGTAATATAGCAATTATGAGCATCGAATCCAATTGTCCCTGTGGAGACAATACACCCCGGGCTAAATAGTCCACTTTATTACTTTGCACGACCTAGTATACTTGCTAGGATTTCGCGTGTCAGCTGCCTACGTACCCAAGCAATGTGGGATCAAGTCAATTCGTTGTTCGTTATTGGGGTTACTCTCTATTGCTAGTATATTTTTACTGGGGGAGTAGATAATGAGCCACCTCCAGCTCCTTTGAGGTATGTATAAGGAGTTGGTTATGGGCTACAGGGCCTTATTTTGTCATCAGCCCAATAGGCTTACTTTAATTATTATTATTATTAGGCTAGAGGAATAACCTTATTATGCTTAATGGGTTGCCAACCCCTTTTGGGCTTGGCCAATCCTTCCTCCGCAGGCTTTGACCCGTAGTGGGCGCCTCGACCCGACTCGGGGATGGGGAAATTACTAAAATACCTGACATTTTTGGCCCACATCATATGCCCCCCACTCCCGGGTGTACCTTATAGGATATTCGAGAGTAGGAATAGGTATGGCAAACTTGGTCGCCTTGGAGGGTCTAACGGGTCACCCTTTGAAGGGGAATATTTTAAGTGTTACCCCGAGGCAATGTAGGTGTTGACTTAAAGCAACATTTGTAGCTACCTTGGGGTTTGACGCCTCGAGGTCGTGTGCCGCAAGGTCGGACGCCTAGGGGCCGGATACCTTACAATGCCTGAGTGTGCGAGGTATCTCAATTTGAGTATGCATTTCATATCTTAAGGAGGAGCTCTTACGTCATGAACCTCTACCGCACTTGACTAGTAGCCTCATAGGATCTATCATGTTAGTTGATGAGGGGTTTTGGCCTAAGAGGAGGCTTGTGCTTCACCCACAGGAAGCTGGTCGTCTTGAAGAAGACTTAGAATTCTGGGGCCTCTATCTAAGATTTTAGCACTCCAAAAGAGACCTATAATTTTCTAGACCTCTATCGAGGTATTTGTATTCCAGAGGGGACTTAGAATTTATTAGATTGGTCTTTGCCCCGTGGAGAAGGGGCAAGGGTCATTGACTTCTTACGAGGGGGTATGAGCTTTTGCTACTTGGTGAAAGTGCAAGGTCCTTTGCCTCAAGAGGAGCAATGTTCTTGGCTCTATCGCGAGTGAGCGAGGTTTTCTGCCTCAAGGTGAGGTGATGAGGTCCCTCATTGCAATGGTAGATCTATTTTCTATGATCTTTTATGCACGTTGGATGTTTCCTTATAAAACACCCATGGAGCAGGTATGATCCCATGAGTTAACAAAAAATTTGTTAACTCTCAAGGTAGGATATTCTTCATCTTCAAAAGGGATTTCGGTGGTGGGCAGACATATCGCCCACACGTGATAAGAGAGGTGTTTCGTATCTACCCCCGGTGGCCTCGCGGCTTGGTGCCGTGAGGTGGTTCCCTGCGGCTAAGTGTCGCGAGGCACTCGGCCCCGCGGCTATGTGACGCAAGGCATTCAGCCCCAAGGCGTATTGCCTTGGGGATTCTCCCCGAGGTTTCTTGCCTCTGGGTCATTCCTCGGGGTCATCGTTACTTTGACTAGTTTTTCTCCTTTTACATCTTGTAGTATATTTCGTAAGTCCGCTACTAGGAGATAAGGAGCGTATTATACTCGTGGCTCCATGAGCTCTAGAGGGGCGTGTTGTACCCCTTGGCTTCATGAGCATTAGTGGGGTACTTAGTCATTTTATGCGTTGTTAGTAGGATTTCATGAGTGTCGAGAGTGTTAGCCCCTCTGGCGTCTTGCTACACTTGAGCATCACTTAGTATTATTTTTACTTGAAAGACACTAGTATTTTGTTGGGTAGTTACACACTAGCGTTTTGAAAGCACTAGCATCTTGCTAGCTTGTTTAAAGGCACCAACTTGGGGGGACTTTATAGTGAGATTTGTATCCCTCTAGGTAGATGTATATCCACACATAGGGGTTAAATAGAGGTGGATATTAGGCTTCACATTTGGAGTGGGGGTCGTCATCCGGAGAAAGTTCCTCACATAGGCGTGTGGCTCGCGGCTGCCGCGAGGCATCCTATTTTTGGGGGTGTTACCCTGGGGCTTAATGCTTCTGGGGTCTTTGACGGGGGCGACCTGTGGCATTTTTATTTGCCTTAAGTTCATATCCGTTTACTTTATCACATGGTTGCTTCTTGTTTGTACGACTATGATCTAGTCGAATGTTAGCAACATTCTTGCTTTTGACTTAGCACATTTGTGAGCTACTCCTTGGCCATTAGAAGGCTTTGAGTAGGTCTCTTGTTTTCCTAACCCCATTGCTTCATGAGCTTAGTCGGGGTGCCAGAGTTGGCGTTACTTGTTAGCACCATGTGATGCCAATGGGTGCCCATGGTGGCATTACTGTGCTCATGGAACGTTTCATTTTTCCTATCCCCATGTTTAGATTTTGTGGGTGGATAATCTTGAAGAGTTGACTTAGCACCTCATGAGGTTCCCTACCTCCCACTCCTTAGTGTATTTGCATGATTAACACCTTAGGGAGTAAGGATTGTATGGGATAAATGTTATCCTTCGCTAGCGGATAGCTATCTTAGAGCTTGGTCTCACCCTTTATTTATGCCTTTTGACTAAGTGGTGTTTGATTGTGTCTAGTAAGACTATCTTTTGCCTGCTCATTTTTCCATAGTACCTTGTGCTTCATGAGCATTAGTTTAGGTACTCAACTATTTTAACACACAATTGGCGGGATTCAGTGAATGGTGGGGGTGATGCCTCTTCGGCATATTTTCTAAAAATTGCTTAGCCTTGAAATACCAAATTTTCATGGCCTTTGCATATTAGCTAGCTATTTATTCCCTACTTGGCTGTTTGTTTATTCCATTCTTACTTCCCCACTACTTGCCCCCTACTCCTTAGTGTGAATTATATTTCGGAGTAAGTAATCAAGTGGTGTTCCTTTGACACCAGGGGGTTAGGGATGGTTTCTTGGTGATGATAAGAGCTATAGGCCCTGTTCACCGAATGCCGACTGCGGTGACTTGCAAACTAATGCCCTAAGGTTTTGGATAGGCACAAGCGTTGATATGGGGTGAATTATCACCATTGCAATTTTTGTATGAGGTGAGTTATCACCTTAGATTGTATGAGGGTATGAGGAGAGTTCTCACTTTAGATTGTATGAGGGTATGAGGAGAGTTCTCACCTTCGTTATATAGTTGTGATATCTGTCCAGATTCCATGTCGGAGGGGGGATCCTTTGTGGAGCCTCAACCTCTCTTGGCATTGCTGGAAGCATTATCGGGTGGACTATCCTCATTCGAGTCTTTGGTAGCTCGGGGGATTTTTGTCGTTCCACCCGTATTAACCTCTAATAGGGTAAAGGATGATTTGTTAATGCCTCTATTGGAGGCGTGAGTTTTATCTTTGGTACTTTGCTATTCCAACACTATGTTGGTGATTTTTTCACTGATGGTGATTTTTTCACTGCTGGTGATTCCATCATCTAACAGTCCAATAGCCGGATCCAACTGTCGGATCCGACTGTTCCAACAGCCAGATCCAACAGTCAGCTATTTCTTCTTCTCCTATATATGCCCCCTACTCCTTAATATGTTAGTTAAATTTAAGAGTAAGTGACCATATAGTAAGGGAGTTAGAAATTTTTTTGTTATTTTGACATGTAGTCATTGTCTCTCCCCATGTTGAGGATGGGGAGAATAGATAGTTATTTATGTGGCTACTTAGTAATCGGCTTAGGACTGATCATCTTTTCAATAGGTGGCCATTAGTCCGCAGTTGTTATTTTCTTGCTCATACTAACTTTCTATACTACTCATTTGAGAAGAGGTGTGTAAATAATAGCAAGATAGTTGGCATGCAGTGCCTTGATTACTTAGCTTAGTCAACTATTACTTTCATGCATTGGGAGTATGAAGTGATGTTGATTATGTATTTAGTTACCTCTCTTTTGTTATCTCCTTGGTGTTCGATAACAACGCTCAGAGCAGCGAGGTTAAATTAATTGAATTGGCGACAAGGTTCGTGACACCGAAAGTCACCACTTATTATGGGCTTGGCTGTCTCTTAGTTATTCTTGTGGGTGACATGGTTCGCATTACCAGCGGTCACTTGTTAATGGGCATGGATGCCTCTTAGTATGTTCACAATCTCAATCCGTAACCTTAATAGGAGTGGGGAGACCTTTTGTAGGTCCTCAGCCTCTCCCTGTATTAACGAAGGGATTATGGGGTATAATCTCAATCCAAAGCCTTAATGGGAGTGGGGGGACCTTTTGTAGGTCCTCAGCCTCTCTCGGTACTATGGAGGGATTATGGGGTCGCCCATCCTCCGGTGAGTTATATATGGCTCGGGGGATTTAGCGGTGCCACCCACATTGACCTCGAGTGGGGTCGCGTAAGGCCTCTAGTGGAAACGTAGTGAGCTTCCAGGGATCTTATTTGTATTTTCAATTCGCCCTTGTGTGAGTGAAACATTTAATAAACAATTACTGACAATAGCTGTCATGGCCACTCGTAGAATAGCAAAAATAAACTAAGTAATAGAACCTTTTAATAGCCTCTGTCGGATGCAATGATTCCGAAGGGCTTTGGTTCTGGGTGTTGTTAAATCACCCATCGTTAATGTCATACTCTTGTATATGACGTGAAATGCCTGTAATTTAAACAAGCATATTATATCTAGTTGCATAAAAGTTGATGTGCCTGAAGGCACTTAGCAATCATATGACGAAAACATCTAATACTTAATAAAAAGATGCGGTGATGCACTTAGGCACATCAGAGCTTAAGTAAAGGTAGCCGGCGCTGGTGGGTATCCCCACTGAACGCTTAACATGTTCAATAGTAATGTAGGGAAAAAGATAATTTTTGGCATTTGTTACTTGATTTAGCCTCATAAGGTTTGACGTCTAGTCAAGCTTGGGGGATATTCCCAACGGGGGTCATCTTGATAGTGGTACCCACAGTGGTATGCACTGCTGGTGCGACCGTCTCTTTGAAGTCTTGTCCACCAACAGCAGTTGCTGTATTTTTTAGATAGGCGTTGTCTTCTTGGGGTGGCATGTCATAGCATGTGTCTTTTTCTTAGACCTCTGGCTGTTGGGATTCTGACCAAGTATCAGATTGAGTTGATCTTGCCCCCCAAGCGTATTTTCCCTAGTGAGATTAAGTTTATCACTGCTTGTTCCCCCTGGTCGCTGTGATCCACATCATGTTTCCTTTAGTATCAGATTGAGTTGATCTTGCTATCTGCTCGTCACCAACAGCTTCCTCCATTCCTACGGGGGTTGGAAATTTTACCAAGAGATAGTGAAAGCATTGTTAAAGAGGATGGCTGATGAGCTCCCACTGTCAGCCAGAACCTTCTTCACCCGGTAGTCAGAGATGGTCGCCGATATCACTAAGGCGTCATTGACCTAAGGGATGTTTTCCAAGTCTTGTATTCTAATCTCTATGATTTGAGTCTTTAGCTCAATCTGATTCACCTGCCCTTCACGCGGGGAGATGATGGCACGTTGGCTGGAAGCAGCCCTCAGAGAAACTTTCCTTGAGTTCACGGAGTCACCCCCTCTGGGCCTCCCAAGATCACCCTTATCATTCCATTCACTGGGGGTTATCCATTTCTAATTCCACCCTTGGGGGGTTGCCTTTTACTCTATCTCTACCCCTCTGTCTCTTCGATCCTTGTATATCCATCAGCTCTGGCCACCAACTACTGCATGGTTGATGGGGGCTTCAAACACCCCGTTGGAGAAACCTTGTACGTATTCCCTCAAAGATTCACCATCTTCTTGGGGTACTTCTTGTTCACGAAAAAATGATTGAGGAAACGCTTGATCGGCTGCTCGAGGCAGGCGATGGTACCGGCGGGCAGTCGGTTGATTCATCACTGGTGTCATACATGCCAACCTTGGTGTTGAACTTGTTAACATGTTCTTGGGGGTCTCCTTACCCCTTGTACTCACTCAAGTGTGGAATCTTAAGCCCTGGGGGCAAGGACTCAGCCAATATTGCTGAACAGAACGGGCTTCTTTTCGATGGAGCCACTGCTAAGGGCACCAATTGCATGTCTTCATACATCCCGTAGTCTTCCAGGCGTCTATCACGGTGAGAATCACGCCTTCTTTGACGTTCACGCCTTGGCAAGGCCTCCTCGGGGGTCACGGAGATGTGATCTCGGCCTGGAGACCGGGGAGGAGTTGGCCTTCTGTCTCTACCTCTTGGTGGCCTCTCAGGAGGTGAGGCCACACTATTCTCTTCTTCTCCGGCAGCGCCATTCACCAAGGAATTGGATCATTTCGAACCAATCCCTCCGAGGGTCAAAGGTTCTCAACCTCAACGGAGGGATTGGCCTAGCGACACTCGGTGATGGTGACTTTTCTCACGAGGCTCAGTACCTCTGCAAACAAATGTTGGAGGTGGATCCTGCGTCCCCTGCTCCAGGGGATGGGGAGCCTCCTGACGGCTCCTCTCATAGGGGTCTGGCCCTTTGCTAGCTGCTGGACCTTGGGGTGCCGGTAAAGGATGTGCTCGGGCTTATTGCTAAATAGCCCTTGCTGCGGCTCTCACTGAGGTATCCTCTAGCAGAGTAAGTAGCGACTCTTGGGTGATCTCGAACACCCTGGAAGCAAGGGGTGAGATCACCTCTGGTACAACATGTGGCGCATTTTCCTCTCTGATCGGGTGTTCTGCTTCTGGACCTCCGCCCTCAGTCTGACCGTTGGCAGGATTTTCTTCCCCCTCTGGATGACCGGGCTGATCCTCAAGCACCGGGTTGGGAGTTTCGTCAACAGAAGTTGGATGATGTTGGCTGGTCATCCTATCTCTAGTAGTACGAGTTGGTGACCTAGTTTGCATACTCAGTGGCTGGAACCCTGTTCCCACAGACGACGCCAATCTGATGATGGTAAAAATCGTCAAAGTTGGAGTGGAGGAGCCGATCCAACTCACTACAAACTAGGTTAAAGGTTGGTTTTTGTATAGACTGCACTCGGTTACTTCGAGCTGCCTACGTACCCAAGCGATGTGGGATCAAGTCAATTCATAGTTCGTTATTGGAGTTACTCTCTATTGCCAGTATATTTTTATTGGGGGAGTAGCTAATGAGCTACCTCCAGCTTCTTTAAAGTATTTATAAGGAGCTGGTTATGGGCTACGGGCCCTATCTTGTCATCAGGCTAATAGGTTTGATTTAATTATTATTATTATTAGCCTAGAGGAATAATCTTATTATGCTTAATGAGTTGCCAGCCCCTTTTGGGCTTGGCCAATCTTTCCTCTACAAGCTTTGACCCGTGGTGGGCGCCTCGACCCGACTCGGGGATGTGCAAATTACTAACATACCTCAGAACATTTTTGGCCCACATCAGTATCTAAGAAACACATGATGATATTTTGCAATCTAAAAACCCATTCTACCAACTTTTAATTTAAAAAACCTCAAAATTTAGGGTAAATAAATTTATGAACCAAATTGCCCTTAACCTTTAATCAATTGTACTTTTGTATTAAAAAAATTTATTTAAAACTTTTCTATTGATAAATAATATTATTTACGATTTTAATAATAATTTTTTCAGATTTTAAAATTTTCGAAATTACTAATAAAAGGGAATATATAGATTAATTTTAATTATGAACAATTGGGTCACCAAATTCTTTGGGCTATAAAAAAAACCCTAAATTAAATAGGATCAAACGATACTACGACCATGCAATACAATAATTTAAAAAGGCGATAATCATACTTAATATATACTTTTATGTTCGTGATAGAAGAACACGGGCGTACCCAAAACTCACTAAATGTTTTGGACCCAAATACCAAATTGATGAACAATTGGGTCACTATACCTTTTGGGCATTAAAATTAACCTTAAATTAAATAGGATAAAACGATTCTAAGACCATGCAATAGAATAAATGAAGAAGGCGATGCGCATACTCAATATAGTCTTATATTCGTGATAACAGAACACAGACGTACCCAAAATTCACAAAACGTTTTGGACCCAAATACCAATTGGGTCACTAAACCTTTTGGGCTTTAAAATGACCAAACGATTTAGAATTTATGTGTGAGTTTTGTTGTATTGTTAAGAGAGCCGAACTCAAACGAGTTTTAATCGAGCCGAACACGAGTTGAGTTCAAGTAACTTGATTTTTTTGCACATAGTTTAAATAAATTTATGAACTAAATTGCCCTTAGCCTTGTGGATTAAGAATTAATCATTTGTACTTTTGTATAAAAATGTATTCATAAATTTTTATATTGAAAAATGATACTAATGATGATTTTAATTTTTTTTTATATTTTTCAGATTTTTATTTTTTTAAAAAAACACTAATAAAAGGGAATACATAGAAAAATTCTAGGGGAAATTATAAAAATCCCCCTAAAATAAATTTTTGTATCAAAAAATCCATGAAAATATTTTACAATATGAAAAAATCATGAAAATACTTTACAATACAAAAAATCCATCTCATAAATTTTTCATTCCAAAAAATCCAAAAGTTTGAATTAACAACTTTTTGGATTAAATTGCCCTTGATTATTAAGTTAAAAATTGATCAATTAATTTTTTTTAATTAGATTTTTTTTAATTTACAAATTTACAAATTGATAAATCATGTACTGAGTATTTTAATTTGAAATAGATCCAGTAAATTTTCCATAATTTTGTCTTCCCTTTCTAGAATTCATCCTTAGCCTAGGCTAAGATGGTATCAAAGCCATGAAAAAGGGGGTAATCATGTAGGTGATGATATAATTTAACACAAAAAATTTATTGTTGTCATGATTAAAAATAAAAATACTGTAAAAAATAGTATCAATCTTGAACATGATCTACCACAGGATTTAGATTTACTTAATAAGTGGATTATTCCTAAAATAGAACCAAAAATAATTTATCAATTAGGAACCTTTGAAAAATTAGGATTAAAACAGTTGGTCAAAACCACTGAAGAATCTATTTCTCTTCATAATGAGGAAATGATTATTAGGTTATTTAGTGAAAAGGACATACTCCCTTATAGAAATACTCACAAATTCCTTCATATATGATTAGTACAAATTGCATTCAAACCACTTACTTTAGAAGTGTTAGGAAATTTCAGGTTAGATGTTTTGATGATGACAAGATAGGATCTTATGTTAGACCCCAAAAAGAATGTAAGTTTATATTTTCGTAGAAGTTATGTATAAGCGTTTGAAAGTTTGTAATATTAATTAGGCTTGTAACTTTTACCTTTATAGATTTTAGACTAAGTATTAGATACCGAATCGCTAATAGAATTCTAGGTGAGTCTATTAGAGATGAAGTTGAAGATCAGCGTCTGAAGTTAAAAGAAGATGAAGATTTGTTCTTAGCGACTGTCAAACGCTAAAGGACCATTTCAAGATTTATGGATCAAGAGCTCAAAGCACTCGAGCGATCAGTATCAGATTTACCTGAAATAAATTCTCAAGTCATGAAGGACTTAAATGCATTCATTCAACGGACATTTATTTCCAACGGGAAATAAATTCAAATGCATTAAATGCCTGATAAGAGCATTAAATGTGATAAGCTATTATGACTTGTGGACAAGCCACCGTCTGACTAGACTGTCAGAATTTCAGAGTTCAAGTCTGCTCCCGTCCAATTGGAACCAGCAGGATTTCAGGAATCTTAGAGAAAAGGCTGATTCACGCGCCGCGTGAAGAACACACACTCATATTTGTCCAACGGACAGATCCCAAGAATTGCCTATAAATTCCTCATTCCAGCAAACCCTAATAACAGTGATACATAAGTACATACACAAGAAAGTGAAAACTTTGCTGAAACTCATTTTCAAGAAAAGCTTATAAACTCCATAGCCAAAACCTTTCAAGCTTTTCACATACATTCTAAACAGTCACAAATATCTCAAACATCTTCCAAAGAAGAAACCTAAATTCTTACTGAGATTTTTCAAGTTGTTTGATCTTTCCAAAAACAAACAAAACCTGTGTGACAAAACCCTCAACCTTTCATCTGAGTGAGAAATCTGTTGAACCCCTTACAGGCAGTATTTCTGAGTGAGAGAAGCTTGTAGAAGAAGATCTTGATTGGTGCTGATATCTGTGTGATCAAGGATCCCGAGATTATCTTTCACCTCTTTACTATCTTGTAGAAGATTTTGTGTGATTCTTTGATAATCAACTTAGTAATTCCCTCCAAGTGAAAAAGGAGAAGAAGGACGTAGCTGGGATTCCATCACCCAGTGAACCTTACAATTTCTTGTGTTATTTAATTTTATTATTGTCTTGTTTTATATTCTCTTATTTATTCTGAAAAAGATAAGTTAAAACTGCTAAGCGACTATTTAACTAAAACGAACGCTAAAGCCCTAAAATTATTTTCGCTGTTGTAACCCTGATTAAGCAATCTAAGCATTTACCCTACTTTGGTAAACTGCTAAAATCTCTAAATCTAAGTTATCTTTACTGAAGCGCCTGACCCAAGCGCTTAGCTTTCTAAGTGTTCAAATCTTTTAAAAGTGATACGAATTTTTGAAGTCGAAAAAGACTTCAGGGTCTATTCAACCCCCCCCCCCTTCTAGACCCTTTCGTATGCCACTTGGGACCACCAAGTGGTATCAGAGCGGTTGAAGTAGAAATCGAAAAGCATTTCCGAGCGTAACTGCTTGTTTAGATCCATTTTTTTTCATTATGGCTTTTAACAAAATGCCTAAGTTGGTAGAGTCAAACTATGATTCTTGGAAACTTAGAGCAGTCGCGTATTTATGCTCTTGCGATAATGAAATGTGTGATGTAATTTTAGATGGCTCCATCAAGATCATGAAAGTGTTAACTCGAGCGCCTGGAGCTGATGAAGCAACTCCAGATGGTTATGTTGATAAACCTAAGTTAGAATGGACGCCAGAGGATAGAAAAAGAGCAAATCTGGATAATGTTGGACGAAGTGCACTTTACTCAGTGTTAGGAGATAATGATGCATTGTTCAACAAAATCAAACAATGTAAAACATCAAAAGAAATATGGGATAAATTGGCTATATTTTGTGAAGGTTCAACACAGATGAAGGAGAACAAGCTCTCCATAGCCATGCAAAGATTTGAGCATTTCAAGACGTAGTCCAATGAGACGCTAGAACAATTGGACGCAAGGTTTACTTTGCTCATTACAGAGTTAGCGTCATTAGACAAGGAATTGACCAACAAGAAAATGGTTAATAAGATTTTCAGAAGCCTTCCAAGCAAGTATTTGATTAAGACTGTTGCTATGAGAGAATCACAGATATTAGGAATTTCATGTTAGATGTTTTGATGATGACAATTAGGATTTTTTGTTAGACCCCAAAATATGTAAGTTTGATTTTAACTTTAAAGCGCTAGATTTGTAATAGGCTTTATTTTATTTTTATTCTAGATTGTTAGGTTAAGTTGTCTTAGACCGAGCGTCTGATATGTTCTGAGTGAGTTTATCAGAAGTAAAAGTTTGAAGACTCAAGCGCCTGAAGTCTGAATAAAGATGAAGATTCCAAGCGTCTAGAATGACCAGCTACATCAAGCGTCACCTTATAGGATAGAAGTAATTCAAGGATGAACAAGCGTCTATCAATGACTAATTACAAGCGTCTATCAATGACTAATTTCACCTGAATTTATTTCTAAGTCCAGAAGGAATTTAATGCAAATATTCTCAATGCATTAAGTGCCAACGGGCATTTAATTCAAAAGCATTAAATGCTGATAAGAGCATTAAATGTGATAAGCACTTTCAGACATACGGAGAAGCCACCCTATTGGACTGTCAACATTTCATAGACTGCAGCACCAACTTTGTGCAGCAGATTTTCAGGAAAAAGGACAAAAGTTGTTCACTCGCGGAAGTGAGAGACACGCGCTCGTGCATGTGTCAAACGGACACTTTCTCCAAGAATGTCTATAAATAGGACTTCAACAACAAGCCGAGAACAATTGATTTCCAAGCCAAATTGTTGTTGCATTGAAGTCTCATTCCTTAAACTCTCAGAAAAGCCAGAATTTTCAAGAAAACATTCTCTTTGCTTTTCTTCAATTCCTGAGACAGTCAACCGATATCTCAAACATTCTTTTCGAAGAAATCCACATTACTATTGAGATATTCCTAGCTGTTTGAACTTTACCAAAATCAAATAAACCTTTTAGAAAAACCCCTATCCAAGCCTCGCGATCTGTGTGAAGTCGAAGTTGGATACTTGTAGTATTTCTGGGTGAAAGAAGCAAGGGGATTGAAGTGATTTGGAGCAGAAGTCTGTGTGATCAAAGAGCTCAAGTCATCGACATCCATCTCTCCCTAATTTGTAGAAGATTCTGTGTGATTCTTTAAGAATCATTTTAGTGGATTGCCTCCAAGTGTTCAAGGAGAAGAAGGACGTAGTTGGGATTACACCACCCATCGAACCTTACAAATACTGTGTTCTTTACTTTACATTCAGTTTTTCATATTGTCATATCATAAACTGATCAAGTAAAACTTAATCAAACGCTAAGCAACTAAATACACTTTCTGTGACGCTAAAGCCTTTTAAAAAAGGAAGACTACAAAAATCATTCCGCTGTGCTAACACTGATTAAAGAACTGAACGCTTAAACCTACTTGGTTAAAGTATTCAAATCTTGAAGTCTAAGTTAACTTTCTAAAAATAGTCTTCATCAGACGCTTGGCCTAAGCGTCTATATTTCAAGTAAACGCTCAGTCAAGCGTCTACTTTTCAAGCGTCCAAAATCCTTTTTAAAATGAATCTTTTTGAAGTCGAAAAAGACTTCAGGGTCTATTCAACCCCCCCCTTCTAGACCCTTTCGTATGCCATTTGGGACCAACAACAGACATTGGAGGCTCTTACTCCAGAACATGTGTTTTCGGAATTAAAGGCATTTGAGTTCGAATTGGGCGAAGTCAGCAACACATCGACTTCAGCGACTGAATCAGGAGCTTTAATTGCTACCACCAAAAGTAAGGGTAAAGTGACCAGTGAGGTAAAATCAACGGAATCCAATGAAGAAAAGGAAATGGCTTTATTAGTTAAGAAATTCACGAAATTTCTAAGATATGAAAAGAGAAACCCCATTGGACAAACTTCATTTCAAACCCCTCTCCCTGCACCAGTACCTCAATATCAAGCGCCAGTGTATTCGGCACGTCAACCAATAGCACCAGTTCCTTACCAAGCGCCTACAACTCCCACTCAGAATCTCTCAGCACCAGTTGCTTCAAAGCGATTAACCACTGAACAGAAAATGAAAACTAATTTGTGTTATAATTGCAAGAAACCAGAGCACTATCAAGTAAATTGCCCATATCCAAATGTGTCTAAGCCCACAAGACAAGACTATGCGGATAGAAACTAATTCAGGAGCAACATTCGCCAACAAGGTTTGCTAGCGGAATCTGAACCATTCTCCACACCTGAAGAGGATTTGGATCATCAGATAAAAGCAGTGATGATGAGCCAACAAGCGACTCAGCGTTGCTCTGTCTCATAGCAAGAGATGATGAAGCGTCTGACGATTTGCTACCAGAGGTAACCCCTGAATTATCTCATCCTCTTTATTATGATGAATTACTTGACAAAGTCAATAAATACTATAAAGATTGTCAAGATGCCGCCAAAATATATCAAAATCACTTCGCCATTATTTCATGAGACGTATGCCCCAGTAGCCCGCCTTGAAGCGATTAGAATGTTCCTAGCGTTTTCCGCATTCAACAAGTTCACAGTATACCAAATGGATGTGAAGAGTGCATTCCTGAATGGTAAACTCCAAGAAGAAGTGTATGTGGAGCAGCCACCAGGATTCATCAACAACCATGGGAAAAGTATGGTCTACAAATTGGATAAGGCACTCTAGGGCCTTAAACAAGCACCAAGAGCATGGTATGACACTCTCTCTATCTTTCTTATAGGTAAAGGCTTTTCAAAAGGCAGCGTTGATACAACGTTATTTAAAATTACCCATAATGAAGATATTCTCTTAGTCCAAATCTATGTTGATGATATTATATTTGGTTATACTAATAAGCGATTGTGTGAGAAATTTTTGAAAATGATGCTAAATCAATTTGAAATGAGCATGATGGGTGCATTAACTTTCTTCTTAGGATTACAGGTTAAACAACTCCCAAATGACATATTTATAAACCAAGCTAAATATACAAGAGATATGATTAAGAAATTTAGTATGGGAAATGCATCATCTTCAAAAATTCCAATGAGCCAAACTCTTAAGTTAGATAAAGATGAAAGTGGAAAGAAAATTGATATCACTAACTATAGAGGTATCATTGGATCTCTTCTTTATCTTACCGCTAGTAGACCTGATATTATGTTTTCGGTATGCATGTGTGCACGTTTTCAAGCTGATCCTAGAGAATCACACTTAAATGCCGCCAAGAGAATCCTTAAGTACCTAAAAGGCACACCAAATGTGGACTTATGGTATCCAAGGGACTCTCCTTTTGAACTAATTGGTTATTCAGACGCAGATTTTGCAGGATGCAGAATAGATAGAAAAAGTACTAGTGGTACATGTCAATTTCTAGGTGATAGACTAATTTACATAGTAAGAAATAACAATCCATAGCGACTTCTACTGCTGAGGCAGAATATGTAGTCGCTGAGAGCTATTGTGCACAAATCCTTTGGATGAGGCAACAACCTAGAGATTATGGAACACTCTTAGGTCCTACCCCAATCCATTGTGATAACCAAAGCGCTTTAGCTATGAGCCAAAATCCTGTCCTTCATTCTAGAACTAAACACATTGATATCCGCTACCATTTCTCGCGTGACCATGTTCAAAAGAAAGATATCTCCATGCACTTTATTGGTACTGACAAACAGTTGTCAGATATCTTCACCAAAGCACTCAACGAACAACGCTTTCTCACTTTGAGAAGTGAATTAGGTATGATCGACTTAAACGCTTAAATCATAAAGCATCATATTTTATAGGCATATAATTTAGGGGGAATTTAGGGAGAACTTTAAAATTATACTTGTTCAATTATATGAGCGACTGCAATAAAAAATGTCTTTGAAAATTTTATGCATCGATCACTAGAGTTTATCTTTTATGCATGACAAAATCAATCGCTAACAAATTGAATAAAAATATTTTTTTAGATCAAAAAGCGATTGACCTTTTATCTAAAAGAATTTAGCGTTAAAAGATTCCCACTTCAACGCTCAGTAACCTTTTTATAAAATTCATGCATAGTTTTCATCGCTAAAAATGTATCGTGTGGATAAGTCCAAAAGATTAGATTTGACAACTGCCCACACGTGCTTATCAAATCAAACTGACGGTTATGATTCCTATCTAAAAACTCGGCGGTTCAGTAACTGCACCTATCTGAGTACGTGGCAGTGTACTATCAGGCGCGTGTACTACACACTAAAAATTTCAAAATTATTCAAACGTTTAGAAAAAGTAACTACGGATTTCAAACTTTTATAATTCACAGTTGTTATCCTATTTTACCGCACTTTTTGACATCCGTATTTATGAGTAAACGACTCAGATTTAATTTTTGTTATTTCCAAAATTAATTTCTGTACACGTGTCATTCATCTAATTGTTAATGAGTTACTTTTTGCCTCCTATTTAAACTCTTTGCAATCTTTACAATAAATCTTTATCACTTCCAAAAATTCTCCTTGCCGTAAAATCTCTTTCTCTCTCAAGGCAAAAAGTATCCGTACTCACTCTCTCTCAGAAAGCTTCAAAAGTTCACCAATGGCACCCAAATCTTCAAAATTTGCTATCGGAAAATCTTCCAAATCTGAGAAACCAATCACTATTAACGCCGGATTTCTTGTTAACTGGGACTATCTGTTTGAAAACCAGAACTTCCCTCTAAGGACTATTTTTCCTTTGGTCCAAGAGTCTGGTTTGCTAGATATGATAACTTCTGTGTTTAACATCTATGAAGAAGAAACCCTTTTCTTCTTCAAGAATGCAAAAATCTCCGACGATGGAAACTCCATTTCCTGCATCTTTCCCTTTGCTCGTGAAACCTTCATTCTCACTCCTCAACTCATATCGTCTCTACTCAATCTGTCAAACGATGGTGGCGAAGTTGAAAATGTCACTCTCGGAGATGCTACCAAAGTCTGGGCAACAATCAAGAAAGAAGATGTTGAAGCTGCGTATGAACCCAACTTCAAGAAGAATGATATGAAGGGCGAATATGTCATTCTTGCTGACATCTGCGCAAAGATGATAGAGTGTAGGAAGGGTAGTTTTGATAAAGTTTCCAACCTTCAGTACAAAATGATGGTTGTCATCCTGACCAAGTTGAAAATCAATTGGTCGCTGTATGTGTTCAATCGCTTCAAGGCAGCGATGGCCAAGTCAGTAAATACCAAGCCATATGGGATTGTACTTAGTCGTATTCTTAGCACTAGCGGTTTCATCAACACCACTGGAAAGAGAATCCCAGCGAGCTGCTCAACCAAAGACGACGTGGCTGTGCAGCGGTTCCCAAAGAGGAGCACAAGCGACTTCGTGCCGAAGGAGTTGTTCGTAGTGATGATGAAGAACAAGCAACTTCGTTTTCATCATCATCATCATCAGAAGAGGCAGTGGTGGTCAAGCAACCTAAAAGAAAAATAGTCTTGAAAGTCGCTGAGCCATCAAAGCCAGCGAAGAAGCAGAAGCAGAAGTCGGAGCCCAAGAAGAAACAGAAGTCTCCCTCTACTTCTCCCAATTCGTCTGTCTTCATTATCTCTCCAGAAGAGGAAGAAGAGGTAGAAGAAGGATTGCTAGCCTGAAGGCGTACTCTTTTATCCACTCCAGCTGCATCAACAAGCGCTCCAGTTGAGCCAGCGCTTAAAGAACCAGCGAGTGTTCCTCCACTTCCGTCTGACGCTGTTCCTGAAACCAGCTCAAAACCTAAAGCCCCTACTCAATCTGAGAAGCTTTCTCATGTTTAGGGTAAATAATTGTGAAAAGCAATGTATTATATCCTTTCCTCGTTAGTTTCTAAGTCTCTAACGCTAGGATAAAATCTTTTCAGCCGAGTGAGAAGCAAATATCCAGATTGTTCTTGACACTCTTGAGAACTTGCATATCCCCATTTAGGGGTGTGCATTTCGGTTAACCGAACCAAAATTTCGGTTCGGAAAAATCCGAAACCGAAACCGAACCGAAATGGTTCGGTTTCGGTTCTGTTTTAACCGAACCATTTCGGTTCGGTTTCGGTTAAATTTTCGGTTAACCGATCTTAGCCCAATTTTTAGCCCAAATTTATTTTAGCCCAACTTTTAGCCAAACTTTTTTGTTTTTGGGCTCTTTTTGGTTAAAATAATTTGCCATGAATTGTTGGGCCAACTTTTTTTATTTTAGCCCAACTTTTTAGCCCAATTGATAATGAATTGTTTAATTCATTAATTGTTTGTTTTTTGCTCTTTGAAAATGCAAATAGATTAATATATAATATGATTGTATAAATTATAATAAGTACTTTGTTTTAGATTGCAACAACAAATAATTAAATATTATTTTTCACTTAAGTATAGAGCTAAAAGATTATATAATTAGAAGTATTATCATATTATATAATTAAAACAATTTTATGTCTTGAGAATTGAGATTATCATCTAAATTGAACATACTTTGAATCATCAATGGACCTTCAAGACAAATATTAAAAAATATGTCCAGCCAAATATTAAAAAATCCGTCCAACCACACACTTTGAATCATCAATGGACCTTCAAGACAAAGCCATGACCACGAGTCCACGACCATCAACAACTAGCAAACAACCAACAAGTTACAAGCTGCATAAAAATCAGTATTATCAAAAGTAATATTTCATAAAAACCATAAAGATAAACGAACAAACAATAGCTGAACATAATGCAAAATATACTTGAAAAAAAAAAAAGCTAACATCTTACCAAGTCAAGTAATCTTCAATTCTTCATAAACCAATGACATTGGATTCAGCACCAACGGTCGGGGCCACATCTATAAGTACACTGAGATACGTTATAATCATGCTTTTGTATACAAGTAATATTTCTATTTGCATAAAATAAATCTAAATCGTACCTTTCTCAATTCTTAAAATAAACTCAAAATCCTCCTCAAGAGACCTTATTGGGGTCTTTCGAAGCCAATCCTGAGTACAAATTAGAGCTTGTGCAGACTTTGGAGTTAAAGAAGCTCTAAAGTCATCAATAATACGCCCTCCCGTACTAAAGCAAGACTCCGAAGCCACCGTAGATATGGGCATGGCAAGCAAATCCCGAGCCAATCTACATAGAATAGGAAACCTTGGACTATGCACTTTCCACCATTCAATGATATTAAAATCATCATGATCTTTCTCAATGCGTTCATATAGATACATATCTACCTCTGATTCATCCGTACCCCCGGTCTCAGATATCATTTGTTGAAATTTCTTTCTGTGAGCTCGTATTACCCTTCTTTCATTTTCAACGTCACTTCTTGAGGAATCACTTGAGGGTGAGCTTCCCCCAGATGAGGAGCGTGATGATGACTCGAGTATAGAGGCATAGGAAGTCTTATACTCCTCGAAAGCATCATAGAGAGCATTCTTTGCCATGTTTCCCATTCTCTCTCCAATAGCATCCCCGTACATGTTCTTAAAAACATATTGCACGTAATTCAACTTGTGACGAGGGTCAAGAATCACAGCAACATACATAAACATGTTCATTTTGTCCATGTCCCCCCAATATTTATCAAATTTCAACTTCATTTGTCTTGCCATATCTACCAAAGTATCATCATCACTGTCAAGCCATTCTTTTAGCAGATAATCCACATCACTTATTTCATCTAGAAGAGTATTTGATGTCACATAGGAAGTCGCTGACACTCGAACAGTAAGATCATAAAAATGTTGCAACACTTTTACCAATCTTGAGACAACAACCCAGTCATCTTTTGTAGGCAAACCTACCCTTGCATAAGGTCCACCCGGCAAGAAATCCGAACGAAAATCAGAATCATAGGTCTCATACCTATCAAATGCACCCTGGAAAATCAAAGCTGTCTCTAGCATCATAAAAACAGAGTTCCATCTAGTAGGAACATCTAAAGACAACGATTTCTTGCTTTCAATTTTTTCATCAACAACAAACTCATTGAATTTCCTCAATCGAGCAGGTGATTGTTTTACATACTTCACCACCGTGTGAACACGCTCAACGGATTCATTCACATCTTTCAATCCATCCCTAACAATTAAATTAATTATTTGAGCCACACATCTCATATGCAAAAACTTACCATTCAGTACCGCAGTTCCCCAACTAATGATTCTTCTTCGCAAATAAGCAACGGTAGTATCATTAGAAGAAGCATTATCAACAGTAATTGTAAAAACCATATCAATTCCCCAGTCAAGTAAACATTTTTCAATCAAAAGGCCAACTTCATCACCTTTATGAGAAGGACATGGAATGAAATTAAGAATGTACTTACGCAATTTCCAATCCTCATCAAGAAAGTGACCGGTCAAGCACAAATAGTTGAGCCTTTGATTTGAAGTCCATGTATCGGTGGTCAAGGAAATTCTTTGCCCAAATTTCCTAAAATAGCTCTTCAACTTATCTTTTTCCTTATAGTAGAGCTTAAGACAATCTCTTGCTATAGTACTTCTTGATGGAATAAAAAACTGTGGGCATGCAACTGATATAAAGGACCTAAACCCCTCGTTTTCTACGTACTTGAATGGCAACTCATCAACAATAATCATACAAATTAAGGCCCGTCTCACAACTTCTTGATCAAATTTCCAACCAGAAGATAGATCTCTATGTTCCCCGGTTACACTTTGGAAAGAGCTTTGAATTGTATAATTGTCATTCAAATAAACATTTTCGGGATGATTTTTGCAAGCTTTCATATGACCATTCATCGTTGAAGTTCCATATCTAGCTGTATCACAAGCATAATCCCCTTTATCACAATAATTGCACTTAGCCCTTTTCTTCCCATTTTTGTCTACATAGACGGTGAAGTGATCCCACACTTTAGACCTTTTACTCTTCTCTTTTCTCTTTAGTCTATTACTTGGCTCTTCGTCCATCAAATCTGAACTAGAATGAGTCTCCATTGGCGTAGGAGATGGAGGTGTCTGACTCTGAGGAGTTGATGGTTGTTCCGATTCACTTCTTCCTTCAGACGCCATGTTTCTCTACATATCACAAAGAGTGTAATATACTTAGTTTTAACTTTTAATTTTTAACAAAATACAATCACAACAACAGATTACAATTTATACATAGATCATAGATGATAGATATGCTTCAAAACTCATCAAAAGTTCCAGATTATACACTAATTTTGAAACTACATTAAAGAATTTTTATGCTTCTAATTTCCAAGCTACATACACAATAATACATGGATGATTATGATACACACTAAACTGAAGAAACGTAATACAACATAGGCGACTTGACTTCCAAAGGTGATTTATACACATCATACATTTCTAATGAATTTTTTATATGTTCAGCGTTTTTAGTTGTAATCAGCACTTCTGCTAAAATAAATAGCACTTCTATTATTAAGCATTTCTATTATTAGTAATTGAGGGTTATTAGTGTTAAGTCAGTTTTAGGCTTAATTCATGATGCCAGGAGATTAGTTATGCAGTTTTGTCCTTTTTCTATTGTATAAATCAGAAACTCTTCATGAAATGGGACATCACATCATTCATTTTTGTGAGCAATTGGTGTTTCTTCTTCTTCTTTTCAATTCTGCAGCATACTGATTAGGGAGAGTGAACCTTATTCCAAGGTTGATTCAAGCATTCAACCTTCGATCAGCTCCATTATTTTCTCCCATTGATTTTTGGTCCACATCAGATTAGATATGCTTTTAAGGACAATTTTTATCTCAAATTGTGATTAATCATACTTCTAAACTACATTAACAATTTACCCATTTGATTTACAAGTAACAAAATAAAAAAAATGAGTAATTTAATTTTAATTTCTAACATAGGGTTTGAGTTTGAATATAAGTATCAAGTATAGAAGAAGTTGAAGAACAAACATACCTAGTGGCTAGTGGACGGCGACGGGCGACTGCTGCAGCGGACGGCGACAGCGACGGTGGACGTTGACTGTGTGTGTGAGAAGCGCTGCTGCCTGTTGCGCAGAGCCATAGACTAGAGAGAGAGAAATGAGAGTTGAGAGTGAAGGCTTCAAGGCACGCAGAGAAAAAAGTGAAGAATTAGGCTTGTTTTTTAGAATTTACACATTAGCCCCCCCACTATATAAATTATAAATAGAAATTATATAAATAGAAATTATATTTATATATTATTTTAACAGTACACGATTTCGGTTTACGGTTCGGTTAACCGAACCGAAACCGATTTATTCGGTTTTCGGTTCGGTCTGGTTAACCGAGGCTCGAAACCGAAACCGAAACCGAGTTTTTTGAAAATGAAAAATCGAAACCGAACCGAAATAGTTCGGTTCGGTTCGGTCGGTTATCCGATCCGTGACCAGCCCTATCCCCATTTGTGCTAATCCCATTACTTCTTTTCTCGATTTAGATCCAGAAAAAGTTGTCACGGAGCCTGAGGAAACTGTACAAAATATTAAAACAGATCAAGCGACTGCGTCAGTCGATGATAGTCCTCAGGGTAAGCGTTGTAGTCTTTTAATTGTAATTTCTATTTAGTAGAAATTTTGTTTGCTTTTCTCAAACGCTTGCCTGTATCAGCTCAAAATGCACCAGATGCTGATGCACCTCCACCTTCTGAGATTCCTGTTGAAGTGGATGTAGACATGGAAGCAGTTGTCGATATCGCTAAGAAAGTAACCCAAGTCCTTCCGGACGCTGAAAGATCTCCAGTCAGTGAAGCGGCTATGCATGCTGAGCGGTCGATAGAAGTGGCCCCTATCTCAACAGAGTCTATTGCATTTGTCCCTACTCCAATTAGACCACCTCCCCGTGTCATAAATTTCTTTCCCCGTGGCTATGATGCAAATGATGAATTCTACTTTGCCACCAGGGAGTTTGACACTAGGCAATTAGTCGATATGGAGATCAACTTTCAAAACACTCTCCATAAGACTGATATCTCCAATTCTGCTAAATTTGAATTCTTCGAGCAATTTTCTAACCTGGGTCTCTACTCTCTTGAGCGTCTTCAATCTCGCCTTGAGTATATTCGGCGACCAGCATTCAACATGACAGAATTTGATGAGAAGCGTTTTAACTTTACTGGCCATTCTGAAGAATCCTTTTATCCCTTGGGCCAGAATAAGATCGTCATTAAGAATCTCCATATGGGTGATTGGTCAAAGAATCCTGACGAAGAAATTCTTTATAGAATCGGGTATTTCGCTGACCCCAAAGTCGTTCATTCTCCTAAGAACGCTCTATTCTCCACACCTCTCAAATTATGGAAAGAAAAAGGACTAGTTGTTGCTGAGCGTCCCAATCCTATTAATTCTTGGATAGAAGCTGAAGCCCGAGAGTATCTAGTAAGAGTATGGGCTGAGGATTATGATGAAGAATTTGAACTCTTTGAAAAGTTTCTTGCAGCCAAAAAAGAACAGAAGAAAGTTGATAAACTTGGAAAGGGATAGAGGATGGATACTGCAAGATGGGCTGAAGAGTTCGTGTTGCATTTTTACACGTTAGAAGAGCTTGTGAAGTATCCATTTTTGTTTCAATTTGGAGTAGATTACAGGCACAAAGGATTCATTGTGTTTCTACTCGAGCAACGTAAAAATCTGGTAGGCAATATTAGCACTTTGCCTTATTTTCGGCAATCGATAGAACGTTATATTTGCCAGCATCTTAGTTTAATCACTCAGGGAGGACGCTATATTTATCATCCGTCTCAAGACTTTGTACAGAGACTTCTTCCTGATTTAAATGAAGATGTTTCCACCAGTAAATAACCTCTTGTGCCGGGGCAGAGTGCAATCCCCTTGAGTCTTGACAGCGATCACGCTGAGTTTGCTGAACTCTATAGAGACAGGAGATCAATCTTTGAGAATGCGCAATTGCTACATATCCCCTTCATTGAATACTTTGGCCTGAATAATTTCAGAGGCTATAGTCTTCACCCTGTCTTTGTTTGTGAACAAAATGTACAAGTGGCCAAGATGATTTCACAAATCAGGCCAGCAGATCAAGAGGCTGCTCAAGCGCTTATGCCTTATTTATTGGACTTCTACAACTCTTACATCTCAGGAATTGATCTGCCAGAAGGAGTGCAACTTGCACTAAGCAATGAAGAGCGCGAAGACGCTATATTCTTTATCC
Source organism: Buddleja alternifolia (assembly GCA_019426215.1). Lineage (NCBI taxonomy): Eukaryota > Viridiplantae > Streptophyta > Magnoliopsida > Lamiales > Scrophulariaceae > Buddleja > Buddleja alternifolia. Next base: position 23,861,603 of record CM033390.1, on the reverse strand, counting down.
CACAGACCAACCTGATTAGTCCAAGGCACGTCATAGAAGCAATTGGCCCCCTTTGGGTGCTTGCTGTTGAGAATCATTCCCTTCCCATAGAGATTGTTGAGATAGTAGAGGATATTGCTCCTACTGTGGAAGCCGCTCAAAATCCAGATGATTCTTTGCTAGATATTTCTAGCACCCCAGTAGTTGAGATCTCTACTCAAGAACCTATTTGTTAGCTAGCGACTGCAGATCTATCCATGGATCAAGCGATTGAGGAAGTTCAGGAAGTACTTGATGAGCCTGAAGAGCCTTTTGTGAGAGACAAATCTAAGGGCAAGGCTGCTGTTTCTAGCTCATACGGACTCATTCCGTCTCCCAAGGGTTCTTCCTCCTCTGATTCAGATTCGGAAAGTGATCAAGAGAGTCGAGACTTTACAAGAGCTATTAGGAACTCGCTCAATACCATCGAGGGTTCCTGCTCTAAGCTACTTGAAAATAATGATCTAAATATCAGGCTGGTCTTCGACACTAGAAGTCGTGATATTGCAAATTCTGCAACAAAAAGCACCATAGCAATCATGGATAGCATATCACCACTAATCGCTGCTCTTTCTGAAGAATTCAATTGATTGCTTGCCCGAAATGCATCCGCTGATACTGAGCGTCACAACTATTCCAATTTAATCGCTCAAAGTTTCGCTGAGCAAGTTGCTCTTCTGATAGATGAGGTCAAGCTTCTACGTAGGGACATCGCTGAGTTAAAGACCTCCCTTGATGATGCTAAGAAGGGGGAAGATCTTAAAGAAAATTCCCAGTCCAAGGCTATCTCTAAAACAGACAACAAGCACTGGCGATCTATGTTCGAGGAGATAGGGAGCTTAAAGAAAATGCTCACTAAGAAGCGAAAGCCTAGATATTATCAAGGCAGGCACTTGCTTCCGGACTTAGATGTTGAGTTCTTAGAGAGTATGTGTTTTCACCCATATACGGGACCGCTTAGAAGGCCTATCAACTGGAAATCCACCAAGGATAGAAGACAAAACATTTACCATGACTTGATTCGAGAACTTGGAATCCCTCCGAGGGATTGGGTGGAAAGGTTGATGGAGTTGAATGAAAGCGCTAGACTAAGAAGACATGATTACAATGAAGTCCAGCATACAACCATGATAGATGTTGATAGACTCCTACTGGACTTGGCGACTGAAATCTATCAAGAAGAAAAAGCAAATAGAAAGCGACAGATAAGATGATTGCTTACAATGCTACATATATTTCTGTTGTTGCTTTATTTATTTATTTAAATCATGTATCATGGGGATTGCACTCTGCCCTGGCACAAGCATGATCGTTGTCAAGACTCAAGGGGATTGCACTCTACCCTGGCACAAAAGGTTGTTTACTGGTGGAAGCATCTTCATTCAAACCAGGAAGAAGTCGCTGTACAAAGTCTTGAGACGGATGATAAATATAGCATCCACCCTGAGCGATTAAGCTAAGATGCTGGCGAATATAGCGTTCTATCGATTGCCGAAAATAAGGCAAAGTGCTAATATTGCTTACCAGATTCTTACGTTGCTCGAGTAGAAACACAATGAATCCTCTACGCCTGTAATCTACTCCAAATTGAAACAGAAATGGATACTTCACAAGCTCTTCTAGCGTGTAAAAATGCAACACGAACTCTTCAGCCCATCTTGTAGTATCCATCATCCATCGCTTTCCAAGTTTATCAGCTCTCTTCTGTTCTTTTCTGGCTGCAAGAAACTTTTCAAAGCGTTCAAATTCTTCATCATAATCCTCAGCCCATACTCTTGCTAGATACTCTCGGGCTTTAGCTTCTATCCAAGAAATAATAGGATTGGGATGCTCAGCAACAACTAGTCCTTTTCCTTTCCATAACTTGAGAGGTGTGAAGGATAGAGCATTCTGAGGAGAATGAACAACTTTGGGGTCAGCGGAATACCCGATTTTGTTAAGAATTTCTTCGTCTGGATTCTTTGAGCAATCACCCATATGGGGATTCTTAATGACGATCTTATTCTGGCGCAAGGGATAAAAGGATTCTTCAGAATGACCAGTAAAGTTGAAACGCTTCTCGTCAAATTTTGTCATGTTGAACGCTGGTCGCCAAATATACTCAAGGCGAGATTGAAGACGCTCAAGAGAGTAGAGACCCAGGTCAGCAAATCGCTCGAAGAATTCAAATTTAGCAGAATTGGAGACATCTGTCCTATGGAGAGTGTTTTGAAAGTTGATCTCCATATCGACTAATTGCCTGGTGTCAAGCTCCCTGGTGGCAAAGTAGAATTCATCATTTGCATCATAGCCACGGGAAAAGAAATTTATGACACGGGGAGAAGATCCAGTTGGAGTAGGGACAAATGCAATAGACTTTGTTGAGATAGGGGCCACTTCTATTGACCGCTCAGCATGCACAGCCATTTCATTGACTGGAGATGTTTCAGCGTCAGGAAAGACTTGGGTTACTTTCTTAGCGATATCCACAACTGCTTCCACGTCTATGACACGCTAAAAGCTAACGTGCTATAATAGCAAGTGCACTAGTCGTGTGTAGTAATAAAAGTGGACGAGAAGTCCGGATTGTCGAACCACAAGGACTTGAATTCTAGTTTACGATTTTATAACAACAAAGATCAATACAATAAAGGTAAAATGAGTGTGAAACGCGTAAGATAAGAACAAGGTTGCACAAGTGATTTAAAACCAATTATAAAGGAAGACTAAGGCACATGCTAGGTCCAAATTGATCAAATATACTTATAAAGGCTCTTGTTGTAGAATTACTCTTATATTGTTATGGTGAAAACTCCTAAGGTAGAGAATAACCGATGTCTCGCGTATAAACTCCTATACTTAGATCGTGATTTCCCAAATATCCCTATCCGGAAATCTAACCACTAAACATGCATTAATGTACTAGAGTTCACTCGATTTGAATCGAACGACTTCACCCGGGAATCTTTACCTATGTCTAGGGCAATTCCTCATTAGTTGCGGGTCATGATGTGAATTTCTTGCACCCTAAGTCAATTTTCTCACGAAATATTAACCTAGGCATAAGATTCTAACATATAGTGATCAAGTATATGCAAGATAGACAAAAACACAATTCACATCACATAACAATATAAGAACAACCTCAACAATCATCTATTGTAAGCATATATCACAATATGGCCTTACATGGCCCTAGTCTTACGAATTTAGTTCATAATTGAAAGCATAAAAGTCATAAGAGGAATATTCATAGACATAAATGAAATGAAAAGCTCTTAAAAACTCCCTAAATGGTGAATGATGATGGATCTTGAAGTTGAGCCTTCAATCCCCAAGCTCTTTTCCTTCCTCTAGTTTTCCCCTCCAAGAGTGATGAAGAATGGTGATGAATGGTGGAGAAATCAGATTAGGGGCTGCCCCCCTCTCCTCCAAGAATCTGAAATTGATAGTGAATGATGAAGAGTATGGGTTTCCCCTCCTTTTATAGCCAAAATTCCACTAAAGTATGCATTAAGAATTCCCATTAAAGTTCCCCAATGAGAATTCCACCTAAGGTGATGCTTAAAGTTTGGCTTTTAAGATTCCAACCAGCTAAAAAATGCTAAACTTTCGGCCCTTAAGAATTCCACCAAGCATAACCATGTGAAAACTTCAACAAAACACATGCATGCTGCCATTTTCTTGCTTTCCAGCGCAGTCTTAGTATTTTCTTCATAAAATTCTCCACAGATCTCCAAATTGGATGATTCAAGTCCCCATGTTCAGATAAAACATAGATATACAACTTTCCAGAAGGACATTTTGTCCAATTCAGTCGTTAAGTATACCTAAATTACGTTTCAATATGGAGGTTGTTTCTGATTTGGCACCCATAAAGTAAATCTACCAAGAAACACACTTATGACAACCCCTCAACACATGTGCTGAATTATGGCCAAAAGTGATTCTTACCCATCATATAATGCTGGAATTTAGGCTAAAAAGGAGTAACATTCGGACTCTCCATGCCTAGGCATGACTAGGAGGGCGTTGGGGCGTATCCTGGCACATGTACTTCTCTGTTCGGCGCAACAATCGTATTTCCTTCACAATTATCTCTATAGACCTCCGATTTGGATGTTTCAAGTTCCCATTTGAAGCTAAGACATACATCTAAAACTTTGTAAATGGAAACTTTGTCTAAGTCGGTCTCAAAATGTACGGAATTATCGCTCGAATGTGGTAGGAGATGCATAAACCGCCTAGGTGTTGAAAAACATGGTTGAACTTGTTTTGTACATCGTTTTTATTCCCTTTTCTTCATGTATTCTCATTTATTACCTGTATTCACTTAACACACCTATTAAATGCAAATGTGACATGATTTAAGCATTAAGTGAATCCAAATCATAAGAATTACGGTCTTAAAAACACGTAAAAACACCTCTTATCAGTCTACATCCACGTCAACAGGAATCTCGGAAGGTGGAGGTGCATCAGCGTCTGGTGCATTTTGAGCTGATACAGGCAAGCGTTTGAGAAAAGTAAGCAAAATTTCTACTAAGTAGAAATTACAAATAAAAGACTACAATGCTTACCCTGAGGACTATCATTGACTGACGCAGTCGCTTGATCTGTTTCAATATTTTGTACAGTTTCCTCAGGCTCCGGGATAACTTCTTCTGGATCTAAATCGAGAAAAGAAGTAATGGGATCAGCATGAATGGGGATATGCAAGTTCTCAAGAGTGTCAAGAATAGTCTGGATATTTGCTTCACACTCGGCTGAAAAGATTTTTTCCTAGCGTTAGAGACTTAGAAACTAACGAGGAAAGGATATAATACATTGCTTTTCAAAATTACTTACCATGAACACGAGAAAGCCTTTCAGATTGAGTAGGGGCTTCAGGTTCTGAGCTGGTTTCAGGAACAACGTCAAACGGAGGTGAAGGAACACTCGCTGGTTCTTCAAGCGCTGGCTCAATTGGAGCGCTTGTTGATGCAGCTGGAGTGGATGAAGGAGTACGCCTTCGGGCTAGCGGTACTTCTTCTACCTCTTCTGGAGAGATAATGAAGACATGCGATTTGGGAGAAGTAGAGGGAGACTTTGATGGCTCAGGGTTCTGCTTCTGCTTCTTCTCTGGCTTTGATGGCTCAGCGACTTTCAAGACTATTTTTCTTTTAGGTCGCTTGACCGCCACTGCCTCTTCTGATGATCATGATGAAGACGAAGTCGCTTGTTCAACTCTTTCTTTATTTATTTAAATCATGTATGCTTAATTTTCTGATTTGAATGAATGAATGATTTATTGCTGAAACAACTTGTTGAGGCTAATCTAACTTTAGCTAACTTAACTAACTTTCCAAACGCTTACTTATGATCTTTTTGGAATTTTATTTGAACTCTTAATCTATAAAAGAGTCATAAGAGTTAAGGTCTTGACATCATCAAAAAGGGGGAAATTGTCAGGAAATTTCATGTTAGATGTTTTGATGATGACAAGATAGGATCTTATGTTAGACCCCAAAAACAATGTAAGTTTATATTTTCGTAGAAGTTATGTATAAGCATTTAAAAGTTTGTAATACTAATTAGGCTTGTAATTTTTATCTTTATAGATTTTAAACTAAGTATTAGATAACGAATCGCTAATAGAATTCTAGGTGAGTCTATTAGAGATGAAGTTGAAGATCAGCGTATGAAGTCAAAAGAAGATGAAGTTTTGCTCTTAGCGACTGTCAAACACTAAAGGACCATTTCAGGATTTATGGATCAAGCGCTCAAAGCACTCAAGCAATCAATATCAGATTCACCTGAAATAAATCCTCAAGTCATGAAGGACTTAAATGCAATCATTCAACGGACATTTATTTTCAACGGGAAATAAATTCAAATGCATTAAATGTCTGATAAGAGCATTAGATGTGATAAGCTATTATGACTTGTGGACAAGCTACCTTTTGACTAGACTGTCAGAATTTCAGAGTTCAAGTCTGCTCCCGTCCAATCGGAACCAGCAAGATTTCTGGAATGCCAGAGAAAAGGCTGATTCATGCGCCGCGTGAAGAACACGCACTCATATGTGTCCAACGGAAGAATCCCAAGAATTGCCTATAAATACCTCATTCCAGCAAACCCTAATAACAGTAATACATAAGTACATACACAAGAAAGTGAAAACTTTGTTGAAACACGTTCTCAAGAAAAGCTTAGAAACTCCATAGCCAAAACCTTTCAAGCTTTTTACATACATTCTAGACAGTCACAAATATCTCAAACATCTTCCAAAGAAGAAACCTAAATTCTTACTGAGATATTCCAAGTTGTTTGATCTTTCCAAAAACAAACAAAACCTATGTGACAAAACCCTCAACCTTTCATCTGAGTGAGAAATCTGTTGAACCCCTTACAAGCAGTATTTCTGAGTGAGAGAAGCTTGTAGAAGAAGGTCTTCATTGGTGCTGAAATCTGTGTGATCAAGGAGCCCAAGATCATCTTTCACCTCTTTACTATCTTGTAGAAGATTCTGTGTGATTCTTTGATAATCAACTTAGTAAATTCCCTCCAAGTGAAAAAGGAGAAGAATGACGTTGTTGGGATTCCATTACCCAGTGAACCTTACAATTTCTTGTGTTATTTACTTTTATTATTGTCTTGTTTTATATTCTTTTATTTATTCTGAAAAAGACAAGTTAAACTGCTAAGCGACTATTTAACAAAACGAACGCTAAAGCCCTAAAATCATTTCTGCTGTGCTAGCCCTGATTAAGCGATCTAAGCATTTACCCTACTTTGGTAAACTGCTAAAATCTCTAAATCTAAGTTATCTTTACTGAAGCGCCTGACCCAAGAGCTCAGCTTTCTAAGCGTTCAAATCTTTTAAAAGTGATAAGAATTTTTGAAGTCGAAAAAGATTTCAGGATCTATTCAACCCCTCCTTCTACACCCTTTCGTATGCCACTGGGGACCACCAAGAAGGTTTACCTAAAAGCTTTATAGCAGCTTTAAGAGATGGTAGAAATCTAAATTGGAAACAAGCTTTAATGGGAATTATACAATCTAGTTTGGCACACGGTCTAGTTTATTTTGATGTTTATCCCAACTTACAATTATCTTTATCTGATGTTAATATTCTTAATGCCTTGGACTTAAATATTAAAACTCATGGTTATAACTATGTGTCAGGGTCAGAAGTTATATGCATTTGTTATAGAATTTATTATAAACCTTTATACACTTTAAATCCTCATTGTAAAAAGGTTGATAAACCTTTAAATGAGACAATACTAATTGAAACTGATTTTAGTAAATCCAATATTATAACAACAAGATCTATAAAATGGGAAGAAGTAACTTTTCCTGAAAATTGGATTATTGAAAGAGTTGTTCCTCCACAACAACAAATTCAATCAAATATTATAGATGTTTTACAAACCCCTGAAGGAACTATAAGTTTACAATTTGATAATACTCTTGGATGTTCATCTAAACTGTCTAAATCTAAATTGCAATCTATGCATTCTTATATATCACCTATTGATTATATTATTGAAACTCCTTCTAGGGTTTCTACTTCTCAAATTAGAGACGAAAAGGAAGAAAAATAAGAATCCTTAAGAGATTCTAGAATTGACGAATTGTATATTAACAGAGAAAATATTGTAAAGGGATATAATAATAAGCAAGCTAATATTAAGTAGGCAGAGACAATGTCTGAAATGAGTATGCCGCCTTTTTAGATGAATTTTATTCACCAAATTGATTTTAGTCCTGGCTCTGAAGCCAGAAAAAATATTAAAAAAGAATTCAATTTACCCAGATGGGAACTTTTTAGAAAATGATTCTTTGATAAGTTTGATCAAAATGAACAAAATTATATACAGGACAAATTTTATAAAGAATGCATTGAAAAAAAAAATTTAATTCCTTTTCTTCCATGGTTTATGTCTACATATGTTGAATAATATATTTTTGTTATAGAAATATGGTGGTCTCAAGTGGCATACGAAAGGGTCTAGAAGGGGGGGGGGGGTTGAATAGACCCTGAAGTCTTTTTCGACTTCAAAAATTTTGTATGACTTTTTAAAGATTAGAACGCTTAGAGAGCTGAGCGCTTGGATCAGACACTTCAGTAAAGATAACTTAGACTTAGTGATTTCAGCAATTTACCAAAGTAGGGTAACGCTTAGATCGCTTAATCAGGGTTAGCATAGCGGAAATGATTTTAAAGCTTTTAGCGTTCGTTTTGGTTAAATAGTCGCTTAGCAGATTAACTTGTCTTATTCAGAATAGATAGAATAATATAAAGCAAGACAATAATAAAAGTAAATGACACAAGATGTATAAGGTTCACTAGGTGATGTAATCTCAGCTACGTCCTTCTTCTCCTTTTTCACTTGGAGGAAATTTACTAAGTTGATTATCAAAGAATCACACAGAATCTTCTACAAGATAGTAAAAGGGTGAAAATGATCTCGGGCTCCTTTATCACGCAGATGTCAGCATCAATGAAGATCTTCTTCTACAAGCTTCTCTCACTCAGAAATACTGTCTGTAAGGGGTTTCAACAACTTTCTCACTCAGATGAAAGGTTGAGGGTTTTATCACAAAGGTTTGTTTCTTTTTGGAAAGATCAAACAACTTGGAATATCTCAGTAAGAACTTAGGTTTCTTCTTTGGAAGAAGTTTGAGATATTTGTGACTGTATGGAATGTATGTGAAAAGCTTGAAAGATTTTGGCTATGGAGTTTCTAAGCTTTTTCTTTAGCAAATTTTTCTTGTGCATGTACGTATATATCTCTCTGTCTATTATTGTTTAGGGTTTGCTGGAAGTAAGGTATTTATAGGCAATCCTTGAGATTTGTCTATTGGACACATGTGATAGTGTGCCGTTCACGCGGCGCGTGAGTATACCTTTTCTCTGACATTCCTGAATTCCTACTGGTACCGATTTGACAGCAGTAGCTATAAACTCTGAAGTTCTGACAGTCTAGTCAAAAGGTGGCTTGTCTACAAGTCATATTGGCTTATCACATTTAATGCTCTTATCAGGCATTTAATGCATTTGAATTTATCTCCCGTTTGAAATAAATGTTCGTTGAATGATTGCATTTAAGTCCTTCATAACTTGAGAATTTATTTCAGGTGAATCTGATTCTGATCGCTAGAGTGCTTTGAGCGTTTGATCCATAAATCCTGAAATAGTCCTTTAGCGTTTGACAGATGCTAAGGATAAATCTTCATCTTCTTCTGACTTCAGACGCTGATTTTCAACTTCATCTCTAATAGACTCACCTAGGATTCTATTATCGATTCGGTATCTAATACTTAGTCTAAAATCTATAAAGATAAAAATTACAAGCCTAACAAAATTACATACTTTCAAACGCTTATATAATTGATCTATGAAACATAAACTTACATTTTTTTTGGGGTCTAACAAAAAAATCCTATCTTGTCATCATCAAAACATCTAACATGAAATTTCCTAACAATTTCCCCCTTTTTGATGATGTCAAGACTTTAACTCTTATAACTCTTTTATAAATTAAGAGTTCAAAGAAAAGCCCAAAAATAATTATAAGTTAGCATTTAGAAACTTAGTAAAGTTAGATTAGCCTCAACAAGGTGTTTCAGCGATAAATCATTCATTCACATAGAAAGATAAGCATACATGATTTATACTGAATATAAGATAATTGAAAAAAAATATAAAGCATTCTTCTTTTCTGTCGCTTTATGCTTTCTTCTTTTTGGTATATCTCATTTGCTAAGTCAATGAGGAGTCGGTCAATGTCTAGCATGGTTGTATGTTGAAGTTCATCATAGTCATGCCTTCGCTATCTAGCGCTTTCATTGAGTTCCTTCAGCTTGTCCACCTATTCCCTTGGAGGAATACCAAGTTCACGAATTAAATCGTAATAAATGTCTTGTCTTCTGTCGTTGGATGGTTTCCAGTTGATAGGTCGTCTAAGTGGTCCGGCATAAGGATGAAATCCCATACTTTCCAAAAAAATCGACGTCCAAGTCCGAGACAAGTACCTTCCTAGATAATACCTTGGCTTTCTCTTTTTAGTTAGCATTTTCTTTATGCTCGCTATTTCATCAAACATTGATCGCCAATGTTTATTATCTATTTTAGATATTATCTTGGACTTTTCTTTCTCTTCTCCTTCTTGACATTAGCAAAGGAGTTCTTTAAGTCAGCGATGTCCCTTCGGAGAAGCTAGACTTCATCTATCAAGAGAGCGATCTGTGCATCGATACTCTGAGATACGAGGTTGGAGGAATGTGATGCTCAGTATCAGCTGAAGCATTCTGGGCAAGCGACCGATTGAAATCGTCTGAAAGCTCTTTAATGAGAGGAGCGATAGAGTTCATCATGGAGATCGTAAGCTTGCTGGCATTTCGCATATCAGTTTTGAGAACTGTTTCTACTTGATTGAGTGTGGAAATGCTACGCTCATCCAATCAAGAACAAGAACCCTTTATATTGCTGAGAGAATGTCGAACTGCTTTTCTAAAATCTTTAGCTTCTGGATCACTGTCAGAGTCTGAATCTGATGAATCAGAAGATGAACGCTCAGGTCCGTGAGAGCTTGAGACTGCTCGAGCTTTGCCTTTAGATTTGTCTCTAATAGTATGCTCTGCAGGCTGTGCTGCTAAGTCAGAATGAACCTCTGTGATCTCTAAGTCGAGCGTTTGAGTTGCGGAGTCAATTTGAACAATTTGTTCCTCAAGTGGAACCTCGAATGCTGGAGCGCTGGGGACAATGTCTTGCATATCAGCGTCTGTGGGTTGAACGGCTTCCACAACAGGAGTTTGTTCTTCTTCTATTGCAACAACTTCAATTTGAGGTGCTGGACTCTCAACAGGTATGACCCAGAGTGGGCCAATTGCTTCCATTACATGCCTTGGACAAATCAGGTTTGTCTGCGGGATAAAGAATATAGCGTCTTCGCGCTCTTCATTACTTAGTGCAAGTTGCACTCCTTCTGGCAGATTAACTCCTGAAGTATAAGAATTGTAAAAGTCCATAATAAATGGCATCAGCGCTTGAGCTGCTTCTTGATCCACTGGCCTGATTAGCGATATCATCTTGGCCACTTGGATGTTTTGTTGGCAAAAGAGCACTGGGTGAAGATTGTATCCTCGAAAGTCGCTCAGCCCTGAATAGTGGTTGAAAGTGATATCCAACGCTTGTTCATTTTCTATCACTACTCTTCTGTCTCTGTGGAGTTCATCAAACTCAGCGTGCTCATTTGTAACATCGACAAAAATGGCACTTTGTTCTGGAAGAAGCGGTTGTTTACTGGTGGAGGCTTCTTCGTTCAAATCTGGAAAGATTCTCTGAACAAACGCTGGACGGGGGTGAAACACATAGCGTCCGCCTTGACTGACTAAGACTAGCTGTTGACGGATGTAGCTCTCGATAGGTTGTCTGTATCTGGGCAGATCGCTAACATATCCGGCAATATGCTGACGCTGATGCAGTAAAAAGGTAGCAAGCCCTTGGCGTCTGTATTCTATTCCAAATTAAAAAAGAAATGGATATCTCACGAGTTCTTCAAGGGTGTAGAAATGTAAAATAAACTCTTCAGCCCATCTGGCGGTATCCATCATCCATCGCTTACCAAGCTTGTCAGCTTTCTTCTATTCTTTTCTAGCTGCAAGAAACTTATCAAAGCGTTCAAGTTCTTCATCATAATCCTCAGCCCATAATCTTGCAAGATATTCTCGGGCTTTATCTTCTATCCACGAGTTGATAGGATTGGGACGCTCAGCAACCACTGGTCCTTTTCCTTTCCACAATCTAAGAGGTTTGGGGGATAGAGCGTTCTGAGGAGAATGAACAACTTTGGGATAGGCAGAGTATCCGATCCAGTTAAGAATTTCTTCGTCTGGATTCTTTGACCAATCACCCATATGGGGATTCTTGATGACGACTTTATTCTGGCGCAAAGGATAAAAGGACTCTTCAGAATGGCCAGTAAAGCTGAAACGCTTCTCGTTAAATTCTATCATGTTGATCGCTGGTCGACGAATATACTCAAGTCTAAATTGGAGTCGCTCAAGATTTTAAAGACCTAGATCAGCGAATCGCTCGAAGAATTCAAACTTGGCAGAATTAGATAAATCAGGCCTATGGAGAGTGGTTTGAAAATTGATCTCCATTTCGACTAACTGCTTGGTGTCAAGCTCTCTAGCGGCATAGTAGAACTCAACATCTGCATGGTATCCGCGAGGAAAGAAATCGATGACATGGGGAGGAGACCCGATTGGAGTGGGAATAAAGGCAATAGATTCTGTTTAGATAGGGGCCACTTCTATTGACCGCTCAGCATGCTCAGTCGCTTCACTGACTAGTGATGTGTTAGCGTTAAGAAGGACATGGGTGACTTCCTTAGCGATATCTACTACTGCTTCCATATCCACATCCAATTCAACAGGAATCTCGGAAGGTGAAGGTGCATCAGCGTTGGGTGCATCTTGAGCTGATACATGTAAGCATTTGAGAAAAGTAAGCAAAATTTCTACAAAGTAAAAAAAATACTACAACGCTTACCCTAAGGACTATCATCGACTTTGTCAGTCGCTTGATCAGTTTCAATAGTTGGTACAATTTTGTCAGGCTCCGGGATCTCTTCTTCAGGATCTAAATCGAGAAAAAAAGTGAGGGGATTAGCACGAATAGGTATATTCAAAGACTCAAGAGTGTTAAGAGCATTTTGAATATCCGCGTCAACTTTGGCCTAAAAACAACCAGCCTTCTCATAAAGAGTAGTGGCTCTAAGCTTAGGAAAAGTTTTAGGATCAACGTCTGAAGAAGGAGGAGGAACACTCGCCGAGTCTTCAAGCGCTGGCTCGACTGGAGCGCTTGTTGATACAGCTGGAGTGGATGAAGGAGTAGACATGCGTGCTAGCGGTACTTCTTCTTCTACTACTTCTTCTTCTTCGTTTACACTGAAGATAAACATTAGGGAGAGGGTGATTTAGGAAAAGGAGAGGGAGACTTTTGTTTCTTCTTGGGCTCCAGCTTCTGCTTCTGCTTCTGCTTCTTTGCTGGTTTTGATGGCTCAGCGACCTTCAAGATGATTTTTTGTTTGGGTCGCTTAGCCACCAATTCTTTCGATGATGATGAAGACGAAGATGCTTGCTCTTCATCATCGCTCCGAACAACTCCTTTGGCAAGAAGTCGCTCACGCTCGTCTTTGGGAACCGCTGCACCGCCACGTTTCCTTAGCCTTAACAGCTCGCCAATCATTTTCAGTAGAGTTGGTGAAACCGCTAGCGCTAAGAATACGACTTAAAACAATCCCGTAAGGCTTGAGATTTACCGACTTGGCCATGGCTTGCTTGAAGTGATTAAAAACGTAAAGGAACCAATTTATCTTCAGTTTGGTCAGAATGGACACCATCATCTTGTAGTGGAGATTTGAAATTTTATCAAAGCTTCCATTTCTGCATTCGATCATCTTGGCGCATATATCCGCAAGAATGACATATTCGCCCTTCATGTCATTTTTCTTGAAGTTGGGTTCGTAGGCAGCCACAACTTCATCTTTCTTGATCAAAGTCCATACCTTTGTAGCATCCCCAAGAGTGACATTTTCTACTTCGGCACCATCACTGGGAAAATTTAGTAGGGAAGAAATCAGAGAAGGAGTGAGGACGAAGGTCTCACGGGCAAAGGGAAATACACAGGAAATGGAGTTACCGTCGTCGGAGATTTTTGCATTCTTGAAGAAAAAGAGAGTTTCTTCCTCAAAGTAGTTAAAGATGGTAATCATCATATCGCGTAAACCAGACTCTTGGACAAGTGGAAGAACAGTCCAGAGAGGGAAGTTCTGGTTATCGAAAAGATAGTCCCAGTTAACAAGAAAATCGGCGTTAACAGTGACTGGTTTCTCAGATTTGGAAGATTTTTCGGCAGCAGATTTTGAAGTTTTGGGTGCCATTGATGAACTGAAAAACTTCGGTAGAGGAGAGAAAAGATATGTTATTTTTGCCTTAGAGAGAGAACTTTTACAGTAGAAGAGATTTGGAAGTGATAAAGTTTTACTGCAAAGGTTGTGAAGGGTTTAAATAGGAGGCAAAAAGTAACTCCTCAACTGATAGATGAAAGACACATGTACAGAAATTAATTTTGAAAATAATAAAAATAAAATCTGAGCCGTTTACTCATAAATACGGATGTCAAAAAGTAAGGTAAATATTGTAACAACTGTGAAATATAAAATTTGAAATCCACGGTTACCTTTTAAAAACGTTTGAAAATTTTGAAATTTTAAGCTTGAAATACACGCGCCTGATAGTACAAATGCACACGCCTGATAGTACACTGACACGTACTCAGACTGGTGCAGTTACTGAACCGCCTAGTTTTTAGATAGGAATCATTAACCGTCAGTTTGATGTGATAAGCACGTGTGAACAGTTGTCAAATCTAATCTTTTGGACTTATCCACACGCTACTTTCAGCGATGAAAACTGTGCATGAATTTTAGAAAAGAATTACTTAGCGTTAAATTGGGAATCTTTTTAATGCTGAAGTCTTTTTGAGACACAATTTAATTTCTTAAAGATTAAGGATAAAATCAATCGCTTGGATTAAAAAAAACTATTTATTAGAGATTGATTTTGTCATGCATAATAGATAAGCGCTAGTGATCAATGCATAAATTTTCAAAGTCAATTTTGATCACAGTTGCTCATGAATTGAGATAAGTATAATTTTAAAGTTCCCCCTAAAATTAATAACTTATTTCAATTTGAAAAATGATTTAGACATAATCATAAGGTGGATTCCCCCTAAATTATATGCCTATAAAATATGATGCTCTATGATTTAAGCGTTTAAATCAATCATACCTATTCACTTCTTAAAGTAAGGAAGCGTTGTTCATTAAGCGCTTTGGTGAAGATATCTGCCAATTGTTTGTCAGTTCCAATGAAGTGCATGGAGATATCTTTCTTTTGAACATGGTCACGCAAGAAATGGTATCGAATGTCAATGTGTTTAGTTCTAGAATGAAGAATAGGATTTTGGATCATAGCTAAAGCGCTTTAGTTATCACAATGGATAGGGGTAGGACCTAGGATTGTTCCATAATCTCTAAGTTGTTGCCTCATCCAAAGGATTTGTGCACAACAGCGCCCAGCGGCTACGTACTCTGCTTCAGCGGTAGAAGTCGCTATGGATTGTTGTTTCTTACTATGGCACGAAATCAGTCTATCACCTAAAAATTGACATGTACCACTAGTACTCTTTCTATCTATTTTGCATCCTGCAAAATCCGCGTCTGAAAAACCAATTAGTTCAAAAGGAGAGTCCCTTGGATACCATAAGCCCACATTTTATGTGCCTTTTAGGTATTTAAGGATTCTCTTGGTAGCATTTAAGTGTGATTCTCTTGGATCGGCTTGAAAGCGTGCACACATGCATACCGAAAACATAATATCGGGTCTACTAGTGGTAAGATAAAGAAGTGATCTAATGATACCTGTATAGTTAGTGATATCAATTTTCTTTCCACTTTCATCTTTATCTAACTTAAGCGTTTGGCTCATTGGAATTTTTGAAGATGATGCATTTTCCATACCAACTTTCTTAATCATATCTCTTGTATATTTAGCTTGGTTTATAAATGTACCATTAGGGAGTTGTTTAACTTGTAATCCTAAGAAGAAAGTTAATTCACCCATCATGCTCATTTCAAATTGCTCTTGCATCATTTTTAAAAATTTCTCACATAATCGCTTATTAGTAGAACCAAATATAATATCATCAACATAAATTTGGACTAAGAGAATATCTTCATTATGGGTAATTTTAAATAATGTTGTATCAACGTTGCCTTTTGAAAAGCCTTTACCTATAAGGAAGATAGAGAGAGTGTCATACCATGCTCTTGGTGCTTGTTTAAGGCCATAGAGTGCCTTATCCAATTTGTAGACCATACTTTTGCCATGGTTGTTGATGAATCCTGGAGGTTGCTCCACATAGACTTTTTCTTGTAGTTTACCATTCAGAAATGTACTCTTCACGTCCATTTGATATACTGTGAACTTGTTGAATGCTGCAAACGCTAAGAACATTCTAATCGCTTCAAGACGGGCTACTGGGGCATATGTCTCATCAAAATCAATACCCTCTTCTTGACAATAACCCTGAGTGACTAATCTGGCTTTGTTTCTTATAACAATGCCATCTTCATCCATCTTGTTCCTAAAAACCCATCTAGTCCCAGTAACTCCTTGGTGAGTTGGTTTTGGTACTAGCGTCCAAACCTTGCTTCTCTCAAATTGGTTAAGCTCTTCTTGCATTGCTTCTACCCAACTTGAGTCACTGAGCGCTTCATCCACTTTCTTTGGTTCCATTTGAGATAGAAAACTTGCGAACATGGCCTCATTGATTGTAGCGGACCTATATCTAACAGGTGCTTCAATATCTCCAATTACTAACTCTGGTGGATGGTCTCTAAGCCATTTACGATCTGGTTGGAACGGGTTGAGAGACTCTTGATTATCAATCGCTTGACCCTCATTTGTCTCTGGTGCAGTCGCTGCATCATTCATAGTTCCATTTTGCTCTTGATGATCATTTTCTTCATGATCATCAGCGATTCTGATAATATCATCATTTGTAACCTCACGAGTAACTTTAGGAATAGGCATGAGAATCTCATCATCCTCATCATCACTGTTATCACCAAGATTAATTTGTGACACTTGTTGGGTAAGATCTTCAATTCCTACATCATCAGGATTAACCTTACTCAGTTCTTGGTTAGCATCATCAAACACAACATGAATGGATTCTTCAACCTTCGATTTGATTTTATTTAGTATGCAAAAACTCTTTCCGTTCTTGGCATAGCCTAGAAAGATTCCCTCATCCGCTTTAGGATCAAATGTCTTTAAGCTGTGGGATCCATTGTTATGAATGAAACATTTTGAACTAAATACATGAAAATATGAAACGTTAGGCTTGCGTCCCTTCCACAACTCATATGGAGTCTTCTCATGTTGCTTGTTGATCATACACCGGTTCTGAGTGTAGCAAGCGGTATTGATAGCTTCGGCCCAAAACCTTTGAGGCAGCTTAGACTCCGCAAGCATCGTCCTGGCGGCTTCTTTAAGCGTTCTGTTCCGTCGCTCGGCAACTCCATTCTGTTGAGGTGTTCTAGGAGCAGAATACTCATGGAGTATTCTAAAATCTATACAAAACTTCTCAACAAACTGGTTAGTAAATTCAGTCACTCTATCGCTTCTAATTCTAGTCACTTTTAAATCTTTATAAGTTTGCAATTGATGAATTAGCGATGTGAGCTTGATACTAGTTTCATCTTTGGTCGCTAGGAATTCTACCCATGTATAGCGAGAGAAATCATCAACTATTACTAGCGAGTACTTTTTACCACTAACGCTCATGATTTGAATAGGACCAAACAAATCTAGATGTAATAGTTCAAGAACTCTAGAAGTAGATAGGCATGGTTTCTTCTTAAAGGATGATTTAACTTGTTTACCCATTTGACATGCATCACATAAGAGATTCTTTTGAAAGGAACCCTTAGGTAATCCTTCTACAAGATTTAGCGTTATTAACTTAGAAATTGCCTTAAAATTGAGGGGATTCATTTTCGATGCCATAACCAACCCGATTCATTTTGACATTTAGCAACAAAGCATGTGGGGTTGTTGTCAATTGTAGAATCCCAATCCACTAAATAAACATTATTTGTTCTTTTTCCTCTTAATTTAGTAGACTTAGTCTTAGCGTCATTAACATAGCAGTAGTCGCTTGAAAATTTTACTTCAAAGCCTTTATCACAAAATTGACTAATGCTTAACAGATTATGCTTAAGACCCTCAACATAATATACATCACTGATCATGATGTTCCCCCTATGCATGATACCTATACCTTTGGTTTTACCTTTGGAGTTATCACCGAATGTAACTTGAGGACCATTGGTTACACGATAATTGACCAAGAGATCCTTTGATCCAGTCATATGCCTTGATGACCCATTATCGAAGTACCAAACAAAAGTATCGGTGTTGGCTTTAGGTACCTGCATTAAAGGATAGTTCTAATTCTTCTTAGGTACCCATGTTGTCTTGGGTCCATCATTGTTAGTGACTTTTTTTTGAATTAAAACTTTAGGAACCTATATTTGCCTAGTCTTCATTGTAGGAATACTGGCCTTCTTGGGTTTCACATTGTGTTGTGTGTGCTTTTTGGGTGTATAGTAATATCCTTGATTATAATAGTAATCATAATCATAATCATAATCATAGTTATCATAGTAGCGATAATATGATCTAGATGATTGTGGATATTGACACTGGTATTTCCTTGGCGCTGGCTTAGGATGCACTTTTGGTGCTTGACGCTTAGCGCTAGATTTACAGTGGTCAGGTTTATCCTTAGCCTTTTGAGCATTTGGATGAACCCGTCTTTGTGGATCATTTGCTTTCGCCTTTCTCTTGCCTGAGTCATCTTTAACTTTCTCATTTGGCCTCATACCATTGTCGCTTGGTTCATTTAGCGTTTGTCTTTGTGAACGTTTCTCAACAAAGAAAACACCCTTTCCTTTGTTGTTCACCGTAACCTTAGATGCTTTTGATTTTTGACCAAATTTATCACACCCTAAACCGGTCCTTTCACCAAAAAGTCTAGTTACATTAGTCACATTATCTAAGTTTCTTAATGCTTTGGATAATGATGAGACGAGCTGCTCTGATTTGGCAAGTCTAGCGATCAGATCAGCTTCTCTCTTGACTATTATATCAAGATGGCTTTTCAATTGAGTAATCTCACTCTCAAGTGATTGGTTCTTCTCAATGGATTGTTGCTGAACTTGCAACTCTGCTTTGAGTGTTACTATATCATTTGTGAGCGATGAAATAATAGCGAAGTGATTTTGATATATTTTGGCGGCATTTTGACAATCTTTATAGTATTCATTGACTTTATCAAGTAATTCATCATATGAGAGAGGATGAGATAATTCAGTGGTTACCTCTGGTAGCAAGTCGTCCGATGCTTCATCATCTCTTGCCATAAGACAAATCAATGCTGAGTCGCTTGTTGGTTCATCATCACTACTCTCATCTGATGATTCCAAATCCTCTTCAGGTGCGGTGAATGGTTCAGATTCCGCTAGCAAACCTTGTTGACGAAGGTTGCTCCTGAATTGGTTTCTATCCGCATAGTCTTGCCTTGTGGGCTTAGACACATTTGGATAAGGGTAATTTACCTGGTAGTGCCCTGGTTTCCTGCAATTATAACATAAATTAGTTTTCATTTTCTGTTCAGTGGTTAATCGCTTGGAGATGACTGGCGCTGAGAGATTCTAAGTAGGAGTTGTAGGCGCTTGATAAGGAACTGGCGCTACTGGTTGAGGTAATGAGTACACTGGCGCTTGAAACTGAGTCGCTGATGCAGGGGGAGGGGTTTGAAATGAAGTTTGTCCAATAGGATTTCTCTTTTCATATCTTAGAAATTTCTTGAATTTCTTGACCAATAAAGCCATCTCTTTTTCCTCATTGGATTCTATTGATTTCTCCTCACTAATCGCTTTACCCTTGCTTTTTGTGGTAGCGATTAATGCTCCTGATTCAGTCGATGTGTCGCTGACTTCACCAAATTCAAATTCAAATGCCTTTAATTCTGAGAATACATGTTCAGGAGTAACGGTCTCCAATGTCTGAGATTCTCTCATAGCAACAGTCTTAATTAAGTACTTGCTTGGAAGACTTTTGAATATCTTATTGACCATTTCTTTGTTGGTCAACTCTTTATCCAATGACGCTAATTCTGTAATGAGCATAGTAAACCTTGCGTCCAATTGTTCTAGCGTCTCATTGGTCTGTATCTTAAAATGCTCGAATCTTTACATGGCTATGGAGAGCTTGTTCTCCTTCATCTGTACTGATCCTTCACACACAACAGCCAACTTATCCCATATTTCTTTGGAAGTTTTACATTGCTTGATCTTTTTGAACAATACATCATTGTCTCCTAACGCTGAGTAAAGTGCACTTCGTCCAACATTATCCAGATTTGCTCCTTTTCTATCCTTTGGCATCCATTCTAACTTGGGTTTCTCGACATAACCATCTGGAGTTGCTTCATCAGCTCCAGGTGCTCGAGTTATCACTTTCATAATCTAAATGGGGCCATCTGTGATTACATCACACATTTCATTATCGCAAGAACATAAATACGCGAATGCTCTAAGTTTCCAAGAATCATAGTTTGAGTCTACCAACTTAGGCATTTTTTAAAAAGCCATAATGAGATGTTTTGAGAGAGAGTTTTAAAAACGACTAGGTTTTAGAAAAATGGATCTAAACAAGCAGTTACGCTTGGAAACGCTTAGGTTTCTACTTCAACCGCTCTGATACCACTTGGTGGTCCCAAGTGGCATACGAAAGGGTCTAGAAGGGGAGGGGGTTAAATTGACCCTGAAGTCTTTTTCGCATTCAAAATTTTCGTATCACTTTTTAAAGATTAGAACGCTTAGAGAGCTAAGCGCTTGGGTCAGACGCTTCAGTAAAGGTAACTTAGACTTAGTGATTTCAGCAATTTACCAAAGTAGGGTAACACTTAGATCGCTTAATCAGGGTTAGCACAGCGGAAATGATTTTAAAGCTTTTAGCGTTTGTTTTGGTTAAATAGTCGCTTAGCAGATTAACTTGTCTTATTCAGAATAGATAGAATAATATAAAGCAAGACAATAATAAAAGTAAATGACACAAGATGTATAAGGTTCACTGGGTGATGTAATCCCAACTACGTCCTTCTTCTCCTTTTTCACTTGGAGGAAATTTACTAAGTTGATTAGCAAAGAATCACACAGAATCTTCTACAAGATAGTAAAAGGGTGAAAATGATCTCGGGTTCCTTTATCACACAGATGTCAGCACTAATGAAGATCTTCTTCTATAAGCTTTTCTCACTCAGAAATACTGCCTGTAAGGGGTTTCAACAACTTTTTCACTCAGATGAAAGGTTGGGGGTTTTATCACAAGGGTTTGTTTGTTTTTGGAAAGATCAAACAACTTGGAATATCTCAGTAAGAACTTAGGTTTCTTCTTTGGAAGGAGTTTGAGATATTTGTGACTGTATGGAATGTATGTGAAAAGCTTGAAAGATTTTGGCTATGGAGTTTCTAAGCTTTTTCTTCAGCAAATTTTTCTTGTGCATGTACGTATATATCTCTCTGTCTATTACTGTTTAGGGTTTGCTGGAAGTAAGGTATTTATAGGCAATTTTTGGGATTTGTCCGTTGGACACATGTGATAGTGTGCCGTTCACGCGGCGCGTGATTATACATTTTCTCTGACATTCCTGAATTCCTACTGGTACCGATTTGACGGGAGCAGCTATAAACTCTGAAGTTCTGACAGTCTAGGCAAAAGGTGGCTTGTCTACAAGTCATATTGGCTTCTCACATTTAATGCTCTTATCAGGCATTTAATGCATTTGAATTTATTTCCCGTTTGAAATAAATGTCCGTTGAATGATTGCATTTAAGTCCTCTATAACTTGAGAATTTATTTCAGGTGAATCTGATTCTGATAGCTAGAGTGCTTTGAGCGCTTGATCCATAAATCCTGAAATAGTCCTTTAGCGTTTGACAGATGCTAAGGATAAATCTTCATCTTCTTCTGACTTCAGACGCTGATATTCAACTTCATCTCTAATAGACTCACCTAGAATTCTATTATCGATTCGATATCTAATACTTAGTCTAAAATCTATAAAGATAAAAATTACAAGCCTAACAAAATTACATACTTTCAAACGCTTATACAATTGATCTATGAAACATAAACTTACATTATTTTTTGGGGTCTAACAAAAAAATTCTATCTTGTCATCATCAAAACATCTAACATGAAATTTCCTAACAAAAGAAATTATAGACTTTTAAATGGACAAACTAATAGAGATATTTATCCTCCTTGTCAAGCATTTCAAATGGAAAAAGAAGATAAAATCTGTAATTTCCTTGGTTTTTCAAAAATATTTAAAAATGATAATTTACAAATGACTTGTAGACACATAAATGTTCTTATAGAACACCAAAATTATGCTAACATATTTCTTAATGTTTTAGGAGAACAAATGGCATCTTTACATGGTAGAGTAACTAAATTAATTACTTTCATAAATCAATCCAAGTATATAGATAAGGATCTTGAATTAATTGAGATTGGTCATATTGCTAGTCCAAGTATTCAACTTCCTCCTAAAATTAAAGATTTTAAGTTAAAATCTGTATCAGAATTAGAAAAATTATTACATGAAAAATTTGATAAATTAACAATAAATACTTTAGAAGAAGACTTTATCAAAGCTCTTAAAGAAGGATCTACTACCAGTGAAAAATTAATAAACTTGATAATTGGAAATGGGCTGATAAATCTAATCAAAGATTACATTACTACAGGAGACCTTCTCATATGGATGTTTTACATGAAGAACAAGAATATGTTCTTAATAATAGGTACAGTGGAAGAAATAATTATGAATGAAATATTGATGGATATACTGAAAAACAAATTTATAATGTTGTTCATAGAATGCTTATGTACTCTACTATTGGTAAGAATAATGGAAATACAGATAAAAATGTTGCAAAAGTGATAATTACAGGTTTAACAGGCCAATTAAAAGGTTGGTGGGATCATTATTTAGCCCAAAATAATAGAGATGAGATCTTAAATACTGTCAAACAGGAAGATAATAGATTTATTGAAAATTCAGTTTACACCTTAATTGTTAATATTGTTGAACATTTTAATAGAAGATATTCTGATAATAGTGAAACTATTCGTACATTATTACATAATCTTAAGTGTAAAACGCTAATAGATTTTAGATGGTATAAAGATACTTTTCTAAGTAGAGTTATGGAATTATCCGAGAGTAATAGCTCTCATTGGAAATCAAAATTTATTGATGAATTACCTCATTTATTTGCAGAAAGAGTAAGAAGAACTTTAAGAGGTACATTGATGTCTATACCTTATGATAATTATAATTATGGTAAACTAATTGGAACATGTGTTTAAGAAGGATTAAATCTTTGTAATGAAATTATATTAAGCCAACAATTAAAACGACAAAATCTAATAGAGAGGAAACAATTAGGGAAATTTTGTAGTCAATTTGGAATAGATTTACCTTCTCCTCATAAAACTCTAAAAGGGAAGAAAAAGGATAAAACAAAATGGATTATCCTAAAAGGAAAAGAAAATATTCTCAGAAAAAATGGGACAAAAAATTAAAAAGAAAAGAAGAAAGGGAAGAAAATAAAAAAGATAAAAGAAAACTTATTATTTGTAGAAAATGTGGTAGAACTGGTCACTATGCTAGAAATTCTTGGACCAAAAAGAAGATAAATAATCTGCAAATAAATGATGATATAAAAAATAGCATATCAAAAATATTGTTAAATTCTGATAATTCAGAAACCGAATCATATTCGGAACAAACTAGTGATTCTGAAAAGCTTAAAGTTTTAGATAATGACTTAATAATATCTGAATCAGAATCAACTTCAGAATGTGAACCCTGTCTTCAGGGAAAACCTTGTATTAATAATATTGAAGGAGAAGAATATTACAAAATTCTATCTTAGTTTCAAGATATGGAGCTGAATGTTTGGGAAAGTCATAATATTTTTGAACTTCTTAAAAATATTAAAGATGCTGATTAAGATCTAAGATAATAAATCAAATTGAAAATACTCCAAGTACTTCTAGTGATACAAGATCAGAGAAGAAGTGATAACTTCTCCTGAACCATATTCTATGACTGAAGTTTATAAACTTCTCAAAGAAAGACATGTAGTTACAACTCCTACATTCTTAAATGATATTATGATAGAAATGAATCATTTAAGAAAAGAAATTGATTCTTTAAAACAAGAAAATAAAATTCTTGACAATAGAATATCGAGATTGGAAAATAATTCTGAGACTAATTCTATTCCTCAAGAGGAACAAATGGTCAATATGACTAATTTTCAATTTCCAAATGATAATTTTCTAAACACTCTTGAACAAATAATTTCTCAAAATTGGACTGTTAAAATTACTCTTTTAATAGATAATCATTTTTCAAAAAAATTTATTGCTTTAATTGATAGTGGTGCAGATTTAAATATTATACAGGAAGGATTAATTCCTACCAAATATTTTTTAAAAACCACACATACTTTATCACATGCTGGAGCCCAATAGATGGATATCAGTTTTAAGCTTCCAAACGCCTTTGTTTGCATTGATAGAAATTGTATTCCACAAGTTTTTTACTTGTTAAAAATATTTCAAGTCAAGTTATACTTGGTTCACCTTTTATTACAAAAATTTATCCTTTTATAAAAGTAAATAGAGATGGAATTATAGGTACTTATAATAATAAGCCTATACATCTTAATTTTGTAACAAACCTTTTACAAGAGTTTTACATGGGATGTATGAACATCTCAAAGCTAAAGAAAATCAATTGAATTTTCTCAAAAATGAAGTTAATATTTTAACTATGAAAGAAAAACTTCAAAATCCTAAATTACAGGATAAAATAAAACTTCTTTATAATAATTTTGTTTAAAAATTTGCAATGATCATCCTAATGCCTTTTGGAATAGAAAAAACCATATGCTGATCAAAGAACATATTTCTACCAAGGCTAGGCCTTGTCAAATGAATTATGAATACTTAGAATTATGTAAAAAATATATTGAATCTTTGCTTAATAAAAACCTAATATGCCATTCTCAATCTCCATGGTCACGTACTGCATTTTATGTTAATAAACATAGTGAGCAGGAGAGAGGAGTTCCTCGATTGGTAATAAATTATAAACTCTTAATAAATTTTTAAAATGGATAAGACATCCTATCCCTAATTAAACAGATCTTTTAGATAGATTATATAATGCTATTATATTTTCTAAATTTAATTTAGAATCAGGATATTGGTAAATCCATATTAATAAATCTGATAGATATAAAACTGCTTTTAATGTTCCCATAGGACATTTTGAATGGAATGTTATGCCCTTTGGTCGGAAGAATGCTCCTTCAGAATTTCAGAAAATAATGAATGATATTTTTACTCCATACAATGAATTTATTATTGTGTATATTGATGATATTCTTGTTTTCTCAAAAGATATTGAATTGCATTTCAAGCATTTAGATAGTTTTAGAAGTATAGAATTTGCTTCTAAATTTTTCGATGAAATAATTGATAAAACTCAATTACAGAGATTTTTGGAAAGTTTAAATTATATTTCAGCCTATTATAAAAATCTTGCTGAAGATACTGCTATTTTATATGACAGGTTAAAAAAGAAACCAAAACCTTGGATAGAACAACATACTAATGGCGTAAAGAAAATAAAAAAAGAGGTTAAAACATTACCCTGTTTAATGTTAGCAAACCTGTTAGGAATTTCATGTTAGATGTTTTGATGATGACAATTAGGATTTCAAGTTTGATTGTACTTAGAAATCATGTATAAGCTTTGAAGCGTTAGAATTGTAATAGGCTTTATAGGCTTTGCTTTATTTTATTTTAGATTGTTAGGCTAAGTGTTCTTAGACTGAGCGTCTGATAATTTCTGAGTGAGCTTATCAGTAGTTAAGGTTGAAGACTCAAGCACTTGAAGTCTGAATGAAGATGAAGTTTCCAAGCGTCCAAATGACCAGCTATACCAAGCGTCACTTATAGGACAGAAGTCATTCAAGGATGAATGAGCGTCTACCAATGACTGATTTCACCTGAATTTATTTCTAAGTCCATAAGGAGTTTAATGCAAATATTCTCAATGCATTAAGTGCCAACGGGCATTTAATTCAAATGCATTAAATGTTGATAAGAGCATTAAATGTGATAAGCACTTTCAGACGTACAGAGAAGCCACCCTATTGGACTGTCAACTATTCACAGACTACAACACCAACTTTTGTGCAGCAGATTTTCAGGAAAAGGACTAAAGTTGTTCACTCGCAGAAGTGAGAGGCATGCACCTGTGCATGTGTCAAACGGACACTTTTTCCAAGATTGCCAATAAATAGGACTTCAACAACAAGCCAAAAATAACCAATTGATTCCAGGCCAAATTGCTGTTGAATTGAAGTCTCGTTCCTTAAACTCTCAGAAAAGTCAGAACATTCAAGCAAAAATTCTCTTTCCTTTTCTTAAATTCCTGAGACAGTCAACCAATATCTCAAACCTTCTTTTTGGAGAAACCTACATTATTATTCAGATATTTCCAGTTGTTTGAACTTTATCAAAATCAAACAAACCGTTCAGAAAAACCCCATCCAAGCCTCGCGATCTGTGTGAAGTCGAACTCGGATACTTGCATTATTTCTGAGTGAAAGAAGCAAGAGGATAGAAGTGATTTGGAGCAGAAATCTATGTGATCAAGAAGCTCAAGTCATCGACATCCATCTCTCCCTCATTTGTAGAAGATTCTGTGTAATTCTTTGAGAATCATTTTAGTGGATTGCCTCCAAGTGATGAAGGAGAAAAAGGACGTAGTTCGGATTACATCACCCAACAAACCTTACAAATATTGTGTTATTTAATTTACAGTCAATTCTATTATTATCATATCATTGCTTAAATCTGTTAAGTAAAACTCAATTGAACGCTAAGCAACTAAGAAACCGTCTGTGATGCTAAAAGCTTTCAAACAAGAAGACTATCAAATCAATTCCGCTGTGCTAACACTGATCAAAGAAGTGAACGCTTAAACCTAGTTGGTTATAGCATTCAAATCTTGAAGTCTAAGTTAATTTTCTAAAAACAGTCTTCAGTAGACGCTCAGCCAAGCGCCTACTTCTCAAACGTCCAACAATTTTTTTAATACGAACTTCTTGAAGTCGAAAAAGACTCCAGAGTCTATTCAACCCCCCCCCCTTTAGACCCTTTCGTATGCCACTTGGGACCAACAAGTGGTATCAGAGCGGTTAAAATTGAATTTTAAAATTTCCAAGCATAAATGCTTGTTTAGATCCTTCTTCAAAATTTAGTTACTTTTAAATTTCTCATGGCATTTTCTAAAGTTCCTCAGTTGACTGAGTCAAACTATGACTCATGGAAGGTCAAAGATTTTACCTATTTGTGTTCCTGTGATGACGAAATTTGTGATGTCATTTCAGATGGACCTATTCAGATTTACAAAGTAATCACCAGAGCGCCTGGAGCCACAGAAGAGACTCTAGATGGCTATGTTGAGAAGCCTAAGCAGGAATGGTCCACAGATGAGCGTCGAAGATTTAATCTAGACAATGTTGGGAGAAACGCTTTGTACACTGCTATTGGTGACAACGACAATTTATTAAACAAGGTAAAAGCTTGTAACACTACCAAGGAAATATGGGATAAGTTAGCCATAATTTGTGGTGGTTCAACTCAAATCAAAGAGAACAAGCTTTCCATTGCCAAGGAACGGTTTAACAGCTTCAAGATGTTGTCCAATGAGACTTTAGAACAATTGGATATAAGATTCACAGCTCTTACTACGGAATTAACATCTTTGGGTATGGATTTACAGAATTGGGAAATGGTGGTCAAAATCTTTAGAAGTCTACCTAGCAGATTCTTGATGAAGACAATAGCTATGAGAGAGTCGAACAATTTGGATAGTTTAACTCCAGAGGATGCTTTTTCAGAACTCAAATCATTTGAGTTTGAGATGAATTTGACTAGTGATGCAGTAAGTAGCCCAGTGATTGAGTCTGGAGCGCTTATGGCGTCAATCAAGGGTAAATCGGGTAACAAAGGAAAAGCTTCAGATATTAGTGAGGATGAGGAACTAGCGCTTCTAAATAGATTTAGAGAGTTCTTGAGATATGAAAATAAAGGAAATAGTCCTAAGCATCAAGGTCAGAGTTCATATCAAGCGCCTGCTCTAATACAACAACAGTATCAAGCGCCTCAATATTCTGCACCTTCTCCTTCAGCGTCAATTCAGTACCAAGCGTCTACTTAAAATCTCTCAGCGCCAGTGGTCTCAAAACCACACAATGCAAGGTTAACAAATGAACAAAAGATAAAAACTAATCTTTGTTATAATTGCAGGAAACCAGGGCACTACCAGGTAAATTGCCCTTATCTAAATGTATCCAAGCCCTCAAGGCAGGATTACGTGGATAGAAACCAATTCAGGAGAAACCTTCGCCAACAAGGTTTGCTAGCGGAATCAAAACCAGCATCCGCACCTGAAGATTTGGAGTCTTCAGAGGAGAGTAGTGATGATGATAATCCAGTGGATGACTCAGCGCTTATTTGTCTCATGGTCAGAGATGATGAAGCGTCTCTTGAGGTAAACACTGAATTATCTCTTCCTCCATCTTATGAAGAATTACTTAACAAAGTCAAAGAATATTATAATGATTGTCAAGATGCCGAAAAATTATACCAAAATCACTTTGATATCATTTCATCACTCACAAGGGATAAAGTGACACTCAAGGCAGAGTTGCAAGTTCAGCAACAATGCATTGAGAAAAACCAATCGCTTGAGAGTGAAATAATCCAATTGAAAATTGATCTTGATATAATAGTCAAAAGAGAAGCAGAGCTGACTGCTAGACTTGCTAAATCAGAATAGCTCATCTCATCATTGTCTAAAGTGTCAAGAAAGCTCAGCAATGTGACTGAGGTAACAAGGTTATTTGGTGAAAAGACTGGTTTAGGATGCAATAAATTCGGTAAACAACCAAACAAACCTAACGTTACGGCAAACAACAAAGGAAAGGGTGTTTTCTTTGTTGAGAAAGGTTCACAATGTCAAACACAAAATGAACCGAGCCACAATGGTAAGAGGCCAAATGAGAAAGCCAAAGCTGACTCAGGCAAGGGTAAGGCAAAAGCAAATGATTCACGAAGATGGGTTCGTCTAAGGATAAACCTGACGACTGTGAATCAAGTGCTAAGCATCCAGCACCAAAAGTGCAACCCAAGCCAGCGCCAAGGAAATACCCGCGTCAATATCCAAAACAATCAAGACCATACTATCGATACTATGATAATTATGACTATGACTATGATTATGATTACTATTATAATCGAGGATATTATTTTACACCCAAACAACACCCACAACACAAGATGAACAAAAAGCACACACAAAACAATGTGAAACCCAAGAAAGCCAATATTTCCACAATGAAGACTAGGCAAATTTGGGTTCCTAAAGTTTTCATTCAATCTAACAATGCTACTAATGATAAAGGACCCAAGCAACAATGGGTACCTAAACAGAAATAGAACTTTCCTTTTGATTGCAGGTACCTAGAGCTAGAGCCAATACATCTATTTGGTACTTCGATAGTGGAACATCAAGGCACATGATTGGTTCCAAGGATCTATTAATCAACTATCGAGCTGCCAACGGTCCTCAGGTTGTATTTGGTGACAACTCTAAAGGTAAAACCAAAGGTATAGGTACTGTGCATAAGGGGAACATCATGATAAGTGATGTTTATTATGTTGAGGGTCTGAAGCACAATCTATTAAGCATAAGTCAATTTTGTGATAAAGGCTTTGAAGTCATATTCTCAAGCGACTGTTGCTATATAAATGATGCTAAGACTAAGTCTACTAAATTAAAAGTTAAAAGAACAAACAACATATATTTGGTAGATTGGGGTTCAACACTTGATAACAACCCAACATGTTTTGTTGCTAAAAATGAATCTAAAACGGGTTGGTTATGACATAGAAAAATGAATCACCTCAACTTTAAGACAATTTCTCAGCTTATAAATCTAAATCTTGTAGAGGGATTACCAAAAGGACCATTTTATAAGGATCGTCTTTGTGACGCTTGATAAGAGGTGTTTTTACGTGTTTTTAAGCCCCTTTGCGTTTATGTTTTAGGTTCATTTATTGCTTGATTATTGCCACATGTGCGTTTAATCCATGCATTAAGTGATTTCAGGCCTTAAGTGGATACATTCGAAGAATGGGCTGAAAAACGACGTATAAAACAAGTTTAGGCCAAGTTGCTTCACACCTACGCGCCCAAGCGCCCCTTCAACCACGCCCAGGCGCAGCTGACATCCAGTTCCGAGGATTTGCTTCGCACTCCCGCGCCTAGGCGCCATCATAGCTACGCCTGGGCGCCGATTTCGCAACACTTACCACGGTTTAAGGCTATTTCTGTACATTTAGAGACCGAATTGGACAACATTTCCTTCTACAAAGTTGTAGATCTATGTCTTAGCTTCACGTGGGAACTTGAATCATCCAAATCGGAGGTCTTTGAAGAGATTTATGAAGGAAATACGATTGTTGCGCAGGAAAGCAAGAAAGCTGTCTAGACTTCGCACATCCGCGCCTAGACGCCAAAACACCCACGCCGGGGCGCCGATACCTCCGACATTTGATTCCTTTTAGCCAAAAGTTCAGCATTTTAGGTGGAAGGGAATCATTTAAAGCCAAGAGGACAGCACATGTGTTGAGGGGGTGCCTTAGTTGTATTTCTTGATTGGCATGCTTTATAGGAATTGTTTATTACATGCTTGATGGGTTTTTGAGTTTAAAAAGGGGAAGAGAGTCTAAAAGGAGAAAACACAAGGGGGAGGGCAGCCGGCCATCATCCTTCCCCCATCAATCATTCATCATTTTCAATTCTTCACCAATCATCATTCTTTGAAGTTTGCTAGGAAGAGGAAGAAGGAAAAGAGCTAGAGATTTGAAGCCACAATCAAGGATCCATCTTGAATCACACTTGAGGGAGTTTTTAATTGTTTTTCATTACATTTTATGCTCATGATTATGTATATGACAACATTAGATTCTTTTAAGCCATTGATGATGAGCTAATTTTGTAGAACTAGGGCCATGTAAGGCCAAATTGTGATTTATACTTATAATAGAGGATTGTTGTGATTACTCTTATATTGTTATGTGATGTGAATTTGTGTTTTTTGCCTATCTTGCATATACTTGATCACTACATGTTAGAATCTTATGCCTAGGTTAATATTTCGGGAGAAAATGGACTTAGGGTGCAAGAAATTCACATCATGACCCGCAACTAATGAGGAATTGCCCTAGACATAGGTAAAGATTCCCGGGTGAAGTTATTCGATTCTAATCGAGTGAACTCTAGTACGTTAATGCATGTTTAGTGGTTAGATTTCCGGATAGGAATATTTGGGAAATCACGATCTAAGCATAGGAGTTTATACGCGAGACATCGGTTATTCTCTACCTTAGGAGTTTTCACCATAACAATATAAGAGTAATTCTCCAACAAGAACCTTTATAAGTATATTTGATCAATTTGGACCTAGCATGTGCCTTAGTCTCTCTTTATAGTTTGTGTAAAATCAATTGTGTAATCTTGTTCTTATTGTATGCATTTTACCTCTAATTTACTTTAATTATATTTGTTCTTTATCATTACAAATCATAAACTAAAATTCAAGTCTCCGTGGTTCGACAACCCGGACTTTTCGTCCACACTTATTACTACACACGACTAGTGCACTTGCTATCATAGCACGTTAGTTATTAGCGTGTCAAGTTTTTGGCGCCGTTGCCGGGGACTTGTTTATTTTAGTTTTTGATTTTATTGCAAGTTTTTTTTAGTATTTATTTTATTTCCATTTCTCATTTCAGGACTAACTAGCAATGGCTGGTAACTTTCCAGATATTAACCTTCCAGAAAACAGAGAGTGGTTGCAAAATATCATACAAGCTATGCAACCACCAGTGCCTCTTGCATCCATTCGTAGTAGTCAACCACGACGGGTTCACCCTATTCAGAGACCTGTGATTATTCCGGAATTCACCACACCAAATTTCCAAGTTCCGCCTCACCTACTCACCATGGTTCAGAACAACCCATTTTATGGGGATCCAAGCGAATCACCATATGATCACTTGGAAAACTTTGACAACATCCTCTCAACCATACAACTCCATCCAAGAGATCTCGACTCTCTTCGCTTTCGATTCTTCTATTTTTCCCTCAAGGATAAGGGAACCACTTGGTATAAGTCTTTTCTCCCACAATCCATCACGTCTTGGGAAAAGCTTACGGATTTGTTTCTGGATAAATTCTTTCCACCATCAAAGGTAAATGAGCTCCGAAGTGAAATAAGGGGATTTAAGCAGAAAACGAATGAGTCATTGGCGAATGCATGGGCAAGGTACATGTTTATGCTTAGAAAATGCCCATCACATAATTACTCTCTATGCGATCTTGTGCAATATTTTTTCGACGGGGTTCGATCGAGGGTTAGGCATCGACTCAATGCTGGAGCTGGTGGTGATTTATTGGGACTAGATGATTAGACTGCGTGGAGAACACTTAAGCAATTGGCACAAGAGGATGAGTGGTACCCTGAGAATGATGATGAAGAAATTTTTCCTAAAAAGGTTACGAGTGTTAAAGCGGTTGAGGAAATTGGCAATTTTGAGGAAGAATCGAAGGGGCAAAGAAATCATCAACAAGACCAAGTGAGAATTCCTACTCCAGAGGAACAACTTGATAACACCATTGGAGAGCTCCGCCTTATGATGAAAGATGTATGGCGGGAAATGAAGGAGATGAATCATCAACTCAAGCAACTATCGAGCGACATCTCTGAGAAAGCACTGGGGGCACTAGTGTGTGACACTGAAGAGAATTTGAAGGAGGAATGCAACACTGTGACGTTCAATGAAAGAAAGTTGAGAAATTCGAAAACAGATTCCCCCAACGATGAGCATTCGACTCCTATCCTTTCTGAGGCTGTTGATATTCCTTTGCCTTCCTCCTTAGCCACAGGTAAATCGGTATTTGATGCCGATGATGGTAAGTTGTCAATGAATATAGAAGATGATATGGTTAATTTCAATAACTATGAGGTTTTTGAGCATCCACTTGATTTGGATTTGAATTTACACATTGATGCTTTTGATCCTTTTAGTGTTGAGCACTTTCAGGAAAAACGATCCAATAATCTTCTACATCCATACATCATGGAGCTGAAATATGTCAAGGTGATTGGTGAAGAAAAACGAGAAGTTATCTCTAACTTGGAAGAGAGTCCACACCACCATTGGAAACATGGAGAAGAAAGAGTAATCGAGGTGTTAAGGGACAATGGAAAAATTCATGAGTGGATGATTGCTCGGTCACAACATAGGTTATTTTTCACAAAGAATCGGCCAATCTTCTTTCCAAATGACCAAAGAGTGAACCGAAACATGAGAATGGATTGGAGAACAAATAAGGCATTCATACGGAAACCGCCTTGAAATAACTCGGTAAAGTCAAGCTAATGACTTTAAACAAGCGCTTCTTGGGAAGCAACCCAAGTTTGTAAGTTTTCTTTTCTTTTTGCTTTCGTTTTTGTCATGTTTAGTTCGTTTCCTTATGTTGTGTTCAAGCATGCACTTTTGGCATGTAAGTTTTCTTATGCTTGATGGTTTGAAGAGTTGAAGTGTTAGATATGATGCACATTTGGACCCCATGTTTAGAGATGCTTATTTTACTCGAAAGGAGGAGAAGCTTTGTAAGGATGCATTGGAAGTTTAAGGATGTTTTTTAACATCCTTGGTTGTGAGTGTTCTTTTACCGTTGTGTATGCTTGTTATAACAACATTGGGGACAATGTTGGATTTAAGTTTGGGGGTACAAGAGTGCTTATTTCGAACATTGAAAATGCAATCCTAATTTTTTGCTTGAGTTTGGGGGAAAGTTTGTTTGGCATCATGTTTATAGGCTTCTTTGTTGAGAAAATCAAGCATGAAATTTTTTTTTTAGTCCTTCCAATTGATGCATTGAAATTAATTAACTTGGAAAAATGGCATGATTTCTTGAATTAATTTGAATTTAACGGAACATATATATCTTTGAAATTGCTCATGGAGACCCTATACTAGGATTGATTTCTTAGATGATTCACATTGCACAATAAATCGAGGGTAGAGGAGTTGAGAGGATAACCATCTTGAGACACTTAAGGAATTTTTTCCGGAAATATTAACTTAGATTTTTCATAAGGTTATAAGTTGAATAGTAATTTTGTATGCTAAACAATGTATTGAAAAGGTTGAATTTTGGTATGACCAAAAGTGGTCAGGCTAATACGTACCGGAGGTGAAAAGTTTCATGCCTTTATACTGTACTATTATGCTAATTTGAGCTAAGCTCAAGCCAAAAAAAAGTGAATTGTTTAAAAGATCTAGTTTTATTTCGTGACCTTTGACACTCGAGTGATTAAATCCTTAGGAGTGTCTCTACACTTAATGCCCCAAAACTATCTAGTTTGGGAGTCATTGATCTAAAGCTTGTTACATGGGTGTCATAGAAAGTCTAATGGAATAAAACATTGCACATGATCTAGCCTTAATGAATTTAATGGAAGTTTCATACGAATTGAAAGTTGAATGTTGAGATAATGAAATTTAAATGACTATGAGATTTTCTATAATTCTTGTGCTTTATGTTTGATCAAAAGTTGATAGATATGAAATTAATGTCCAAAATTTGGTAAAGATGCCTCTCGACTATAATGCCTTAGATTATTTTCACTACACCCTAGGGAGTCTTTTCGAGTAATGGTGTCACATGAGCAAAAGTATTTGATATGTATATATATACTTGTGAGCTTTAAAAGGATGATTTTATGCCATTCATTCCTGTTAATTATGTTGAGATGTATTGATTTGGTTGAAATTGAAAAGTTCTTAGATTTTGTGGGTATATCGTATGCAAACCCTCACGAGACTATAACTCGTCCTTTGAGGTAACTCAAAGGTTTAAAGGCTTGTTGCACTCGCTAAGTGCAATCGTTTACTCCACGAAAGTGAGTTAGTTAGTTGTTTTTGTTTTCTCCCATTGATTGATGATTTCTTCCATGCCTTATAGCTCTTATTGCTCGAGGTCGAGCAATTGATAAGTTTGGGGGTGTTGATAAGAGGTGTTTTTACGTGTTTTTAAGCCCCTTTGCGTTTATGTTTTAGGTTCATTTATTGCTTGATTATTGCCACATGTGCGTTTAATCCATGCATTAAGTGATTTCAGGCCTTAAGTGGATACATTCGAAGAATGGGCTGAAAAACGACGTATAAAACAAGTTTAGGCCAAGTTGCTTCACACCTACGCGCCCAAGCGCCCCTCCAACCACGCCCAGGCTCAGCTAACATCCAGTTCCGAGGATTTGCTTCGCACTCCCGCGCCTAGGCGCCATCATAGCTACGCCTGGGAGCCGATTTCACAACACTTACCACGGTTTAAGGCTATTTATGTACATTTAGAGACCGAATTGGACAAAGTTTCCTTCTACAAAGTTGTAGATCTATGTCTTAGCTTCACTTGGGAACTTGCATCATCCAAATCGGAGTTCTTTGGAGAGATTTATGAAGGAAATACGATTGTTGCGCAGGAAAGCAAGAAAGCTGTCTAGACTTCGCACATCCGCGCCTAGACGCCAAAACACCCACGCCGGGGCGCCGATACCTCCGACATTTGATTCCTTTTAGCCAAACGTTCAGCATTTTAGGTGGAAGGGAATCATTTAAAGCCAAGAGGTCAGCACATGTGTTGAGGGGGTGCCTTAGTTGTATATCTTGATTGGCATGTTTTATAGGAATTGTTTATTACATGCTTGATGGGTTTTTGAGTTTAAAAAGGGGAAGAGAGTCTAAAAGGAGAAAACACAAGGGGGAGGGCAGCCGGCCATCATCCTTCCCCCATCAATCATTCATCATTTTCAATTCTTCACCAATCATCATTCTTTGAAGTTTGCTAGGAATAGGAAGAAGGAAAAGAGCTAGAGATTTGAAGCCACAATCAAGGATCCATCTTGAATCACACTTGAGGGAGTTTTTAATTGTTTTTCATTACATTTTATGCTCATGATTATGTATATGACAACATTAGATTCTTTTAAGCCATTGATGATGAGCTAATTTTGTAGAACTAGGGCCATGTAAGGCCAAATTGTGATTTATACTTATAATAGAGGATTGTTGTGATTACTTTTATATTGTTATGTGATGTGAATTTGTGTTTTTTGCCTATCTTGCATATACTTGATCACTACATGTTAGAATCTTATGCCTAGGTTAATATTTCGGGAGAAAATGGACTTAGGGTGCAAGAAATTCACATCATGACCCGCAACTAATGAGGAATTGCCCTAGACATAGGTAAAGATTCCCGGGTGAAGTTATTCGATTCTAATCGAGTGAACTCTAGTACGTTAATGCATGTTTAGTGGTTAGATTTCCGGATAGGAATATTTGGGAAATCACGATCTAAGCATAGGAGTTTATACGCGAGACATCGGTTATTCTCTACCTTAGGAGTTTTCACCATAACAATATAAGAGTAATTCTCCAACAAGAACCTTTATAAGTATATTTGATCAATTTGGACCTAGCATGTGCCTTAGTCTCTCTTTATAGTTTGTGTAAAATCAATTGTGTAATCTTGTTCTTATTGTATGCATTTTACCTCTAATTTACTTTAATTATATTTGTTCTTTATCATTACAAATCATAAACTAAAATTCAAGTCTCCGTGGTTCGACAACCCGGACTTTTCGTCCACACTTATGACTACACACGGCTAGTGCACTTGCTATCATAGCACGTTAGTTATTAGCGTGTCAACGCTTGTCAAATGGGAAAACAAGTTAAATCATCTTTCAAGAGAAAACCTCATCTACCTATATCTAGAATACTTGAATTACTTCACATGGATCTATTTGGACATGTTCAAACGATCAGTGTGAGCGGTGAAAAATGTACTTTGGTGATAGTAGATGATTTCTCTCTATTTACTTGGGTGGAATTTCTTTCATTCAAAGATGAAACATGAGACAAGTTAACAAAACTTATTCGGCAACTTCAAACATTGAAAAATCTTAAGGTTGCAAGAATAAGAAGCGATCACGGTACTGAGTTTACTAACAAGATTGTTGAGAAGTTTTGTGCAGAAAATGGAATACATCATGAGTATTCAGCTCCCAGAACTCCCCAAAAGAATGGTGTTGCTGAGCGCGGGAACAGAACACTCAAGGAAGCCGCTCAGACAATGTTAGCAGAGTCCAAGCTTGCTCCTAGGTTTTGGGCCAAAGCGATCAATATTGCTTGTTACACTCAAAACCGTTGCATGATCAACAAACAGCATGGGAAAATTCCATATGAACTGTGGAAGGGACATAAGCCAAATGTTTCATATTTTTACGTCTTTGGTTCTAAATGTTTTATCCATAATAATGGATCCCAAAGCCTAAAGACATTTGATCCTAAAGCGGATAAGGGAATCTTTCTAGGCTACGCCAAGAACGGAAAGAATTTTCGCATCCTAAACAAGATCAAATCAAAGGTTGAGGAATCTATTCTTGTTGTTTTTTATGATGCTAACCAAGTAAGAATAATGTAAATGATGTAGGAGTTGAAGATCTGTGTCATCAAGCGTCTAAGATTACCATTGATGATGATAGTGACGACGATGATGAAATCTCAGTGCCACCTCCTAAGATTACTCGTGAGGTTATTTCGGATAACAATACAAGATCTGTTGATGATCATAAAGAGAATGATCATCAAGAGCGAACAAGGATCTGTGAACTTGAAGCGCCTACGCAAGAAGGTAGTCAAGCGTCTGATCGTCAAGCGCTTGTTCAACCTCTTAAACCTTTCCAACCAGATAGACTTTGGCTAGGTGATCATCCACCTGAACAGATTATTGGAGATATTGAAGCGCCTGTTAGGCCTAGAGCCGCTACATTTAACGAGGCTATGTTCATAAGCTTTCTATCTCAAACGGAGCCTAAGAAAGTGGATGAAGCACTAAGTGACCCAAGTTGGATTGAAGCCATGCAAGAAGAGCTAAATCGGTTTAAGCGTAGTAAGGTTTGGACGCTAGTACCAAGATCAACTCACTAAGGAGTTATTGGAACTAGATGGGTTTATAGAAACAAGATGGATGAGAATGGCATTGTGATAAGGAACAAAGCTAGACTCGTAGCTCAAGGATATTGCCAAGAAGAGGTTATTGACTTTGATGAGACATATGCTCCTGTCACCCGTCTTGAAGCAATCCGCATGTTTCTAGCGTATTCAGCGTTCAACGGGTTTACGGTATATCAAATGGACGTGAAGAGTGCCTTCCTGAATGGTAAACTCCAAGAAGAAGTATATGTGGAGCAACCACCAGGATTCATCAACAACCATGGCAAAGGTATGGTTTACAAGTTAGACAAAGCACTTTATGGGCTTAAGCAAGCACCCCGAGCATGGTATGATACTCTCTCTATTTTCCTTATTGGTAAAGGCTTTTCAAAAGGCAGCGTTGATACAACGTTATTTAAAATTACCAATGACGAAGATATTCTCTTAGTCCAAATTTATGTTGATGATATTATATTTGGTTCTTCTAATAAGCGTCTGTGTGAGAAATTTTCAAAAATGATGCAAGAACAATTTGAAATGAGCATGATGAGTGAATTAACTTTCGCCTTAGGATTACAAGTTAAACAACTCCCTAATGACATATTTATTAACTAAGCTAACTATACAAGAGATATGATTAAGAAATTTGGTATGGAAAATGCACCATCTTCAAAAATTCCACTGAGCTAAACGCTTAAGTTAGATAAAGATGAAAGTGGGAAGAAGGTTGATATCACTAATTATAGAGGTATCATTGGATCACTTTTTTATCTTACTGCTAGTAGACCTGATATTATGTTTTCGGTATGCATGTGTGCACGTTTTCAAGCTGATCCTAAAGAGTCACACTTAATTGCTGCTAAGAAGATCCTTAAATACCTAAAAGGCACACAAAATGTGGGCTTATGGTATCCAAGGGACTCTCCTTTTGAACTAATTGGTTGTTCAGATGCAAATTTTGCAGGTTGCAAAATAGATCGTAAGAGTACTAGTGGTACATGTCAATTTCTAGGTGATAGGTTAGTTTCATGGCATAGTAAGAAACAACAATCGATAGCTACCTCTACAGCCGAAGCTGAGTATGTAGCTGCATGAAGTTGTTGTGCACAAGTGTTATGGATGAGGCAACAACTTAGAGATTATGGTATAATCCTAGGTCCAACCCCCATTCATTGTGACAACCAAAGCGCTCTAGCCATGACACAAAACCCTATTCTGCATTCCAGAACCAAACATATTGACATTAGATGCCATTTTCTTCGTGACCATGTCCAAAAGAAAGATATCTCCATGCACTTTATTGGAACTGACAAACAATTGGCATATATCTTCACCAAAGCTCTCAATGAAAAACGTTTTCTCACTTTGACAAGTGAATTAGGTATGATCGATCTAAATGCTTAATCATTATGCATCATATTTTTTAGACATATAATTTAGGGGGAATCGACTTTATTTATGTCCAAAAGATCTTTGAAAAGTTGTTACAAGTTAACAAATTTAGGGGGAACCTTAAAATTGTACTTCACCTTAACTATAAGCGTCAATGATCAAAAACTTTCATATGCATGATCATCAACGCTCAGAATTATTTATGCATCATATGTTGGACGCTCAAACATAAAAAGATTTTGATCTCAAGCGTCAACATAAACTTTACAAGTGGTATTTATTAAGCGTTGAAATTATTCCCGTTAACACTTACTATAAAAATTGGTTATAAAATTCATGCATAAACTTTACACGCTTCTTGAAGCAGTGGATAGACTCAAAGAGTCTATGTTGTACTCTATCTACACGCTTCTATCACATCAAACTGGCAGGTAATCAAAACTTTTCAAAATGACAGTTCAGAGATAGCACTTGTCTGTGTACGTGTCAGTGTCCCATCAGGCGCGTGTGCTACACTCTGCAAATACCAAACGTTTTAAAAAATTTAACTCGGATGTCAAATCTTTATATATGGGAGTTACCAAATGTAACTTCTCTCTCTTACACAAAACTCGCGTCCACAGTTAAAACTATTCATGACTGAGATTAAATAACTTTACACGTGTCTACATCTTATTGAGACGAGAGAACAAAAGTTTCAATATTTTCCTACTGTGTCTTTTAAAACAAATTTTTTGCAGAAAATTATTTACTTTACTCTCTGCAAAATTACTCCACAAATTTTACTCTCTTTCTCTCTCTCTCAAAGCAAAAGAAAATCTCAGTTCATCCCTTTCACTAAAATGGCACCAAAGAAATCTACTGCTACTTCTGCCGAGCCTACCATCAAGGTTACTGAAGGCCTTGTTGTCGACTGGAAATTCTTGTATGAACAACCTCAGATCACCCTGACAGATATGATGGACCTGGTAACCAAGGCTGAACTCAAAACCTTCTTGACTCAATACTTCTATTTGTTTCCAACGGAAGTTGACACCTTCTGGAAAACTGCTAAACTCGCGGAAGACAGGAAGTCAATCTCTTGTCTCATTCAAAGTGGGATCAAGTCAATTCGTAGTTCTGTATGGGTTATACTCTCAATTCTTGCCAGTGGATTTTTCTGGAGAGAGCAGATAATGATCTTTTCCCAGCTCCTCTAAGGTATTTATATGGAGCTGGGAGTGGGCTATGGGTCGTGGGCTTAATTCTATCAACAGCCCATCGGGCTTAGTAATTAACCTCTTTATTGGCTTTTAGACTAATAAAATAGCCTAATTTCTCTTAGAGGGTCGTCAGCCCTTTTTGGGCTTGACTAGTATACTACCCATGGATTTTAACCCATGGGGGACGGCCCGGCCTGAGCCGGAGATACGTGTAATTACTGTAATGCCCTTAAATATTTTTGGTGTACATCATATATATTATCAAATCATCAGTGTTGATATATTTATTTTCTCATTTCAGTGTCTTGGAATACGTTATCGTTTATTTAATTAAGGAAGAAAAGCAGACATCTATCCAATCTATTTTTTTGTGTGCACATTGCCCCTCAACCTATCAGAATGAGCACCCGACACCTTCACCTTTGGTGGATGTTGCATTTAACCACCTCTGATCGGATCGGCGAAATCTTAGGAAATACTCCTTCACTTACCGACGCACGTGCCACAGGCCTAGCATGAGTAAGGGAAAAATCATCACTTGGGAGACAAAGTGCTATGCATATCATAGGATAAGGGGGTTCCACTAAAGCTTCTAAACTTTTATAAATTTAAAGTTTGAATTTAAATTTGAATTTGTATAATATTTAATGTTTCCTTTTATATTTTTAGTTAGAAAATATTGACCATGCCCTAGAAATAAACTGACAAAATAATATGAAAAACCCAAAAAAAAAGAAGGCAAAATTCAGAAAGATAAAACAATCAGAAAAATTAAAAGAATACGAAGAAGAAAAAAAATTGAGAAAATCAGTAAAAATTTATAAATCAAATCACGAAGAATTAGAAAAATATTAGAAAAGCTGAAAAAATAATAAAATTAAACCAGAAAAGTGAAGGAAAACTCAAAAAGTTTCTGAAAAATTCTGAAAATAAAAATATCAGAAAAATTTGACATGGTTTAGGGGAAGAAGAATGCGAGGGAAGGGGTAAAAAATTACAAAAAGAAGATGAAAATTAGGGATCAAAGCAAACAACCCCCTATTTTATGGTCTATTGAGCACTTTATCACCTGAGTGACGATTTTGCATTTGCTCATGTCAAGTGTGTGGTACGTGCATGGGAAAGCGAAGGAATATGATAGTGTCAGGTGCCCGATGAGCCATCTAGTGGCTTGACCATTAGATTGTAAACACTATGACAGTCTTAGTTTAATATTATATAGAATTTATTATGGGCAACCTTTTTCTTTATCGCATATAGTTTCATTAATTTAGATAAAGATCTCACATATCACTTATAGCTACGGAACAGTCGCGCACGCGGGGAGTGGCAATTTTGGAATGCTCTCGATGTTTGTGATCCTAAAACCTTGTTCCAAGTCATAGAGACAATGAGATATGGGATATCATAGTCTCATCAAGACTTGTTTGTGAATATAACATTCTCATGGAAGAGTGTCTTGTTCCATGGGCAACGACCAAGGGGTCAGTGCATGCACAAAGATCCATACTTAGGTAAGTATGAGATTGAACAACCCTGTTAGGATTTCTTGTTGGTTCGGTGTCGAACTTGGAATCCTACGATTAATGTAGGTGTGATATTAGTCCTCTGACCCGAGATGTCATGGCTGGGATGTGTGCTACCCTCTACACTTAGATATATTCATTATTCCAAGAGAATCATCAAACAACATATGTTGGTTGTAGTCTGGTAGTATGACGAAACAGGTGACACTAGATAAGGGATCCATCCACGACTAGCTGGTATTTCCTATGTTGTTGTGTAAGCTGAATGATCGATAAAAGTCTCTAGTTAGAGTTGTGTCTTAAAAGTGGGAGTGGGGTCCCTACTTAGAAGACCAAATCATTAGTGTTCCAACACAGTCATAGATTCTGAGTATTAGGGTTTCGACCAGTGCCAAACCCTAGACTACAGATGGAAAAAAAGATGAAAGAATTCAAGTTAGATGAAGATCATAACTTGGAGAGGTTTGAAGGCTACGTTACTAGACATCGAACCATGACCAATAAGTGCCTTGAATTAATATAGTGAAATTAATTCGATGTCTAATTAATTATTTCGCGAAATAGGTAATTAATAAAATGTGGAGTTTGTCTAGCCTTTTGGGGATATGATCTATTGCCAACTTATTAATGAGCCTAAAGGGTCACGCACTTAACTTAGTGTAGCACCTACTGGTGGAATTAATTATTTGTGAATTGATGGAGAATTAATTAATAGAAATTAATTAAGTGGTCTTAATTAATAAAAGTCTTATATATAATATTGAAATATTAAATTGTGATAAGACTAATTAAGTAATTATGGTCTAATTAATTAAAGAAAATGAATAAATAAATTAAGGGTGCTTAATTAATATTTAGTCTTGTAATTTAATATGGTGGATTAAATTAAGACATGGCCAATTAATTAATTAGTGGGCTAATTAATTATACATGGACTTGATGTAAACGAAAGAAAGAAGCCTATCAAGGTTTTGTAACCCTGGCAGTAGACACCAAAGTAGGCGCCCAACTGAGGATAAATAGATCCTCAGTAGGCACCTAACACATGACTTTGTCAGACAAATTTTTGTCTTCTCTTTTCTTCTCTCTTTCTGCATTAGAGCCTATACACAATATTCTACCCCTTTTTCCATAAGCCAAAAAGTTTGATTTCTCTTAGCTAGCACTGATAGAGAAGATCGAGGGTGCGAACTAAGGTATGGATATATTTAGAGATGTTGTTCCAAGTAGGAGCGTTAGAGCAAACGAGACAAGCAAATGAGAAAAAAGAAGCATTGGTTTTTCCTATGTTTTGATGTAATTAACAATAAGTTCAGCCAGAAGAACTTACCTTGGTCACACCAAACAAAAGCTACATCACGCGTCATTGTAAGTTCCTTTTAAATTGAGTGTTTTTTTATAGAGAATGTAAATAAATGATATAAATTTTGTAGGAGACGTTTTAAAAAGCATATCTGGAATACACCATCGGGTATACAATTAGGAAGGCCACACTGGAATAACTGTTTTCCTACCAACAGGAAAAAGAGATAGACAATGGGATCTTTATTTGTCTCTGGGCTGAGTGCCTCTCAATAGACACTCCGGCATTTTGGCAATTCGATAAACAAGTTAAACTAGATGTGCATCGAGCATGTATGGCCTTGACAATTTTGAACAATATTGAAAATGCTCGAAATTAACAATGTGTTGGATGAAATAGTTTTTAATTTTTTTGTATTTGGGTTTTATGTGTAAAGTTTGATATTTATTGTACATATTTACTGCATCTTTAGTCCAAAATACTGCATTTTTAACTTAACATAGTCAGTCTCCCATACTGCAGCCTAAAATACTTAATGTTTACTTTAACCATACTTCCAACTAAACACACTGGTACTTTCCATTGACTATCACAATGCTTCTTTGCCTTTGTACCAATACTTCCTTTCAGTTGCCATAC
Organism: Buddleja alternifolia; assembly: GCA_019426215.1. Classification (NCBI taxonomy): domain Eukaryota; kingdom Viridiplantae; phylum Streptophyta; class Magnoliopsida; order Lamiales; family Scrophulariaceae; genus Buddleja; species Buddleja alternifolia. Next base: position 23,817,612 of record CM033390.1, on the reverse strand, counting down.
TTCTAACTAAAAGTATTAGTAATTCCCAAATAGTGACCATACATCTTTGCCTGTGTGCCAATAGTTTTGGTTTTTGCTGTAGCAATACTTCCATCTAAATGCACCAGTATTTCCCATTGACTGTTACAATATTCCTTTGCCTTTGTACCAATACTTTCTTTTCGTTGTAGCCATACTTCCAAATAAATGCACCGGCACTTCCAATTGACTGTCACAATACTTCTTTGCCTTTGTGCCAATACTTCCTTTTGTCGTAGACATACTTTCAACTAACTGCACCCACACTTCTTGATGGGAAAATTAGGCCAATAGCACCTTTTTAAATAAGACATTAAGGGTCTAGCACCTAAACACCAAAATTTTAATTGTCTAGACCCTAAAATTTGCATTTTAGTCCCTCAAATTCACAAAGCCAAGCCACTATTTTTGACCAAGTCAAAATGCCCAAAACCAAGCAAAAATTGACACATGGCAAGTAATATTTATTTTCTTAGTATATATGCTTTGTTTTTATTTTCAGATTGGTCCCTTTATTTTCTTGTAGAATTATATAAACCCATGAGAGTAATTATACATATTGAAAGAAAAGGGAATCCCAATCCGCTTTTATAAATCTGTATAAAACTCTACATTTGCACTCATAATTTACTTTTATTTTACATGCATGTACCCGATAACATTTTGAACTCCTTTATTGATTGTCTTAATACTTTAGAAAAGTTAGATTATAATAATCAGGAATTAATATTAGACTTACGAAATCAATTAATAACTAGGAGAAATAATTGGGTTAATACTTATTTCAACACACCACCTATAGCACGAGATCATCAAAGCTATATTAAATTTCTTTTAGTTTTAAATATATTAATAGTAGTCTTTTATTAAGAAAAATAGATCTTTCTAATTATAAAAGTTTAGAATATTTAGATCTAGAATATAGTTTAGCCAATAGAACTATAATCTCTTTAGATAAACATAAATTTATTTGTAGATTTGATTCGAGCTTTAAACATAATTTACATTCAGAAAACAAACACTTAAATAGTTTAACAGATTTATTTATATCGCTAGCATCGAACTTAGAATTAGAAAACACTAAGTTTGATAAAACCTTAGAATCATTAAAAGAAGCTATTTTAATAAATAGAGAAATAATAAAGAAGGGTGAAAATAATAATTTAGATTATATTAAACAATAATCTGAGGAAACTTTAAAAATTATTAAAAAATATAATAAGTTTTTCCCTACTAAAAACGAAATAATAGAGTTAAAATATAATTTGGAAAAAAATAAGCTAAAACATATAGAAAACGAAACCAAGAAACTCTAAGCCAAGTAATAGAAAAAATAAATTAAGTTGAAGCTCAAAATTTAGAAACAAGTAAAACTTTAAAAAAAATAGAACGGATAGTTAGCGGATGAATAGTATAGAAAATAGATTAGAATATAAAAGAGCCATTGTACTAGCAAATAAATACCTATATACGAAAGAAGGATTTACTACCTATCAAGGAACTAGTAATTCAGATAAATTATATCCTAAACTTTGGAATATCCAATTTGCTTTAATTTTACAAATATTTGAAAGGCTAGACAAATTAGAAAATAAACTAGAAAAATTAAGCACTAAAATAGACACTGTATCTCAAGTAATTAAAGGAGATTTACAAGATAGTATAGAAGAAAGATTAGCAAATCTAGCAATAGACGAGTCTGAAAAACCTAAAAAATATATATATTGGTAAAAAATGTTGAGATCATTCAGTGGTACTAGTAGAACTATAAGTGAATTAAGTAGTAAAGAAAAAGAGAAAGGGAAAATACGTAACACTTTTACTAAAAGAATGTTTAGAGGATCGGGAAGTCAAAGCTCAGCTAGAGAAGTAGAGTTGGAAGAAATAATAGATGTAGAAGAAAATCTTAATTTGTATAACAACAAAGGAATAGATAAATTAAAACCTAAAACATTATACAAAGTAGGAAAAATGGATTTTAGCACACATTTAATCAAGAATTTTGGAGAAAAAGAAGTTAAAGTTACAACAAATGCTGAAAATATAAGCTTGGTTAGCCCAGAATGTATAAAGCAATTAAAACAGTTAAAACAAAAATATATACATTTAGGATTAATTATTGTGGGAATAAAAGGATTAACTAGAAAAGGAACCGGTGGAAAGGTTTTAGTTTTATTACTAGATAAAAGTTGGTCTGATGCTAGGAGAGCAGTATTTGCTAGTATGGAAATAGATATGACTAATAATGTAGGAATAGTTTATGTAGCTCCAAATATGATGAAAAGTATTAAAGATATTAATAAAATTACTATAGGGTTACAAACTAGAGGATATGAAACATATGATGGTAACAACTTAGTAGTTTCTATAGCGTTTTTAGGAAGAGTAACTAATAATAGTTTTCCTCAATATAAAATTAATATAGACGGAATAATAGATGGTTTAGCCTCAGTAGGAGTAAAAATGATTAAACCTTTAAATATAGATAATAGTGATTTAAATGGAGAAGAATGGGAATTACCCAAACACCTAGAAGAAAATGAGACTGTTAAGATTCCAGGAGAAAGTGTAATGTATACAAATAGTAGAGGTCAAACTTCTATTTGATTTATTAATTATCAAAACCAAGATCCCAAAGAAAACTTAGAAGACTTAGAAGAAGAAACTGATAACGAAACTGAAACAAGCTACATGAATATTATAGAAGAAGAAGAAATTAGAATAACTAGTAGATTTGCAAATTGGGAAATAGTATTTGACGTAGAAAGCGAAGAAGATGAAAAGGAGGAAAATATAGAAGAAATAGAGGAAGAAATTAGACAATTAGAGAGTCAGCTAAAAAATGATTATAGACCAAAAAATATGGAAGAAATATTAAGAAAGAATTTCGAGATATATAATTTAAGAGAATTAGTAGATGAAATGTATTTTGAAGCAATGAACTTAGATATAAATTTAGAATCAGCTAAAGAAGAATTTAAACAACATTATAATATTGATTTAGCAGATGATATATGTTCAGGAAAAGTAGAACTTAAAAATTTCTTCAAAGAAAAAAGGTAGCAATGAAATAGCTTTTATGGTAGATAGTCAAGCAAGTACTAGTAGTAATAGAGGAAAAAGAACTAGAGTAGAACCAGATTATAGTGAAATTCCGGCTAGAAATGTGAAAATGAGTGGTAGACCAGAATGGAAAAGTCCAACACATGAATATGGATCAACCCAACCAAATAAATATATAGGATCAAAACAACCCATAGGAAAAACCATGAGTGGAACCATGTTAGTAATTGAATTAGGAAGTCCACAAATGTGGCCAGAAGAAGTAAATATATGGGAACAATGTGTAATAAAACATTGGGAAATAAACAAAAAAGTAGATATGGACATGTTTAACTTTTTAGAAACATGTTTAGGACCTACAGCATTATCTATCTGGCAAAGTAAGAAGAAAAAAGATCCTAATAGAATTAATGAAATAAAAGCTTTAGAAAATAATCCTTATAATTTTACTAGTTTTATTAGAACTTTAATAATAGGAATAGATCCAGGAAGAGAAAATACATTCATACAAGATACGGCACTTAGAAACCTAGAACAACTCACTATAACCGATATGAAATATGTTATACCTTTTAGTCAGAATTTTACAAGATTAATAGGAGAAACTAATAAAGCATTTGATGAAGAATTATGTAATAGATATTTTACGAAATTACCACAAGATTTAGGAAAAAGAATACATGAAGAATGGGTAAAAAAACAATGGTAATCTTACAGGATTAGATATAGGACCTAGAGTACAATATAAATTTTTTATCAAGACCTATTAGTCCAACATCAAAATTTATCAGCCCATTTAACGAACCCAAGACAAATACATGTCCCCAAAAAAATCAAGGATAAATGCTACCAATTCTTTTCGGTCCGAACCTTTTATTATCCCTGTCACACAGTTTTAACCTTTCCAGAAGAAATACAACACCTGACATGGCAGAAAGTAGAAGATAGTTTTTATGTAAGGATGCTAAAAGTAGCTCAAATCCTCATCATTCAGCAAATAGAAGGAATAAAGCCCTTAACACATTTATTACAATGGAAAGGAGAGCCTATTCTCCATGAAGGAACGTTAAAATTTTATACAATCAAGTATTTTTCATGGCCTAATGTTCACATAGACGCTTCACTGTTCAGAGAAGGATGGATAGATGATACTTTTATCAGCATTCAACGGTTATTAGACTATGGTTTTGTATCGAAAATATTTATATCTGATCCAGATCAAGTAAAACATTTAGGCAGGCAAATTTTAGAAATAGTCGATTTTTCTTTCAGCCAAAGAGCTTTCAATCTTCGTTTGGACGTATCATCATTACCTCCAATTTGGAACACTACAGGAGTAGAATTGGGTCATTCTTTTATAAAGGTAAATGAAAATTATGAAAGTTGGGAACCAGCCAAGTCAAAAATGTTCAGACTATGCCATGTAGTATCAACCCCTTTAGCAGACGCAGAAGAACTCAAGCTAGCTCTGGAAATAAGAAGAAAGGCACAGCGACCATATATGAGACCAAATATGGATTTATCACCAGATTATCAGCTAATTTTTCAAGCACCACATCAGAGTATTTTTATTCCAACAAGCGCCAGATGTAGATTCAGTGTTACAACATTAGGAAAGAAAGTAACACCTAGCTTGGAATATCAGCCCAAGTATAATCCAGATTTAGAAGGAACTAGCCGAGATTCATACTAGAAGACAAAGCTTCAACATATTCAGCAATAATCCACCATCTTCAACATATGAGCAATAATTTAGCATCAGGACAAAAGCATTGGATTCCAAATAAAGGCCATAAATTCAGGAAGGACAATAATTTGTAGCAGTATTAAAAGCAGCAAAAATTTCAACTTTGGGAGCAGTAAAGGATCAATAATGCAGCAAACAGACGAAAAGCTACAGCAAAAATCAGACCACTAGCTTCAATAATGGCACTATTTGTTCATGATATTTACTGTACATATAATGGCACTGTACATATTTACTGTTCACGATATGCCACCTATGTACTTTTTTACTGTTTAAAGCACTATTTGTACTGTGTGTAATAATGGCAGCTGTGGATGCCAAGTTTTTCTTCAATTTGTTGTAATATTTTTCAGATCTGAGGCCTATAAAAGGATCTCTCCCCTCATTGTAAAAACTTGCACCTTAACATTCTCCAACCCACACTTCTTGGTTGCTAGAGAATCTCTTATCCTTTCTTGTAATAAAATATCTACTTTGTGTGCAAAAATCTTTTGTAAGTTTTTATGCTTTATTAGTATGCATAGTGAGTAGTTTACCCCTAGGGACGGGATTCTCCTACTATTTAAAAATGTTATAGCTCTCTAATGGTCAAAAAATACAAAAACATTAAAAATTCAAAAATATTAAATATGCTTAAAAACCAAATAAAAAATAAAAAATGATGATGAACAGTAGTAACATTCTACCCTTTCATCGTCTCAAAAATATGTTTCAGCTGTAAAAATTATTGTTTTCAATAATATCTGATACTGCTTTGGGAAGATTTTGTTTACCTTCTCGGTGTTACTGGTCGGGAGACAAAATGTGCGGGATAATTCCCCTCAGTGTGCAAGCAATCTGGTATTAGAGTTTGAGTATTCTGAGTATACTCTGTGGTCGCAGTTTAATCTGATCTTCCACATCAGAAAGGTTTTCTCGAGTTATTCGAACAAAGTTCCTAAGTTTGAATTATTAAATAAGTTAAGAATATATTTTGAAATTCAAAAGGGTAAGAGAGGTACTTTACTCCAGATCTAACATAAGTCTTCGTTGATGAAGCAATCGGATTTACGAAGCAACCCTCTTACATGAGAATTTCAGAATAGAATGCTTAACTCTTTAAATAATAAGAATTCAGTAATAGTGTTCATTTTAAATTAATTTCGTATGCTTTTGTAAAGTTTTATTTTATAAGGACCAAAGTTTAATGTCCTTAAAAATTACTGGACCCATGTGCAATTAACAGAAAATGGCTACAGGAAGAGGGGGCTATTACCTTAATAGAAGTTGCAAAAGGGGCTATTTGGCTAAATGTCTCCTTCCTGATGACTGTCACAATGATTCATTTCCTATGTGACAATTCTTTCTTTTAAGTGTAACTAGTAAGTGTTTTCACTTGTACCTTCATTAAACAAACTATATACCTAATAGATGAAACATTTGTACTGTGAGAAAGTGAAACATAAATCTAGGTTCTCAAGGGTATCTTTGATGAATTAATGCATATTTTGCTCCGAATATGTTGTTTAATGCACTTTCAGGGAAATATAAATGAATGATATATAATATGCCTAAGTATAATCATGTGTATAAATATTTCAAAACTACAAACTCACTCACACAGAGTCAAGTGATCACTAATAGTAGTATAGATACACATCAAGTTTGTGAAAGATATGTAACTTTAACGATTTCATGCATAATTTGCACTACGCATGATGTTTAATGCAGCCTTGAGATATTCTAAATACATACATTCATGTGTAAAATACTTGTCTTAATGGGCTTAGGGTTTAGGGTTTAGGATTTAGGATCTAGGGTATGGCTACTTACTTGCCCGGCTACCAATACTACCAATTCTCAGAAATCATACTACGTGATATGTGTGGGTTTTACATCAATAAGAATATGCAATATAATATATGAAAATATAGTATAAAGCATGAATATAATATAAAAAACACAAGATGTATGTGGTTCTATCCAAAATCAGTCCTACGTCCACGGGGGTAAAGAGTTTGATCCTTTATTTATTGTTGGAGTTGGTATTTATACAAGAATTTGATTGGGGGTTGAAAAGGGTAAGTCAACTATACTAAAGATACATTTGGTAATAGGAATTAATCATAGGAATAATTGCATAAAATTCCCCTGTGTTAATGTAAAATTGCAAAAAAACACCTCTAACACCTCTGCTCAAACCAAGGAAACGTGGTGGTGCAGCGATTCCCAAAGAAGAGCGTGAGCGACTTCTTACCGAAGGATTTGTTCGAACCGATGATGAAGAGCAAGCGTCTTCGTCTTCATCATCATTGGAAGAAAAGGTGGTGGTTAAGTGACCAAAATGAAAAATCACCTTGAAAGTCGCTGAGCCATCTAAACCAACAAAGAAACAGAAGTAGAAGCAGGAGCCAAAGAAGAAACATAAGTCTCCTAAATCTCCATCCCCACCTCCAGCGTTTATCTTCCCTCAGGAAGTGGACGAAGAGGTAGAAGAAGTACCGCTTGCCCAAAGGCGTACTCCTCTCTCCACTCTAGCTGCATCGACAAGATCTCCAGCAGAGCCAGCGCTTGAAGAACAAGCGAGTGTTCCACCTCCGCCTGACGCTGCTCCAGAAATCAGCTCAGATCCTAAAGCCTATGCTCAATCTGAAAGGCTTTCTAGTGTTCAGGGTAAGTACTTGTGCAAAGGAAAAGTATTTTATCCTTTCCTCGTTAGTTTCTAAGTCTCTAACGCTAGGATAAAATTCTTTCAGCCAAGTGTGAAGCAAATATTCAAACTGTTCTCAACACTCATGAGGATTTGCATATTCCAATCCGTGCTGATCCTATCACTTCTTTTCTAGATTTAGATCCAGAAGAAGTTGTTTCGGAGCCTGAGGAAACTGTACCAACTGTTGAAACAGATCAAGCTACTGACAAAGTCAATGATAGTCCTCAAGGTAAGCGTTGTAGTATCTTATTTGTAATTTCTACTTAGTAGAAATTTTGCTTGCTTTTCTCAAACGCTTACATGTATCAGCTCAAGATGCACCAGACGCTGATGCACCTTCACCTTCCGAGATTCCTATTGAATTGGATGTGGATATGGAAGCAGTTGTGGATATCGCTAAGGAAGTAGCCCATGTCCTTCCTGACGCTGATACATCTCCAGTCAGTGAAGCGACTGAGCATGCTGAGCGGTCGATAGAAGTGGCCCCTATCCCAACAAAATCTATTGCCTTCGTTCCCACTCCAACCGGATCGTCTCCCCGTGTCATAGAATTTTTCCTCGCAGATACAATGCAGACGTTGAGTTCTACTATGCCGCTCGAGAGCTTGACACCAGGCAGTTAGTCGAAATGGAGATCAATTTTCAAAATACTCTCCCTAGGACTGATGTCTCAAATTCTGACAAGTTTAAATTCTTCGAGCGATTCTCCGATCTAGGTCTTTACAATCTTGAGCAACTCCAATCTCGACTTGAGTATATTCGGCGACCAGCGTTTAACACGACAGAATTTGACAAGAAACGTTTCAACTTTACTGGCCATTCTGAAGAATCCTTTTATCCCTTGCGCCAGAATAAAATAGTGATCAAGAATCCCCATCTGGGTAATTGGTCAAAGAATCCAGACGAAGAAATTCTTAACAGGATCGGATATTCCTGTTAGGTATATGCCCTAGATACCAATGAGGACAAATAGTTAGATTAGGGTATCTTATTATGTTGTACAAACTATTGAGAAGAAATTAATAAAGGCATTTATATTTGGTTCATATAAATCTTTACGGCATCTAAATAAGTATTGAACATATAGTCCATGTGAATAAAGGTTTGACTCTTTGCCCTTTATGGAATAAAGACGTGGCATGGGAAGAGTCTTACACCTTATCACTAAAAAGGGTTCGCAAGTCAATGAATCTTGATTGAGCATTAAGATTCAACTTGTATGACACATGCTCTGTCGATGAGTGCTAGTCGAACACTATAGGGATAGTGGGAGCAAGTATCATAGATATGTCAATGGAATTGACATATTCGAACATGGCTCGTAGTAATCCGATCACATGGGTATTTACTCAGTGACTGTCAATGATTGGATTACTGATTATAATAGTACGCGTGAGCCTTAGACCTGAGGGTTCATGATCAATGTGCTTGTATTATTGGATCTGTTACCAGAGTAGTTAGGCCCATATCACCCGTCGGTGGGGTCGACCTCGAAGTGCGATATCAATAAGACAAGTAGCAGTTGATCAGTGATCGCCAAGATGGGATTCACTGTCTCGATAGTAAACGAGAAAGTATCTTGTGCGATTATAGGCTAATGAAATTATAAGTCTTTGGCCAAAGCATAAACAACTAACTCGTGTGGGACATTGAGGGTAGTTTAGTAATTTCATTATGCTATAATCTAATGCACAGTATCAAGTTTAGTGAGTTTGACATTTTCCATGACTCTCACTTGATCGGAATACGTCAGTGAAGGGCTTATACTCATACGACATTTATGATCAAGAGGTTCGTAAAATGATTCATTCATTTCGTACTCAATTGGGTTACGATGTGAGTCCATGGGTCTGGCTAGGTGACACTCACATCCTTAGGTAATTCCTCCCTTTACCAATTGAGACGAACCTAAAGAGTCGCGCTATAAGAAATGAACGGGATGTATCTTTTGTGTAAATCTTTTAGAAAGAATTAAATGGACTGATTGATTTAATTAGATTAAATCAATTAATTAAATAGTTAATTTAATTAGATTAAATTAAATTATTTAATTAGTATATTAATTAATTGGAATTAATTAATAGTATATATTATATTTAAATTAGATTTAAATTAAATATATACAGGTGGACTAGAAATTAGACAAGCCAATTAAAAACCCACCCAGTCCATGGAAGCCCTAAAGGGGGCGGCCACTCTAGGGTTTGGAGTAGCCTCCAACTTGTTCCACAAGCTAGTTGAGCTTAAAAAGACTCCTACATGGAACAAACCCTAAGAGAGAAGTAACAAGCTAATTACACAACACAAAAGAAAAGAACTCTCTCCCCTCTCTCCTCTCTAGCCGTCCACTCTAGCAAGAAAAGGAGGAGTTTCGGGATCTTTGGAAGGTTCGTTTCGCGTGAAGCTTTAGAGATAGGAGCCCTTGGAGGATTGTTGTTCTGCAGAATCAGTTAACGAATCAAAAGGTAATTTTATTCATTCTAATTTTTCGCGAAACCCATGAAAAAATCATCAGATCTATTTTTGTGATCTACCGGTAGGAATCCTCGAGTCTTCCGCTGCAATTCTCTATTTTTACTATATGGGATTCCTAACAATTTCGCTGACCCCAAAATCGTCCTTTCTCCTCAGAACGCTCTATCCCCTAATCTTTTAAAACTGTGGAAAGGAAAAGGACCAGTTGTTGCTGAGCGTCCCAATCCCATTAACGCTTAGATAGAAGATGAAGCCCGAGAATACCTTGCAAGATTATGGGCTGAGGATTACGATGAAGAAACTGAACGCTTAGAAAAGTTTCTTGCAGCTAGAAAAGAACCAAAGAAAGCTGATAAACTTGGAAAGCGATGGATGATGGATACAGTCAGATGGGCTGAAGAGTTTGTTTTACACTTTTATACCCTTGAAGAACTCGTGAGATATCCATTCCTTTTTTAATTTGGAATAGAATACAGACGCCGAGGGTTTGCTACCTTTTTACTTAAACAGCGTCAGCATATTGCCTGAAATGTTAGCAATCTGCCAGTTTACAAGCAACCTATCGAGAGCTACATCCGTTAATAGCTAGCCTTATTTAGTCAAGGCGAACGCTATGTGTTTCACCCCTGCCAAGTGTTTGTTCAGCGCATCTTTCCAGATTTGAACGAAGAAGCCTCCACTAGTAAACAACCGCTTCTTCTAGGACAAAGTGAAATTTTTATCGATGTTGCAAATGAGCATGCTGAGTTTGCTAAATTCTGCAGAGACAGAAGAGCAGTGATAGAAAATGCACAAGCACTGGATATCACCTTCAACCACTATTCAGGGCTAAGCGACTTCCGAGGATACAATTTTCACCTTGTGCTCTTTTGTGAACAGAATGTTCAAGTGGCCAAGATTATATCGCTGATCAGGCCAGTGGACATAGAAGCAGCTCAAGCGCTGATGCCATTTATTTTGGACTACTTCATCTCTTATACTACAGGTATTGATCTGCCGGAAGGAGTGCAACTTGCACTAAGCAATGAAGAGCGCGAAGATGCTATTTTCTTTGTCCCGCAGACCACCTAATTAGTCCAAGGCACGTAATGGAAGCAATTAGCCCACTCTGGGTCATACCTGTTGAGAGTCCAGCACCTCAAATTGAAGTTATTGCATTAGAAGAAGAACAAACTCCTGTTGTGGAAGCTGCTCAACCCACAGACGCTAATATGCAAGATATTGTTCTCAGCCCTCCAGCAGTCGAGGTTCCACTTGAGGAACATGTTGTTCAAATTGACTCCGCAACTCATACGCTAGACTCAGCGATAGAATAGGTTCATGCTGACTTAGCCGCACAGCCTGAAGAGCCTATTATCAGACACAAATCTAAAGGCAAAGCTCCAGCAGTCTCAAGCTCTCACGGACCTGAGCATTCCTCTTTCGATTCATCAGATTCAGACTTTGACAGTGATCCAGAAGCTAAAGACATTAGAAAAGCAGTTCGACATTCTCTCAGCAATATAAAGGGTTCATGTTCTCGATTGGAAGAGCAAAGTACTTCCACGCTCAATCAAGTAGAAACAGTTCTCAAATCTGATATGCGAAATGCAAATAAGCTTACAATCTCCATGATGAACTCTATCGTTCCTCTCATCAAAGAGCTTTTAGACGATTTCAACCGGACACTTGCGCAGAATGCTTCAGCTGATACTGAGCGTCACAATTCCTCCAACCTCATCTCTTAGAGTATCGCTGAACAGATTACTCTCGTAATAGATGAAGTTAAGCTTCTCCGTAAGGATATAGCTGACTTAAAAACCTCTCTTGATGATGCCAAGAAGGGGGAAGAAAATAAAGAAAAGTCCAAGGCAATATCTAAAACAGATAATAAATACTGGCGATCAATGTTTGACGAGATAGTGAGCATAAGGAAGATGCTAACTAAAAAGAGAAAGCCAAGATATTATCTAGGAAGGTACTTGCTCCCGGAGTTGGACGTTGATTTTTTGGAAAGTATGTGATTTCATTCTTATGTCGGACCGCTTAGACGACCTATCAACTGGAAGCCATCCAACGATAGAAGAGAAGACATCTATTAAGACTTAATTCGTGAACTTGGTATTCCTCCAAGGGAATGGGTGGACAGGCTGAAGGAACTAAATGAAAGCGCTAGACAGCAAAGGCATGACTATGATGAACTCCAACATACCACCATGATAGACATTGATCGACTCCTCGTGGACTTAGCAAATGAGATCTACCAAAAAGAAGAAAGCATAAAGCGACAGAAAAGTTGAATTTTTTTTTATTTTTGTTTCTTATTTTCAATTATTCAATGTAAATCATCTATGCTTATCTCCCTACATAAATGAATGATTTATCACTGAAATAACTTGTTGAGGCTTAACTTTACTAACTTTCCAAATGCTAACTTATACTTATTTGGGCTTTTCTTTGAACTCTTAAATTATAAAAGAGTTATAAAAAGTTAAAGGTCTTGACATCATCAAAAAGGGAGAAATTGTTAGGAAATTTCATGTTAGATGTTTTGATGATGACAAGATAGGATTTTATGATTAGACCCCAAAATATAATGTAAGTTTATATTTCATAGATCAATTGTATAAGCGTTTGAAAGTATGTAATTTTGTTAGGCTTGTAATTTTTATCCTTGTAGATTTTAGACTAAGTATTAGATACCAAATCGCTAATAGAATTCTAGGTGAGTCTATTAGAGAAGAAGTTGAAGATCAGCGTCTGATGTCAGAAGAAGATGAAGATTTATCCTTAGCGTCTGTCAAATGCTAAAGGACTATTTCAGGATTCACCGATCAAGCGCTCAATGCACTTTAGCGATCAGTATCAGACTGTCAGAATTTCAGAGTTTATAGCTGCTCCCGTCCAATCGGAACCAGCAAGATTTCAGGAATGTCAGATAAAAGGTATACTCACGCGCCACGTGAAAGGCACGCCCCTACATGTGTCCAACGGACATTATCCCAAGAAATGCCTATAAATACCTTACTTCCAACGAACCCTAAAAAGTTACACACAGACATACACACAAGAGAAATATACGTAAATACACAAGAAAACTTTGCTGAGAAAAAGCTTAGAAACTCCATAGCCAAAATCTTTCAAGCTTTTTACATACATTCCATACAGTCACAAATATCTCAAACATCTTCCAAAGAAGAAACCTAAATTCTTACTGAGATATTCCAAGTTGTTTGATCTTTCCAAAAACAAACAAACCCTTGTGATAAAACTCTCAACCTTTCATCTGAGTGACAAAGTTGTTGAAACCCCTTACAGGCAGTATTTCTGAGTGAGAGAAGTTTGTAGAAGATAATCTTCATTGGTGCTGAAATCTGTGTGATCAAGGAGCCCGAGATCATTTTCACCTCTTTACTATCTTGTAGAAGATTCTGTGTGATTCTTTGAAAATCAACTTAGTAGATTTCCTCCAAGTGAAAAAGGAGAAGGAGGACGTAGCTGGGATTACATCACCCAGTGAACCTTACAATTTCTTGTGTCATTTACTTTCATTATTGTCTTGTTTTACATTATTTTATCTGTTCTGAAAAAGACAAGCTAAATCTGATAAGCGACTATTTAACCAAAACGAACGCTAAAGCTTTAAAATCATTTCCGCTGTGCTAACCCTGATTAAGTGATCAAAGCGTTACCCTACTTTCGTAAATTGCAAAAAATCACTAAGTCTAAGTTATCTTCACTGAAGCGCCTGACCCAAGCGCTCAGCTCTCTAAGCGTTCTAGTCTTTAAAAGTGATACGAAATTTTTGAAGTCTAAAAAATCTTCAGGGTCTATTCAACCCCACCTCCCCTTCTAGACCCTTTCGTATGCCACTTGGGACCACCACTAAGGGATTTTCTGACCTGGTTGATGACAAATCTATAGATTTCTTTGTCAAGGAGTTTGACTGCTGTGCTGCACAGTTCAAGGCCAAAGGCTATCCTCCCGAAGGTGTTCCTAATGATTTCTTAGATCCTGAGGTTGCCCTAGAGGTTTCTGGTGCTGCTCCAGAGGTTCCTCCTCCTGTAGATCTGGTCATCCCTCCTGCAGCAGATCAGCGTGACAAAGTTGCTGCTGACCAGCCTGCAGGTGTTGCCGATCCTCCTCCTGATGCTGCTGCTGCCGGGGCCAAGCCCGCCAAGTGATTTCGAAAAAACATTTTAAAAATTTCTGATTTTGATGGGCATATGTAGCCGTTTGAACAATTTACATTTCAATTAGTTTGGTTTGGGCATATGTAGCCCTTAGACAATTTTTTTTCTGTTTTTGTTTTGCTAGACCTACTCCCGATTGGGGCAGGAAACTGCTTGGTTTTTATATCTACTATGATGCATATTAATATTTGTTCTGCGTGTGCTATTTGACTTACTTAGAAAAGTACTTACCTGTATTGTATGACCTCTCTTAAGATTTGATCTTACCTGCCATACTTCATAAAAATTTGGAAGACAAGCACAGCTTGGATTCGTTTTAAGGAAGTAAGTTAGTCTTTTAGATGTATAAATTTATATCCCCAGTATAAATCAGAAAAATGAAATGGAACAAATGATACAACGATACCTACATCGATATTCTCACTTTTCCATACCTACAGAGTTTGACATACAAGAAAAATTCTAAGTATTCCTTTCAAGGTCAAATAAACTGGTTAGATGTTAGGTTGTACCACCAAACCTGAACTGAGCTATAGCTGCAGCTTTATCTTGGGGCCTTGCCTCGAGTCAATCGTCAATTCTTAGTAACTTCTTGACACGTGCAATCGTGTGGACTTGCACTGTCACTATGCAATCATGGGGACTTACATCAAGATGAAACACCCTTGCTTTCTCTTATGCAATCATAGGACTTGCATCGGGATCAAACATCCTTGCTTTCTCTTATGCAATCATAGGACTTGCATCGGGATCAAACATCCTTGCTTTCTCTTATGCAATCATGGGGACTTGTATCGGGATCAAACACCTTTACTTTCTTGCAATCGTGGAGACTTGCACATGGGATCGAACACCCATCAACAGGCGCGTACAATTGCGGGGACTTGCAGCACAACTATGCAATCATGGAGACTTGCATTTATCACCTGCCTTATTACACCTTTTCCTCTCCTCCGTACACAAATTTCCTGAATGGGCTAGGGTGGCCAGCCCCTACCGCAAGTACCCTTCCTTATTTCCCACATTTCTCCGTACCTTCCCTCCTTATTTCTTCTCCAACCTTATGTCTGCCCTTTTCTCTTTGTCGCTCCAAACCCCAGTCTGCCTGGGACACGTCCCAGAACCATCCCGAAGATGATTCCTCACCCAGTCCCTCCTTATTTTCTCTTAGTATATGGCCTTCGGTGCGCCACCGATTTTACGCCTAGTGTCACGGGCCCCGGCTACTTACCCCAGTGGTACATTCCTAGTCCTCCTACTGCCTTCATTCCACCAACTACCCTTATTTCATATTTCAATCATCAATTTATACGTACATATACATCATACCAAATTTTTCATAAAAACAAATTCTTACTAGATCACCGGAGCTTTTCATCTCACCTTGCAAAGTAGGCATTATATTCTTAGGTATTACTTGAAAACAAAATCATATCCTTGATAAAAATATTAGTAGTTTCGTGAGTCGATACATCAAATCATAAAATAAAGCATATTGCGAATACTCAAATACAAATTTTTTTCAGATTTTGCATGTTCCATGGGCGAGGGAGTAATTTCCCTAGTTTCCTCTAGCTCATATGCTCCTCCAGCTAGCACCTTGACCACCTTGTATGGACCCTCCTAATTAGGGTCCAACTTCTTCATTGTGCGTACTGTTTTTACTCTCTTCAACACCAGATCACCCACTTGTAGAGATTTAGCCTTCACCTTTGCTCCCTGGGCCCGCATGATCCTCTGCTTGTATTGCTCTATCCTCAGGTATGCTTTGTCTCTACTCTCCTAGATTAGTCCAGCTCTTCCCTTAGTCGCTCCTCGTTTTGCTCTGGCTCAAAGTATCTGACCCGGTGGGTTTGTACCCTGACCTCTACGGGTATGATCGCCTTTGTTCCATACACCAAGTGAAAAGGACTCTCTCCTGTAGTAGACTTTGGGGTGGTCTGATACGACCATAACTGACACGAGAAATCCTCACGTGTTTGCATAGCAAGTGGACTGGTCGTGTGTAATAATAAAGTGGACAATAAGTCCGGATTGTCGATCCCACAAAGACTTGTATTTTAGACTTCTTGAATTTAAAGCAAGCAATAATTAAACTAAAACTAAAGATTTAAAGATTTTAAAAGCAACAAAATAAATTAAAACAAGAATTAACTAAAATATTATGGAAGCAAGATACAAGAAATAAGATGCCAAAATCAAGATAGCTATGGAATAGAGCAACTAAGACACATGTGTTGGCATAATTTAATTTATTCTTGTTAAAATCACGTTATCATATTATTAGACTACTGTTGCTTTGGTGGAAATTCCTTAATTAATTACTACCCGATGTCTCAGCTGTAATAATCCTATGACTAATTGACGGTTCTCTAAATATGTCTATCCGAGAATCAAATCATTAACCATGCATTCACGTTTTAGAATTTCCCCGGATGAATCCGGCTAACTGCACCCGAGAATCTATACCTATCCCTGGGAGCAATTCCTCTTGTTTTTCGGATGATGTGATGATTTCTTTGAACCTAATCTATATTCTCCCGAATGAATAAACTAGGCAAATTAGCATATGGTGATCAAACATATGATTGGAATTAAAGCACAAAAGCAATACACAAAGCAACAATAGAATTAATATGAAAAACACAATTTATAACTCAAATATCATAATTTATCCTCAACATGGCCTTAGTTTGAAGAATCTAATTCATCATAAAAGATAAAAGATAGAAAATTAAATTAAGATTCATATTCATAGACAAAAATAAATCTAAATCTAAGAAACTCCCTAGTATTTTTGAAGGATGCACTTCGATCTTCATCTCTTCCATGCTTCTTGATTTCTTCACCTTCAAGGGTTCTTGAAAATCTTCATGAATATGTAAAAACTATGTCTAAACCCCATTAGGGCTCTATTCTATGTGTATCTCGTCTCCTTAACCCTAGAGAACTGATCTAATATATATAAGGGTGGAAGGGGAAGACTCCAACTTGAATTAGATTTGGAAATTTCCAAAAATCTACTATTTTTCCCGTCAGACGCAACGTTCGAACGTCCAAAAGCTCACGTTCGAACGTTAAAAACAGTAACATTTTGCTTTCTGCGCAGCGATCTTGTTTACTTTATAACATTTTTCACAGACCTCCGATTTGGGTGATTCAAGTTGACACGTAAAGCTAAGATATAGATCTACAACTTTATAGAAAAAATATTTGTCAAATTCAGTCTCTAAATACTCTGAAATTCTGCATTTCCATCCAGTTTTCCTCAATTGCACTAATTTCTCATCTTTACTCAATAAGCACACAAATTACAAGCATATGTGGCATAAATCATGCATAAAACAATGTAAATAACATAAATATGAGGCTCTAAAACATGTAAATCTCACACCTATCAATAACACTGATTGCAATTCCTCAACCCAATTTCCACCCGCTCCCCTAGTCTATACAACTGAGGTTTGGGTGTTTCTGGCGAACACATTAGAGATGCATTTTTTATGGAATTGAACATGCTAATCATGGAATATAAAGAGACATGTAATTGAAAAGAAAGGTTGCATACATACCTGGTAATTAGACCTTGTACAATTATTCTATTGGTAACCTCTACCTGACCATTAGTTTGGGGATGAGCTACAGTGCTGAAATGCTGCTGGATCCCTAACTCTTCGCACCATCTTCTCAGCTTGACTCCGGTGAATAGCCTTCCATTATCAGCTATGATTTCTCTAGGTATGCCGAATCGGCAAACGATGTTCTTCCAAAGGAACTTAATGACTTTTGTTTTTGTGATTCGAGCTAGAGCTTCAACCTCCACCCACTTGCTGAAGTAGTCCACTAATGCCAGTAAAAACTTCTTTTGAGCCTCTGCTATGGGGAAGCGTCCCACAATATCCATACCGCACCTGGCAAAGGGGCATGGAACACTTATGGAATGGATTACCTCTGCAGGTTAATGAATGTGGCTAGCGTGTAGATAACATTAATCGCACTTCTTTACCAGGTTAGCCGCATCCTCCTTCAGGAATGGCCAGAAATATCGAGGCCTCAAAGTTTTTCCAGCTAAAGCCGCTCCTCCTATATGGCTGCCGCAATTTTCTTCATGAATCTCCCTTAATAGGTAGTTGCCTTCTTCTGATGATACACATCTCAGGTGTGGTTGTTTTTAAAAAGTTAACTTAGACTTCAAGATTTGAATATTATAACCAAATTGGTTTAAGCGTTCACTTCTTTGATCAGTGTTAGCACAGCGGAATTGATTTTATAGTCTTCTTGTTTGAAAGCTTTAGCGTCACAGAAAATATCTTAGTTGCTTAGCTTTTAATTGTGTTTTGCTTGGTCAATTAATGCAATGATATGATAATAAGTAAATTGACTGTAAAGTAAATAACACAAAATTATAAGGTTCGTTGGGTGGTGTAATCCTAACTACATTCTTCTTCTCCTTGAACACTCGGAGGCAATCCACTAAAATGATTCTCAAAGAATCACACAGAATCTTCTACAAATTAGGGAGAGATGGATGTCGATAACTTAAGCTCCTTGATCACACAGATTTCTGCTACAAATCCATTCGATCCCCTTGCTTCTTTCACCCAGAAATAATGTAAGTATCCATCTTCGACTTCACACAGATCGCGAGGCTTGGATGGGATTTTTCTAAACGAATTGTTTGATTTTGATAAAGTTCAAACAATTGGGAATATCTCAATAGTAATGTAGGTTTCTCCAAAAGAATGTTTGAGATATTGGTTGACTGTCTCAGGAATTGCAGAAAAGCAAAGAGAATTTTTGCTTGAATGTTCTGGCTTTTCTGAGAGTTTAAGGAACGAGACTTCAATTCAACAGCAATTTGGCTTGGAATCAATTGGTTATTTTGGCTTGTTATTGAAATCCTATTTATAGGCAATCTTGGAACAAGTGTACGTTTGACACATGCACAGGCGCGTGTCTCTCACTTCCGCGAGTGAACAACTTTAGTCCTTTTTTTTGAAAATCTGCTGCACAAAAGTTGGTGTTGTAGTCTATGAAAGTTGACAGTCTAATAGGGTGGCTTCTCCGTACGTTCGAAAGAGCTTATCACATTTAATGCTCTTATTAGCATTTAATGCATTTGAATTAAATGCCCGTTGGCACTTAATGCACTGAGAATAATTGCATTAAACTCCTTCTGGACTTAGAAATAAATTCAGGTGAAATCAATCATTGATACACGCTCATTCATCTTTGAATTACTTTTATCCTAATATACGCTTGAAATAGCTGGTCATTTTGGACGCTTTGAATCTTCATCTTTATTCAGAGTTCAGGCGCTTGAGTCTTCAAACTTAACTACTGATAAGCTCACTCAGAATTCATCAGACGCTCAGCCTAAGACTACTTAGCCTAACAATCTAGAACAAAAATAAACTCAAAGCCTATAAAGCCTATTACAAATCTAACACTCAAAGCTTATACATAATTTCTACTAAAATCAAACTTACATATTTTGGGGTCTAACATAAAATCCTAATTGTCATCACCAAAACATCTAACATGAAATTCCTAACATAATCGATGACTGAGCTTGCCAGCTTTGATAGATAATCAGCTTTGGCATTTTCTGCTCGCCGTATCTGATGCGCCTCCAGCTTTTGAAAGTTCTTTCGCAACGTCTCTATGGTTTCTAGATGTTTCAGTTAGAGTTAGTGCCCGGCGCACCAATTATTGGGCGCCATTCTTTGTAATAGTAACTCTAGAGTTGAACAATCGTTTTCTTATAAATAAAGTCAATCTCTTTTTTTATGTGTGGCATGTCTTTATTCTTAAATTAGTTTTTACTTTGGCTTAGAATAAAGTCCCAAAGGATCACACATAGCTATGGGACATTGGGTGTGGCAATGATGGAATATGTCTCGAAGGCTGTGATCTTTAAACATTGTTCCAAGTCGTGAAAGGGTTCATCGAGATAAAGGGATATCGATGCAACCCAAAAGACTTGCTCATATGATGCATACTCTGGTAGAAGTGTATCTCGTTCCATAGATACTGGCACGGTGAAAGCTAATGCATATATGAGGGTTGCCATTGTGGTAATGGGCGAACTGAACAACCCCATGGAAGTTCCTGAAATGGATTCCCAGTCGAATGTGGAACTTCCAGTGGTCTTGTAGTATAAGAGTAATCCTTATGGACCTAAGATTCCATTGGATGTCTTATGCGTAACCGCGCATGTTCTTGATTTGTTACATGATCACTTTAGATGATCGAATATGGGCAAACTCAGACATGCACGTCTTACGTAGTAAGGCACGTGAGAATCAAGAGAAATCTATCTCTGACATTAGCCAGTCGGTTAATCTCCTATGGTTACATAGTGAATTGACTTAAGGAATCTTCGGCCGAAGTATGATATCTGAAGAGGCGTAGGGTTTCCTCGTTTAGATAGTCGAAGTCGATTTCACATAACGTGGGAAACATAGTATTGAATTAATAGAGCTTCGACCTTAGCTAATGCTCTAGATTCAATCGGGAGATTAGATAGAGAGATCTTACTTATGCGAGGATCAAGATCGCAAAAGGCGTATCTTTACTTTCGTTTTATCTAGGTCTTCGGGACCCTATGCTAGGTGGGCAACCGCGATTTGTAAGTGCCGAGAATTAGCTTGGTGACTAATTCGAGGCTTGATAAATCTAGTACTTTCCATTTTAGGAAGGTACACTAGCACTGTGGGAAGGTGTACTTACTACTAGATAGAAATGAGCCTAAGGGGTCACACACTAACTTGAGAGAGTCACTGCTTGAATAGATGTGATTAATCAATTTCAAGGAAATTGAGGGAATTAGGAAAGCTTAGTACTTTCCTAATATGGAATATAAATTAATTGAAAGATTCAATTAATTTTACTATTTTAATTAATCTTGTAGAATTAATTAAATTAATAGTCCTAGTAGAGTCCATTTCGGATGTCATGGCCTCTGGCCATTTTCTCGAATCAATGTCAAACATTGCACTCTGGAATTAGTTGGTTGGATCAGAGTTAATTTGAGTGCCCTCCTCTTGCATTTAATTGATAGGCCTTGCACTTATAATTAAGGCCCTTTGAGAAGTCAAAATTAAATCCTAAAGTCCAATTAAATGGAGTTGACCGATTTGTTAGTGTAAATAAGGGAGGGGCGATTAGCCTTATGTGTGGTGGAAAAGGAAAAGAGTTTGTCCCCTCACTCCAAGTCTTCATAGGATCATCAGGCATTATCTAGAGAGTTTGGGAGAAAGGAAGTTTCTCTTTTCCTAATAGGACTCTAGGTAATCTTCACCTATAAACAAAATAAGAGGACTGAAGGGTTCAGACTAACATAGATGATATAAAAAAAGCTTGAAAAATCCCCCCCCCCCATATTCTCAAATTTAGAGGGCGTCTACACCAATTTCATATGGGGTATCGGACACCTCTTGCTAAGCGATCTATTCCAACAGAGACGTCCGTTATATTCATGTGTTGAATTAAACCCATAGACTTAGAAAATATTCCTACCTTTCACATCGATCGAAGCCTAAGTCTAAAGCTTAGAATCGATTTTGCTTGTCTAGCACGTTAAGGCATGACCGATTGCGTGTCCACTGTGAACGAGGTGTGGATACCATCTCTAGAGATAATCAAGTGCGATGCTTGGAGCAAGTATTCTCTTCCGGGAGATACGAAAGACGACGGGCAATTTCTACCAGGGAAATTGTGTGGATTTGCACCACAGGGTTTCTAAGATCCAAAGTACGAGGTGAAATGACTTCTCGAAAGGTATAATTTTGTTTACCTCCTTATCAAATTCGATCGAACCAATTCCATATTCCTGTTTTCGGGTGGTTGTACGTTTACTCAGTAAAATTTGAAGTTTCCGCTGCCACGAGCCACCCGATGAGTCTCACACCCATTGGCCCGCACAGTCCGGTATGGACAGAGTCATGGTTTGGCTCGATTCGAATTTTTATGGTATTACTGTTTGTTTTTACGTTTTAATTGTAAAATCGAATTCGCATGACAATATGTTCATCTTTTAGACCTAGGATTGATTTTGCCATATTGAATTCTTTCTTTGGAAATATGTTGCTTTCGTGCCAATTTGTGTGCTTACTTGATTATCTAATGTTTAAAAGTAATTGGTTACTTTGTTGAAAAATCATGAAATCTGAAAATTATGGGTATATGTATTGTTCTTTCAAAGGTTTTTGATCCATAGTTTTATAAGAGACGATTCATAAGTATGGTTGAACCGAAGGTCATCAAGTAATAAAATATCCTTCTCTAGGAGAATTTAGATTTGTTATTATCGAACACTCGAAAGAATCACGAACGTAAAAACTGAATTTGATAACAGATTTGCGAACAGCAACAGCAATGCTGCCATTCGCGGCGCCCCGCAGGCATGTCTCTACTTAGCCCAGCAAATCATTGCAGGATAACCACACCTAGGCATGGTCAACCCAGAAGTATTGTTAAATAAAGTTAAAAAAAGAACATTTGAGCCAGAGGCTTTTGCTTCGTACTTTGCCAGGTGCCCAAAGACCTTACCTATGATGTATTGGACTTATAAACTCTCAGACTTTGGTTTTTAGAAATTTTTCAACCATTATCTTTCAACTTCTTAGTCCCAATGATCTTCTTCTTGTTGCCTTGTTGGCTTTAGAAGATGAATTCATAAGAAGCACCAGTTTGTCCTTCTTGATGGTGCTTTCAGCAGTTATCAACATGTTCAACAGTTCATTCAGTGAAGCATTCAAGTTGTTCATGTTGAAATTGATGACGAATTGATCATATGACTTTGGGAGAGATTGAAGCACAAGATCGACACAAAGTTCCCCGTCGAGTAGCACATCCAAATCATTAATCTTATGAATTAATTGGATCATCTTAAGGACATGCTCACTCACAGATGCTCCTTCATTCATCCTTGCTCCAAACAGTTGTTTTGATATAGCATATCGTTCTCTCCTAGTCCTAGTACCGTAAAGCTCTTCTAAGTGGTCAATGATTTCCTTTGCTATCATTATATTTTCATGTTGCTTTTACAACTCATTTGACATAGAAGTCATGATGATGCATCTAGCTTGGATGTTATCATCCGACCACAACTTTGCGTACTCTCTATCCTCATCACTGCTTTCATCGTTAATCACCGGTTGTATAGCCGTCAGGATATAATCCTTCCTTTCATATTGAAGAACTATTTTGAGGTTTCTAAGCCAGTCCAGAAAGTTTGGTCCGTTCAGTTTGTTGGTTTCAAGAATTGTATAAAGAGGATTTTTAGCCATTTTTGTTTATCTACAAAAATGCATAAGACAATTAATAACGGATTTTCAAATAAAGTCCTTATACAATTTGGTCTTTAATTGTACAAGTCTCCCACTATTTTTCTCATATCACACCACCCTCTTGACATGATTCGAAGAAACGTTAGTTTCTTTAGTGGGCTTGAGATCTATTCTCACTTCATCATATGCCCCATTTTTTGAGCTAACATACGATGATTTTGAATAGTAGCCTTACCGGACCTTCTATCCTTTTAGATAGTTCTCAAGATGGTTTTCCTCATCTCCCACATGTGCCCCATTTTCTGAGCTAACACATGAGGGACGATGTTAGGCTCGACCCATCAAATATCCCATGTATAACCATCAATTCCATTGCCCCCATTTTCTGAGCAAAGCAATGAAACCAACCGATTTCCACGGGGCACCGTAGTGTTTAGTAAACACTCATAGCTTACCTTGGATCCAATCCACCCCATTTTCTGAGCAAAAGGATTGAACCTTTGGCGGCGTTTCACATGGTGAATACTTATGATGGAAGGTATGGTAATAGAATTTCATTCTTATAATCACAAAATCCTAATATTTTCACAGGAGGGAGTTATAACATGCTTATTTGGGGGGTCTCATCAGATTTAATTATCTTGTTTTAATTATCTATCCTATGCATGCATTACATGACATAATTATCATAGACAGATAAATAAAATATCCAAAAAGCGGTAAAATTGAGGATGAACCACCTCGAGCCCTAACCTAGTAACCCACTCGAGCCAAAGTGGGTTTGGACATTCTAGAAAGTAAAAAACCAGCCTAGACTATTATAGTGGTATCAGAGCCATGGTTTGGCTCGATCGAATTTTTTATGTGATTATGCATGTTTGTTTTTACGTTTTAATTGTAAAATCGAAAGCATGATAATCAATATGTTCATTGTTAGACTAGGATTGATTTTGATTTGAGATGTTGTTTGATTTTTATGATTTTAATATTTAAAAGTCATTGGTTTTAAAAATCATGAAATCTGAAATTGGGGTATATGATTGTTTTCGTAAGTTTTGATTTAGTTTTATGAAATCATCTTTGGTGGGGTGTTGCGAGATGGTTAGACCAAAGGTTTAATCATCAAGTAATAAAACTCAGACCTTAGGAGAATTCAGATTCGTTAATCAAAACTCGAAAGAATCATGAACGCACGAAAAACTGATTTGAAAAATCGCGAACAGCAACAGCCGCTGCACGGCACACCCAGGCATGGTCAACAGAAAGTTAAAAAAAAAGAAATTTTTTTTCCTTTCTTCGGTTAGTTTACTTTTGTAAAATTTTAATTTCCGCTGCCACGAGCCATCCGAGGGAATGAGTCAACCCAACAGTGGTATCAGAGCCATGGATTGGCTCGATCGAATTTTTTATGTGATTATGCATGTTTGTTTTTACGTTTTAATTGTAAAATCGAAAGAATGATAATCAATATGTTCATTATTAGACTAGGATTGATTTTGATTTGGGGTGTTGTTTGATTTTTATGATTTTAATGTTTAAAAGTCATTGGTTTTAAAAATCATGAAATCTGAAATTTGGGTATATGATTGTTTTCGAAGGTTTTGATCTAGTTTTATGAAATCACCTTTGGTGGGGTGTTGCGAGATGGTTGAACCGAAGGTTTAATCATCAATTAATAAAACTCAGACCTTAGGAGAATTCAGATTCGTTAATCGAAACTCAAAAGAATCACGAACGTGCAAAAAACTGATTTAAAAATTGCAAACAGCAATAGCCGCTGCACGCGGCGCCCAGGCGTGGTCAACAGAAAGTTAAACAAAAAAAAAATTCCTTTCTTCGTACTTTCTGGAGGTGGGTGACCCAAAGACCTAACCTATGATGTTTTTTGACTTATAAACTCTGAGAAAGGTTTTATAAATCGATATTGAACTTATCCCATTGATATTTGCAATCTAGTTTGAATGATGAATGGGTAAAATTTACTTTATCACATGTATGTTTGTTGCTTGGCATGTTTATGTGATAAAAGGATGAACCACGAGCCTAGTCGTAGTGTTGGTTTTCTATGTATGTAATTATTCTAGAGTTGTAAATAATAGCCGGTTTGGCTCTTTCCTTTTCGTATAGTAGATTAGTAGTTTTTGATATTCTATGTAATCGAAGATGGAGCAAGGAGACGGAGCCAAGACTTGAAGACTTGTATGTTGAGGCGATACCATTGTAATAGTCTAGGCTGGTTTTTTACTTTCTAAAATGTCCAAACCCACTTTGGCTCGAGTGGGTTACTAGGTTAGGGCTCGAGGTGGTTCATCCTCAATTTTACCGCTTTGTGGATGTTTTATTTATCTGTCAATGATGATTATGTCATGTAATGCATGCATAGGATAGATAATTAAAACAAGATAATTAAATCTGATGAGACCCCCCAAATAAGCATGTTATAATTTCCTCCTGTGAAAATATTAGGTTTTTGTGATTATAAGAATGGAATTCTATTATCATACCTACCATCATAAGTATTCACCATGTGAAACGCCGCCAAAGGTTCAATCCTTTTGCTCAGAAAATGGGGTGGATTGGATGCAAGGTAGGCTGTGAGTGTTTACTAAGCACTACGGTGCCTCGTGGAAATCGGTTGGTTTCATTGCTTTGCTCAGAAAATGGGGGCAATGGAATTGATGGTTATACATGGGATATTTGATGGGTCGAGCCTAACATCGTCCCTCATGTGTTAGCTCAAAAAATGGGGCACATGTGGGAGATGAGGAAAACCATCTTGAGAACTATCTAAAAGGATAGAAGGTCCGGTAAGGCTACTATTCAAAATCATCGTATGTTAGCTCAGAAAATGGGGCATATGATTTGAGAAACTAATGTTTCTTCGAATCATATCAAGAGGGTGGTCTGATTTGAGAAAAATAGTGGGAGACTTGTACAATTAAAGACCAAATTGTACAAGGACTTTATTTGAAAATCCATTATTGATTGTCTGTTATGCATTTTTGCAGATAAACGAAAATGGCTAAAAATCCTCTTTATACAATTCTTGAAACCAACAAACTGAATGGACCAAAATTTCCAGACTGGCTTAGAAACCTCAAAATTGTTCTTCAATATGAAAGGAAGGATTATATCCTGACGGCTATACAGCCGGTGATTAACGATGAGAGCAGTGATGAGGATAGAGAGTACGCAAAGCTATGGTCGGATGATAACATCCAAGCTAGATGCATCATCATGACTTCTATGTCAAATGAGTTGCAAAAGCAACATGAAAATATGCTGAT
The DNA here is from genome assembly GCA_019426215.1 of Buddleja alternifolia. NCBI lineage: Eukaryota > Viridiplantae > Streptophyta > Magnoliopsida > Lamiales > Scrophulariaceae > Buddleja > Buddleja alternifolia. Next base: position 23,790,865 of record CM033390.1, on the reverse strand, counting down.
AGCAAAGGAAATCATCGACCACTTAGAAGAGCTTTACGGTACTAGGACTAGGAGAGAACGATATGCTATATCAAAACAACTGTTTGGAGCAAGGATGAATGAAGGGGCATCTGTGAGTGAGCACGTCCTTAAGATGATCCAATTAATTTAGAAGATGAATGATTTGGATGTGCTACTCGACGGAGACCTTTGTGTCGATCTTGTGCTTCAATCTCTCCCAAAGTCATATGATCAATTCGTCATCAATTTCAACATGAACAACTTCAATGCTTCACTGAATGAACTGTTGAACATGTTGATAACTGCTGAAAGCACCATCAAGAAGGACAAACCGGTGCTTCTTATGAATTCATCTTCTAAAGCCAACAAGGGTAACAAGAAGAAGAATAAGACTAAGAAGCTGAAAGGTAATGGTGGTGTGAAGAAGGTAAAGAAGCCAAAGTCTGAGAAGTCTGATAAGTGCCATAAATGTGGAAAAGTTGGGCACTGGCGAAGGGACTGCAAAGAGCCTCTGGCTCAAGGTATGTTCTTTGTTGAAGTTAACTTTACTGTTAACAATACTTCTTGGGTTCTTGACACTGGATGCGGTGTTCATATCTGCAATGATTTGCAGGTGATGAAAAGAACCAAGGAGCTAAGTAGAGGAGATATGACCCTGCGGATGGGGAATGGAGCATTGGTTGCCGCCAAAGCCGTGGGGACGATCTACTTAGATTTAGGAGATAGGAAATTAGTTTTACATTCCGTTTATTTTGTTCCTGAAATAATAAGAAATATTATCTCGATTCCGGTTTTGGATAGAGAAGGATATTATTTTGAGATTCGTAATAAAAGTTTGCTTTTGTTTTATGAATCGTCTCTTGTTATGGAATCGAAAATGAAGGATGGAATGTAAACTATATCCCCAATAATTTCCAATCTCAATATTCAACAAAGTAACAAACGTAAACAAGATAATCAAGTAAACGCACAAATGTGACACGAAAGACTTGGACATATTTCCAAAGAAAGAATTCGAACAATGGCAAAACATTTAGGTGTAAATGACTTAGATGAATTGTAAAGTTGCGAATCATGTCTTAAAGGAAAAATGACCAAGTTACCGTTTTCGGGGAAAGTGGAACGAGCCACAAAACCATTGGACTTGGTCCATACGGACGTGTGTGGGCCAATGAGTGTGAGCACTCATGGTAGCCAAAGCTACTTCATAACTTTTACCGATGATTATTCACGGTATGGTTACTTATATCTTATGAGATATAAATCTGAATCCTTTGAGAAGTTTAAGGAGTTCAGAAATGAAGTAGAGAAACAACTTGGTAGAAGTATTAAGGCTCTTCGATCGGATCGAGGAGGAGAATACTTGTCTACCGAGTTTCTTGATTATCTTAGAGAGAATGGAATTCTCTCACAGTGGACACCGCCCGGCACGCCTCAACATAACGGGGTAGCGAGCGTAGGAATCGAACATTGCTAGATATGGTTCGATCCATGATGGGTTTCACTAAAGTTCCTAAGTCCATGTGGGGCTATGCTCTTGAAACGGCTGTCTATCTATTGAATAGATTGCCTAGCAAGACGGTGCCCAATACCCCATATGAAAGTTGGTGTGGAAAGATGCCCTCATATAATCATTTGAGAATATGGGGGTGTCCAGCTTATGTAAAGCACTTAGTGGGAGACAAATTGGACCCCAAGTCCTCTTTGTGCTATTTTGTAGGATATCCAAAGGAAACTGTTGGATATTACTTCTACAGCCCAACGGAACAAAAGATTATTGTTTCAAGAAACTCCAATTTCTTGGAGAGGGGTCACCTTCTAGATAGGAAAGGCGAGGCTGTAGAACTTGATGAGGTCCATGAGAATGGATCAAGTCAAGAGATACAAATTAACCCATCCGACACCAACGAGGCTACATCAGAGGCGCCCACTGAAAACACACAACCTTTGAGGAGATCAAAGAGGATCCCAAAGGAGCCTGAAAGATGGCTAGGCCTATTGCAAGAGGAGGGCACTCAAGATCCTCCTCTAGACTCTGATCCGAAGAGTTTTAAGAGTGCAATGTCTGACATTGATTCGAGAAGATGGCTAGAGGCCATGACATCCGAAATGGACTCCATGTACTCCAACAAGGTATGGACCTTGGTTGACCCACCTGAGGGCATCAAGCCCATTGGCTGTCAGTGGATCTACAAGCGAAAGCTTGGATTCGATGGAGAGGTAGTCACCTATAAGGCTCGCCTCGTGGCAAAAGGATTTACTCAAAGACAAGGGATTGACTATGAGGAAACCTTCTCGCCAGTGGCTATGCTGAAATCCATTAGGATTATGCTTGCAATATATGCATATTATGATTATGAAATATGGCAGATGGATGTAAAGACTGCATTCCTCAATGGAGAAATTGAGGAAGAGATTTACATGCAACAGCCAGAGGGCTTTACATCCAAAGGGAGCGAACACAAAGTGTGTAAACTCCAAAGGTCCATCTATGGACTTAAGCAAGCTTCTCGAAGTTGGAACAAACATTTTGACACTGTCATACAAGAGTATGGATACGTTCAAAATGTTGAAGAGGCATATGTGTATAAGAAAGACAGTGGGAGCGCAGTCACGTTCATCATACTTTATGTCGATGACATCCTACTAATTGGAAATGATGTAGGGATGATGTAGTCAACTAAAGTATGGCTCTCTAGTAAATTCTCCATGAAAGATATGGGAGAGGCGTCCTACATACTCGGTATGAAGATCTATAGGGATAGATCGAATAGGACGCTAGGTCTCTCCCAATCTGCATATGTCGATCGCGTACTCAAAAGATTTGAAATAGAAGAGTCCAAGAAGGGATTCTTGCCAATAGGACATGGCATCACACTTTCCAAGTCTATGTGCCCAAAGACTGAGGAAGAAAGTGTGAAAATGTCTAAAACTCCCTATGCTTCTGCGATAGGTAGTATAATGTACGCGATGATATGCACAAGACTCGATGTAGCTTATGCATTGAGTGCGTGCAGTCGATATCAAGCAAATCCAGGCATGGCACACTGGAGTTCGGTGAAAACAATCCTTAAATATCTAAGGAGAACTAAGGAATTGTTCTTGATATACGGACGAGGAGAATTGGAATTAGAGGGGTTTACTGATTCGAGTTTCCAATCCGACAAGGATGACTCAAAGTCGGTCTCTGGGTTTGTATTTCTGCTTAATGGCGGAGCGGTTAGCTGGAAGAGTTCCAAGCAAGCAACCATAGCCGACTCCACCACTGAAGCAGAATTCATTGCAGCAAATGAGGCTGCAAAAGAAGCTGTTTGGATGAGGAACTTCATCCAAGAATTGGGTGTCGTTCCATCCGTTGGGGATCCAGTAACGGTATACTGTGATAACAACGGGGCTATTGCGCAAGCAAAAGAGCCGAAGTCTCATCAGAAATCCAAACATGTTCTGAGGAAATTCCGATTGATACGAGAAATCATTGGAAGAGGCGACGTGCGAATGGAGCGCGTGGATACAGCGGACAATATAGCGGACCCACTCACCAAACCCCTTAGCCAAAAAGTATTTGAAGGACATCTGGGAAGAATGGGCCTTAAGTACATGGGCAATTGGCGCTAGGGCAAGTGGGAGATTGTTAGAGTTAGTGCCCGGCGCACCAATTATTGGGCGCCATTCTTTGTAATAGTAACTCTAGAGTTGAACAATCGTTTTCATATAAATAAAGTCAATCTCCTTTTTTATGTGTGGCATGTCTTTATTCTTAAATTAGTTTTTTTTTATGTGTGGCATGTCTTTATTCTTAAATTAGTTTTTACTTCGGCTTAGAATAAACTCCCGAAGAATCACACATAGCTATGGGACATCATTGCACATTGGGTATGGCAATGATGGAATATGTCTCGAAGGCTGTGATCTTTAAACATTGTTCCAAGTCATGAAAGGATTCATCGAGATAAAGGGATATCGATGCAACCCAAAAGACTTGATCATATGATGCATACTCTGGTAGAAGTGTATCTCGTTCCATAGATACTGGCACGGTGAAAGCCAATGCATATATGAGGGTTGCCATTGTGGTAATGGGCGAACTGAACAACCCCATGGAAGTTCCTAAAATGGATTCCCAGTCGAATGTGGAACTTCCAGTGGTCTTGTAGTATAAGAGTAATCCTTATGGACCTAAGATTCCATTGGATGTCTTATGCGTAACTGCGCATGTTCTTGATTTGTTACATGATCACTTTAGATGATCGAATATGGGCAAACTCAGACATGCACGTCTTACGTAGTAAGGCACGTGAGAATCAAGAGGAATCTATCTCTGACATTAGCCAGTCGGTTAATCTCTTATGGTTACATAGTGAATCGACTTAAGGAATCTTCGACCGAAGTATGATATCTAAAGAGGCGTAGGGTTTCCTCGTTTAGATAGTTGAAGTTGATTTCACATAACGTGGGAAACATAGTATTGAATTAATAGAGCTTCGACCTTAGCCAATGCTCTAGATTCAATCGGGAGATTAGATAGAGAGATCTTACTTATGCGAGGATCAAGATCGCAAAAGGCGTATCTTTACTTTCGTTTTATCTAGGTCTTCGGGACCCTATGCTAGGTGGGCAACCGCGATTTGTAAGTGCCGAGAATTAGCTTGGTGACTAATTCGAGGCTTGATTAAATCAAAGGATTGATTTAATCTAGTACTTTCCATTTTAGGAAGGTACACTAGCACTGTGGGAAGGTGTACTTACTTCTAGATAGAAACGAGCCTAAGGGGTCACACACTAACTTGAGAGAGTCACTGCTTGAATAGATGTGATTAATCAATTTCGAGGAAATTGAGGGAATTAGGAAAGCTTAGTACTTTCCTAATATGGAATATAAATTAATTGAAGGATTCAATTAATTTTACTCTTTTAATTAATCTTGTAGAATTAATTAAATTAATGGACCTAGTAGAGTTCAAGTATTTTATTTAATTGGGTGGAGCCCAAGTTAAATAAATAAATGTTGGAATTAGTTGGTTGGATTTAATTTGACTTGTATTTAATTGATGGGTTGCACCTATAATTAAATTGAGAAGTCAAAATTAAATCCTAAAGTCCAATTAAATGTAGTTGACCAATTTGTGAGTGTAAATAAGGGAGGGGGTGATTTTATGTGTGGTGGAAGAGGAAAAGAGTTTTCCCCTCCTCCAAGTTTTCATAGGATAAGGATTACTAGAGAGTTTGGGAGAAAGGAAGTTTTCTTTTCCTAATAGGACTCTAGGTAATCTTCACCTATAAATAAGAGATGAAAGAGACTAAAATAGATGATATAAAAAAAGTTGAAAATCCGCCCCTCTCTCTTAGACCTAAAATCGTCCACCTCTCTCCTCTTTCCAACAAGACGTCGTTCTATTCATGTGTTGAATTAAACGACTTAGAAAATATTCCTACCTTTCACATAATCAAGCCAAAGTTAAGCTTAGAATCATTTTGTTGTCTAGCACGCAAGGCAAGACGATTGGTGACTTGAACGAGGTGTGGATACATCTTAGAGGTGCGACACTTGGAGCACTCTAAACCGGGAGATACGAAAAACGACGGGCAATTTCTCACCCAAGGAAAATTGTGTGGATTTGCACCACAGGGTTGCTGAGATCCAAAGTACGAGGTGAAACGAAATTTTCGAAAGGTATAATCTCGTTTACCTCCTTATCAAATTCGATCGAACCAATTCCATATTCCTGTTTTCGGGTGGTTGTACGTTTACTTTTGTAAAATTTTAATTTTCGCTGCCACGAGCCACCCGAGGGAATGAGTCAACCCAACAGTTTCACCATCCTTTCCTCCTTCGCTTTGTAGGTTCCTTCAATTTGTTTTGTCACGAGTTGCAAATCTGAATAAGCTATCAAATCCCTAGCCCCTCCTTTGAGTGTCATTTTGAGTCCTATGATGAATGCTTCATATTCAGCCTCGTTCTTGCTTGCCTTGAACTCGAACTTGATTGCGTACTGTAATTGATCTCCCTCAGGTTTGGTAAGAACCACACCTGCACCACTCCTATTCTGCGTAGCTGATCCGTCAATATGCAGGAGCTAAATTTTGTCGCTTTCTTTCTCTATCTGCTCAGGTCTTGTTATTTCATTGACAAAATCTTCCAGGACTTGCATTTTGATTGCAACTCAAGATGCGTACTCTATCTCGAACTCTTCTAACTCCACGGCCCACTTGACAAGTTGGCCAGATGTTTCTACCTTCCCCACCACAGTTTTGAGTGGTTGGTTGGTTTTCAAAATTATCCTGTACGTCAGAAAATAAGGTTTTAACCTTCGTGCCGCGATGACTAACGCGAAAGCCATCTTTTCAATCTTCGGGTATCTTGATTCTGCATCCGAGATTACCTTACCTTTTCAATCTTTTCAATCTTTTCAGAACTAAAGTAGTCTACATGTTTTTCTATCTTTCTCTCTTCTCGTACAAGGACAGTGCTGATAGCTCTGTCGACCACAGCTATGTATAACATCAATGGCTCACCCTACACAGGTTTGGTCAATAGGGGGATTTGGTTCATGTATTCCTTTAGTTCTGTAAATGTTTGTTGACATTCCTCGCTCCAGTTTAAGTGATCTGTTACTCCTCATATCTTGAAAAATAGCAAGTTTCTTTCCACCGATTTGCAGATGAATCGGCTTAAGGCTATGATTCTTCCATTTAGTCACTGCACCTCATTCATATCTCTAGGTGGTTGCATGTCTTGAATGGCTTTGAGCTTCTTAATGTTGGCCTTTATGCTTTTCTCCGTGACCATATAGCCTAGGAACTTCCCTTCTTTGATCTCGAATGTGCATTTAGCTGGGTTCAGCTTCATCTTATACTTCCGAAGAGTCTCAAAAGTTTGTTGTAGGTCTTGCACATGCGTACTGGAGGTTCAGCTTTTGACTACCATGTCGTCCACATACACTTCAATGCTCTTCCCGATCGGATCGCAAAACATCATGTCGACCAATCTCTGGTATGTAGCTCCGGCATTTTTAAGACCAAAAGGCATCACTATGTAGCAGTACGTACCAAAGAAGGTTATAAAGCTAACCTTCCTCTAGTCTTCCACATCTAGGGGTATCTGATGATACCAGCTCTGTGCATCCATGGTGCTTAATAATTCGAATCCAACTGTGGAGTCCACCAGCTGGACGATCCTTGGTAAAGGATAATGATCCTTGGGGCAGGCGTTGTTCAGGTCGCGGAAGTCAATACACATTCTCCACTTTGTCCCTCCTTTAGGTACTAGGACTACATTAGATACCCACTCTGGATATTGGATCTCCGCAATGTGTTTGGCTTTGAGTAACTTGTCAATCTCCGCTTTAATTATATTGTCCTTTTCCGGGCCAAAGTGTTTTTTCTTTTGAATGACCGATTTTGCGTCAAAAAATACATTGAGATGATGTTGTATGACTGTTGGGTCAATCCCTACAAGGTCATTGGCTAACCATGAGAACACATCTGCATGCTCCCTTAGCATGGCTATCAATTCCTCTTTCAGGTCGGGGTTCAGGTGAGAACCAATCTTGACAATCTTTTTCTTATTTCCAGACATGAGCTCTATGCTCATGAGCTCCCCTACAGGTTCGACGTGTGATGAAACTGGCTTTTTAGCTACTTCGTTTCCTTCTAATGCAGTTGAATTAGGTTTGTGCTTTTTATCTTCAGTTGGCTTTTCTTCTTGCTTTAGTGACACTAACTAACATCTCTTGGATTGACATTGATCTCCAGATACCTCCCCTACTCTGTTGAGTGTTAGAAATGTAATCTTCATGGGTGGTATTAATACCACTGCATCGAACAAAACCAGTGCAGGTTGGCCAAGTATTACGTTGTAGGGTGAAGAGGTATCCACGACTAAGAATCTAGTCAACTTTGTTATTTTGTTGGGTCCTCCTCCAAGGGAGAGAAGTAATATCACTTGTCCCATAGGTTGTGTCGCCTCACCTGCGAAACCAAATAGGGAAGTTTTCACCGGTTCCAGTCTAGCATCTCCCAGGTTCATCTGTTGATATGCTTGGTATAATAAGATATCTACCAAGCTACCGCTGTCGATAAATATTCTTTGAACATCATAATTTGCAATCACATCTGTGATAACCAATGCGTCACTATGAGGTGTCAACACACTTCGTGCATCCTCAGGTCCGAATCGTATTTCCTGCCTAGGTCAGGTTTGACTGACATTCATAAAGAATGCGGGTGCTGTCTCTACAGACCTTACCTGCTTCTTAAGCTGCCTCTTAGATTCCTCCTCAGTTAGTCCTCCTGAGATCATGTAAATAACCTCACAATTGATGCTATTGACCTCCTTAGGTGCTGCCTCCAGGGCGATCTACTTATTAATTGGTTGGGGAGAGTTTCCTCTCCCTGCAGGTCCGATTCTACCACCTCTTTGGCCTTGTCATCTTCCTCCTCGACCTCTCCAGCTACCACCCCCGTGAAATGGGGCTGAATTGTTCTCGTTATTGATTTGTATCACAAATTCCTTCAAGTAGCCCATCCTAGCTAGACATTGGATTTCCTCGATGAGCTCCGAGCAGTCATCGGTGTGATGTCTGAATTCTCTATTTTAGACATCACTAGGCGGATTCTTAGGTTCCTTGTCCGCTCTTTCTATCCATTGTACCACATTCTTTTCTTCTACAGCCATTAGATGTTCACTCCAGTTACCCCTTAAGGGTATACACCTATGTCTGGCATGCATACCTAGACCAAATAAGGCTACCGGGGCTGGATTAAATGTCCAACCACTCCTACGAGTCTTATTGTGGTTGTAATCATCTGGTTTGTCTTTCTTTTGTTCAGATCGCCTCATGATTGGCGCGTCCTCCATGTTGATGTATTTCTCAGCCCGGCCTTCAATTCGTTGAAGCCCAGGGCTAGCCTCTTGGTGATGATTTGAAGAGATCTCCTTCCCTCAACCCTTGTGTGAAAGCACTAACTTTCAGGTCAGACGTTGCAAATGGTACCTCCAGTGTAGCCGTATTGAAACGCTTGACGTATGCACGTAGGATTTCATTACCTCTTTGCTTGATGTTGAACAAACTCAAAGGAGTTTTCTCGTGTCTTTTGCTACTAGCGGATTGATGTAAGAATTCATAGCTAAACTCTGAGAAGGATCCAATGGATCTATCAGGAAGTTTCTTGAATCATTGTTGTGCAGATTTGGCCAACGTGGTCAAGAAGACCCTGCATTTGATAGCATCAGAATACCGGTTCAGCAAATCATAATTTCAAAAAGTATATAAATGATCCTTCGGATCCATCGTTCCTTCATAAAGTGTAATGGAATGAACCCTGAAGTCCCTTGGCAATTCTTCCTTCATGATAGATTTCGTGAATGGAATCTCCCAATCCATTTGGATCTTGCCTCCTGCCATTTTGCATTCTATTTCTTCCATTCATTTTGCTATGAGCTCTGTTTGCTCCAGTTTTTCCTTTGCTTTAGCCATCCTACCGAGGTCTGCCCAACCAAATAGAGCAGGCACAAAGCTTCTAGCATCATCCTCCAGATCTTTGTCACGTTTATCGTGAGCCCGATACTGATGCTTCTACAGGTCATCTTTCCTAGGTATATCGCGACGCGAGTGCTGCGTCAGATGGTGTAGTTCCTCATCATGCTTTTGCTCTCTCTGTAGCCCAGGTCGAGCTGCCCAACCTTCCAGATCATCCTCATCCTCCAGGTCTAGACGACAAATGTGATGTTCCTCTGGAGCTAAACACCTTTTTCGAGGCGCGGTGCATCTTTTCTCTCCTTCATCTTTCGGATATTTCGGTCTTTTAGCACACTTTCCCAAGTTTCTATCAGGGATGATGCCGTCAATACCCCCAACATCACGTTTCCAGCTTTGAGCTCTCCCTTTTGAGGAGGGGGCGCGAAATCGTCCTTACATACACGATCTGCCACACCTACAAATTTAGAGTCTACTACCTTGGTGACAACCTTGTCGATGACTACTTTTAGCCTTTGGACAATTAGATCCATGCTCAGCACACTTTGAGGGGAGATGTTATTTCCCTCCACCAAGCCTTTCGGCGAATTGTCTACCATCGGATCTTACAAGTCGTTCGCCAAACGCCTCACCAAGTGTGACGGCGTCTCAGGTGTGGACTGTTCATCTCCAGGCAGGGATATCATCATGTTCTTCCCTTTTGAAATATTTTCATCTCCATTTTCCATTTCCACGATGCTCCCTTCTGCCATTAAAAATTGTTACGGTAAAAGAAAATATTTTTACGAAAAAATAAGATTACCTCACGTCTTTTCTGCCTAGATTTCCCACAGACGGCGCCAATGGATGTGTGTGGTTTTCACATCAATAAGAATATGAAATATAATATATGAAAATATAGTATAAAGCACGAATATAATGTAAATAAACACAAGATGTACATGGTTCGGTCCAAAATTAGACCTACGTCCACAGGGGTAAAGAGTTCGATCCTTTATTCATTGTTAGAGTTGGTATTTATACAAGAATTTGACGGGGGGCTGAAAAGGGTAAGTCGACTATACTAAAGATACATTTGGTAATACGAATTAATCATAATCTATCTATATTGGGCTATAATCAATCGGGTTTAAATGGTAAAGATATAAAATCGCGGGCTTGATCTCCGCAGATCTATATATGGAAAGGTTGGTGATTGATTAGATCTTGTCCCCAGACTGTCCATAATTAGCGCTGCCCTACCTGTGCAGGTTTGGTCGTCGGGGCCTCCAGCTAAGCATGTCGAAATATAATATCTTCTAGAAGGATCCAAGTCCATAAAACCATTGGGCTTGGGCCCATAAGGTATTGGACTACCCAGCTTAGCCCAAAGATGAATTTCTTCCCACGTCACTATGTAATCAGAATACACTTTAGTCCAATAAGCCGTATTCATACGTCCAATTCAGTAAACCCATACTACATATTGAAAGTATGGGTACTAAAAAATGGAAGTATTGAGACAATAAAGTGAACATATTGGTAATATTAAATGGAAGTATTGAAACATTAAATGGAAGTATTAAGGCATTAACGTAAACATATTGGTAATATTAAATGGAAGTATGGTTACTCTTAGATGGAAGTATTAAGGCAATAATGTGAAAGTATGGGTAATGTTAAATGGAAGTGTTGGTACTCTTAAGTGAAAGTATTGTTTAATAATTTTTTTAATATCGCATGCCAAGGTGGTCGTGCGTCGCCGTCCCGCCGGAAGCACTAGCGGAACAACAACACCAGTTCGCGATGATGAACGATTGTTCGCAGGTCGTGAACGGCAAGGATCGCCGTCTCGATCTATTGTAGGCAGCATGGGGTTGTGTGCCAGATCGCGAACAATGATTCATCGCTGTTCGCCTAGTGCTGTCACGTGCGGCGCCGAGGTGACGCCGCCGCAGCGCATTGCTACCCCATCAGCCGTTTGGGCCGCCTGATCGGCGACGGCCCACCTAGGTATCAGTACATATGGTTTTTCCAATTTTTTTTAATTTGCAATTTAGGGCTTTGGGCTATTTTGCAATACTTCAAAAATATGAGTTTTTATTTGATCTTTGAAAATTTTATATTTTGGTATATATTATTTTTTTGGTATATATTAATAAAATGACGTACTATTACATATAAAATGATGTATATTTACAAAAAAAAAATGACGTATGCTTACATATAAAATGGTGTATTATAAAATTTAAGATGACGTATGTTTACAAAAACAATGACGTAGGATTACATATAAAATGACGTATTATTACATAAAAAATAACGTATGTTTACAAAGAAACTGACGTATGGTTACATATAAAATGATGTATTATTACCAAGGTATTAAATTTTGATTTCGGAGTAGTAAATTTAGGGAAATTTTGATGGAAATTTCGGGGATATCTAAAATTTCGATTTCGATTTTAGAGAAATCACGGAAATTTATAGAAATACTTGGAAATTTTCAATAAAAATGTAGATAACTTTAATAATCATAATTGTGCATCTTTTGCATAAATAATGTTGTATATATAATATATGTATAGTGAATTTTGTCAAGTAGTATGACTAAAACCTGTGACGAAAAATATAAAATAAATAAGATTTGAGAATAGTATAATAAATTAATCTCCTAAGAACTTCATTAAAATAAAGTATTACAATTTTAATAGAAATCGTAATTTAAAATCACATTGTGTTTCTCGGGGGATCGAAATCGCTATCATTGGTCTCTCTCCTTCCTTCACTTTCATACTGCATGTACAAATTATTAGTTAAATATTGACAGTATTCAGCCCATGACATTGAATACAAATTATTAGTTAAATATTGACAGTATTCAGCCCATGACATTGAATGTTGGTATGGACTCATTTTGAATCTTATTTAAAAATAAAAATTAAAAATTATTTTAAATTTTGGAAAATTTCGAGAAATTTGGGCAATTTCGGAAAATTTCGGGAGATATTTAACAAAGTAATTTTTTTGTTTTAAATATCGGGAAATTATGGATTTCGACAAAAGTTTCGAGAAATTTTGGAAATTTCGAAAAATTTCGGTAGATATTCTGTAAAATTTGATCGAATGTGAGATTTTGTTTCGAGACTCCCGAAAATCCGAAATTTTCTTTGAAATTTTGACATTTCGGAGGAAATTTAAGACTATTATATGTTTCTATTGATAAGAAAAAAAATTAATAAATGATGGAAGTTAAGATGATAATATGGGATAGTCTTAAGTTACTCCTAGTACAATAAAAAATGAGTGATTTTCATCATTCACCCCATTCTCCACAGAAACAATATAGGATTCTCCATGTAATGTCTATACCATGAAAAAGAAATCCATGTAATATGGTTGTATAATATTTGACAAGAGATGGGATGGTTCACGTGATCACCTGCCAATCAAGCAATCCCGACCACGGGAGATTATATTGTGCACCAACAGTGACGCTTTTGTTGCATTTGTTGCATGCAACACCTCACAATCACTTAGAGGTGGGAAATTTTCACATTGAAGGTGATGAAAACCACACACTGCAAAGTTATTGTGTAGTGTGAATGTATAGAGACTCAAGAGCAATGCTTTTGATGCACCATAAAATTGGGTGATATTTGGTGGCTTTGGGAGTCTAACTTCCGGAATTTATCTACCACACATATTGTAAATACACAATAATATATATATATATATATATATATTTTTTGATAGACCTCACATATATTTTAACACTGTATGTGATGGATATTTTTCGAAAGTTGGACTATCGGGAACCACCAAGTATCACCTGATAAAATTGTCCACCGACGCCCTGCTTTAACGCTATTTACTACTATGTCCCTCTTCCCAATTCGTGTGGCTCAAAACTCACATCTTTCGAGATGTACATATTGTAAGAAAAGCTTTTTCCCTTACTACTATGTCCCTCTTCCCAATTCGTGTGGGTCAAAATTGTCCACACATTTTTCGAGATGTACATATTGCAAGAAAAGCTTTTCCTTTGTTATATTATCCGTACTCTTTTAGCTAATGGTCATATTTGCTATCGGGACTTGATTTGGATTTGATCCATTTATTTCCTTTACCTATCATTCTAACTTAAATATTTTATTGAATGGTAGGTTCAAATATTATGCAAGTGATATGAATTATATAATTACGTGGGAATTAAATGAATGTTTTAACATATGTTCCACGTTTGGTATGAGTAAGAAATGACAAAGGATCAAAATTTTCATTACTTTCATTGGTTTATTTTAATCCTTGTGGGAAAAATTTAAAGAAATATTATATTTAAAAAAAATTGAAAAATACTATAAATTTGACGGGGGAATAGAAAATACCAAAAAATACCCTGGGCCAAGGCGTGATCACTGCAAAAAGTGATGGTCACGTCTTGGCTCAAGGCGTGACTGTCACGCCTCCCCCCGAGGCGTGACAAAACTCCCATTTAATCTCCGCTTTTATCTACCCGATTCTTTCATTTTTTTCTGCATCCATTCTTCATTTCTCTACATCTATTCTTCCATTATTCTTCTACATTTGGATCAAGAATATTCAAACTTTCAAAAATTTACCGGTAATTTTTCTACATTCATTGTTATTATTTAGTTAAATTTATTTTTTTCTAAGTTTATTCTTGCATTTTGTAGTTTGTGATTTAAATATTATAAGATTTATGCTAATTTAAGCCTAATTTTAAATTATAATTTAGAATCAAAGTAGCAGTTCGTTAAATTGGGGTAATTTTTAGTATTATAATTTATGTTTATTTGTATTTGTTGTTAAATTCATTTTTTGACTTAATTAAATTAATGTGTATGTTAATGGCGTAGGATTTATGTTAATTTAAACCTTGATTTTTAATTTTAATGTAGAACTTGAATTAGGGCTTAAATTAAAATATTAAATTAGTATAATTAATTATCTGGTTTGTTTAGTAGAGTTTAGTGTATTCTAATTTGTATGTATAATATCTATGTATCCTACCCAGATTAGTAAGTTCAATTTTAAGTATTTTAGTTGAAATTATGAATAATTTGAAATTTTTAAGGTCTTTAATTTGTAAGTATAATTTGACTTTTTGTCTTGTTATTGATTTTAGTGTTTATAGTTTGAACTTTGATATAATTTAGTAGTATTATGCGGTTCCGAACTATAATTTAATAATTGATATTTTGCAGAAATGTCGAGACCGAGCACTGTCAAACTTATTATATTCTCTGATGGTGAGATAATAGAAGAATTAAATTCAATGAGATATAGTAGTATACGTCCGAGCGCTAACCTGAGAATAGACCGTAAGATCAAATTTGTTGATTTGGTAAAAAGGTTATATGATAGAACCAAAATTGATTTGAATCAATTTTTGTTGAAAGTTTTTATTAAATACTCATATGGAGAAAAGGGTACCATTAGGGAGAATTTAATGGAAATCAAAGACGATGAAGACTTGTGGTTTTTCTTGGATCCTATGAATGAAGTTTCTACATTGGAGCTTTTTATTGAGAAACAAATAATACAGTCTCAGGATCCCTTTTCGTCATTGTTAACACAAGTGACGCCGACGCCAAACCAATTCCCACCATTTTATTCACAACCCTTCTTACCAGATTTAAATATAGGTATAAGCCAAATGGCCGATGCACAAGCAGGTAATCTATGTTTTATCTTTCATTGTGCCATCATATTTTCTAAAATATTTCTTGTTTGTACATATTTTTAATTTTTATTTTTTGTGATTGTTTTTTAGGATGTTCAACATCGGGTAATGTGTATGGTGGTGTTGGAACTGTACATAATGAAAATTTGGGGACTAATTCTTCATGGGATTTTCCAATTCCTGATGTGCATGCAGGTAAATATGAATTTTGTGGCCAAATGCACATTTTTTAAGACTATTTTTTATTATTCTTATATATGCATATTTTGTCATCATGTTCTAACCGATGCTTCTTTCGAATTTTTTGTTTGTCCATGTAGGCCTTTTTAAGCATTTTGAGGAAGCCAACTACAATGCTCATTTTTCTTATGACGCAGGGCGAGCAGTTCAGCTGAACCCCATTTGGATCAGTTTGAAGATAACGAGAAAGTTCAATCACCAGATTCGGATTACTACCCTTCAGACACTGACATGGATGAAGAAATGAACTACATACCAACTGATGATGATGAGAAAATTGAGGAGGAAGATGTTCCTCCCGCAGTAGCTCAAGAAAGACTTCACAGAGTACTCCCATTTTATTCCACACATGATCCCGAAGTAGAAGGAGACTCATTAGGTCTACTAAGTGGAGTAGAAACAAGGGATATGATCTATGATTATCGAACAGGTAATCTTGGTTTGGGTTTGGTATTTGAGAACAAAAAGAGCTTGCAAAAAGCGGTGAAAGATTACCACATAAAGCACCAAAAATGCGAGTACAAGGTGACGATCAGTGAACCGAACAAGTGGAAAGTGGTATGCAAACACAAAGACAAACACGAGCAATGCGAATTTGAACTCCGAGCTCATTTCAACGTGAAACTAAACATGTGGATAATTTCAAAATTCAGTAAGTTACATGTTGGAGTGTATGCCCTCGAATGCCATAAAGAGGATATATTTATAGGGCATAAACATTGTAACTAAACTATGGTTTTTCTATTAATATAAGGCAGTTGATTGTTGTTTTCTTATAGGCATTTATAAGGTGTGAATAAACAACGTAAAGTCCTTGATGACAAGGCGAACCTTCTACCTCCTATGGGATAGGAGGAAAGGCACTAGAATGGTTTGACCCTTGACATCTAAAAGGGTTCGCAAATCTAAGAAATATTGATTGGGCATCAATAGTGAACAAAGACTTGTATGATGTAAGTTTCGACAGATAAAGTGCCAGTCGTACACTATGGAAATGGTAGTGGGAACTTATATCATAGACGTGTCAGTTGGACTGATATGTTCGAACACGGCTCGCATCAGTTCATCACATGGGTATTCACTCATTGACAGTCAATGATGAAACTGATAAGTAGTGATAGGTACGTGTGAACCTCTGACCTGAGAAATCGAGTTGAAGATGTACTTGTGACATCAAGTCTGTCATTAGAGTAGTTAGATTCAAATCACCTGTTGGTGGAATCGACCTCGAAGTGCGACTTGATGGGCAAGTAGCATTGTTAACTGATTTGCAATATGGAATTTATTCTCTCATAAGTGAATGAGTAAAATATCCTATGCGATCATGAATAAGTGAGGATGAAAGTCTTTGGCCAAAGCATTTAAATACCTCGACTTATTATGAGTTTAGGCATATGGTCAAGTTATATGAGTTTGACTTTAAACCATGACTCTTACTTGACTGAGATATAAGAATAAGAGGTTTATACACGTACGGTATTCACGGCGTAAAGGTTTGGAATGATCCTATTCATTCATTGTGAGCCACGAGACTGGCTAGGTGTCACTCACAACTCTTTGGATTTCTCCCAATTGCCTTTTGAGACGAACCTAAAGAGTCGCGCTTAAAGGAAGTGCAAAAGGAAAAACATGGGAAAAAGACTTGAGAGAAATTCACAGCATTGGATGCCGTAATTAATTAATTAATTATTGGATAATTTAATTAATTAATTAAATTATTGAGTTAATTAATTTCTTGGAGAAATTAAATCATAAATTAATTAGGAATTGAATTAATTGGATTATCAATTTAGTTATTGGATAAATAAATTATCCGATTAATTAATTAGCAAGCAAGACGAAAGCCCGAAGGCTTCCGAGCCCACTAAGGGGCGGCCAAATAGACTCCCAAATAGGGCTCTTGCATGCTAGTGTTATTGTTTCATAATGATATAAATATGTCACAAATAACACAAGGCAACTTACATAACTTTCTCTCCAAGAAAAAGTCTCCCACCTCTCTCTCTCTCTCTCTCTAGCCGTCTTTGACAAGGAAGAAAGGAGGAGTTTTTCGTTTTTGATTCCAGCATGACGAATTAGAGACGTTGGCAAATTCGGCGTTAGAGAAAAGGATCACGTTCAGAAATCAACATACGCTAGAACGGTAATTTTTTTATACACAATTAAACACGAGGATTAGAGATGATTCGGGCTTTGGGAATTAAATTTACTTTCCGCTGCGTTTTATTCGTATAATTGCCAACATTACACTCATGTCTCTTCGACAATACCAGGGAGAAACACCCAAACTTGGACATGAATTTGATCGCCAATGAACTTATACCACATGTGGAACAAAATCCGGCGTTTGAGATCAATAAAATAATAGTACTTGTACAGCAGAAATGGAAATGCCAAATAAGTTATGGCAAGGCTTGGTACAGTTTGCAACGTGCAAATGAACTTGTATACGGGACTTGGGAGGACTCTGTGCGAAACATACCTAAGTTATTGGGAGCTATCAAGAAATGGAATCCAGGCACAATTGTTGAATGGGTACACAAAGACGCGTATGAAGATCCAAAAGTGTTGAAGTATGTGTTTTGGGCATTCAAGCTATGTATAGATGGATTCCAACATTGTCGGAGAGTCATTTGTGTCGATGGAACACATCTATATGCACGCTACAATGGTAAGTTGTTGATTGCAACTACTCTGGATGGAAATAATAACATTTTACCTCTTGCATTCGCAATCGTCGATAATGAGACGAATGAATCCTGGCTTTGGTTTCTACGGTGTCTGAACCACTATTTTGTTTCACCCAACGAAGGCGTATGCCTTCTTTCTGATCGTCATCAAGGCCTATTAAATGGAGCCAAAGTTGTACGCGCGTTTCACCCTCCTCTAGGATGTCATCGATATTGTCTGCGTCATGTGGTTTTGAACTTTAACCACACGTTCAAAAATAAGGCTTTGAAGCAACTATACTCTAATGCAGGAAATGCACATAGCATTGAAAAATTTGAACGTGAAATGAACAAAATTCGTGCATTGAATGAAGAGGCGGGAGCTTGGTTGGACAAAATCAAGAAAGAAAAATGGACACTTTCACATGACGGGCGGGTGCGTGAAGGCATTATGACTACAAACATGGGAGAGAGCTTTAATAATGTGATGAAAACAGCTCGACATCTTCCACCTACAGCTATTGTGCAATTCACATTCCATAAACTTGCCACGTATTTTTTGATCGAGCTGTAGATGGTTTAAAAATGAAGAGCAACGGTCCCTTGACAAGAAGCGCTACTAAACTATACGAGAAAGAGACCGACGCTTCCAGCAGCCACGAAGTTAGAAAATTTTCTTATTCTAACCAAACTAGCCAAGTTTTTTGTCGTGCCCAATTCGAAAGCCGTGGTCGAAGGTACTCCATAGACCTAAAAAATCAAAATTGTTCTTGTGGAAATTGGACGGCAATTGGAACTCCATGCTCACACGCGGTTCCTTTGGCCAAAGCAATGACTTTAAGGTCGATAATTCTTGTTAAACAATATTACGGAGTTGATGAGTATATCAAAGCATATGAAGGAAGGTTCTATCCATTGCCTGACAAGTATTATTGGGATACCCCAAATTTTGAGCTAGTCCATGACCCTTATTCGAAGAAGAAACGGCTTGTTGGCAGAAACGTGAGCACTTGCATTCAAACTGAGATGGACTTATAGATTGTTGAGCACTTTTTTAATATTTTATTGTTTAATTAGTATTGAATGTCTATGTTGTAATATTTATCGTTTTAATAAAAAAGGAATTTCCTTAATAATTAGATATAATTCTTGTGATTTTTTTTGTTTGTAACACTTTAAGGGATAATAAAAGTAAATATTATTGAACAATAACTAAACTAATACTAATAAAATACAATAAGTGGGATAATAAAATTAGTTACAAAGGTTTCTATTGTTGCCTTCGACATTGCAACTCTGTAAGGCAAACAGTGGGATTTGCCACCCTTTCGGATAGCCGCCGTCGATCATTTCTCGGTGCCGGCTAATCTTCTTGAGTTACGTATTCTTGTTCATGAGGTGCAAGGCTGTTCATATCCCAAGTTAAAGGAACAGGAGAAATATTTCTCTGGTTCTGTGGTGGAGTTGACTCTGTTGCGCCAAATCATATCTAAAGGTATCAATGTGTCCGACGAGTCTGACCTCCTATAGGAAGTGCTTTCTCCTCCATAATTGAAACCTTGCGACCTCCCATATGAAGTGTCTTCTCCTCCATAATTGAAACCTTGTGATTGGGGATATGAAGTGCCTTTTCCATAATAGAAACCTTGTGACTGTTGATCAGGTGTGGGATGTAAAATTTGGGATTGGGGATCGAATGTGGGACGATATACCGGTGATGGGGGATCGACACGGAGCTGTTGAGTGTGAGTCCATCTTTGTCGTGCATCCTCAGTGTGAGTCCATCTTTGTCGTGCATCCTCAGTGTGAGTCCATCTTTGTCGTGCATCCTCCTCTCCTACCAAACTAGCAATGTGAGAAAGACTCGATCTCACTATCCCTAATATTCTGTCAGCATCACTGTCAGTCTAAGGGACTTGTCGGAGGAGGTTTTGCGCATTCTGAACTTCATTATGCTGAAAAAATAAACAAATGTATGAGATAAAAGAAATAAGAAGAAATATCATGCATCAAATCAAATACTAACCACATTATATAGAAGAGGACCCGTCCCTGTTTGGTATATGTTTCTCGACCAATTAAAGGTCTGTGATATAAAACGACGCGTGATGGACTGATACCACTCCTCATAGCCTGGTGCCGTGCCCAAACCCAAAACTCCATGTACAGTGCGATATTCACGGTTATACCACATTTCAATTTCCCGACTGAATTCTCCTACCATGTTTCCCACATCTCGTCCCCTGCGATTAATCCTCCTAAAGCGTTCTACTGCCGGCGGAATAGTTTGTACGTAACCAAACTGTCGCATAACACGCTCGAGACAGTGCCACTCCACAATGTTAAAGCATATCAATGGGACAGATGATGTCCACTCTCTCCAACACAAACATTGTGGGGGCAGTTCAGCAATGTCGGCATCCAAAAAATTGTACGGAGTCCAAACAAACTGAAATAAGACACAATATAATAATATCAAAGGCATATAATACTTCATAATACAATATAATAATGTGACTATAATTTATCACTCACATGATGATCGCTCATCAAATCAAGCTACTCTCTGAATGCAGGAAGATTGTTAGCAACAACAAAGCTCCGTGATCGAGGTGGAAACCACCTTCAATATGAAAAATGAAAATAAGTACAGAAAATATGATGTTGTTAATAAAAGTGAATATTTAAATAACTTACCGTGCACCATAAGGAGCTCGTGCAATGCCATTTTCATCTACCGGCTCAATATTTTGAGGAAGCTTGGTAGGCCTAACAACCACTATCCGTGACCATGCCCAAATCTGTTAAAAGTAAATACATTAATCTCATAAGCATTCTTAGTTCTAAGTAAGGTAAAAACACAATGTACTGAAACACAATGTATCACACCTGTAGCAAATTTAATGGACCTGCAATACTTTTTTTGGTTTTCACACATGCCTTTGCGAGTTCTCGGTACAAGTACGCTAATATAGCACTCCTCCAACTATATGTGCCGACTGCGGGAACGTCTTCTAACAACTTCAACCAATAACATGGAATCACATCTCCTTGACTGTCCGCACACATCACGCCTATCAAGAGAAATACCCAACAACGTGCTATTTTATCACATCCGCTTCATCGGAAACTGCCATAATTTGGGTATTTTCCGCACGCACATGATCAACAACCTTCTTTGCTTTTATCTTGAACCCATTACTCGGAAAATCAGAACGGTTAGTCTCAATCCCTAGGATGTTGAATATCCTGCCTTGATGTTGTTCGATGGTCGTACACTCCTCATTAGCAATTACTGGACGACCGTCCACTGGTAAACCCCATAAAATTGCTACGTCTTGAAGAGTAATTGTAGCCTCTCCATTTCGTAAATGAAAAGTGTTCGTCTCCGAACGCCACCTCTCAACCAGGGCAGATACAAAACCCAAATAATTTTTCATCTTACTTAACTTGTAAATGTGGTAAAACCCCATTTCATTAAATTTATGAAGGACACGCGGATGTGGAACCTTAGGAAAGGCAGTATTGAATGTATGAGAGTCTGCTCGTCTAGAACGTAGTAATAACTCACTATCATCTGTGCTGAAAACCAGTTCACACCTATGATTAGCTTGCTCGGTTAACACACTATTGTATAAAGGCCCGTATATATCTTCATTGCCACTACCACTGGTACTCGCCATCCTGAATTGAAAAATAAGTGATAATAACACTCAATTAAACTATACAAAATCATAACTAAAAATTATACAACAATTATAATAACACATAACGACATTATGAATTAATTGTATTTAATTATTCAAAAATATACCTAAATATTATATGAAAATTCTAAACTACACTAAAAAATACATAAACCTAGTCATTTCAATATTAAACCTAAAATTATACATATACTTATAAATCATACCTCAAAATTATATTAAAATGATAACACATTATTTGGCTAAATTATACTAAAAACACTAAATTAAAATTTTGACTAACTAAAATACTAATACCATAATTACAATATTAAAAATAAATTATATAATTAAAATTTACCTTAAACAATTTGAAGAGAAAAGAGCAAAACATCCCGATTATTGAATGCTAAATGCCAAGATAGAAATACAAAAAACCCGATTGTTACAATTTGAAATGCTTGTTTGGAATGCCTCACCCCAAGCCCCCGTCTGAAATTTATATACATCAGGAGATAGGAACAACGCAGTGTTGTTGACCGAGGAACAGGGGGAGTCTGACGGTCACGCCTTGGACCAAGGCGTGACCGTCAGGCGTGTTACTGGTCACGCCTTGGTCCAAGGCGTGACTGTTAGCTTTGACAGTCACGCCTCAGGCCAAGGCGTGACCATCACTTTTTGCAGTGGTCACGCCTTGGCCTAAGGCACTTTGTGGTAATTTCTATTACCCGGTCAACTTTATGGTATTTTTTGAATTTTTTAAAAAAATATAATATTTCTTTAAATTTTTCTCCTTCTGGTTGATAGGAACTAAACAAAATTATTTTCAAGAAAAGATTACCCTTTAGTTCAAAAAATTTGAAAAACAATTTGTTTCTTTCAAATGTATGGTCATTTTATGAAAAAGTTAGGAGAGAATGCTTTCTTATTCATTTGAGTTACTGGGAATAAGATACATCCTACAAAATAAATAGCAGGATACCAACAATGATAATGCTAAACAAGGTAAAGATCTAACATACCAAAAATATAACTATCACTATCGGTAAGGACTCTAACAAATTACAACATATATACACAGTCCAATACTCCCCCCTCAAGTTAGCGCATGAGGATCACAAATGCCCAACTTGCGTAATAGAAACTAAAATTGTTGTCGAGCGAGAGCTTTGGTGAAAATGTCTGCGAGTTGGAATTGTGATGGAACATGAATCGTTTCAACATTCCCAGCCTGGAGTTGTTCTCTCACGTAATGATAGTCTATCTCGATGTGTTTGGTCCGGTCATGGAAAATCGGATTTGTTGCTATATGGATAGCCGACTAACTACCACAATATAACTTATTTGGCCCATCGTGATCTACCATCAATGAGGTTAACAATAACTTCAATCGAAACAGCTCACTAGTAGCCGCTGCCATGGCACGATACTCTGCTTCTGCTAAAGATCGAGACACGGTGCTCTGTTTTTTCGTCTTCCAAGACACAGGCGATTGTCCGAGCTTGACAAAGTATCCTGTCACTCACCGTCGTGTGAATGGGCAGCTTGCCCAATCTGAATCGCAGTAGGCGTACAACTTCAAATCACTATCTTCTTGTAACAAAATCCATTGCCTAGGATTACCTTTGAGGTAGCGCACTACCCGCATGGCTGCCTCGAGGTGCTCTTTTCGAGGTGCCTGTGCAAATTGGGACAATACATGCACTGAGTAAGAAATTTCCGGACGAGTGGTCGTTAAGTAAATAAGTCGCCCAACTAGACGCCAATAAATTGAAGCATCACCAAGTTCTTCACCCTCTACTAGCGCCAACCGCTGCCCCTGTTCCATTGGAGAGTCGTTGGGTTTACATCTAAGAAGCCCACTCTTTGATATTATGTCCAATACATATTTTCTCTGACACAAAAATAACCCTTTTTTTTTATCTCGCCACCTCTATACCCAAGAAATACTTAAGTGACCCCAAATTTTTGATACGAAAAGATTTTGAGATAACTCTTAAAGTCTAAACATGCCGCCGAGTCATTTCCCGTTAGTATAATGTCATCTGTATATACCAACAGTCCCATGAAGACTATACCTTTCTGATATGTGAATAATGAGTAATCTACAAGTGACTGAACAAAACCATATTGTCTCAATGTTGTTGTCAACTTAGAGAACCCGTTTTGCGATGCTTGACGAAGTCCATAGATCGAATTTCGAAGGCGATAAACTTTATTTTCTCCATTTGCCTTGAAGCCTGGGGTAGCCTCATGTAAACTTCCTCCTTCAAGTCGCTATGTAAGAAAGCATTGTTCACATCTATCTGATGTAGCTCCCATCCCTTTGACACAGCTACTGTCAAGAAAACTCGAACAGATACAAGTTTTGCTATTGGTGCGAAGGTTTCGTGGAAGTCCAATCCTTCAATTTGTGTGAATCTCTTTGCCACAAGTCAGGACTTATAACATTCCACCGTTCCATCAGAATTGTACTTTAATTTGTAGACCCACTTGCAATCTATGGGTCTTTTCCCAGTGGGTAAGTTCTCCATTATCCAAGTCTTATTTGTTTCCAAGGCCATAATTTCTTTCGAGATGGCATCACGCCACTGTTCACTTTTTACTGCTTCAGAGTAGCTACGAGGCTCCCCTTGAGATGTTATCACCACCATGAATATATGATGCCTATGAGAGAATTTATCAAATGTTATTTAATGAGCTAAGGGATAAGGAGTACCTGAGAACTTGTCATGTCGTGGAGGCTCGAAGAGGGGGTCTATCTTTATTTTGGCAATCTAATCTTGACTTTTCCCATTTCTAAAACCATCTACATAATTCTCATTAACATGTGTCGAGTACACAACATAATCACCAAGATGTACCGGTCCCCTTGTAACTCTTCGCTACCTCTTGTGATCTTCCCTTGCATCATTTGTTTGAACATTATCATCTCGTGTTGCAATGGTACTCCCCTTTTCATTCTGAGTGGTGTCAATTTGGTCGCCTTAATGCTGTGTTTCACCATCAATATGAGCTTTGAGCTCTTGATCGTCATCAAAAGAATGCCTTATAAACCTGCGCATCTCGACGCCGCCCAATCTGGCCAATATTCTGAGCCAAAGGAAAGATGTCTCATTAAATGAGACATCTCACAAAGAAAAGAATGTATTTTTCTCGAGATCGTACAACTTCCAACCTTTCTTCCCATAAGGATAACCCATAAAAATACAATGCCTGCTCGTAGCCCCAAACTTGTCTTTCTGCTTGGGATTATAGTGAGCATAACAAAGACACCCAAAAATCTTAATGTGCTCAAAGGACGGTTTAGTACCAAATAAAATCTCAGGAAGCGATTTGTTATGGAGTTTAGTGGTAGGAGTTCGGTTTATCAAATAAGCCACTATAAAAATGCATTCTCCCCAAAACTCAATTGGTAGACATGCTTGAAATCGAAGTGCTCTAGCCACTTCTAAGATGTGTCGATGTTTTCGCTCTACTCTCCCATTTTGTTGTGGTGTGTCGACATAACTAGTCTCATGCAGTATTCCATTTTCCAGATAAAAGTTTCACATTGGTCCATATGCGAACTCTAGCCCATTATCACTACGAATTCTTTTTATAGTTTTTGAAAATTGATTTTTGACCATTGAACAAAAATCTATTAGCCGTCGACTAGCTTCACTCTTGTCTTTTAAAAGAAAAACCCAAACAGCACGACTACAGTCGTCCACAATAGTTAGGAAATAATGAGCACCACAAGAAGAAGCTATACGATATGGACCTCATAAATCGAAATGAATCAAGTCAAAACAATTAATTGCATTATTATTGCTAATGGGAAAAGGAGAGCGTGTTTGTTTCGCTTGATAACAAGCATCACATATTTCATTGTTTTTCAACTTAAAACTACCAATTGCAGGAATAAAATGTAAATTCTGACTTGACTGATGTCCCATCCGACGATGCCATATTGTGTATGAATCTACTCTTTCTGCTTCATAGCCTTGTGTGACTCCGTAAGCTTGTAGTAGTAGATCCCCCCTCCCCTCGTAGCTCACCCACTCCAATCAGGTTCTTCGATGTATGGTCCTGTATCACACAAAGCTTATTAGTATGTCACTTGACAATTAGTTTCACAAACCAGCTGGCATATAGAGATTAGATTGCAAATTAATTTTGGAACATTTAAAACTTCATTCAAATTAAATTGGAACTCAAAGTAACTCGGCCAATTTTTGTGGCCGTAGTCCTTGAACCATTGGGCATGATAACAGGCATGGGAACTGTCTCTTTAACATCATAAATTAAATCTAACCTTCCCGTCATATGGTTCGACGCCCCAATGTCAAGTATCCAAGATGGTGCCGGATAATTTTTTGGAGCTGTCACTAGGTCGATCCAAAAATGTCAACAAGCGTTGAAATTGCTCACTTGACAGACCTGGTATAGTATTCTGATTAGTTGCGTCACTAGAAGTCGATCACGAGGGTTGGTGAACATAAGCCATTGTGGCTTAACCTCGTCCAGTGTTCCAATTTTATTAGTCCCGACCACGCCCCCCTTCGATTTTCCAACGTCCACGACCTCCTTTTCGGTTGAACCAGGGTGGATAGCCAATCAACTAAAAGCATTCAGAGACCTCATGACCTGGTTTCTTGCATTGTGAACATGTCTTTTCAGAGTATTGTTGCTTGTGTTGCACGACAAACTTCTCTCTTGTTGTTGTTTATGTCGCCAAGGCTATTGCCTCCACTCATTCTTCATGCCCTCGCACAATAGATCGATGTCTCTCCTCTCGTATGATGATCACATAAGCTTTGCTTAGCGACGACAAAGGATCCATGTTGAGGATATTAGATCTTACAGTTCTAAACATTGCATCGTCAATACCCATCATAAATTGGTGAAGCTTCTCCTCCTCTCGTTCCTTGATAAACTCCTGCGCCGCACCGCAAGTGCAAGTGGGAATCTTAGAGTAGCTACTCAATTCATCCCACATCCCTTTCAACTTTGTGTAATACACCATAACAGACATGCCTTGTTGTCGAAGTGATGAGATTTCGCTTTCGAGTTCATGAATGTGTGGTGCGTTCACAATCGAGAAGCGTTCCTTTTGTTGGGGAAAAATAACCAAACGTAGCGGAAACGGAATTTTAAAATTTTATTTGGATTTTCCCATAACAGGATCAACCCCGGGGTTTTATCAGATGTATGCATGATAGAGTAAATGAAACTTTACCCATTATAGCGAAGTGGTTGGAGAATCTCACGAACTTGAATCCTTGAACTTCTTCATGAATAACTCCGGCTAAAATCTTGATGATTCGAGCAGTCCAAAAGTCCTGCCTCTAAATTGTCTCGACTGAAAAACTTGATGAGAAAAATTATCCTTCTTCTTCTTGGTGGAGGGCGACTGCTAGGAGAGAGAAAGAGGGAGAGGAATTTTTTCTTGTGGCTCAAGAGTTAATTGTAACTTATGACCTAGGTATTAACTAATTTGATATATTTATATCACTTAAGTTAATACCTTGGGCTTAATTAATCCATCATTGGACACCTATTTAGCTGTCCATTATGGCCTTGGTGTGCCACTTGGTGCACCAATTTGAGCTTAGTCCAATCCACTATTTAATTAATTAATTCAATCCAATTAATTAATCTAATTAAATAATAGATAGAAAATTTAATTAATTTTATTTCTCCAAGAAATAACATATTAATTAAATTATAAATGAACTAACTTATTTCTTCAAATAATTAATCCCATCTAATTAATTTTAAGTATCCAATACTTAAAATATTGCCACAAGAAATATTCCATATTTTTCATCGATTTTTCCTTTTTAAGTGTGACTCTTTAGGTTTATCTATATTTGGCAATGGGAGTATTTAATTGAATATGGGTCCCGACTAGCCAGTCAAGTGGTTCATATTTTAACCCAAATAAGATGAAATGATTGGATCATTTTTACCTTTCCTATTGTAAATATCGTGTGAATATAAACTCTTCGTTTCCGTATCCCGATCAACTGAGAGTCATGGTTTTTGGTCAAACTCACTAACTTGACACTATGCTATATTTATAATAAGTTCAAATCAGTTAGTGCTTTGGCCAAAGACTTTAAGATCTAACTTACTTATAAATGCATAGGATAATTCCTCGTTCACCTTCGAGGGAACGAATCTCATCATGGATATCTGTCAAGACTACTAGTTGCCCACTAGGTCGCAGTTCGAGGTTGACCCTGCCAAAGGGTGAATTGGGTCTAACTACTCTAATGACAAGTCTAATGCCACAAGTATACCTTCAACTAGATTCCTTAAGTCTAAAATTCAGACACACCAATTACAATTTAATCAATTATGTCATTAACTGTCCAAGAGTGATAACCCATGTGACAGAATCGAAGCGATTCATATCTGAGTGCCACTATCTCCATTAGTTCACCTATGATTTGAGTTCTTCACTACTTCCTAGTGATTGACGGGCAAATTTCTCGTCAAAACTCATATCATACAAGTCTTCATGATTTCCAAAGTGCAATTGAAAATCATTGACTTGTAGACTATTTTAGTACACAAGTATCAAACTCTTCTAGTGCCTTAGAGAGTTAACTCTTCTAGTGCCTTAGAGAGTTAACTCTTGTGTTCATGGACTTATAAATGATTACAATATATAAATGCCAATATAATAGTAAACAACTAATTACTTTTTATTGATAGAATGTGAAACAATTACAAATTGATAATGTCCTAATATTCTCTAATCCTCTAGTGGCATTTGAGGACATTAACCTAAAAATCTCCCACTTGTACTCAATGCCAATCACTATGGTATCTAATACCCATCTTTTCAAGATGTCGATCCAGCACTGCCTGTGTCAAAGGCTTGGCCAAATGGGTCAGCGATGTTGTCTGCTGAATTATTCTCTGAACAACTATCTCACCTCTTCCAACGATTTCTCTTATTATGTGATATCTCCTCTCTATGTGCTTGGATTTGTTGTGAGACCTTGGTTCTTTTGCTTGTGCAATAGCCCCATTATTGTCACAATTAAGTGGCAATGGCAGTTCTACACTAGGGACCACTTCAAGTTCTCCTAGAAACTTCCTAATCCAAACACCCTCTTTAGTAGTCTTTGAAGCTGCTATGTATTCTGCCTCAGTTGTGGAATCAGAGGTTGTGCTTTGCTTGAAACTTTTCCAAGTTACCGGTCCACCATTAAGCGTGAATATAAACCCTGAAGTGGACTTTCGATCATCTACATTAGATTGGAAATCTAAGTTAGTATATCCATCCACCTTCAAATCTCCATGTCCATATGTTAGGACCATATCTTTAGTTCTATTCAGATACTTCAGGATATTTTTAATAGCGGTCTAGTGTTCTCTTCTCGGGTTAGCCTAAAAATGACTCATCACACTTACTTTGTAGGCTATGTCCGGCTGTGTGCGTAACATGGCATACATCAGACTACCCACTGCAGACGCGTAGGGCACCGTACTCATTTATTTCCTATCTTCCTCACTTTGAGAAGACATAGACTTTGAAAAAGCGCCCCATGTCTCATGGGCAAGAAACCTTTGTTAAAGTCTTCCATCCTAAATCTCTTTAGGACTTTCTCTAAGTAAAGGGATTGGGAAAGTCCTATCATTCTATTTGTTCTATCTCTGTAGATACGAATTTTTAGAATATAGGTCACTTCTCCCAAGTCTTTCATGGAGAATGTATTTGAAAGCCATATTTTAACTGATGTGAGCATTCCTACATCATTACCTATGAGTAGAATGTCATCCACATATAAACAAGGAAAGTGATTTTACTCCCATTAACCTTCTTGTAAACACATGGTTCATCTTTGTTTTTGACAAAGTCAAATCCTTTGATAGCTTCGTCAAAATATAGATTCCAACTCCTAAAGGCTTGCTTAAGTCCATAAATGGATCTCTTAATGAATATCAGACTCAGATGGAAAGCCTTTAGGCTGATCCATATAGATATCCTCTTCGAGAAATCCATTCAAAAAAGTCGTCCTCACATCCATCTGCCATATCTCATAATCCAAGTGTGCAGCTATTGCAACCAAAATTCGAATAGACTTGATCATTACCAAAGGTGAAAAGGTCTTTTGATAGTCAATTCCTTCCTTTAGACTATAACCTTTTGCTACAAGTCTTGCCTTGTATGTGCCAACTTTTCCATTTGGGCCTATCTTCCTCTTGTAGATCCACTTGCACCCTATAGGGTAGTGCCCTCAGGATGATCTACCAGAGTCCTGACCTGCTTGGAATGTATCGAGTCTATCTCTGCCTGCATAGCTTCTCGCCACTTTGCAGAGTCGATGTCCATCATTGCTTGATCATAAGTAGAAGGGTCGTCCCCATGAACTCCCACTGCTATAGTGTGGACACCCAGTTCCTCTTGTAGCAGGTATCCATAGTACCTTTTAGGTTGATGTGGTACTCTACCAGATCTTCACAATGTTGTTCGTGTTTCATTAGGTTCAGTGTGTGTTTCTTGAACAGTCGTCTCCCTGGGTGTTCATTTTGTTCATTGAGAACAATCTTTCTACCTGCACCACCCTCTTGAATAAATTCATCTTCAAGAAAGTACACTTGCAACGCAACAATGATCCTTTGATCATCTTGTATGTAGAATAGGTATGCAATAGAATCCTCTGGAAAATCTATGAAACGTCCTTTAAGGGACCCAGCTTCCAATTTCTCTACCTTTGTATTCTTGATATAGGGGCATCCCCAAAGCCTAATGTATTTAAGGTTTGGTTTCCTATTTCTCCATATCTCATATAGGGTCTTAGGAATGGATTTGGAAGGACATCTATTCAAGATATGAACAGACGTAAGGAGTGCATGTCCCCACAAGAAGATGGGTAAATCAATGTAGCTAAGCATAGATTAAACCATATCCAAAAGCGTTCGATTTCTACAGTCTGCTACCCCATTTAGTTGTGGAGTTGCTGGTGGTGTGAGTTGCAATATTATCCATATTTCTTTAGGAACTGATCAAACTCGTCACTCATATATTCATATCCACGATCCGATCATAGTGTTTTTATATGATAACCAATTTGTTTTTCCACCAACGCCTTAAATTCTTTGAACTTATCAAATGATTCAGACTTGTATTTCATTAGATATACAAGACCATACCTTGAATGGTCATCAGTGAAAGTAATGAAATAGTGAAAACATCCACAAGCCAGTTCTCCAAATGGTCCGCAAACGTAGGTATGCAAAAGTTCTAATACTTCAGTGGCCCTTTTAAAAGTCCCGGTAAAGGGGGATCTAGCAATTTTTCCTTTGAGGCAAGATTCACAAGTTGGATGGGGATCTGATCCCAATGGGTCAATTAACCCATCTTTCTCCATTTTATGCATCTTTTGCTCGCCACCATGGCCTAATTTAAGATGCCACTTTAAGTTTAGGTTAGAACTTTGCCTACCACGCTTCTTTGAGATAACATTTGCAACATATTCGTGTCGCATGTTTAAATTATAGAGGCCATTGACTAAAGTAGCAGTGCCAACAATATTATCATTAAATAAAATGCTGCAAGTACTGTCAATGAAATTAAAAACATAATTATTCCTAACCAACATAGGTATTGAAATAATGTTCTAAAGCCCGTTGGGCAAAACTAAAACATCCTCTAAATTTAAAACATGTCCAGATGATAAACATAAAGAAGTTGATCCAATGTGAGATGCTGCGATACTCTGACCGCTACCAACACTGATCAGCACCTCTCCATGCTCCAGCTTCCTACTTTACTGTAGATCCTGATTCATTACATAAACGTGAGCACTAGCTCCAGAATCAAGTATCCACGAAGTGAAAAATACAGTTATAGAACAATTGGTTTTTAAAACAAAAAGTTCCATACCTGCTGCACCTTTGCTAAAGTTTGGACACTCCCTCCTCTAGTGGCCTAGCTCACCGCAGTGAAGGCACCTATCCATTTCTTTAGGATCTTGCTCTTCATCACTTTTAGAGCTCTTCCCTTTCCTTTGTCTATCTTACCTTGTGGACCCGAAGTGCTAGTAGCTTTCTCAGTCTTCTTCTTCTTGTTATTTTTAGGCTTAGAAGTGATGACCAAGGCCGCCTCTTTTCCCTTTGGCTTCATTTGAGATTGTGCAGTATTCATCTTGTTCATCAACCCAGCTAAATTGCATTCTATCTCGTTGCAGTTGAAGTTGACCACAAATTGGGAAAAGGAGTCTGAAAGTGACTACAAGATGAGGTCAGTTTGTAGTTGCGGGTCCATGTTGAAGTCGAGGGCCTCTAACCTCTCAATTTTCAAAATCAAATTTAGGACATGTTCCCCAACCTTTTCACCTTCTTTCATCTTGGCTCCAAAGAGCTCTTTCGATATCTCATATCCAGCAGTGCGACTGTGCTCACCATAGAGCTCCATCAGGTGTGCAAAAATAGCCCTCGTCGAGACCATTTTATCATGGGACCTCTGCAACTCATTTTTCATCGAGCCCAGCATGTACCCACGAACCCGGACGTCTTCTTTGACCCATTTCTCATGAGCCACGACTTCCTCCTCACTAGCACGCGCCCTTGTGGGCACAGCTTAGATATCAGCATCCAATACATACCCCAGTGACTCCATATTGAGGACTATCCTCAAGTTTCGGAGCCAGTGCACAAAGTTTGGACCAGTCAAAGTGTTTTTTTCAAGTAGTACAGATAATGGGTTGATAATCATAGTGAGAGAGATAATAAGCAAATAACTGCAGAAAAGTAAAAAGACTTATTAGATTCTAATGTAATTGTTTGTTCCAAGTTTAAATTAAGGACTTTCAAAATAAACTTGACTCCCACTACATTTTTCGAAAATCCACACTCCCACTGTGGAATTCGGAAGTCATCGTTGGAAGGCTTCGTAGTGGTGTTTGATTTCTTTAACTAGATTAATAGGTTGCAACCTCTTGCTGGCAGGTGACCTAATCAATCTATTAAAGTGATGTCCAACATCAACCCATCAAATGGATGATTCAATCCCTTTTGTCCATTATTCATTACATCTCAACCTTTTAACGATCTTGTTGATTTATGAATAATATATGTTCAACGCACTGACTATATATTAGTCTAACAATTGAATTTCATCTTGCAACCTTTTTCTTGTATGTGGGGTAAAATTTATTTCGACTAATGGCATTTCATGCACTTAGGAAAAATTGGCTGAACAATATGACCAGTACCCATCGATGCTAGCAGGGGATTTCCATGATTTAAAATATATTTCAATATATAACCCTCATTGCTTAGGGACGATATTATTTATTAAATATCATTTTAATTTCTCCTAAATTCAGTGGAGGACAGGATATCTAGTACTCTGCACTAACTTAATATTTTTCAAAGTGGGAGAATTTAAATTATTTATTAGCTCTCACTTTGCACATTAATCCATTTTATACTAAACATTCAAACATGGATTAAATAAAAATATAGCAATCCTAGAAAGCTAACAACACATGATTCATGGACTTTTGTTCCTAGATTGAAACAAGCCAATGTCTCAATCATAATAAAAAAGAAACTACACTAAAGCTTCCAAAGGTCCTTCTTGTATCTCCTCGGCTCGACTTGGATTTCTCCTTTGGGCCTATTCTATTTCTAACTATTACATTTCAATATAAGCCACCTATACAAAGATATGCTAGAAAGAAAATAAAAATAGGCTCAAAAAGGCCTTTACAACCCATTGAAAAGAAATACAAATATAAACGAGCCTAAGTCCATGAATCATGTCTCTCATCACATAACATGTCAAACATGATATATATCACATAACACATGAAAAACATATATGTTAATTTCTAATTAAATTCCAAATTCAATTATTGGAATTCATATTCTTGAGGAAATTAAATTTATTCAATTCTATTTGAGAATTCAATGTTAATGAACTTCAATTAATTTTTATTAAAATTTTAATTTTTGTATTAAAATCCAATTTTAATAAAAAAATTAATCTCTAGGTGTATTAAAATTAATTTCACAATAGAAGGAATCCAACTTAATTCAAAGTCTAACTTTGATTAACATTAGATTACTTTGAATATTAAAATAAATATTTATTATTTATTTTTGCATTAAAAACCAATTTTAATGAAAAACTAAATAAATATATATTTATTTATAATATACCCGGGTCGTTGACTGACCCCATGTGTTTAAAAACACACGGGTGGGCCCGCTATGGAGCCCAACAACTTGGGTTGTCGCTGTGCGGCCCATTCGCAAGGACAGCTCATTCGCACGCGACAGCCCAGCTGTCCATGCGAATGGGCTCGCTGTGGGCTTGCACAACCAGTCTGTCCGTGTGCAGCCCAGGCGGATTTCGCTGTCGGTGGTGGGGATTTCCGATCCCCGTCTTTTCGTGATTATTTTATCACATCAAAATTACATAAAACATGATTTATTAATTTCTAACGAATAAAATAAACAAAAAAAAAATCCTCAAGAACACAAAAATGTGAAATCCACGATAAAAACTGTAAATCATGCATCTTTATCACATATTTACACATAAATTACATATACCGAACCCCACGATTTGGCTCTAATACCACTGTTGGGGAAAAATAACCAAACGCATCGGAAACAAAATTTTAAAATTTTATTTGCATTTTCCCATAACAGGAACAATCCCGAGGTTTATCAGACGTATGTATGATAGAGTAAATGAAACTTTACCCGTTGTAGAGAAGTGGTTGGAGAATCTCACGAACTTGAATCCTTCAACTTCTTCGCGAATAACTCCGGCTGAAATCTTGATGATCCGAGCAGTCCAAAAGTCCTGCCTCTAAATTGTCTCGCCGGAAAAACTTGATGACAAAAATTCTCCTTCTTCTTCTTGGTGGAGGGCAACGGTTAGGAGAGAGAAAGAGGGAGAGGAATTCTTTCTTGTGGCTCAAGAGTTAATTGTAACTTATGACCTAGGTATTAACTAATGTGATATATTTATATCACTTAAGTTAATACCTTGGGTTAATTAGCCCATCATTGGACGCCTATTTGGCCGTCCATTATGGCCTTGGTGTTCCACTTGGGGCACCAATTTGAGCTTAGTCCAATCCACTATTTAATTAATTAATTCAATCCAATTAATTAATCTAATTAAATAATAGATATGATATTTAATTAATTTTATTTCTCCAAGAAATAACATATTAATTAAATTATAAATGAACTAAATTATTTCTTCAAATAATTAATTTCATTGAATTAATTTTAAGTATCCAATACTTAAAATATTGCCACAAGAATATTCCATATTTTCCATCGACTTTTCCTTTTTACGAGTGACTCTTTAGGTTCATCTATATTTAGCAACGAGAGAATTCCATTGAATACGGGTCCCAACTAGCCACTCAAGTGGTCCATATTTTAACTCAAATAAGATGAAATGATTGGATCATTTTTACCTTTCCTATTGTAAATACCGTGTGAATATAAACTCTTCGTTTCCTTATCCCGGTCAACTGAGAGTCATGGTTTTTGGTCAAACTCACTAACTTGACACTATGCTATATTTATAATAAGTTCATATCAGTTAATGCTTTGGCCAAAGACTGTAGGATCTAACGTATAAATGCATAGGATAATTCCTCGTTCACCTTCGAGGAAACGAATCTCATCTTGGATATCAGTCAAGACTACTACTTGCACATTAGGTCGCAATTCAAGGTTGACCCCACCAAAGGGTGAATTAGGTCTAACTACTCTAATGACAAGTCTAATGTCACCAGTATACCTTCAACTAGATTCCTCAAGTCTAAAGTTCAGACACACTACAATTTAATCAATTTTGTCATTGACTTTCAAATAGTGAAAACCCATGTGACAAAATCGATGCGAGTCATATCTGAGTGCCACTATCTCCATCAATGCACCTATGATGTGAGTTCTACAGTATTTGCTAGTGATTGACAGGCACCTTTCTCGTCAAAACTCATATCATACATGTCTTCATGATTTCCAATGCCCAATTGACAATCATTGACTTGCAAACTATTTTAGTACACAAGTATCAAACTCCTCTAGTGCCTTAGAGAGTTAATTCTTGTGTTCATGGACTTATAAATGATGACAATATATAAATGTCAATATAATAGTAAAAAACTAATTGCCTTTTATTGATAGAATGTGAAACAATTACAAATTGATAATGTCCTAATATTCTCTAATCTTCTAGTGGCATTTGAGGACATTAACCTAACGCCTTTAAGTCATCCCAGACTGCCTTTGCGGTCTCCATATATGCCATACTTGGCTGGATTGAGTTGAAAATCCATGAGATGATCATTGACTTGCAAGCCTCCCAGTTGCTTGCCTCTAATTCATCTGGCTTAGGTTTGGTCAACATCCCGTTGATGAACCTGATCTTGTTTTTTACCCTGAAGGCGTTCATCATTGTCTTCTCCCACATATCATAGTTTTCTCCGTTCAGCAAACATGACGTGATGATGGTGCCTGGATTATCCGAAGGATGTAAGTAGTAAGGTGATGAAGGATCCATCACCTTTTTCGTCTCGCTCATCTCACAAGTCTGTTTCTTGCTTAGAACTTGTGGAAAAAAAATTAGATCCGCTCTGGTACCATGAAAAAGTTAGGAGAGAATGTTTTCTTATTCATATGAGTTACTGGGAATAAGATACAGCCTACAAAATAAATAGCAGGGTGCCAACAATGAAAATGTTGAACAAGGTAAAGATCTTTTTTTTTTGATAGAATAACAAGGTAAAGATCTAACATACCAAAAATATACCTATCACTATTGGTAAGGACTCCAACAAATTACAACATATATACACTTTCCAATATTTTATTGTTAGGAATTTCATTGTTAGATGTTTTGATGATGACAAGATAGGATTTCATGTTAGACCCCAAAAGAATGTAAGTTTACACTTTCATAAAATACTTGTATAAGCGTTTGAAAGTTTGTTAGTTTGTTAGGCTTGTAGTTTTTATCTTTGTAGATTTTAGACTAAGTATTAGATACTGAGTCGCTAATAGAATTCTAGGTGAGTCTATTAGAGATGAAGTTGAAGATCAGCGTCTGAAATCAAGTGAAGATAAAGATTTGTCTTAAGTGTCCGTCAAATGCTTAAAAGACTATTTCAGGAGTTATGAATCAAGGGTTCAAGAGAATGTTCTTAGCTCCTAGCTAACGCTAAAGGACTGTTCAAGGAGTGTTGATCCAAGCGCTCATTCACTCAAGCGATTCACCTGAAATACTTTCCCAAGTCATCCAATCAGCAACGGTCATTTATTTCCAACGGAAATAAATTCAAAACGCATTAAATGCTTGATAAGTGCATTAAATGTGACAAGACAATATGACTTGTGGATAAGCCACCTTTTGACTAGACTGTCAGCTTTTCAGAGTTCAAACCTGCTCCTGTCCAATCGGAATCAGCAGAAATTAAGAAATGTCAGAAAAGGGACTATTTGAAGCTCTACATGAGGTACACACGCCTGACTTGTGTCCAACGGACAAATCCTGAGATTTTCTATAAATAGTACCCTTCATCTATCTCTGTGTATGCACATGAAAAAGACGAAAATGTGAAAGAGTGCTGAGAAATAATTTGAGAGAAAAGCTTGCAAACCCCATAGCCAAAATCCTTCAAGCTTCTCAAATACATTCCAGACAGTCACCCGATATCTCAAACATCTTCCAAGAAGAACCCTACACTATTATTGAGATATCCCAAGTTGTTTGAACTTCCCAACATCAAACAAACCAGTTACAATAAACCCTCAACACCTTTCATCTGAGTGAGAAAGATTGTTGACTTCCACAAGCAGTATTTTTGAGTAAGAGAAGCTTGTTGAAGAAAGGTCTTTATTAGAGCTGAAGTCTGTGTGGTCAAGGAGCTCAAGGCCATCTTGGAGAAGATCTTTATTGGAGCTGAAATCTGTGTGATCAAGGAGCTCGAGATCGTCTTTCCAGAAGCAGAGGATTGAAGTGGCTTGTAGCAGAAATCTGTGTGACCAAGGAGCTCAAGTCATCCATATCCATCTCTTTTTGTTTCCCTATTTTGTAGAAGTCTCTGTGTGACTCTTCGATAATCAATCTAGTGGATTGCCTCCGAGTGCAAAGGAGAAGAAGGACGTAATTGGGATTACACCACCCAGTGAACCTTACAAATATCTTGTATCACTTTACTGTTTTAATACTTTGCTTTACATTTGCATATTATCTTGAAAAAGGCTTTAAAACAGTTAAGCGATAATCTCGATGAAAAAGAGAACGCTAAGCTTTCAATATAGGCTTAAGCGCTTGACAAAGCGCTGAGCACTTCTAAGCGTTCAAAATGATTTAAAACCAAAAGCAACTAAGAAAAACTTTGTGACGCTAAACATTTTCAAAGAGAAGACTTAAAATCATTCCGTTGTGCTAACCCTGATTAAAGAACTGAACGCTTAAACCTGAGTGGTTATAGTATTCAAATCTTGAGTCTAAGTTAACTT
This sequence comes from Buddleja alternifolia, assembly GCA_019426215.1. NCBI lineage: Eukaryota > Viridiplantae > Streptophyta > Magnoliopsida > Lamiales > Scrophulariaceae > Buddleja > Buddleja alternifolia. Next base: position 23,752,605 of record CM033390.1, on the reverse strand, counting down.
TATCAAACAGTCTTCAGAGTAAACGCTCAGCCAAGCGTTTACATTTTCAAGCATCCAAATCAATTTTAATACAAAACTGTTTGAAGTCGAAAAAAACTTCAGGGTCTATTCAACCCCCCCCCCCTTCTAGACCCTTTCGTACACTGCGTGGGACCAACATTTATCCATAGACTTTAGAGAATGTCAACTTTTTAAGTATAAATTATGCATTAAGTTCAAATTTGTTTATGAAATTGTAAGTAAAAATGTAGTTTTAATTAAAAATTATAATGATCTATCACACTGCAATTTTTTTCATACTTTAAACATAAGCTTGGTCCCTGTCTAAATTCTGAAGCAGGAGAATTGATCAATTGTACTAATCAATACTACTAATGCTATTTTATTCTAATTTCATTATTATGAACTTATCAAACATGATGTGGAGCGTAAAAAGTAAAGATGTAGATCTTAAAAAGATAATATCAAATAACAAAGAGATTGCTGTTAAATTGGGTGGGGGCGGGAGGAGGGCTGGTGTTTAGCTGAGTGGTGGGGATTGTGATTTGAGGGGTTGGTTAGGCGTTTCCAATGCAATATGATGGCAATCCTCGTAGTGTTGTAGCGAAAGGGTTTCTAGTGGCGCTGGCAACACATAAGGGGAGCTAATGCATTGAGAATGGGCCATGATTGAGTGGTGGTTATGTTAAGCGTGTTAGGGATGGTAGCATCAACGTACGAAGAACATAATCGAGAAAAATTATAAAATAGAAGCATAAAAGAATGACAACACGAGGATTTAACATGGTTCAGCATAATTTGTCTACATCCACGGGCCAACTCTAGACTATATTTTTATTTCTGAGTCAAACAAGAGAATCCACCAAATACAATGACTGCAAGCCCCTATTTATAAGTGAAGAGTCGTGATACACAAGAAAACTAAAACCTAATCCAAATAGAAAATATAATCCTATTACTAGATAATTAGGAAAAACAATCTTAAAACAAGTCACCAAATCCAAGCCAAAATAACTTAGGAATTAACAATCCCTTGCTTCAAGTCACTATTCCCACGATCAAACCCGCGTTAACCACACGATCAATCCTTGGTTGATTCGGTCAAACCCCATTGACCACAGTAAAACTGCCTTTGACCGCCCCGAGACCTTCTTTTTTGGCTTCTTTGTTGACTTTATTGACTTCTCACAATCCTTTGCATCAATCCTTCTCCACAAACCCATCAATCTCCCACTTGGAGACTGATCCTAAATAGTCCTGAAACACTATCTCGTGCTACTCCATGGACTTCGATCGTCTAGAGTGGCACCAGTTTCCTCACTGGAGAACAACTCGCCTTGTCAATCTGTGTCGCTAACATCTTTACACCAAGGACTTTCCCTTCTTGGTCAACCCATCTCATTGACATCTTTACATCATGGACTTTCTATTGGCTATCTCGAATCTTCTGACATATCTGCTCTCTGCCCACTGCATGAGCTATGTCTGATCCATCCGCCAATACTTTGGTTTTTCAATGGCAACTCAGTCCCCCGCATATCTACTTAATGCTCCCACTGCACAAGCTATGTTTGATCCATCTGCTAACAATACCCCAAGTCCCCAACTCCACAAATCTGCCCAACTGGCTTCGTATCCCGTCATGTTTTATCGTTAATGTTAAACGGGATTACTCTTCCTGTCCTGGCGATCTCATAGATTACATCCTCCTTTGTCATCTTTTTCAACTTCACCCCGACCTCTGTTCGTGCTACCTGCTACGAAACTGTCATTCTTTCTTTTCTTCATCTCCAACCATCTTTCCCACGACAAATCCATGCTAACCAAAGCACTGCCCCATAGATTAGATCTAACACAAAGATCTACGAACATATAGTTCTGATACCAGTTGTTAGGGAGATAGTGGGCATCAGAGCACAAAAAAATAATCAAGAAATGATCAATTCGTTTCTTCATGTATAGGCTTAGATTTATTTGTTTCTTGATTATTTTTTTAATGCTCTGATGCCTACTATTCCTAACAACGCGACAGGGACGTAGTGGATGGTGAGTATTGTTGGTGTTGGGCCGAGGGTTTAGCTAGGTAGTGGTGCTATGCGAGGGGGGAAGGGTGATTTAAAATCACTAAAAAGTATCTCATTTGAAAAGTATAATCATAGAATAATTCTAGTCTAAATTGGGTTTGATTTGACCAAAGCAATTCATTACACTTAACATGTTATCGGTTGAATTTAGACAATAATTTTTCTAAACATATATACATTTGCATCACTTCTAATTTTAATAATTTACTACCCCTTTAGCCTTTGAGAAAGGCTTACATTTAAGCTCAAAAGGCATTATTGTTCGTTTAAATTAGTCAAAAAAATGGTCCAATAAAATTCCTGTCCGCGGGAGGGCATTTTGGAATACCATCTCAACGCTAAATTTTTTGATAATGTTAGCCAGATACCCAACGACGAGTCGACGACTAAAGGAGGGGTGTATTTGTTAGACAATACATAACTCAAATAACTTGGGCACAATTATAAGATTCGGCCCAAGAGACTATATTGAAGCAGTTATTGAAGTCTAAAGTCTTGTAGATTAAGTCGGTTATTACTTTTTATTATCTGTTTATACAATACTCGATCAAAAATTATAGATATTAGTTGTCTATTAGAAATAAAATAAAATCCTATAGTTATGTATAAACCAATTAATCCATTTGTTTTTTTACTCTCTAAAATTACCCGCGTTGCCCAAATGATAAAGATGAGTCAATTTTTCTTAAATGGCATGCAATTTCGATATGACACTTTATCGCATCTAAAAACTTTCTAGGTATTAATGTAATTTCTTTTTCTTTTATTTGGTGATAATTTAATTTCTTTTTCTTCTCCCATCTTATTGCATCTTATTTGTCTTTTTCCTCTCTCTTATTTGACATTTTCTCTTTTCTTTTTCCTTCCATTTTTTTGCATCTTTCTTTCACCTGCCGTCAATAATTATTTGCAATATTTCATATAACATATAGGCCAAATACACATCTTATCACTCAAAAGTTAAATACACTTTAATTGTAATTTCTGATAGAGTTCAAAGGACGTAAGATAATTGAACTCTGTAATATCTATGTTGTATATTACACAATAAATGTGAATAATACAGTATATACGTATATATAGACGGATAAAATACCCTATTTTTACAGATTTGAGTCTATCTAAATCTAACTAGAAGATCAATTTTTATCTAATAGAATATATACAATATCTAATTGTATCTAGAAATATATACACTAACACCCCCCCCCCCCCGGAATCTAAGCAGTGGGACCAACTCGAAGATTGGCCTGTATCTGTGAGAACTTAGGAGCAGGCTAAGCTTTGGTGAAGATATCGGCAATCTGATCAGCAGTACGAACGTACTTCACCAAAACATCACCAACGGCGACCTTCTCACAAACAAAGTGGTAATCTATCTCAATGTGCTTCGTACGAGCATGACACACTGGGTTAAGAACAAGATAGATAGCAATAATATTATCGCAGTAGACACGAACAGGATGCGGAAGAAAAATTCCTAAGTCACGAAAAATATAACACAACCAGCAAGTCTCCGCAACAGCATAAGCAATAGAACAATACTCAGACTCAGTACCGGATCGGAATATAGTGGCTTGCTTCTTGGAAGACCAGGAGATAAGTGTTGGGAATTATTCGAATAAAACGCAGCGGAAAGTAAATTTAATTCCCAAAGCCCGAATCATATCTAATCCTCGTGTTTAATTGTATATAGAAAGATTACCGTTCTCACGTATGTTGATTTCTGAACGTGATCCTTTTCTCTAACGCCGAATTTGCCAATGTCTCTAATTCGTCACGCCGGAATCAAAATCGAAAAATTCCTCCTTTTCTTCCTTGTCAAAGACGGTTAGAGAGAGAGAGAGAGGTGAGAGACTTTTTCTTGGAGAGAAAGTTATGTAAGTTGCCTTGTGTTATTTTTCACCTTGTGATATATTTTTATCATTATGAAACAATAACCCTAGCATGCAAGAGCCCTATTTGGGAGTCTATTTGGCCGCCCCTTAGTGGGCTCGGAAGCCTTCGGGCTTTCGTCTTGCTTGCTAATTAATTTATCGGATAATCTATTTATCCAATAAATAAATTGATGATCCAATTAATTCAATTCCTAATTAATTTATAATTTAATTTCTCCAAAAAATTAATTAACTCATTAATTTAATTAATTAATTAAATTATCCAATAATTAATTAATAAATTACGGCATCCAATGCCGTGAATTTCTCTCAAGTCTTTTTCCCATGTTTTTCCTTTTGCATTTCCTTTAAGCGCGACTTTTTAGGTTTGTCTCAAAAGGCAATTGGGAGGAATCCAAAGGCGTGTGAGTGACACCTAAACCCAATTGAGAACGAATGAATAGGATTATTTCCAAACCTTTACGCTGTGAATACCGTACGTGTATAAACCTTTTATTCTTATAGCCCAGTCAAGTAAGAGTCATGGTTTAAAGTCAAACTCATATAACTTAACCATATGCCTAAGCTCATAATAAGTCGAGGTATTTAAATGCTTTGGCCAAAGACTTTCATCCTCACTTATTCATGATCGCATAGGATATTTTACTCATTCACTTATGAGAGAATAAATTCCATATTGCAAATCAGTTAACAATGCTACTTGCCCATCAAGTCGCACTTCGAGGTCGATTCCACCAACAGGTGATTTGAATCTAACTACTCTAATGACAGACTTGATGTCACAAGTACATCTTCAACTCGATTTCTCAGATCAGAGGTTCACACGTACCTATCACTACTTATCAGTTTCATCATTGACTGTCAATGAGTGAATACCCATTTGATGAACTGATCCGAGCCGTGTTTGAACATATCAGTCCAACTGACACGTCTATGATATAAGTTCCCACTACCATTTCCATAGTGTACGACTGGCACTTTCTCTGTCGAAACTTACATCATACAAATCTTTATTCACTATTGATGCTCAATCAATATTTCTTAGACTTGCGAACCCTTTTAAATGTCAAGGGTCAAACCATTCTAGTGCCTTTCCTCCTATCCCATAGGAGGTAGAAGGTTCGCCTTGTCATCAAGGACTTTACGTTGTTTATTCACACCTTATAAATGCCTATAAGAAAACAACAATCAACTGCCTTATATTAATAGAAAAACAATAGTTTAGTTACAATGTTTATGCCCTATAAATCTATCCTTTTTATGGCATTCGAGGGCATATACTCTAACAATAAGGTTATCACCAAAATAAACAACATAGCTAGTAGTAGAGCGCCGGCTATAAGGACAACCTGCCCAGTGAGAGTCGGCATAGACAGTAAGAGAATCTAATGAGGAAGATCGAATAAGAAGACCTAAGTCAAGAGTGCCCCGTAGATAACTACCACTTGCCCATCAAGTCCGCATTTCGAGGTCGTCCCCACCAACGAGCAAATTAAGTCTAACTACTCTAGTGAAAGACTTGACGTCACAAGTGCATCTTCAGCCTAATACTTCAGGTCAAAGGTTCACATATACCTATTACGCATAATCAATTCTGTCATTGACAGTCATAAAGTGAAAACCCATGTGACAGAACCGATGGGAGTCGTGTTCGAGTATATCAGTTCCACTGATGTGCCTACAATCTTAAGCTCCCAACATCACATGGTGTTCGACTGGCACTCCCATGTCAAAGCTAAGATTGTGCAAGTATTCGAAGTCTTTATTTGCTCATTAAAGACTTCATATTACTTGCGAACTAGTTTTAGTAATCAAGGTCGATCTTTCTAGTGTCATTCTTCCTGTCCCATATGAAGTAGAGGGATCGCACTGAAAACATGGGCAAAATATTTTACACAACTTATAGATGCAAATAAGAATTAAGTGAAAACTAAATAATGCCTTTTTATTATAAATAATATTTAAGTTCAATACAAAATAGATACCCTACTCATTTTATCCCCTATGGCATTTGAGGGCATAATCCTAATAGATAAAAACATGTGTATGCGTGTATTTTTTGCCTGCACTGTGTATTTGCGCGTGTATGGGGTAAGTACCGGAGATTTGTTAACCTTGTAAAGAAAAGGGGTTTGGTACTAATTTGTTGGAAAATTCGAAGGTGGATAGGTAGTGTTGCTTCTGGTCCATTTTACACCTCACAGTCACAATGAGTGGGGGGTTTTCACATCCACCTACCCCTGTGTAAATCACCTCACCCCAAGAGTTTATGTAGTGAAAAATGGATCGGGTGCAACACTCCCGATCCACCATAAAATTACCCATAATTTGTTCCCCCTTCAAAAACATTTCCAGGCTTTTATTTTATCTTCAAAAAATACTTCACGGTTGGGTCAAAAGGGGGGAGTCAGATTTAACGGCCACATGCTCTAGAGACACATGGCCTAACTTATAAGATTTAATTGAGATAGAAGACTATTATTGCCATTTTGTAAAATATGGTGTCAACATTGTTTGTTTTGGTAAGTCGTGGGACCAGTTTTGTAAATTACTCTATTATGGGCATAGTAGGAATCACACGCGGAAAGGCATCATACAGTGAGTGTCGCACTTATAAAGCCACAGAAGGAACCAGATTCTATCCGTTGTATATCTACAGTCTACACTTTTACAAACTTGTAAACACTCTGAAGAAAATTTATCAAAACATACAACGCTGCTCACAATCAATCGGCCATGGCTGTCGAGATCTGCGTCAAGGCTGCTGTTGACGCCCCTGAGGTTCTTGGCGACTGTAAGTGAAATTAATTCAATCTTTTCTTTACCACATATTTTTTCTGTAAAACACACACACACACACACACACACACACATATTTATTCGTGATTTCATGTTGTATTATCTCAGGTCCCTTCTCCCAAAGGGCGCTCCTGACATTGGAAGAAAAGAAAATCCCTTATAAGATGCATTTGATCAACATTAGCCAGAAACCCCAATGGTAAGATATGCTAAATAACTACACGCATTCCAGCCTCTATTTTAATAGTGAAATTGGGTATCTCTTTCTTTTTGTGTGTGTTTGTTTATGGGAATTGAAATGCATGGCTTTGTTGATGGGGGGATTTTCTTCAGGTTCTTGGAAGTGAATCCAGAAGGAAAGGTGCCTGTTATAAAATTTGATGACAAATGGATCGCCGACTCTGATGTGATTGTTGCTATTATTGAAGACAAATACCCAAACCCTTCTCTCTCTGCTCCTTCTGAACTCTCATCTGTGTATGAATTCATTCTTCTTCTCCTTTTTTCTCCTTATGTTTATATATATGTATCAGCTACCTACCTTGGGTATATTAAAATTTTGGATGTTCAATTTGGCTAATTCTATGCCCCACCAAGTCCAACTGTCCGAGTGTGTACTCCGTGTTTATCTCTCTCACACAATTGTTTCTGGGACCACACACAATACACTAGAGAGAGAGGCACTAACACCATTGGACTCGGTCTAGCATATATTATTCCGCTGAATTTGGTGTTTGAAGTCCCTTTCTCTAATTTCATGCTCAAGTTTTGATGTATGAATTAGCCATACATCTCTGGATGCTTGTCATTTTACTTTACCTTCCAAACGAATAAGCTCGTGGACTACACTGTGAGTTGTTTGGAAAGAGTTTTCTTGTTTAAGTTCTTTCTTATAATTATTAATAAAAGAAACTGCCTATCTTTGGTGCCTTTGTGAAGTAGTCGCGAATTCTAGTTTATAAACTTTAAACTCTAGTTTATAATATTCTATTTCACTGAGTGTTACAGTTTTTGATGTGCTTAAAATTTTAATGCATGTGTGTAGCTTTATATATATATTTATAATATGTAATTTGTATCCGTATGATATCATATTCAATTTGTCTTATCCTTATTCATGCATATCTTGTACGGATACCTTATTGTCTTTCTGTCCTAGTATCCTTATCCATGCATCATTGCTAAGTCAGCATTATATATAATGCTGACTTTAATCTCTTTTTCCTTGTGTAGGTCTTTCTTTTTTCCTTCTTGGTGCGGTATTTGATTTGTGTATGAAATGCCTTTTGTTGCTCGTTGTTTTGCTAAAGTTGCGTAATTCTTATGTTTCAATTTATAACTTGACTCGATTGTTCTATACTGTCAGAATAAAAGATAAGGAATCTAAGGGTATGCTGAATCCGATCTAACATTCATAGGGGTTTTTTTTGATATAAATTTCCGCTTAATGTCCGATGATTTATTCGATTGACATCACAAACTTCTTGTCATCTTTCTCAATTATGTTTTAAGTTTGTCATCTTTCTTATCCGTTTCATTTGTCATGAAAACTTGTTGTGGGCTTTCGTCCATATAGAAAATGAATTGTAGGATTTTCAGTCTCTGTTTAAGCATATGTTCTGTAATACTAATTTCTTATGTTTTTTCTTTTAATTTTTCACATAGGGGCTCGAAAATATTTTCTTCTTTTGTCACGTTTTTGAAGAGCAAGGATCCCTCTGATGGATCAGAACAGGCTCTGGTTAAAGAATTGAAGGCATTGGATGAGCACCTGAAAGCTAAGGTGTGAAAATTGTGTATTAAAAATACTAGAAAGTATATTTAAGACAGAATTATAAGGGAAAACTAGTATGATGAATATATACAGTTTGACCTTCCTGGTGAATTGTGTTATGTATATTCGAACAGGGACCATATGTCAATGGAGAGAATATTTGTGCTGTTGATTTGAGTTTGGCGCCAAAGCTTTACCATCTTGAGGTGGCTCTTGGCCATTTCAAGAGTTGGATTGTCCCTGAAAGCTTGACTCGCGTGCACAACTACATGAAGGTATTATTATGTGTTATTCTCAAATTCCTTCCCTTGTGACTTCTCCTATTTTTGGAGTCGAAATAAGAAAGAGATATATTGATGTCTGTCTTACAATTTAAAATTATGGTTAGATCTCTATCTATAGGCTCGTTCTATTACAGCTGATATCGATCTCCAGTCTTGAAAACGTAAGCTGATCTCACAACTAAATTGTTAACTCCCAAGACTATCTAAAACATAAAAGTATTAAAATGAAATGTTAATCGTAAATTACAGAAAAACATGTAGGTTGTGAAATTTCACAGATACCCCTAGAAGATTGAAAAACAGACTCAAAAGCTAAAAAATATATTCAGCCATAATTATCTTCAACAGATGTGTGTTTCGCCTGTTATATTACCATCATATTTGTTTGACTCAATTTTTTTCTCTTCCGTGTCATTCTCTTTGATTGGGAAAAACTCAACCTCGACTTTTGAGGTGTTGTAGTGTGAAGATCCTCAACCCATCGTCTCTCAGCTATAATTTGGTAAAAAAAAGGAATATGTAATAGATACACTACCACCTTTTTGGTAAAAATGAATTGTTTCGATTTGAAATTGTCGCTGATGATGTTAAAGGAATCAAATGGGGTGGAAACTTGGGACCTAAATAAACTAACATCATTGACCATTGAGCTAGGGTATCATTGTCACATTGTCGCAGCCAAGACACAACAAAGTGACTTGATTAACGCGCATTATACTATCCTAAAATATAGGAGGACTTCAAATGAAATGTTAAACATAAATTAAAGAAAAATCTGCTGCTTATCAAATTCCATATACTGAAATCGATGGAACTTTTATTTTCTCAGGTTATAATTCCCTTGTCTCGTTAATCAATTGCTTAGCTTTAATGTTTCTGTTGTGAATTCTAATCATTCTTGCGAGAGAAGTAGTAACTCTCAATTAAGGTTTGATTAAACAGTTTTTTTTCCTCGTGCTCAGCTCTAATGCTACATCATCGTTGTATAATTGAAAGTTCTCTTGTTCATTATGTGCTGTGTTGAATATATATCATTGCATATACAATTTACATACTTTATAACTTTATGTTTCATTTGTTGTGCATAATCACTGTATACTCTTTAAGATTTTGAATTGTACGTTGAAGTTGATAAATGATGAAATTGGGTAATTAATCCGGGAATCTTTAAGATTTACAGGCGCTCTTCTCTCGGGAGTCTTTCCAGAAAACAAAGGCTGCAAAGGAACATGTTATTGCAGGGTGGGCGCCAAAAGTTAATCCGTGAACAGGATCCTCCTAAAATCACATATATGTAATAAATAAAATGTGATGGTAGTAAGTATTACTCTTTGCTGTTGAGACTCTGCACTTGTGCTGCTCAGCTTCTTACGAATAATGAATTAGAGTAGAGGAGTTTAGGTGTGCATGTGTGGTGGCATGAACTACTAGTATCAGTATTTCTTTAAGAATGCGAGACTTTATTGACTTCCATGTCTTATATTGGAGAGTTCGTTTCATAAAATTAAAGCATGTTATTTGATTTGTATGGTTATTATTGTTTTTGATCAAATAAATTTTACATATTAAAATTGGCAGCTTTATACTTATGAGTGTGCGTATCACATGTGATGCACTCACGAATATCAAATGAGATTTTCTATTACAATTCTTATTGCAACTCATATTTCAAGGTATTGTCGGCAACTTATTGAATATGAACATGTGTCAAATGTCTTGTGGAGTATTAGAAATTCAAAGTAGAAGGAAAGCTGTTGTATTAGGCATTATAGATTAGGGTAAATTATATCTACACCCCGTAAATTAGATTTAATTAACAAGAGAAGGTATTTACGTAATTACATACAACATGCTTGAGGTGTGTGAAAATTACGAGAGGTAAGGGGGAAAATGGAAAAGATCCATTCTATAAAGAAAACATAACAAAAATTGAAAAAGATCTGAAATAGAAAGGAGAATTTTGTCTTTTCTTTATTTTGACCGAATGAGTTTTGATAATTATACCAAACTTGGGGGTTTTTTCTGTTTTTTTTTTTTGGGGGGTGTGGGGGGTAGATGTAATTAACTTAAAATAATTGAGAACATGAGACGAAGTTAATACAGGACGGGAATGTATAATCTTTTTCATTTACTTTAAAGAAACATATGATTGTATGATATATATAAGATTATATAAAACGATTAAAAAAGCATCTCAATTAAAAAAATCAGAAACATAACTGTTTTTTTTCTTTTGTTTTTTTGGGTTCAAATCGGGTTTGACTGGATTGAACGAGTAATTACAATTGACTTTTGATTATTTAGGTTCGATAAAATTGAATCTGAGCAAGAATTTTATAAGAAATGTTACATTTACACCGCTTTTAATTTTCATAAACTACAAGTATCCGTTGAGCTACTCGCATTTTCCACATCTTAGCTGCCCCTGTCCACCCTTGTTTGGTTTGTGTTTGCACTTTGCAATTCTTTTTTTTTTTTTTTTGGACCAAAATATATAGTTTTTATTGAATCGCAAAAGAACTTACAACCAAAAGACCAAGGTACTACCTTGCCTTGATAAAGCAAAAACAATAGCTATCAAATAAACTACTAACCCCCGAAAAAGACAATCGTTATTTTTCCACGAGATAAGCCCTATAACCCGTGCAATGTCAACAATGAACCGCCTACACGACCCATTTAGCGGGATATTGCCGAGCATCTCTAACCAGTTGGTTTGGAGAGTCAGGTGTCGAACACCCCCTTGGGCCGTCACACGGGTGAGGTAGGGTTCAGAAATACGAAGGTCATTATGCTCAACACGTGAAATCGAAGACAAATAGTCTAAACGGAAAGCTTTACAAAAATTAACCAACATCGAACAACTCATAGCAAAACCGATACCAAAAGCCAATACTCTAACCCACGTAATTAATAAAATAACATTCAAAACTAGAATTAGGAAGCTCCAAACCATATCCTGAGTAACCAATCTGCACAGAAACAATCAAAGCCAAAAAAAGGTTAGGAAAATATGCATGAATGCATCGCCTACAATCAGCCCTTAAAACCTTAGCACCAATATATGCCAGCCTCCATCAATCAGTTTTCGAATTAAATCTGTAGCACAACATCAAAGTCAAACGCAAGAGAAAATACAAAAGAGCAAACATATGAAAAATTTAAAATACCCTTGTAAGACAAACCATTAAAAACCGTGGGGTGGAGAGGTTTGAGAGCCATCAATTTTCCTTAGTCTCAATAGTTTAACCATCTGGATTTAAGACCCATTTAAATCTAAAACTTGGAAAATGCACATCAATATTAGCTGCAACTCGGATTGCACTCGGAATATCCGCTCCGTGCAACAAGGATGAACGACGATCATCACAAGCCTTGTTAGCCAACATATCTGCCACCACATTCCCTTCCCGAAAGATATGAGTTACCCGAACATCCAAATGCTCACGTAAGATCTTGATTCTTTGTAACAAAAGATTAACTTCCCAACATCCACTTCGTCCCCTTTGCATTAGCTGAATAATAGCTAGAGCATCAATCTCGAGTCATACCCTCTCTAAACCGAGCCCGTAGCATACCTCCAACCCCTTCCACACCCCCCTCAACTCTGCCAAAACATTAGTGCCATCTCTAATGTAATCTGTGAACGCAAATATGATCTCCCCCATATGATCCCAGATAATTCCACCGAAACCTGTCTCACCAGGATTACCTCTTGACGCCCCGCCTGTATTTAGTTTCACCCAATCTCTCGCCGGACAACCCCATCTCACCATAATGCTTCTGAGACTCGGTCTTCTTGTGAAATTAATACCCAAATGCTCTGATAGCAACTCATTGCCCTTAAAAGCCTTCTCCGCGGTGATTTTGCTTTTATGTGACAGTCTTAGATACTACTCAATACGTAACCTAATCCTTCTTACTTTAAATCCATACTCCTCGTGCTTTTCTTTATTTCTTTCAACCCAAATAAACCAAACAATTAATATAGGTAACAAAGTATGTATATTACCTGATGGAACTCCCATTCGCCAAGCCGTCCACCAAAGTATCAGATCATCCATATCCGGAAGTTGAAATTGGCACAGGTTTGCAAAGAAGCCACTTATCTCTCTCGCACCACTGCTTGTTAGAAATAAATGTCTTAGTGTTTCCATACCACTTTCAATGCAACAGTAACATTTGGACGCCATAACCAGTCCTCTTTGTTGTAAATTACGGTCCACCGGAATGCAATTGTGAAGCATACGCCATGCAAAAACTGACATAGTCGGACAAATTGCCCGACACCATAAGTCCCGAAAAATATCATGGCACTCCGCCCGGACCCTAATATGTTGTCAGGCAGATCTCGTGGTGAAGCTACCACACTTTGTCAATGTCCAAATGCCGACATCCTTAGACCGCGGTGTAATTGGAATTTGCAACAATCTCTCAACCATGTGTCCCGGCAAAACACGAAGTAACTTTTCCCCATCCCATTCGCCATTCGTCCAATATTCCGAGACCCTTTCCAGCGTGTTATATGGATCATTCAGCACCATATGCAATGACCCATCCCCGAGCCAGTTATCGAACCAAAAGGAAGCTTCTCCATTGCCTAAACTCCAAGCAATATTTAATTCTGCACTATCACGTATTCGAGTTATACGTTTCCACACCATTGATGATAAATTACTAACTGGAGCAATTAACGGATGCGCTTTTGAGCAATACTCAGAACATATAAATTGGGACCATAAACTTTTACCCTCCCGCAGTTTCCACCAAAGCTTGTAGCTAAACGCATCGACCATATCCCTAAGACTTCGCATTCCCAAACCACCCTCCTCATAAGGGTAACACATATTGTCCCATGCGGACCAGTAGATTTTCTTAGTATTTTCACTCGAGCCCCAAAAGAATCGATTAAATAGTCTCTCCAATCTTTGAGTAACGTTCTTCGGTGGTTCTATGATCTGCATGATGTAGAGAGGCATTGATAAAAGCACGCTTTTAATTAATGTGAGTCTCCCTCCATGTGATAACACTGATTTTTCCCAGCCTCCTATACGTTTAGTAATCTTACTCACCACGTTCCCGAAATTAGACCCTTTCTTGTGCCCTTTGAAGATCGGTGCTCCCAAGTATAAAAATGGGAGCAACTCCGGATCAAACCCCGTGACACAATTCACAATATTTAGCCGACTTCTAGAGACTTGCTTACCCATAATATAAGTCGATTTGTCTCTATTGACCATTTGGCCCGAAACTTTTTCATAGTAGTTCAAGTACAACATAAGGCGCCTTAAAGCTCGAGAATTCCCTTTAGAAAAAATCATAACATCATCCGCATACGCCAAATGGCTTATCTGCTTACTACACCCTGTCTGATACTGCATATCCAAATTTTCTGAGACTAGCTGATCCAGCCCTCTAAACATGAATTCTGATGCGATCACAAATAAGGCCGGAGAAAGGGAATCACCTTGTCTTATGCCCCTAGTGGATTTAAAAAACCCCGTACTTGCCCCATTTATTAAAACAGAGAACCAACAATTTGCAACGACATTCCTTACCCACGTTATCCAAGAACATGGAAATCCTATTTTTTCCAGAACCGCATAGAGAAAGCTCCATTGCACACGGTCATAAGCTTTAGCCATGTCCAATTTAATCAAAATATTCGGGCCTCCTTTGCTACGATCAATCTCATGACATAATTCTTGAGCCAAAAGAATATTGTCCGAGATGTTGCACCCCTTGATAAATCCGGATTGCATCGGCGAGATAATTTTGTGCATAACCCCTGATAGCCGGTTCGCCATGATCTTAGTGATGACTTTATTACTCACATTACATAAGCTGATAGGTCTGTAATCTTTCCAACTCTTGGGAGAATCGATTTTAGGAATAAGAGAAATAGTTGTCGCCGTAATTCCTCGGGGAAGTGAAGATCCCGAAAAAAAATCCATAACCGCCTCCATCAGGTCTTCTTTAATAATCTCCCAGCACGCTTGGTAAAAAAATGAAGAAAACCCGTCTAGACCCGCTACACTGTTTATTTCTATACCCCAAACCGCATTTTTAACTTCTTCTAAAGTTGGCACCGCACATAGGTCCTCTTTATCTGACTCCTCAAGAATTGAAGGAATACAAGATAGGTCTGCCACCTCTAAATGAGGGTTTTCGCCTGCAAAAACACCTTCAAAACTTAGCTCCCGACGCACGGACCGCATCTGGATCTTCAATTTCTGAACCATTTTCCAATATTTGATGAATGTGCCCTTTACTCCGTTTTCTTTTAACCCACGCATGATAGAATTTCGTATTCCTCTCGCCTTCGGTCATCCATTTACAAGCAGCCTTTTGACGCCAAAATTACTCCTTGATCAAGAGTTTATTAGTCTACACTGCATCAGCCTTATTCATTGCACATAGATTCTCATCCGTTGGATTTTCATCAAATGCCCTCTCACAACATCTCGCCTCATCTTCTGCCTATTGAACCACATCAAATATATTTCCAAACACTTCTTTATTCCATGCTTTTAATGCCCCTTTTAACCGGAAAAGTTTTATATAGAATTTAGACAAACCTCGATCAAATACTTGCTCTTGCCATGAATTTTTCACAAAGTCCATGAACCCCTCGTGCCTTGCCCAGACATTCAAAAACCTGAAAGAAGACATAAGACTTCTGCTGTTCGATCCCAGTGTTACTAACAGAGGATTATGATCCAAGACTTTGGACCTAGCCAGATGTTTTACATGAGTATCTGGTAACAGTTCTGACATCGCTTTTGAGTAGAGAACTCGGTCTAATCGCTGAAGAACTCCCCTTTTGACGTACCATGTGAACGGGGTACTGTCGAACCCCGCATCTGTAAGCTCGCAATCCATGATCATGTAGCCAAAATCTCCCATAGAAGCGCGTTTTGGCATCCTCCTTTTTTTTTCATTCGAATGAAGTATGATATTAAAATCACCTCCAAGCATCCATGGTTCATTTCCCGGATTAATATCTCGAAGGCCATCCCATAGAATATTTCTTTCCTCTCTAGTGCAACTAGCATGAACCCACGTGCAAAAAATTGGTCTCCGTAACAACGTTGATTGAATGCGTACATGCAAAAATTGGTTGTGATCACATAACACATTCACATCATAATCATCATTATAGAAAAACCATATGTGATTATTATCATTACAAATAACATTTTGAAAGCCAAAATAACGAGTCATTCTATATGAATTTAGCTCAATTTTCGGTTCAATAAGGATAAGGGATTTCAGTCTAAACCTCAAACATAACCGTCTAACCTGAGCCCTCGATTTCTTGTTCCCAATTCCCCGCAAGTTCCAAATAAGCGATTTCATCATTTATCACTTCGTGCTGTTTGAGCTTTACTCCTTGTTACTCGTTTATCCAACGTAAGTTGTTTAATCTTCGCATTAAGTTTAGGGCGATGTTCATCATAAGAGGATGCTCGCCTATGATGTTTTGAGTTAACCTCCTGCCATCCTTCTTCATTGTCCACATTAGTATTTTCCACACCAAAAATAGCAGGAACTTCCACATCTCTGCCAAGGGTTGCTTGTTGTCCAGTGTCATCGTTAGAAGACGTTGCTACTAGATCCTTCTCACGATCTCTTCTCAGCTCTTCCGTATATTTAAACTTCGCATTATCCGGTGCCTTAGTCGAGCATAGAGATTCTTCTGTTGCTGTTTTTTCCTTTTCCGAGCTGTTGTGGGTGATCTCAAAATCAAGCCCAGGAGTAACATTCAAACCATCCACAACATGAGAAGGATTTTCATGGACCTTGAATATTAAATCTTGCTGCATATTTTCGGTCCTATTAGATTGATTTAAATCATTAATATCATTATCTTTCTCCATCAACTTCTTTTTAATACTTTCTGCTCCTATTGGGTTTAACAAGTTCTCCTTCAATGGAATATCCTTATATCCTGATCTGCTACCCACGTCACGAACATGAATGCAAGAAGGTTCTGATTCATCCTAAGAAAGTGTTGCTGCTCCAACTTCTTTATCAATCACAATTCTTTTGCCTAATTTCTTCTCCAAGAGAGCCCTTAAGTCGGTATTTTCTGCATTATTCGTCACTAGATTCTCTTTGTTAACCTCGTCCGAACCTTCTTTTCAGGCGAAACACGAAGCTACATTATGGCCTCGATGTCTGCAGATTCTGCAATAGTCAGGAATACCTTCATATTGAACCTTAAAATAATGTTGTCTTCCATCAATCTGAATAGGAACGTCCGGTTGCAATTTCTCAAGAACATTAATTTCCACGCAAATCCTTGCTACAATCGGGTTATCAATTTCTGTGGTGGCTTCATCTAACTTAATAGGCTTTCCAACTAAGCTCGCAATATGGTAGAGAAATCTCCTGTGGAACCAATGTGGCCGTAAGCCAAAAACCTTAATCCATATTGGCATGATTGGCGACTCTTCTGCTGGATTAAAATCCGAAGACCATTTAAGCACTCGCATAGG
Organism: Buddleja alternifolia; assembly: GCA_019426215.1. Taxonomy (NCBI): domain Eukaryota; kingdom Viridiplantae; phylum Streptophyta; class Magnoliopsida; order Lamiales; family Scrophulariaceae; genus Buddleja; species Buddleja alternifolia. The sequence goes on along the minus strand of CM033390.1, from coordinate 23,735,265 downwards.
AAAACCCTCAAAGTACCACGTCTGTTTCATCCAAATCCTTGCATAGTCGTTTGGGTCAAATAGCCTAATCCAAACATGCTTGTGATCAAGAACTCCAATTTTGAAACCATTATTCAATCCTGGCGCGGCGAATTTGGCTCGAAGACGAGTCATCGTCGGATAACCATGTGAAAACTTTCCCACAAGAGCATATTGAAAGGGAGCATCCATATACTCATCCTCCTCTTTCGACAGAAAGATCGTTTTTCTGCATTGACAATTGCCGAAGAGCCAATAATGTTCGAATCCACTCCATGCACAAACGCCTTCTTGGCAGCACGGGCGGCCAATTCAGACGGTCTTGGGTTAGCCTTGAGAGTATCTACATATGTTGATCCAGGGGTGATGCCGGTGGCCGGACCGGAGGGGTCCGCCGCAGGCGGCGATGCCATAAGAAGCCCTAGTTGGCAAGCAGTAATTCAGAGTCCTTTCTCAGCGGAAGTCTCCTTGTATTTATGATTAAATATTATATTTAAAAGATTGTGTAGGAATTTGCAATTCTTGTTACATTGTTTTCAACTAAATTGTAACGTTTTCATTTTATATTGTCTGAGCAATTGAGCCATCATTTTGAGAAAGATCTTTTTTTCTTAGATGTGCTTTCGATCGTAAGGTCGGGTGGAAGTTCAACATGAGTACTGTTGGTTCTTTCTCCTTTAATCAGTGGATTGAGTTGTTGTTGAATAAGAATGTTAAGAACATTCTGCCTATAGCATGGTTCAAAGTCGCGGTATCGGGGATAATATCGGGGGGTGCTGTTCCATATCGGTCGTGGCGTATCAGGATATTATTGGGCGATACGATACAAAAACATTATACAATGCTCCAAAAATTCTAAAAAAATTAGTAAAATTAGAGACAAATATAAATGACACAAATTACTACTTTTTAATACATATTAAAAATATTTGCTATATTAAACGAACCGAACCGAACCAAAAATCAAAATTAATTGTGCCCAAATATATGATCTCATAATTATAGGGGCCAAAAAGATAATTGTAAGAAATTACCCCCAAATATATCACACACTGGCGAGAAGAAAATAAAGCAGAAACCAATTTTTCTCTCTCTCTCTCTCCACCTCTCTCACCTCACCTCACCTCTCTCATCGCCGCTGCAACCCACCTCTGCCGCCGCCACCGCCGGAGGCCGATATCCCATGATTTGCCGTAAGTTTGCTTTTCCTCTTTTTTTTTCTTTTTTTCCTTTTCTTCTTTCTCTTTCCTAGACCGTCTTCTTCATATTTTCACTTGCCCATCCATGGTGGTAAATCAGCCGCGATCATCGAAAATCGGCCGATATTATCAGATATAATCCGATACTATCATGATATCGCCGATATTATCGGCCGATATCCGATAATATCGGCGATACCATTCCCAAACGGTATCAACCCGTATCGCCGGATTTTATCGGATCGGAGGGGTCCCAAACGGTTACATTGGATATCGGCCGATACTTTAAACCATGACCTATAGTATACTGCAATTGGAATGAGTTCAAGTTTTTCGCAGTTTGCTTAATGGAACAAATTTGGCATGAACTAGAAATGACTTTATTTTTGGAGACACGCCTCCTTGTGTGGATAAGGTTACTCGTCTCATCTCTCAAGCTCTCGATGGAGCACCCAAACTGATACAATTCTCAAGCACTCGATTAACCCGGAAATTGTTGTTTGGACCCCTCCGGCTAGAGGCTCTTTCAAGATTAATGTGGATGCCGCGTTCAAAGATGGTAATTGTGCCTTGGCTTTTGTCATAAGTGTTAAATAGGAAATATATTGTAGATATTTTATATATTTTATATATCTTTTCTTGTATGTTAAGTTAAGGTTTTATTGTAATCTATTTATACGTGAGTTGCAATATAGTTTTCCCTATGGGGTTTTATATCTCTAACATGGTATCAGCCTAACAACAGATTCTCTCCTCTTCCGTCGATCCGTACTCTTCCTCCCCTCCAAGCCGTCGAACCCGCGACGCAACATCTCTCCTTTTTCCAATCCTCCACTGCCGGCTCCATTGTTCAGGTAAGTCCGATTGGCCACTTCTTGTTTCTCTACTTTCTCTCTTTGCTTTTATTCTTGTTATCATGGCAACCATTCCCCCTAATCCCAAACCTGTTGACCCCGCCACCCTCACACATACCCCCACCCATCCTGCCTACTCAGTTAATAATGTTTTTCATCTATTTAATTTCAAATTATGTGAAGAAGACCCTCGATTTAAATTATGGAAAACCATCTTTTCTGATATATGTCGTAGTTACCGTGTTCTTAGTCACATCAATGGGTCCTCTTTCCCCAAAGATGATGAGGATGAAGATTGGTACTCTCTTGATTCAAAAATTAAAACATGGATGTATAATTCAGTCGATGCCAATCTTCTAGATAGTGTTAGTGATGATGGTTTTACTGCCAAACAAATTTGGGATAATCTTGAAGCTTTTTTTCACAACAATAAACCATCCCGTTCTCTTCAATTGCAAGATCGTCTTCGCAATTTCAAAAAAGGCACCCTCTCTATCTCTGATTATTGTCGGGATATGAAACGCATAGCCGATAATATTAAAGATGTTGATTCCCCTATTTCTGATACGGAACTGGTTCTCCAAATTCTTAATAATTTACCGGATTCCTACAATAGCATCATCGATGTTGTCACCAATCAAACTCCTTTTCCTTCTTTCTCTAAAGCTCGTAATATGTTAATTTTACACGAGTCTCGTGAATCTCACATTCCACCTACTGCACCTTCCCCGGATTCCCCTCTTATTCTTTATTCTCAAACCCCTTACCGCCATGATAACGGTAGAGGCAGAGGTCGAGGTAGGGGCAAGAATTTTGGTCGCGGTTCTGGTCGGAACAATGGTCATGGCACCCGTAATTTTTTGACCACTAATTTTACGCAACAATCTGCCCCAAATTACAATTGGGCCTCTTCTCCGCATTATGCCTCTCCACGCCCACCAGCCCAGCAGTCGGGCTTTACTAATCCCCCCACCCCCATTTTTTTTGCAGGTCCAAACCAAGGCACTTAGGCCCACTACCCCAGCGCCCCTTTTTGGCCTCATGCGTACACGCCCAGCAACTCCTCACCTGGGCTTCTTGGGTCATCCCCATTTAATTCGGCCTTCCCATCATATTCGGCTCTTCCAGCAGGCCCCTCACCACCGCCCTTTGGGCCTCAACTTCAGCAGCCTCCTCATGCCTATTTTCAGCAACATTCGTCCAACCCAGCAACCCATTTCTCTCAAGTGCAACCGCCCACGCCTCCACCACAGCAGCCCACAGATCTTGTGTCCCTCTTTTCCACTATGACCGTAAATCAGCCCGATGATGGATGGTACATGGATTCAGGCGCCTCTGCTCACATAACCTCTCAAAAAGGTACACTTTCTTCAATTACACCTTGTGAATTTTCAAAATCTATTTTAGTTGGTAATGGTGCCGTAATTCCTGTTTCTTCTATTGGTCAGTCTCTAATTCCTACTTCTTCCTCCTCTTTTCATCTTCGTAATATTTTAGTGGCTCCTAACATTTTTAAAAATCTTCTTTCCGTTCGTCAATTTACTCGTGATAATTCTTGTTCAATCGAATTTGACCCATTTGGTTTCTCTGTGAAGGATCTTAATTCCGGCGCTAGCATATATCGTAGTGACAACAATGGTGACTTATATCCCTTCAACTCCACCGGTGTTCCTTCCTCCTCTTCCGCTGTCAGTCTCGCTGCCGTCTCTCCGATCATTTGGCACCGCCGCCTCGGTCACCCGGGCTCCTCTATTTTTAAATTTTTGTCGTCTAGGAATTTTATTAAGTCTCAAGGAACTCTTCTGTCTTTATGTCATGCTTGTCAGTTAGGCAAGCACCGTCGTTTTTCTTTTACTAGTTCGGCTACTAAAACTACTCGTGTTTTTGATATTATTCATTCTGGTCTATGGACCTCACCAGTTGTTAGTTCGAATGGTTTTCGATATTATATTTTATTTTTAGATGACTTCTCGCATTTTTTATGGATTTTTCCGCTTCGTTATAAATCTGAAGTTTTTAATGTTTTCTCTAATTTTTGTACATATGTCAAAAACCAATTTAATTCTAAAATCAAAGCTTTTCAATGCGACCATGGTCGTGAATTTGATAATGAACATTTTCATAATTTTTTTAACTCTCACGGTATACTTTTTCGTTTTTCATGTCCATATACTTCTCAACAAAACGGTAAAGCTGAACGTACAATTCAATCTATTAATAATAAAATTCGTTCACTGCTTTTTCAAGCTCATTTACCATCCTTATTTTGGGTCGAGGCGCTCCATATGTCTGTTCATCTCCTCAATCTTCTTCCTACCACCACTCTCTCCTATCGCACCCCCTTCGAAATTCTGTATAATTTATTCCCGTCTTATGACCACCTACGTGTTTTCGAGTGCCTTTGTTATCCTAATCTAACTGCCACTGCCAGTCATAAACTAGCCCCTAGGTCTTCTGCTTGTGTCTTCTTAGGATATCCTTCCAACCATCGTGGGTACCGTTGTCTTGAGCTCACTACTAACAAAGTCATCATTTCTCGTCATGTCACTTTTGATGAAAATGTTTTCCCTTTTCCATCCTCCCATACTCCATCTAACCACGAGGATTACCGTTTTCTCTCTCCTCCAGACGATGACCCACCTCCTCTTCTCTATCCCTCCATTTCTCTTGCCCCGTCACCTCCCGGCCCCGCATCAACCCCTCTCGACACCCCGACTCCGGACTCCACCGTGGCTCCTACCAGCCCCTCTCCTTCACCTTCTGTCCCCTCTTCTGTTCATCCAATGACCACGCGTTTCAAAGATGGCATCTTTCATCCTCGTCAATTTTTAAATCTCTCTGCTCTATCCGAACCCTCCCCTCTCCCCCGGTCCCACACTCAAGCTCTTCGTGACCCTTATTGGAAAACTGCTATGGATGCTGAGCTTTCCGCACTTCATTCCAATTCCACTTAGGATCTTGTTCCATGTCCTCCCAATGTTAACCTCATTGGTTTCAAGTGGATCTTTCGGCATAAGTTTCGCTCTGATGGTAGTCTTGAGCGATACAAAGCTCGTCTCGTCGCTCAGGGCTTCACTCAGCAATCGGGTTTGGACTATGATGAGACTTTTAGTCCAGTCGTCAAGCCTGCTACCATTCGCACTGTTCTCAGTCTTGCTTTATCGCGTTCATGGCCTCTTCATCAGTTGGATGTCAAGAATGCGTTTTTGCATGGTCATCTCTCTGAGTTGGTTTTTATGAAACAACCACCTAGCTACGTTAACCCCCAATTCCCTGATCATGTCTGTCATCTCAAGAAAGCTCTTTATGGCCTCAAGCAGGCGCCTCGTGCTTGGTATCAAAGATTTGCTCACTTTCTCTCTTCCTTAGGATTCTCTGGTAGTAAAGCCGACACCTCTCTTTTTGTCTTTCGTCGTGGTCCCGACACTGCTTATCTGCTTCTCTATGTTGATGATATAGTTCTCACTGCGTCTTCATCTTCTCTTCTTCACACGATTACTCATTTAATGTCTTCCGAATTTGCTATGACTGATCTTGGTCCTCTCCATTACTTCCTCGGTATTTTCGTCACTCGTCACTCCTCGAGTCTCTTTCTTTCTCAATCTAAGTTTGCTCGTGAGATTATTGAGCGCGCCGGCATGACCACGTGTCATTCTTGTGCCACTCCCGTAGATACGAAATCTAAACTTCCATCCTCTGGCTCTCTCGTCTCTGATCCCACTCTCTATCGTAGTCTTGCTGGCGCATTACAATATCTCACCATCACTCGGCCTGATATTTCCTATGTTGTCCAACAAATCTGTCTATACATGCATGATCCTCGTGAGCCCCATCTGCATGCTCTCAAACGTATTCTTCGTTATCTCCAAGGGACTATTTCCCATGGTCTCTGTCTTCGCCCCTCCTCTGTCCACCATCTTCTCACCTACTCTGACGCCGACTGGGCCAGTTGTCCGGAAACCCGTCGCTCTACCTCTGGTTATTGTATCTTTTTAGGTGACAATCTCATTTCTTGGTCCTCTAAACGTCAACCTGTCGTTTCTCGTTCTAGTGCTGAGGCGGAATATCGTGGTGTTGCTAATGCTGTAGCGGAAGCCTCTTGGCTTCACAATCTTCTTTTAGAGTTACATTGCCCTTTACCTCGAGCCACTATCGTTTATTGTGACAACATTAGCTCTGTTTATCTTGCTTCTAATCCTATCCAGCACCAACGTACTAAACATATAGAGATTGATATTCACTTTGTAAGAGAAAAAGTCGCTTTGGGTGAGGTTCGTGTGATGCATGTTCCGTCTGCACATCAGTTTGCCGACATCTTCACTAAAGGTTTACCGTCACCCTTATTTTTGGACTTTCGATCTAGTCTGAGCATTCGCGAATCTCCTGCTCCGACTGCGAGGGGGTGTTAAATAGGAAATATATTGTAGATATTTTATATATTTTTTATATCTTTTCTTGTATGTTAAGTTAGGGTTTTATTGTAATCTATTTATACGTGAGTTGCAATATAGTTTTCCCTACGGGGTTTTACATCTCTAACAATAAGAGATTCTCTGGAGTTATCCGATTTGCAGCCTCAAAAATGTCCGCAGCAGCTTTTGTGAACACAGCCTTCTTCTTATGTCCTTCGTCTCTTTTGAGAGTGATTCTTTGGATGCAGTGAGCATGATTCTCAACCCTCTGGAGTGGAGTTCGAAAGCTTCTGTTGAACAATCAAAGATTTATCTTCAGTAGTTGGCGGGCCTTTTTGGAAGGCAAAGTTTGTGAGAAGGGCTGCTAATTCTACTGCGCATGCCTTGGCAACGTGGGCCTTCCGTGCTAATTGGAGTGGGTGTATTTCAGTTTGTTTTGTTTCAAATATTTTATGTACCTGAACCTTGGATTGTACTTTGTTTCTCACTTTCGATGCAAATGTTTTAACTACCAAAAAACAAAAAAAATAGACTTATAGTAATATCGGTACATATCATTAATGTATAGAATGATGTTCCACTTTATAAATAAATATGATTCATTAATAAATTTATAATAGGAAAAATTGCTATAATAGTCCTATATGATAGAGTAGTTGTAATTTTAGTCTCATTGTTTACAAACTTGAAAAATTAGTCGATCATGTGCAAGGAAAGTGACCGATCATGTGCAAGAAAAGTGACCAAACTAACGGTTTTCTTTCATTTTTTAACAGTTGGAACTAAATATACAAAGCAAATACATCCTACGGGACACATGTTGCAAGCTTGTAAATAATTGGGTACAACTGGCCCTATCCTATGGAACTACTATTGCAATTTTCCCTTAAATAATAATCTTTCTAAGCGTAACAAATGTCGATGGACATAAAGAAAGCAAGGAGACTGAATTTAATTTAAACATCTCCCTTGAGATTTCGTTCCTTCTTTTTTTTTTTTTTTGCCACTTTTCTCCCTCAGGACTTATCTCATTATTTTCTCTTTCCTTTTCTCATATATTTGTTTCTCATTTTCTCCAATCATATAATTTTCTTTATAAACACAAATAATATATTGTAATAATTTCGAAGAAAACCATATATATAGAAGAAGTAAACTAATACGTAAAAGAATGAATAAGTATTTATAATTATAACATTGTAAGATTTGAACACATACTCCAAATGTGCCAACACCTAGCATAGAATACAAATTCTCCTCTCTCTCCCCATTTCTCTCTAAACTCTAGCCTTCTTTTTCTTCTATATTCCTCCGCCGGCGATAGCTTGGTGAAGCAGTCGTTTTTTTCACCACTGTCGGCGGGTTGGGCTGGAGCACCCTTCTTCAACTTGTACATCACATCTTCAAATCTGACGAGACGGCTATAGATCTAACGAGACAGAGACAGATCTGACGAGATGAAGAAGGGTGATGCAAAAGTTTTTATATAGCGTTTTAATTTTTTTGCTTAGTATTTTACTTTCTCTCTCGTATGAGAGTTGTTTTCTCTCTCGAATGAGAGTTTTATCTCTCCTTGAACAGGAGTTAGACAAGAATTTTCTTGTATTCGGTTGTGAGTTCTTAAGATTTGTTATCTTCAAAAACTTGATATTTAGTGTTTCAGATGTTCTTACTACATCGTTTGAATCAATATGAATTATATTGTTTCAAGCATTGTAAACTTTCGATTGAATGATATATAAAATCGATTTTTCTTAAAAAAAAAAAATACCAATTCTCAATAATAGAACCACAAGTTATAACCAAATTAAAATAAAGTACAAGTGTACAACCACAACTTTTTGCACGTCTCCCATATCAATGTACCAAATCATACTGAACTTGGCCATGAACACGGCTACGTACATTATAAGCAACACTGCTTGAAAATGTCTTATTATTATTGGTCGTAATTTTTTTCGATATACTATTCTGAATGTAATCTGTCCATTTCACCCACAATCATACATTAACTAATGCTATTATTTTCTTCTTCTTCTTATTTAGGCATACTGCGTAGTATCTTATTGGATAATATATATATATATATATATAGGGATAATTACATTGGCCATTCTAAGATTTTCTGAAATTACAAAAAATACCATCTAGTTTAATAATTTACATCTAATATCCAAATGTTTCATTCCGTCCAATAATTAGCACCTCCCGTTAGGGTTTTAATACGTCACCGTTAAATTTTTTGATGAATTTTCGAAAATACCACTGACCTTTTTTTGAACTTGGAAACCCCATCTTTTCTCGGGCAATTATATTTTTTTTTGTGTTATTTGTAATGTTTTGTAAAATTATAGGTGTTATATGTAATGTTGTGTATAAAAAATAAACAAATAATTATTTCTAATAAAGAATTATTCTCAGGAAAATAAAATAAATTAGAAATTTCTAAAATTATATAAAAAAATTATGTGTAAAACATTTTTTAATCTTTTATTTAAATTTATATATAAGAGTTTATATAATAGTTTAGATTATATAATAGTTTATATAATTTAATAATTATATATTTTTAGATTAATATATGAAATTTACAAGTAAATTTAATAATTGTATTTTAATAAACTTAATTTCTAAACTAAATTACTTAAATAATAAATTACTTTATAAATTAAATAAAAAAGAAAGAAAAAGAAAAGAGGGGTGGGAAGATTGAGATGTTAGAAGTAATTTATTGAACTAGGTACTCATTTTTTTAATGTTTTTTCTTTTTTTAAAAAATTATTTCGTAAAGGCATTTACGTCTTTTGACACTTTCCAGCCAATCTTACATCAGTACATGAAACATTGGGATGTTAAATATAATTTATTCAACTATGAGATATTTTTTGTAATTTCTAGAAAACCTTAGGCTCTGTTTGGATGTGTTTTCATTTCATTTTCAACCGTCATTTTTTAAAATGTATGGGAGAACGTGTTTTTTTATTTTCGTGTGAAGAAAGTGAAAAAAGTAGGCGTGTTTGGTTGTGTTTTTTAAAATGGTTAAAATTTGTGAGTGTGATGCGTGAAATGATTGAAAAGTAATGATTAGATAAATAGTATTGAATTTGATTTTGAATATTGATGAAAGGGGAGAGAGAGTGGAGAGATATGGGTGGATGAGAGAGGAGAGAGAGGATGATGATGGGTGGATGAGAGAGAAAATGTGAGATTAGTGATGTGAAATGTAATTTTAAATAAATGATTGAAATTTCTCGGGAACGCAAAAAGAAGAATGAAAATGAGAATATTTCAGTTAAAAACATTATAAAGTGTGTATTTTCATTTTCAGCACAAACAAACAGAGCCTTAGGCTTTATTTGTTTGTGTTTTCATTTTGTTTTTTTCATTTTTATTTTCATTTGAAAATGAAAATACACACTTTACAATGTTTTTAACTGAAAATATTCTCATTTTCATTTTTATTTTTACGTTTTCGAAAAATTTCAATAATTTATTTAAAATTAAATTTCACATAACTTATCTCACATTTTCTCTCTCATCCACCCATCACCATCCTCTTTCATCCACCCATCATCATCCTTTATCTCCTCTCTCATCAATATTCAACATCAAATCCAATACTATTCATCTAATCATTACTTTTCAATCATTTTACACATCACACTCATATATTTCAATCATTTTCAAAAACACAACCAAACACACCTATTTTTTTCACTTTGCTCACACGAAAATAAAAAAACACATTCTCTCATACATTTTAAAAAATAACGGTCGAAAATGAAATAAAAACACATCCAAACAGAGCCTTAGGATGCCCAGTGTTATTATCCCTATATATTTGTTCTTTTTGCATTCACTTAATGCTATATACGTTCTAAGTTATTAACTGAGAAAACAATATACAATTAGTTGGTCCTAATGTTATCGATTGCAAATGTAGTGATTTTTTTTTAAAGATTTTAAAGTAATTAACAACATTAAGAAAAATATTCTTTTCTTGTGATACGAACTTCTTTTGTATCAAATTATCAATAGTAGTTACTGGTCAATAATTTGATTTAATTTCTTCGATATTAAATTACATTTAGATGGTGGTGAAAGCTCCTTAAAACTTCTTCTACGATTTGTTTGAGTTTGTAAAAATTAAAAAGGGTTTAATAAAATTGTTGAAATAACAACTTATAAATTTCTAAAATAATTGTATTAGAAACTTATAAGTTCCTCAAAGATAAGTTAAAATTCCTCGCTTATTATTTAAGATAAAATCTTGTATAATTAGTTATTGTAATTACTTACTTCTTGTAAGTCAAATAATCGTATTTTAACTAAACACATCAAGAGCTTGTTTTTCTTACATAAGATCCAATATTTCAAAAGCTCTAAAAACATTCTATATTCATTCAAAAATACCCTTATAAAATGTGTCAAATAAACTTATAACCAAACTCCGTCTTTATGTATTTGAGAATGGTCATAATAACTGCGATGAAAATTAATGGTCATAAAAAGAAGAGTAAAGCAAAAGCCAAAAGGTGAATAAACTTAGTCGTCAGTTTTGACCATTTGAAAAACAAGTTGAGTAAGAAGATGGAATAGCCAAAGAGGATGAATATATTAGTGTACACCAATCTATATTTATCGTGACATGTATACAACCATTTTGGTTTTGACAATTAAAAAACAAATAAATAATAAACATATACAAATATACAGAGATACAATAGAACAATAAACCACAAACTTTATGCGGTATTACGAGTATATTGCACTTTTGTACCACAAGTTTATCCCTGTTTATTTTAGTGTTTATTATTGTTAATCTCTAGTTAATTAAGAAAAAATTCACATTTAGTAATAAATCTTATGTCCAATACTTAACGGTTCGTTGGTTGCCTGGGCTATTTGGAGGTGATTTATTTCCAACAATTTATGTGGGAAATTGGACTAAATGGAGGGAACTTAAAATTGAGGATTTCCTTCATCTTAAGATTTTCTTTCTTTATAACAATAAAATCAGAAACGGAGCCATAATTTTGTATTTCGGGGGCAAAAATGTACATATCACAAAATTATAGCAACATATTTTTTTAATTTTTAAAGTTGAGGTGAGGCGGGGGTCATCGTCAGCTCCCCACCCCCGGCTTCATCTCTGAATAAAGCTCCATTACGATCAAATTGGAGTTGCATCTTGGCCTCACAATCAAGAACTTCATACTTACCATCGTGAGAATGTTGAGAAAATGAGTTAATTTTTATTTATTTATTAACTTATTTAATATTATGTTGTTCATCATAAACTGACCGAATCATATCCATGACTGTTTCATTACATACATAAATGAATTGATATAGTTTTTTTACATGTTTTTCATTATTATTTAGATAATTTTATTATTTAGCTCTTTATATTTTTCCTAATCAACTTTAACTAAAATTTGACTCCTCATTTTCAAAATTTTATTTTATTTAAAATAAAACCAAGTTTACAAATTTGCTGAGTTGGAAGTCGAAATAAATTCGATATGCTATTTTGGCGTACCAAAATTTTGATCAAAGTAAATTAATATTAAATTTCAATTACCAAAAAAAAGAGAAGTAAATATAAAAAGTAACATTACCGGATTCCATCATTTGACATCTATAAATAACAAAGAAAAACGATGTAATTTACTCGATGCAAACATAATGAAAGAAACAATCCCAATATACATCAGTATGTAGATAAGCTTTTCTATTTAGTTTTCATGATTACTTACAATTAAATTAAATTGAATTGCTTAATTTATTTTTTGAAAGCTGTGTTTATTTATCACTAATGTTCCAATTCTCCTGAAAACTAACTTTATTTATTTATTACTATAATTATTAGTAAAAATAATAATATTGACTTGTCAGCTGTGAGTTGAGTCATATCACATCATTTGAGTTCGATTCATTCATGCTGATGCACACAACTGTTTGAAGAAGCATTTTGTCAAAATTAGAGTTGGGTAAGTATTTCCTTGTAAAGACTAAAATGTAAATTAGAAAGCATTGCGGCCGATTTCATTTTTCTTTCTGTGTTATGTATATATACAAAGGTGTGTGTATGTACAAAGTACAAGGCGTGTATATAAAATCCTATTGTAAATCATATCTGACAATCCCCAACAATTTCAGTTAATCAATTACACGGACCAAAGTTTGAGTTGAGGCGGGATGGAGGACAAAATCTACGCCTCGCCGAGCGCTCGCGACCTCTCCTCCGTGTCCTCAACGGCGGCGCGGCCCCTTAAAATCATCCAGTTGCAACACCCTACCGCCGCAGCGTCGTCATCGTCGTCGGCGTGTTCATCTTCATCGTCTTTTATGGGGAAATGGAGGTCGAAGATGAAGCGGATGAATTTGACAGAGTGGATTCAACTCTTCCTTCCGTGCTACCGTTGGATTAGCACCTACAAATGGCGCGAATATCTGCAGCCTGACCTCATGGCTGGCATCACCGTCGGCGTCATGCTTGTCCCTCAGGTATCGCTAAATAATTCTACTCCAATATCCACTATTTGATTGATTCATGCTCTTTTTTTTTTTTTGTAGTTTTCTAGTTATTGTTGTTGACGCTTGTGTGTTTTCTGTCTTTTGATTCGCGAAATCAGTCCATGTCTTATGCAAAGCTAGCTGGACTTCACCCAATATATGGACTTTGTAAGTTATCTCCTTTGATTTTTGGTCTTCTTTCGTCGTCATCGTCATTAAATTTAGCTAGAGTGTAGGTATCAACTTTGTTATTGGTATTAAGATTGGTGATACAATCACATATTACTAACTGATGATACTATGTTCAAGTTATTTGCAACTATTTACAAACCTTTTTGACTTGGCTTTTGTAACTTGAGTAGTATCATAGTTTCGTCTATTCAATTATGGATGCGTCCTCCTGGTTAAATCTGACTTGCTGAGCTTTGTAATTCAGACTCTGGTTTCGTGCCTATATTCGTGTATGCAATTTTTGGATCTTCTCGCCAGCTTGCCATCGGGCCTGTTGCATTGACGTCCCTCCTGGTCTCTAATGTATTGGGCAGCATAGTTGACTCATCAGAAAAATTGTACACAGAGCTCGCTATACTTTTGGCACTTATGGTTGGTGTTTTAGAGTGCATTATGGGGCTTTTAAGGTGCTGCTGTCTTGCTTTTTTTTTTTTTTACATTTTTTAAATATACATCCTTCAACATGAACTCCATGGATTAAATTCCGAGTTTACTTGTTTGACTCTTGCTTTTGCTTGAAATATGCCCATTTGTTCATTTACTGACCTTTTGATGTACTTATTTACATTTTACGAACTGGATAACGATATATGGAATATTTTCTCACCATAGGACTACTGGATTTCATGATAAGGCTATTATAGCACTTAGCTCTCAAACTCAACATGCTGATACATAAATATTGGTAAAGTGAGTCAAACATAGGTTTGGTTTCCAGAGGATTGATGTATATCATCATATTACTATTGAACAAGTGGTGATCTCGCATGATATGTTGCCTCGTGCGGGATATTTTCTTGAATAATCAATACAAAGCTGATCAGCTGGAGAAACTGCTGCCATTATGTAGTATATTCAAATTATGTTGGGAACTCTAGTGTGGCCTTTTTCCTTCTCTCCTTTTTAATTTTTTCTACACATGTTTCATTTAATGGAAGTTCTTATATTGATTTTTTCCACATTTAGGCTTGGATGGCTTATTCGATTCATTAGCCATTCTGTGATTTCTGGATTTACTACTGCTTCAGCTGTTGTCATCGCCTTGTCTCAGGCGAAATATTTCTTGGGCTATGAAATAGAACGCAGCAGCAAAATTATTCCACTTGTTGAGAGCATTATTCAAGGAGCAGATAAGGTATGTTTTCAGGTCCTAATGTCCTATGTTACAAGCATTGTCGAGAACGTATTCTACTCCATTCTTTTTTTTGCTATAGCGATGGGCATGGTGTTTCTCCAATGAATTACTTTATGCTCTCTTTTAGGAACCGATAAATTACATTTTTTGATTGTATTGAAAATTATTAAGGTGACACTATCCGATCTTTTTGTACAACTATTGATTTAGTGCTATGAAGATGAATTAGACCTGCAGCTTCATCACTCTATGATAATTATCCCTTTAATATCATATTTGTCAAAATGAGGTCATGGAAGTAAGAAATCTATTCGTATGACATGTCCACATGAACCAAGTGGCTTTTGTTTACATCCATTTCATCTACTTGGAGTAGCAAAGATACTTCCTAGGGGGTTTAATCTAATCCAGCGAGACTATTATACCTACTCAGATAATTGCAATTGTAATCATAACTACTAGGAGGTGGCCAGTATTTGCTGTTTGCTGCTTCCAAGAACCTATTATCTTCATAATAAATCTGTTGCTTTTGTTGGTCTCGACATCAAGTTGAGAAGCATCTCTGATCATTCATATATGCACTACATTTATAAATTATGAAGCTTTTACCTCGAAATCGGTCGAGAATGAGTGGAGACGTAGGTCTGGGCTTGTCTGCCAATATACTAGCTTTTTGGAAGAACTAATCTTCAAGTTTAGGAAGTGATTTGCCAATGTGAATAAACAAGGGTGAACTGATTAAATCATGAGTGAGATTTATGATTTACTTTGGTGTTTGCCTCCGCTTGCAAGTTGTTCTTTTGTAGAGTGTTAATTTAAGTCCATGTCTCATGGTTTAAAATCAACGGATTGGATCACTTAGTTCTGATTGACCATAAATATCGTTAATAATGATTCTCGATATCTAAGATATAAATTTTTAGACCAAGCTTCACATATTTTTATTCTTTTCTCAAACTGTTACATTATATGTTCAACGTATCTAGCCTCGTTTAGTATGTTAGACTCTATTCAGATTTAGACTTGAATTGTGTTTCTTTATTTTTGGTATAGTTGGGTAAACAAGGAGTGTAATCCTCTACATATAGGGGATCCATAGTAGTAATCATAACTATTCTGTTTTCTTCATATAATTCAATATTGTGCACTATTTTACTGCTATGTTTGCGATATTTAGTCATACTCTTCTACCAAATCATACTTATTTATTATTTTATACTTCCCGTGACATACTTTAATTATATGTTTTAATAATGCTCACTATGTATACATCATATATACAAATATGTTTTAATTTAAAAGATGCATAATTTGTGTGAACCAAAAATACTGAAAGCTTCATTTAGAATTCCGGTCTATTTATATATACTTCCATGATTTATCCTGAAATTGAAATCAAAATTTTGGATATATATGAAATTTCCATTTAAATTTCCGTAAATGTTTTTGCTCTGAAATCTTCGTTGATACCAATATTTAAGACTTTGGCTTGAGTGGGTGACTTGGATTATATACTCAATGTATCTAGTCTTATTTAGTATGTTAGAATTTGTTTAGAATTAGGCTATAATAATGTTTCTCTATTAATGGTATGTCTCGGTACACAATGCGTGTAATCCTCTCTATAAATGTATATAGGGGATCCTTTCTAGTAATCATAAGCTTTCTCGTTTCTTCATACAATTCAACAGATACATTCCATGATGCAAAGCTGAAAGATGTTCTAAACTTTCTTCTTCCTCTCCTCAAAGCGCATTTCTGGACCTCATAAGCTTCACCTTCACAACTCAGGAAAAAAACAAGTTGATATACCCCTCAAATATGAAAAGTTTAACCATCTAATTTTACCTCTATAACCATAAGGTCGAATTCTTTAGTGCTAGCATCTACATAATCTAAAACCTCTGGCCAGATAAACAATTAAACATGCAGTGACTTTGTTACCAATGACTATTTTTCAATGAAATAAAGACCATATATCTTGATTTGTAGTGTGATAGATGGATTGCATTGGCATACCCTGTTACAGCTTCCATTATAAATATATGTTTTGACTTATATTCCATTATGCATTCAACTATTCTTTATTTCTGATGTTCTATTCTGACCCTGAACTTCCAATTTTTCTTGTTTCTTTCTCCTTTCTAGTTCTCGTGGCCGCCTTTCCTCTTGGGATCTTTTATATTAGCTATTCTTCTAACCATGAAGCACTTGGTACAACCTCAGTCACTCTTTGACCAAGTATCTACTGTTGAGTTTTTGTACCTCATTATATTAAATATTCTTTCTTTCGTCTTTTTTACAGGGGAAAACACGAAAACATTTTCGGTTTTTACGAGCGTCTGGGCCCCTTACAGCTGTAATTCTGGGTACGGCCATCGTGAAAATATATCATCCATCTTCAATTACATTGGTGAGGAAGCATTAATAGATGAACAGCCATGTTAAATGAAAAGAATAATCAGAAACAATTTGTTGCTGTCTTAAATTGTCATTTAAAAAAAAAATTAACCTGGCCGAACTATATTAGCTATTTTATACCTTTGGCTGCTGTTATAGGTTGGTGAAATACCTCAGGGTCTGCCAAAGTTTTCCATCCCAAAGGAATTTGGCTATGTAAAGTCTTTGATTCCTACAACAATTCTCATTACTGGTGTGGCTATTTTGGTAAGAGAATAAATTAAATCATTTATCCTCCACTTTTATGTTCTTTTTCTTTAACTTCTTTTTGGCTAGCATGGTTTTTAGTGACATGCGCTCTTTATGGCGGCAAGGAATTTAAGATGCAGGTTTTGTGTACAGGAATCTGTAGGGATTGCCAAGGCACTTGCAGCCAAGAATGGATACGAATTAGATTCCAATCAAGAGGTCTGTTACCATTGACCTTAACTCTACTTTGCTAAAGTTACTGCATTTTCAGATTCCTTTGTCAAGTAGCAAAGCAGAAGGCCCTGCTATGTTAGTGTACTCTCTTGCATTATAAATGATTCGTTATTGTTGATGGGCCTGTTAACTGAAAAGGGGGTTTAAAGTGGTCAGGAGGTGGATGTACTTGGTCAAACATTTCATATTTCCATATATAAGTAGCCAATTTGAACTTGTGTAATAAGCTTAGCACATACACACATCTTTCATATGTAATATATACAAGGATTCACTATTTTACAGACTTACAATTTTGTTTCTGGCAGTTATTTGGTCTTGGTGTGGCTAATATTGTTGGTTCGTTCTTTTCGGTGTACCCTACAACTGGTGAGTTGCTCTTTTCTGAATCAACAATTTGGTTCTCTTATGGCCTATCAGATGAGATATGCGTGCAAAATGCCTAAAATATTTTGACGCATCATCTATATTACAATCAATAGTGGCTGCTGATATTTCTTTCCAATAATTATATGTGATGCAGGATCATTTTCTAGGTCAGCTGTGAATCATGAAAGCGGAGCCAAAACTGGCTTGTCTGGGATAGTAATGGGAATTGTTATGGGTTGTGCACTTCAATTCCTCACC
This sequence comes from Buddleja alternifolia, assembly GCA_019426215.1. Classification (NCBI taxonomy): domain Eukaryota; kingdom Viridiplantae; phylum Streptophyta; class Magnoliopsida; order Lamiales; family Scrophulariaceae; genus Buddleja; species Buddleja alternifolia. The sequence continues at coordinate 23,717,387 of CM033390.1, read as the reverse complement.
CCGTTATTTGAATACATACCCCAGGTTGATAGAGACATTGTATTTTTGAATTTGAACTTATTTAGTTATATTTCAGTTTTTTCCTTCACCATGAATCTCTTTGCAGTGTGTTCTGGCTGCCATTGTGATTTCTGCTGTAATTGGACTGGTGAGTTATTCTACTGTAGTCTTGAGAAATCATACATGCACTCTTATTTTTTTATTTTTTTTAAAAAAAGATTATTACTATAAGTTTTTTGCTATTGAAACCAATTTACCTGCTATATGGTTGCTCAAGGATAACTCATTGGATTGAAATGCTGATTTCAAAGAGAATTGTTAAACATTTCAATATCCTAAATAAGAGAGATGGAATTTTAAGGAGCTGAATGTGGGTTTCTTTGAGAATCCCCCAGTAAAAAATTAGCGCCAACTGTTTGTTTGTAAATTGACAGTGTGTTATGCATGAGTTAGTGGAGACATTGTATGCATCATTGTTTCCGTTCTATCAGTTAAAAGTTTGTTTTCTTTAGTTTGAGGGAAAGTTCTTACGGTGTAGTGTCCTGTCTAACAACATTGCCATGAGGCATCAATTCAGTCATGAATGTCATGAATGGTTCAAGCTCATCTAAATGCTGACGTAATGTTAAAATTTAATAATTTTCAATTTTGTGGGTAATTCTTCACTAAATCATACACAAATCAATAGAACATCATTTATCTTTTACTTTCTTCAGATTGCAACATCACATCTATAATCTTACACTTCATTCTTTCAGGTCGATTATGATGAGGCTACTTTCTTATGGCGTGTAGATAAGAGAGACTTTCTCCTATGGACCATTACTTGCATCTTTACCTTGTTCCTTGGCATAGAGATTGGTGTCCTTGTTGGTGTAAGTATAGATATCATATTTGACGATTTTCTCGAAAATAATTTGAACAATACCCCGTTGTTCCTTTCCTTTTCCTTGGTTACCCATTTTGGTAATTTTCCTTAGATTTGATTTTGTTTTCTCAAAAGTGATATCCAGTATCCACTATACATATATGCATAAATCGAAAAACTCCTTCAAGGACTTAATTACCATGAATACTCTTTTTAAAAGGGTTACAAGGAATACACCAAATTGTTGGAAAAGAAAGGATAGATAACTTGGTAGATAAAATAATTTTTATACATACAATTTATGAAGTGCATATTATTGTATTCATGTTTTAGGAATAAAGTGAAGTGGAAAGTCAATCATAAAATACTAAGGGCTAATTACTTCAAATTACATTAATTATTCAAACTAAAATCGTCGTACAATGTAGATTGCTTTAATATCATTGACCTAAGTAACTCTGAAACTCAGATTTCTTTCAATTGTTTTAGTTAGATTACTTTGATTCATATAATGCTTTAGGCTAGGTTTGGTTATGATTTGGGATGGTATTTTGGGTGAGAAATTTTTTGGGACACGTGCATACTTGATGAGATTGTGTTTGGTTTTATTTTGGGAGTTCATTTTTGGGTTTTTTTTGGTGAGATAGTGTTTGGTTTTGTTTTCAGGAACAAAAGTTACTGTAGTAGTCAAATTATGAAACTTTTGTCTGTTGATAATTAGTTAATGATTGAAAGTTATAATATAATATTAAAATTGTAATAATAGTTATATAGATGAATATATATATATATATATATGTATATAATATTAGTTGATATATATATTTATGTTTTATAATTTTTATTAACATATAAAAATAAATTATTGGATATTTATATATATATGTATATATATAGTAGTCTATGGTTTATGTATATACAAAAAATATACTGTATATATGTACAAATATATATATATATACACATGATACATATACGGTAAAATATATTTATGTATGTTCTCAATAAATATATACTACATCATAGATTCCTTATATTTCCTTATATATATATTCGTTATACATATATAATATAAGTAAAAAAAAAATATTCATACATAAATATCTATACTAATGTACAAGAGGAAAAAAGATGAAGGAGAGAGAGAGACACGAGAGAGAGAGAGAGAGAGAGAGTGACGCAGGGGAGAGAGACAAAGAGGGGGGGAGAGAGACTCAGAGAGAGAAAAATAGGGGGAAAGATAGAGAGAGACGCAGGAGGAGAGAGAGACTGAGAGAGAGAAAAGTAAGGGACATTGATGCAAAGAGAGAAAGGTAAATGATTATTATTTTTTTAACCAAAAAATTCACATATTTTCTGGGCCAAAATTGTGTTAGCCAAACAATTGGGCCAAAAATTTGGACCAAAATGGGTTTGGAAGCATATCCAAACATAGCCTTACATTTTCAAGTTGATTATATCTTGGCTTTTATAATAAAAAGAAATATTGAAAACTCAATGTTTTGGCTACTTTGAAATCCATAGGATACTTATAATTTAAGAGTGGGAATGACATTTGAAAGCTATTTTATCTTAAAGGATTGAGAAATATGTCCTGCTGGATGACGAACCAAATAGCTATTATTGAGAAATGGCTTGTGCAATTGCATTTTTTTTCGTGCCATTAGAACACTTTGAAAACAATTTTTTCATCCTTTATCCTTCTGTTTCTTTTACAGCCATTCCAATTTGTTTTTAGTTTTGTGCTTTCTTTTTTATTTTCGAAAACCTGTGGCATACATACATACAAGCACACAAACATGCATATCTATATAAATACAGTATACATGCATATCTATATAAATACAGTATAAAATCTTACTTTTTATTATTTGTAATATTTTGATTTTGAATCGGCATAAATCTCATGAACTGTCTTAAGATCACCTTGTGAAACCATGACAACTTATCCATTAAAGGCGTATTCAGCTACAATCTTGCTTTCTCTCAAATCTAAAGATCCAGCATTTCTTTCTGTAGCATGCTTCAGTTAAGAAGCTGTGGAATCTGTGGAGACACACCATATGTTTTGTAATATAACTGGCAATACCATCTTTACCGTGTCTGTGATTAATTTGTTAAAAAATAGGAGCATTAAATCAAGTTTATTGCATCTAATTTTTCACATATTAACTATCTAACAGAAATAATTAATGTTTATTATCCATTATAGTTAGAAGGATTACTAATTTCTCATGTTTAGTTCTGAACCAGTGTCCTTTCTGTCTATGTTTTCACATATTCTATTCTACCATAATTTTTTTTTTTCAGTTTTAGCAATATTTTCTCCTGTTGTGTCACATATAGTGTTCATTTATGTGACAGGATATTTAAATGCATTCCTTTGGATTTCATAGTGTCACTCTTGCTCAGTATGTTTTGCTTTTGATTGTCGGATTAAGCCTATCTTATTAATTGCCATGTTTTATTTTTTCTTATTGCTTCCCCTTATTGGTACTTAGGTTGGTGTTTCACTTGCTTTTGTCATCCATGAATCAGCTAATCCACATATTGGTAAGTCTCAGTTTCAATTTACAAGGATTTGTTATATACTTATGATGAAGCTATATCTGAATATGTCCGCTTTGTGCATGGAGTATTGTTCGCCTCCATTCTGTGCTTTTGGCTCTTTACTCCTTAATGTGCAATCATTTATTAATCTTTGTCTCAGCTTCCCAAGTTCTTTTTTGCCAGACTATGGCTATGTTTGGTTATGTTTTGGAATGGTATTTTGGTGAGAATTATTGGTGAGAAATTTATGGGGACACGTGCATGTTTGATGAGATTATGTTTGGTTTTATTTTGGGAATTGGTTTTTGGGTGTGTTTTTTTGGTGAGATAATGTTTGGTTTTGTTTCCAGAGGGAACAAAAGTTACTGTAGCAGTCAAATCATGAAGCTTTTGTCTGTTAGAGAGGAGAGAGAAGAGAGAAAATATTATGAGAGGAGTGTAGGGACAAAGTAGGTGTAGAAAGATGGAAAATAATTATTGTGTTTTTTTTGGACCAAAAAGTAGTGTATTTTTGACCAAATATTGTGTGAGCCAAACATTGTTTGGTGGGAATTTTGGACCAAACATGAGTTGAAAACATAACCAAACATACCCATATATTTCTTGATGGAAATATTGTTTCTCAAAGCTGTGCCAAAGATATTTGCCTTCTGATCACTTGCTGTCGGAGCATGTGGCGCATATAATTGGAATTTTGCAGTCCCATGAAATTATGTACTCAGATATACCACCTACAATTGATTCCTAAATCTACCTACGCATTCACTGAGTTTTGGGGAACTGGGTTTCCTTGTCATATTCCAGGGAGTGACCAAAATGTTACCTTATAATCCCTATCACTGCATATATTTCTCGTAGAAGTTCCATTTCCTTTGTTACTTAGTTCCAAGGATCACTCAGTTTATTCTCTCCCCATCTCTGCCTGCAACCTACTGACATTCTTTATTTTTTGTTCACTTTTATCTTGATATATCGACCATTCCGTTCAAAATGATAAGAAAGTATATTCTCCAATAAGATTATATTTCCGGAGTTTTCATCAAACATTTTAGAAGCTCTTACATCTTACATGATATATTATTTTCTAAATGAGCTTTCAATTTGTTCGGAGAAAATAAGATACAAGAGCGTATAAGATGTCTTAAGTTAGTTAATTAGAGTGATGTTGTATATCTACATGGTCTAACTAAAGGAGTTTGTTAGAGATCATAAGTAAGGTGGAATCTCCTTTTTTAAATATTTTTCAAGGAGCTTATAAGCTCCTATGATTTTGTACGAACTCTGAAACATATTATAATCTCAATTATCTTAACAACCTCTGAATTGTGTCCTTGATATTTAAGTTTACTCTTCAGGTTCTTGTGTGGCCAGATTCTCTTAATGATAGAATGTTTTCAAGTTCTAAGCTCTGTAGACTCAAATCCAGTTTGATTTTTTTCATTCTGCAATTCATCAAGTTATTTATGACATTGATATGGTTTGATTGGCAGCTATCTTGGGTCGGCTACCTGGTACCACTGTCTATAGAAACATCCAGCAGTACCCAGAAGCATATACATACAACGGAATTGTGATCGTTCGAATTGATGCACCTATCTATTTTGCAAATATAAGTTACATAAAGGACAGGTGAAAATAAGTTTTTCCATTTGGTTAAATTGCAGATAAAATTGGTTAATATAAATGTCATCTTCATCAATTTCATTTTCTTTTCTAATAAAGTCTCATACAATCTAATTTTCTATCAATAGGCTCCGAGAATATGAAATTGAAGATGATGGATCTGTAAGACGTGGGCCGGAAGTTAAAAGAGTTCATTTTGTAATAATTGAGATGGCGCGTAAGTCAAAATCTATAACTTTTTATCATAGCTTATTCAAGTATTATAGCTTGCAATCATTTTATTTTTTGATTGAATTTGTCTTGTTGAACTACTCAGATTCTCCCAACTTCACTTGATGGTGAAACTGAGAACAATTTACACATCCAATTTGCTTTTAGCACTTGTATATTTACACATTTTGGTTTCCTCTTTTTCGTTTTTTTTCAGCTACCACTTACATAGACTCTAGTGCGGTTCAAGCTCTGAAAGACTTGCATCAGGAATACAAGTCACGGAACATTCAGGTACTGCCTTAGAATTCACATAAATACATGAGGTTGCATTTGGATTTGAAATCCACAGTAATGATTTGACAAAATTGCTCTAAGTGGTTAATTGTAACTTCATGTTGTCCAAATAAGCTCATGTGATTTGCTATTGTATATAGGAAATCGTTCAATCCACATGCAACCTGAGAAAAGATAATCTATACTATAACAGGAGAGCACCCTATAGAAACTGCTTAGGACTCTCAAGTGGTTTTGGGGAAACCGTTCAATCCACACGCAACCTGAGAATATTATAATAGAAGAGGACCTTATAGAAACTGCTTTGGACTGTCATAGAAATTTTATTTTATAAATTAGGTGTAATGCAGTATGTGACTCACATAATTACACCTCAATAATTTTAGTGAGGTGATTTAAGGATAATCACATGGTCTATATAAAACCCTATATAGAAAGTTCTTTTTAATTTCTTTTTCAAATTTTATTTCTCATCTCTTTTCTTTTTCTAGTTTTTCTTCTTTTTTATCTTTTCTATCCTCTTATTAAACTCAATTTTATTTGAGGTTCTGTTAGGAAGTGGGCCCCCTACCAAGCCTGCCAAGCTCGCCAAGCCTGGGGAGCCCACCCATGGGGCCCAGGTCGCTGCGGGTCGCTGCAGGTCGCTGCACTCGACCCACCCCTAACAAGGCCTGCAGGCCACGCACCCCAACCTTCAAGCACGCGATACGTGCAGCCCAATTGGTGGTATAAGGTGGCATAAGTTGCCCCTTATACCAAAGGTCAGGGGTTCAACTCCCCCTGGCAACACTCTGCAGGCACGTATCGCGTGCTTGAAGGTTGGGGTGCGTGGCCTGCAGGCCTTGTTAGGGGTGGGTCGAGTGCAGCGACCTGCAGCGACCCGCAGCGACCTGGGCCCCATGGGTGGGCTCCCCAGGCTTGGCGGGCTTGGCAGGCTTGGTAGGGGGCCCACTTCCTAACAATAAAAGTGGCCCAATTGGTGGTATAAGGTGGCATAAGTTGCCCCTTATACCAAAGGTCAGGGGTTCAACTCCCCCTGGCAACACCCTGCAGGCACGTATCGCGTGCTTGAAGGTTGGGGTGCGTGGCCTGCAGGCCTTGTTAGGGGTGGGTCGAGTGCAGCGACCTGCAGCGACCCGCAGCGACATGGGCCCCATGGGTGGGCTCCCCAGGCTTGGCGGGCTTGGCAGGCTTGGTAGGGGGCCCACTTCCTAACAGGTTCTCCTTATCAAACTTAATTTTTTGCACTAGCATCGAGTGTGCATCCATCTAGTTTAAAAGTTTTGGGTGTAAATTTCAGATAGCGATTTCGAATCCAAACCGAGATGTTTTGGTGACCCTAACAAGATCGGGGGTGGTGGATCTGATAGGGAGAGAATGGTATTTCGTTAGAGTGCATGATGCGGTCCAAGTTTGTTTGCAACATGTTCAGAGATTAAATGAGTCTTCTCCTAGGACACAAGCTTCATTGCTGGAAAATAAATCAAGCATTTTCCAAAGACTAATGAAACAGAGAGGAGGAGAGGGAGAGATCTCTCCCTCGCAATTGGAGTCAGGTAACAACAACAACAACAGCAGCAGTCATTTGGAGCCACTATTGTCAAAGAAGTCCTGAGGAATTAGTATGACAGGCTGTGCTATTATGTTTGTAACATATGTTCTCTATCCATTTTTTGACCTCAATTAATTTGTTGTAAATTAGGCTCATCTGTTTGATGTACTATGCATGGGCTCATTTGTTCAAAGGAGATGATTATTCTCTTTACACAACATATACGGATTCAATCACGATTCTGTAATAAGAAGAAATATTTCTCGATTTTACCGAGTGTTATTGTGGGTGCTTGCGTCTTTGCTTTTTTTTTTTTTTTTTTTTAAGTGTTTAGATACATTCATTTTGTTCTATTTTTATTTGGGTTTTTAAAATCACATGTTCCTGTCTAAATGTATTTTTTTTGCCCTTTGACATTAGAAACTCAAAACTTACTGAAATCTAAAGATAAATTTTAAATTGATCGATCACAAGAGTTATATATAATATCTATATTGTGGTGGTAAACACAATTCTCAAGGTTTTGATTTAATAAATCCACCAAGATCGTTTAGACGAGTGACTTAATGAAGTGTTATATTAGTATTTACACATAAATTTATTTATAAAAAAAGTGAGAAAAACCAAAAGTGGAATGTTTGCAAACACAAGAAGAAAGTGGAAAAAAGTTGAAGGAGAATATTTTCCAAAAAGAATGATTAAAAATCAACTTATGTCCGGAAAATATAAGAGTACCCTTGAAATTGAGAAAGCTTATTTTAGCTAAATATGTATTTTTTTAGAAGAGAGAGAGGTTCTTTCGGGTTCAATATCTAGTAAGGCTATTAAAATGTAATTAATGATATATGTCAAAAATAATTCTAATTTATTGAAGTACCCTATCAACATACATATTATAGATTATTATCAATTAATTTTTAAAATTAGGTTACAAAAAATTCTAAAAAATCTAATTTTTTAGATAAATTTGATAATAACTTACAGATAATGGTTGCAAACACTCCAAAACAGCAGACATCGCAAAGTAAGTGATGACTAATGTTACTATGACTTCACAAACGCAGAAACCTTTTTAATTTTACTCCCTTAACTAAGCATGCTTTAACTTTGGTACCGATCTTCGTGAGCTGACCAATCTTAGTTCCATAACTCAACTAACCATTGTAAATTGTAATATTTGTTCCATACCTAGATTTTGGAGAAAAGAAACTTGGATCGTTACGGTTAGGATTTAAGTGAGATTTAATTCAAGTGCATCATATTTCTAGATAATTGCAAAACAACCATAAAGTTTCGTTGTTCAATTTTTTCATTTTTTATCTCTCAATTTCTCTTCAAACTTTCCTTTTTCTCCATTTTCCCTATTTCTCGTTTTTCTTAATTCCGATTCTTCTCTCTTGTTTTATCCGGTATTTCAAAAAATTGAACCATTCATCGAATCGAAATCAAGTGAATTAATTATCATTGATTCAACTGTAGACTGAACCGCGATCGAACCAGCATAAGTGACTCCATAATTATATAATAATTGATTTCTTACAAAGTATATAAAAATAGTACAAACAAAAAGACATATTTTAACCGTGGCAATAATTAGAAATATCCCTATATTCAATATGCTTGAATATTCCAAATCAATCAAGTTTAACAATAAATAAAATAATATAGTGAAAAATAAATAAAATAATGAATTACTCGTATTAGAATCTAGTCATAAATAAGTTTCAGTACGCATAAAGGTGAAAAACTGAAATAAGTTTTATACAAATATGCTTTTAATGAGTACGTTAAATAATAATATTTTGAAAAATGGTGGCAAAGAGAGCTAAGAGTTTAGAGCATTAGTTTCTTTAATATATATATCTATATATACACGTGTATATAAATGCAATCAGCTACCTATTTTTTACTCAAATGTAAGGGAGCAGTGCTACTTATTTTTTGTTTTTGTTCTTGTTCTTCAAGCTTTTATTGTAATATTTTTTAATAAGTTAATAAAGGATTGGAGTCCCACAGTTACCCTGTCTAGGCACAAACAGTCTGACCAAAACAAAAATATTTATGAACACAAGAGTATTTTTTTATTTAGGCATCTTTCTAGTGATATCCCTGTAATTTGCGTGTGAAAGATCTCATGTTTAAACTTGGTTTGTCCCGATTTTGTTGGCATTTCGAATCACTTCATAGCTCACCAGGTCAATTTGTTCAGTTTCAACCAATAATTTTACCAATTCTTCTAAAATAGATTGATCTGAGTTTGATTGATTTTGAGGTCTAATCATGCCTATTGTAAGGGCCAAGTGGCGGTTCCGATCAGTCCAAGCCCAAATGGGATTCAAAATATTGATTTTGTCTATTTTTGCTGATACTGCCAAAAAGCACGTGCGTTGCACGTGAAAATATGTGATATATGAGAAGTATGAAGCCAAAATGACATAAAAAAGTAATTATAATGAAAAATATTTTTCTGTAATTCGATGATCATAAATTTAATAGATAGAGCATGATGGATATTCATTTTTAATTTTATATTAGTATATTTAATATATTAATATCATAGAGTAATGAAGTTCATTCTATTAAGTTGTTTATTCACAGTTTTAATAAATCCACGGATCCAGCATATATAATGGATATTCAATTTTCATTTTATATTAGTATATTTAATATTATATTTGAACATTATGTATCTACAAGAACGTAAATGTGTTTAATACATAATGAATTTCTATCATTAATGTAGACTTCCATGATTTGAATGAGCCATCAACAGTTTTTAGTCCAAATTCCAATGAACCGAGTCTTGCTGTCATAAGGTCAAATAATGTGAGAAAGAGTCATCGAGTTAAACACAAGTTCCTTTTAATGTTCCTCTTCCTCCTTCGACTGAATTGTTCTATTTATTTGGCCTCACCACAAATGGAAGTTCTTGTATTATGTGTAAGTGTGTCAAGCTATATATATATATATATATATATATATATATATATATCTGAAAGCTCGAATAGATTATGTGAATGGTGGTGTTCCTGGAAGGTTCCTGCATGTGGTAATCGGGCCAGATGGCGCTTGTAATGTCAAAAAATTTGTGTTGGGACAAATCTTTTGGTATTCTATATTGTCTTCAATATATACTCAAATTTATATAACTAACATTGAAAAAAAAAGGATTAATACATAAGTTAGTTTATGAAAATATGTCATAGGTTATATATTGGACTATATCATGGTCTAAGAAAGCATTGCATAGTTGAGAAACATTCTTCTCCTGATCCAAAATTCCAACCTTTATCTCCACTTCACAATGATTCTGTAGGAAGACTGAGATATTCTTCACCATTCTTGTACACCACACCTCTAATCTTTTTCTTCCACTCTACTCCATTAGCCCCATTGCTATATGATCCTAAGCTTTTATATCAAGAGATTAGCTCTATCTGCTCATGTGAGCACGTACAACTCTCTCATCTCAAAACTTGTTTATCCAACATTTAATTCTGATTTGTGTTTCAGTTTATATGCTTAAACTAGTATTTCATCGTACACAAAAAAATTCATTTGTAAAAGTTTAGGATTTTATAACAAGTTATGCTTTTTATTGAGAAAAGATTCAAGATTTTTATTAAATGTGTCATGAATAGCTAAAGAAGGTGGAAAGTTTTTGAAAGGTGGACTATCTTTTTCATGACTCATTCATCTTTTAGGAAAGTGGTGAATTTAATATGTACTAAATTATGCTTATTTCAATAGATTGTTGGGGAGATGAAGAGTTCAATACATGTTGTAAAATTGGAAGATGAAATTTTTTCTGTTTATATGAAGGGGTTGAAAGGTGTAATATTTGGATTAATGACATTCATTTTCCAGTAATTAATTTCAAGGAAGGTGAGGGTGACTTCATTATTCATTAACATTGTAGTAAAGTTGAGGAATTTCATCTAGTAAATATTATTTATTCTCAATCATAATTGTAATCGTAATGGTAGAAATGTAAATAAAATTGGAATAAACACCTAAGTTATTCACACTTTTACAAGCCAAACAAAATCAAAAGTATCTGATAATCCTAAGCCTTTGCTAGCTGTCCAAGAGTTCATCCTTTCCATCGGCTACTATTTCATCGTACATGAAAAAATTCATTTGTAAAAGCCTAGGATCTTATAACAAGTTATGCTTTTTATTGAGAAAAGATTCAAGATTTTTATTAAATGTGTCATGAATAGCTAAAGAAGGTGGAAAGTTTTTGAAAGGTGGAGTATCTTTTTTATGACTCATTAATCTTTTAGGAAAGTGATGAATTTAATATATATTGAATTATACTTATTTCAATAGATAGTTGGGGAGATGAAGAGTTCAATACATGTTGTAAAATTGAAAGATGAAAATTTTTCTGTTTATATGAAGGGGTTGAAAGGTGTAATATTTGGATTAATGACATTCATTTTCCATTAATTAATTGTAGGAAGGTGGGGTGACTTCATTATTCATTAACATTGTAGTAAAGTTGAGAAATTTCATCTAGTAAATATTATTTATTCTCAATCATAATTATAATAGTAAGGGTAGAAATCTAAAATCACAATTGGAACAAACACTTAAGTTATCCATACTTTTAGTATAGTATATATATTTTCTTAGAGAGTGTTTGGAAGCACTTTTCAAATGGATTTTTTGAGATGAAAGTTTATTTATAAAAGTGTTACTTGTTTATAATGAAATTTAAATGGACTTTTGGAATAAGTCAATTCTCCAAAACTCCAATTTGAAGAAGTGCATATTAGTAACTTTTGAACTTTTTTTCCCCAATATTTCTATAATAAGTCACTTAAGTGAATTTTAACCAAACACTTTGCATTTCTAAAAGCACTTGTTTGAAATGCTTAGTTTGAAAAGTTCATCCTACAAATGCACTTATTAATTGAGAGGTGGATTCAAGTAGTTAAAACATATTAGCACGAGGGCCGTTGTGAATAGGAGGAAATGAGCTATAAAATCGAAGAGTGAGATGAACCAATGAAATAGTTGGTAAAAACAAAAGAAAAATCTTCTCAAGGTGTCCTCAAGCCCGAAGTTCAAGACCAATACCTTGTTAGGGATGGTAGCATCAGAGCACGAAGAAATAATTAAGAAACAATAAATTTAAGCCTAAACATGAAGATAACGACACGAGGATTTTTAACGTGATTCGGCATAATTGCCTATATCCACGAGCCCACCTAGACTACATCATTATTTCTCAATAAGTGAATCAATCAATTACAAGGAGAGTTCTCATATTTATAATGGTAGAGAAATCTAAACCCTAACAAATTAAAAAAATAATCCTAATTAACAAAGGGAATAATTTTTAAACACAATAGGAAATAATTCTAATCAAACTAGGACTCAAATGTACCCTAAGATTCGAATTCTCACCAAAAACACGCTTACAGCCGTTGGACTCGTGCCACGCCGCGCCTGGGCGCCCATAACTGGAGCACCCGAGCCACTCCTAGGGGCCAATAACTGGCGCTGGGGCGCGTCCATGCGTGCTCTGCATAGCCCCAACTTCGTTTTTCGACTCCTTCACGACTCCGGTCTATTTCACAACCTCAGATCTACCCCGACCCATCTTGGCTCTATCTTAGCTTCTCAACTTGACCCTATTTTGATCCAACTCCACCAAACTCATCAATCTCCCACTTGGAGACTGATCAAAATAACCCGAACTCAACTTAAACTACCACTTCACTTTTGCTAAGTGAACCTTATTCTAGTTGGCACATCCCCAAAACCAATGGAGATCAATTCCCGATACTTCTCCATGACTCGTCAATTCATTTGTCCTCTAATGTCACCCACTTGACGAACTCTCTCCGTGAATATCGTCCCCTTTCTTTGAACCCTCGCTACTACCCTATTCTTTTGGTGATCAGCCAACTCCTGAATACCGTGGGATATCCATCTGACCCTCGGATATAGGTTACATTAAAACCCGAAACATGTCACAACCCAAACCGCCTCGGTCAACCCATCTACGATATCTTTCGACCAAGGACTTTTTCTAATAGCAATCCCGAATCCCTCACATATATGCTCTCTGCCCTTGCATGAGCTGTGTTTGATCCATCCGCCTACTCGATTTTTCAATGGCTAACTCGGGTCACTTACACAGCTGCTCGAGCTCCCACTACACGAGCTATGTCACATCCCTCTGTAAAAACCCCCGATTCTGCGAATCTACCTACCCAATTTCACATCCTGCCTCTATGACTTCTAACTCCACGGTCAACCCATCCCGGCACCGCTTCCTGCCTTCATGGTTTCTCATTATTAGGGGTGGGCGTTCGAATCGGATTTTCGGATTCGGGTTGTTCGGGTTCGGGTTATTCGGTTTTCGGGTAGTGAAACATGAAAACCGAATCCGAACCCATTTTCTCGGGTTAATCGGGTTCGGGTTTTTTGATATTTTTGAAAAAAAAAAGTTTGGGTCGAATTTTTTGGGCCTCTACAACTCTAATTTTCATTCAAGGACCAAAAATTAATTTGTAAATATTTAACTGAATATTTTATGTAGTAGTCATCTAAAAATTAGCATGTAATTAATTAGCATTATTAATGACGATTAATTGAATACACCTCAAAAGAAAAAATAGTAACTGATTACATATACCTACAATAAATAATAAATTATAAGTTTAAAATTATACTTAATTCATATTAAAATATTAAAAGTAACATTCTCTTTGTTAACAAACATTATTCTAGAATATATTTATAGGTTGATTAAAGAAAGCACAATTATGAATATATCTCCAATAAATCGATTCGATTAATTAACAATTAACATTCTCCTTGGAGTTTTATAATCTTATCCTTGAAATCAAAATGAAATGAATGCAAAATTATTTTGGTGTTGTAGCCACAAAAATAGATTGGAGGAGAGTTTGGTAATCATCGGAACCAACTTAAAATCCATATTTTTCTTGATGGAGCATATAAATTATCTCGAACATCAATATATAATATATTCTGGAGCTCATAAGATAATACTGATAAATATTTCAACCTAATTGAGTATAATTATATTTTTTGTTTGCCATGTAACAAAAAAAAATAAAAAATATATTTAAATTTTTTTTTATTTCGGGTAATTCGGGTACCCGAATTACTCGAATCAACTGAAAATTAGAACCCGAACCCGAACATCACTATTCCGAACCCGAATAACCCGAATCCGATTAATTACCCGATTTACCCGATCCGATTAGTCCGAACCCGATCGGGTCGGTTCGGATTCGAATTACTCGATCCGAACGCCCAGTCCTACTCACTATGTGGTTATGCCTCAACAAGCCTGCCCTCTGGTCTCTCGACTACACAGATCTACCCTCTCGGGTACCAATTCTGTCACTTTGACCTCTAGCTCGATGGATTCCTTTCTTGGCACTGTAATTGTGCCCCCCAATCTAGCAACTCGTTCACTCTTTCTCGGCAACACAAATTTGCTCTTTGACCTCTAGCTCTACGGATCTGCCTCCGGCTTCGCAACTGCTCCCACTGACTTTGTGTCTACCCACCTAGCAACACAAACCTGCCTCTGCCACTGTGAATCTGCCTATCTGCTGGCACCATGATTTTTCAACGCTTTCTCATTAACGTTCAACGAATTACTCTTTTTTGGTTGACAATCTAACTGACCCCATCCTCCTCTATCATCTTCTCCAGCTTCACCACTACCTCAATTTGTGCTACCTGCAACGAAATTATCGAGCTTGATTACTCTTCCATCTCCTACCATCGTTCCCATAACAAAATCCGTGTTTAAAGAAAAAACACTTCCTCATAGATCTAGATTTAAGACGTGCATTTCCTAAATTTACAACCTATCACTCTGATACAAGTTGTTAGGGATGGTAGTATTAGAGCACGAAAAGATAATCAAGAAACAATAAATCTAAGCCTAAACATGAAGATAACGACACGAAGATTTTTAACGTGTTCGTCATAATTGCCTACATCCGCGAGCCAACCTAAACTACATCTTTATTTTTCAATGAGTGAATCAATCAATTACAAGGAGAGTTCTTATATTTGTAATGGTGGAGAAACCAAAACCCTAACAAATTGAGAAAACAATCCTAATTAACAAAAGGAATAATTCCTAAACATAATAGGAAATAATTCTAATCAAATTAGGACTCAAATATGCCAAAAATCTGCAAACTTGTACCTCCAAGACTCGAATTCTCGCCAAAAACACTCTTACAGCCGTTGGGTCGCACCACGCCGTGTCTGGGCGCCAATAACCGGCGTTGGGGCGCAGCCATGTGTGCTCTGCACAGCCCCGGATCCGTTTTTCAACTCTTTCGCGACTTCGGTCTATTTCGTCCCTATTTTGCAACCCCGGATCTACCCCGACCCATCTTGGCTCTATCTTAGCTTCTCAACTTGACCCTATTTTGATCCGATTCCATTAAACCCATCATACCTCGAGGTACTTTTGGAAGCACAATTATGAGGACCTCTCCCGGTGAAATTTAGCATAATCAAAAGCTTGATCACAAGATATATTTGTTTAAAAGATCAGAGTGGCTTTCACTCATGCCGATTTCTTTTTGTGTAAGAATTATTTTGGATTTGGGATAGAAATTTGTATAATAGTGAAATGGCCAGTTGAGTTATGCAACTAAGACTGGTCACCTCCAAAAGCATGGTACAAGAGTTGTAAATGGGCTTAACCATGAAATTAAAATTGCAATTTTATCGTCATTTATTACAAGAATACGTATAGATAAACATGTTACACCAAATAAACTTCCCAGTCATATAACAACATATTCACGTATGCAAATTACATGTTTCAAGTAAGTTATTCGTGGCAAGCGATTACGTATAGCCATGGAATACCACAATTCTTAAGGTCCGTTTAAGGGATTTAAATTTTCTATTTCTATTTGCAATTTTTCTTGTATTGTATTTTATCAACTTAGAATAGATGATTCTAATTTCATCAAGAAGATAGTATTCTTAGTTGATTTCCATTATTTCCTCCCTCCATTTTTATTTTAGGGCCACACTTAGCACCTTAAACATCAAGTTTATTTCATTGAATAATTTGGCAGTCATTTCACCAATATATCACATAACCAATGACAAGGAAGTTAACCTCATAACATCTTCACATTATTTTCAAAATTAAACTTATGCCATTTATGATACTTATGCAATGTCTGGATCAAAATTTCAGTGACGAATAAGAATAATAAAAATAAGTCTAAAAGATAAAGTATAAATTGTCAGAATCGTCAAATTAAATTATAGCAAGTTTGGAAATGGTGGAGGATTATTAGAAATTTTCAAATTAAATCTTAGCTATTGATTTTTATTGATAATTTAATGGATGTGATTTAATTGAGTTCCCAAAAGTTGCAACTCTCAATTAGAGTTCTACGCATCAGATAATTAACTATGTTTTGAAATGTATTCTTATAATAGAAAAACATGTCTCTTCGTAAGAGTTGTGAAACCTTTTTATATATGCAGTCAAGTTCAACGTGAAAAAAGAATCTAAATCCTTAATCCCAGCACACCGAATTCTCTCTTGCAAATCCTTTATCCAATAGTTCAATTATACTTTTGTTTCTTTCGATCTGAAAAGCTTGATGATTGGTATTATGCCATTATATTTAGGGAAATTACACACAGACCCCTCATTTTTTGTATAATTACAAAAACTCCCCTCACTTATTGAATATTACCAACACACCTCCTCATGTTAAAAATTTCTTACAATTGCACCCCCTGTGTGTAATAATTATTACAGTTTTACTCTTGACCTTACAAATAGACCCCTTGAGGAGGTGTGTTGGTAATTTTCAATATGTAAGGGGAAGTTTTTGTAATTACACAATAATGTGAAGGGTCTGTGTGTAATTTTCCCTTATATTTATAAGCACTTAGAGTAGAAAGTTTTTCTTCACCAAGTTATTTAATCATAATAAACATACAATTAGGCTTATCAATTTTGAGTATTTGGATTTGTCTTCGAACGTGCAATTTGCAAGCAAATAACAGTTCTTATAACTGTGCACCATTGACAAATTCGTTATATAACTCGTTTGCACTCGGTGAGGGGCGAATAGTATTTTGAGAAGAGTGTAAATTTTATGCAGCTTGAAAATTATACGGAATCATTTGTACAAGTTGTTCATCCTATTTTCTAACATAAATAACATAATTTAAAACGAAGAAACCATTGTTCTATTTTCCTAGTAAAAACTCACATAGTAAACATAATCTAAATGCTTCCGAAGTTTCGTACTTATGATAGTATTAATGTCTAGCGTCAAAATTGTTGCGAGCTCCAAGAGTTCCTAATATCCTTTCGATGAAGGGAAATAGTCAACCACACTGAGAGACGATCAGACCAACCAATTATCGATGAAGGGAAATAGTCAACCACACTGTGTTGTGTTTGTTTATGTTTTTAAAAATGGTTGAGATTTGTAAAATGTGTCAAATCAATAATAATTGGTTGATGTATGATGATGAGTTAAATAATTGAGTTAGTTATTTGTGTAATGATTATGTGAATAAATAAATAATAGAATAAGAATAGAGCAAGATAGCTAGCCTCATTGGTGCTCCTATTATGGCTGATCAGTTGACCATGAACAAGGAAAGAATCCAGTATGAAAGATTGTTAGTGGAAGTAGATACAAAACATATGCCAGATTCTGTAGTTTTTGAAAATGAGAAAGCCATAGTTGTAGAGCAGAAGATAAGCTATGAGTGGAAGCCAGTTCATTGCGCTTTCTGTAAGGGATATGGGCATGAAGAATCTTTATGTAGGAAAAGGAAAGGGAAGCAAGTCTAGATTCCAAAAAAGAATTCACCACCTATACTTGAGGAGCAGGTTCAAACTACAGTGGTATGCACCAATGGAGAAATTGGAGCTCAAATGAGTCCTGGGCCTGTTAATGGGGCGCAAGCAGAGGGTGTGAAGGATAATGATTGGTTCACAGTACTCAAGAGTGGAAAGAAAATATCAACTACAGGGGATCAAATTTTGGTAGATGCTCCTTCAACTAGTACAAGGGCACAACAGATTCAAGTTGCACCAGGGGAAGTATCAGTACTTGTTACTAACCATGAACAATCTCGGAGCTTGGAATATTAGAGGGCTTAACAGCCCTGGTAGACAGAGGGAGGTTATGGCCCTCTGTCAAAAGTATGATATTGGTCTCATGGGGTTACTGGAGCATAAAATCAAAAAGCAAAAATATGACAGTGTTTACAATAATATGTGTCAGGGAGCGGGGAGCTTTGCTAATCTTGAGGCTCATCCGAGTGGAAGAATTTGGATCCTCTGGAGGAAGGATAACTTTAATGTTGTGGGGAGAAGCATACAGAACAACTAATCCACTGTACAGTAACTCAAATAATTACAAAGAGGAAGTTTTCAATCACCTTTGTCTATGCTTTCAATCATAGCCAGGGGCGATTGAAGTTATGGGAAGAGCTCAGAGAAGTTATGAAAAACCTATCTAGAGCTTGGATTGTTTTGGGAGACTTTAACAATGTGTTGCGCATGACTGATAGAATTGGGGGCAGTCCTATCACTATAGCAGAAATAGAGGAATTTCACTCGTGCTTAGATTATTGTGAGCTGGAAGATCTGAGATGGAAAGGTCACCGGTATACTTGGAGTAATTATCATGATGTTGGAGTTCGAATATATACAAAGATTGACAGGGTTTTGGGCAATCCTCAATGGTGTGTGGAGTATCCTTTGGTTGAGACACAATTTTTGCCACCAAGGGCTTCTGATCATAGTCCTATGGTGGTCAATATGCAAGTGCAACATGTATGTGGGAAGAAACCGTTTAAATATTTTAACATGTGGGCTGACTCCCCACAGTTCAAGGAGCTGGTAACTGAAGGTTGGACCCTACCAGTGAATGGTAATTTGATGTATAGTGTTACACAGAAGCTGAAAATGTTAAAAAGCAGATTGAAACTATTGAATAGAACTCAATTCTTTGATATTGAAAGGCAGGTTGATTGTGCTAGGCAGGACCTGTTTGAAATCCAGACTCTACTTCAACAATCCGCTCAATGTGCAGAGCTGCAACAGAGAGAAGTTGACCTCAAAGCAAATTTAAGAGTTAAAAGCTTGGCCTTAGGAAAATTTATGAAGCAAAAGGCAAAAGAAGCATGGATTACTATGGGTGATCAGAACACAAAGTTTTTTCATTTGTGTCTGAAGAAGAAGCAGTTCAGGAACAAAGTTGTGTGCATAGATGATGGTTTTGGACAGATTATTACAGACTATAAAGCTGTTACTGATCATTTCGTAGATTTTTATAAACAATTGCTGGGGACCGGGACTGAACGGAGAAGATCCAATGATCAAGTCTTTGCAATGGGTCCCCGACTAAATCCTGAACAACAGTTGACTCTTATTCGACCTTTCAGCAGGGAGGATGTTAAGAAAGCTCTCTTCAGCATTGATAACACAAAGAGCCCTGGTCCTGATGGCTATGGAAGTGGGTTTTTTAAGGTAGCCTGGAGTGTGATTAGAAATGATATCACAAGTGCAATTCTTGATTTCTTTAATTGTGGGAAGTTGCTCAAACAGGTGAACTCTACACTTTTGGCTCTTGTGCCAAAGGTGGACCACCCAAATTTTTCCAGTGAATTTAGGCCCATAGCATGTTGTAATACCATTTACAAATGCATCTCTAAGATGATGACTACTAGACTTTCCTCAATTCTTCCAAACTTAGTCAATGAGAATCGGGGGCTTTTGTTAAAAACAGGTCCATCATAGATAATGTTCTTATCGGTCAAGAACTTATCAGACTGTATAACAGAAAACATATATCCCCACGCTGCCTTATGAAGGTGGACATCAAGAAAGCATATGACACAGTGGAATGGCAGTTTTTACAAGAGATGCTGGAGGGATATAGATTTCCTCATGTGTTCAGCCAGTGGATCATGGAATGTGTGAAGTCGGTGTCGTTTACTATTGTTTTGAATGGTGAGCATCATGGTTTCTTTAAGGGTAAGAGAGGGATTAGGCAAGGGGATCCAATATCCCCTTTGTTATTTGTCCTTGTGATGGAATATTTTACACGAAGCATGAAAATTGCTGCCCAGGACCCTGCCTTTCGATTCCATCCAGCTTGTAAGTCCCTTCAGCTCACAAATATTTGCTTTGCAGATGATCTCATGATCTTCTGCAAAGCATCTCCATCATCTCTGCAAATTATATTGGATAAGTTCAATGAGTTTTCTAACACTACTGGTTTATTTGCTAATCAAGCCAAGTCTAGCATTTACATTAGAGGGGTGATAAGCTCGTATTTTACGCCTTTTAGGTGCCTCTTTTCTTGTATTTTGATGAGTTCTTGAGTGTATTTATGCCACATATGCTTTGATTTTGTGATTGGTTGTGTTTTTATAGGTTATTTGAGAATTGGAGCAACAATGAATGAAAAGCTCAAAGAAGTTCTCAAAATACTCCTTTAGCCACGGCTATGAAGACCCTTAGCCATGGTGATTATGAAGGAACCTTTGTACTTTGAAGATATGAAGTTACCAAGGCTAAAATAGGCAAAAAATGTGAACAACAAATTTTAGCCGTGGCTACCGTCTTTTTAGCCGCGGCTAAGGGCCGATTTCAGCATTTATAAATACGCGTTATTAGGTCAAAATTCGGGACTTTTGCCCACTTTTGAGGGTTTGACACTTTGAAACATACCAAGAGGGTTGAGAGAAGTCTGGGGAAGAAGAAGAACACGAGGATACTCCATCTTTGTCTACGAAAACGGAGAATTCAAGCAAGATCCATCAAGAAACGTTATTAGGGAGTTTTAATTTCATGCTTTTAGACTTGTTTTCATTGAACATGTCTTTCAAGATGAATTATCTCTTTTCTTTTACGATTATGACTTAATTTCCCTTTGATTGAGGCCATGTGAAATCCAATTATTATGTTTGATTTATGAGTATTATTTTTTCGGATTAAATTTGTTTTGGGTTATGTGTTTAATATTTGTTCTTAATGCTTATGATTGCTTAGCTACCAATCGTATGAATTTGTGCTTAGTTTTGAGACCGAGAGGAGATAAACTAGGGATGCATCTAGGTATTAAACACCACAACGTAAAATTGACTAGAGATAGATTCGATTTTCTTGTGTGTGCTTTCCGTGAAAACGGGAAATTCCATGAATCTTTGTAATGCGTTTTCATTAATTTGAATTTCATATAGAGATATAGAAATCGTTAATGAAAATAGAATTGCTATACCAAGAGATTGGATAGTAAGTAATTTAGGGAATTTCGCCTTAACCTAATCAATCTAATAATCCGGTAAGATAGAATCGTAGTCAAATTGAATAATTGGTTGAA
This sequence comes from Buddleja alternifolia, assembly GCA_019426215.1. NCBI lineage: Eukaryota > Viridiplantae > Streptophyta > Magnoliopsida > Lamiales > Scrophulariaceae > Buddleja > Buddleja alternifolia. The sequence goes on along the minus strand of CM033390.1, from coordinate 23,695,885 downwards.
TCATGTGTCTTAATCACTTTTCTCGTTGATTTAATTCAAAGTTGATTTCTCTCATTAGTTGGTAATTGTTATTTAATATTTTAATTTAGAATTCACATCTTTATCTCTTAATTTAACTTAGAATTAGATAATACAGTAATTTCAGTACTTAAATACAATTGTCTCTAGGGTACGATAATCCGGACTTACATCCACTATATTACTTGCACGACCTAGTATACTTGCTAGGATTTTGTGTGTCAAGGGGTTTGTGAAGAGTTGAAACAGGAGATGCTACACATAACAGGTTTCAGGGAGGGGACTTTTCCTGTTAGATATCTAGGGGTGCCTCTATCCCCTACCAAATGGTCCAAAATTGAATGCTATTCTTTGGTAGATAAGATTTCAAATAGACTTGTCAGATGGGCTTCTAGAAACTTATCTTATGCAGGAAGATGTCAGCTTATAAATTCTGTGTTGTTTTCATTGCATGTGTATTGGTCTGCAATATTTATCTTGCCTCAATCTATTGTGAAAATGGTGGAGCAAAAATGTAGAAATTTTCTTTGGGGTAGTGATGAATTATACAGAAAAGTCCCTCTGACTAGCTGGGACAGAGTTTGCTCCAAAAAGAGACAAGGGGGTTTGAATATTAAAAGCTGTAAAAATTGGAACATTGCTGCTGTTGGAAAGCAAGTCTGGGCTCTCTCGCAGAAAAAAGATACATTATGGGTTAAATGGGTGTCCACAGTTTATCTGAAAAATCAAGATTTCTGGGATTACAGTCCACCTCAGGACTGTAGTTGGTCTTGGAGGAAAATTGACAAGGTGAAAAACAGAGTTAGAGGGGGCTATAATCAAGGGAGATGGATGCACACCCAGTTTGGACATTACACAGTGCAAAGTGGATATGAGTTGATCAGAAATGAGCAAATGGAGTTTAGAGAAGCAAGGTTTGTCTGGAATAGTTTGAATATACCTAAACATTCTTTCATCTTGTGGTTAACTGTGATGCAAAGGTTGCAAACAAAAGATAGATTGTGTAGATATGTGGACATTTCAGATTATATGTGTGTATTGTGTGGTGTTGAACAGGAAACAAGTGCACATTTGATTTTTCAATGTGAGTGGTCTAAGCAACTATTAGACCAACTCATGCGATGGCTGCAGGTTGAGAATTTTCCTACACAAATTAGTAGATGGAAAAGATGGTTGAATTATGCTCTTAGAAATTGGAAGCTAAAGCAGAAGATGGTAATGTCTGGGATTGCAGGTTGCGTCTATAGGTGTTGGACAGAAAGAAACTCCTGCATATTCAAACAGGAAAGGAAAAGCTGGTCTGTGGTTTTTGAAAGCTTAAAACAAGATCTCACGTTGAGATTCATAGGCTATAGTGTAAATATAAAAAAAGATAGAGATAACATATACTTAGCTTCTGTTTTGTAAGTGCTGTGCTGTGGTGTCTGTTGATGTTGTTTTTTGCTAGTTATGTCCAGTAGCAGTCACTAAGGCATAACAAGTTGTAATATGCTTTAAGTGTTTTGGTTTGAGTTGTAATGGTGTTTGTGGGAATGAAGTCATTACTTTACACCAAAAAAAAAAAAAAAAGTTAATTTATTATTAATATATTTTGAAATTTGAAATTTATTATTAATATATAGTAAAATGTGGAAAATTGAATAAAAAAGTAATGATTGGAGGAAATGATGTTGATTGATAAATGTGTGAAATGATTGATATAGTGAGTGATAGGTAATTATATGGGGAATTGAAAAAGTTAAATTTAAAAAAGTAGAATTTAGGAGAGTGGTTTGTGTTATGGATTTTTAGAATTTTGTGATCCAGGATATTGAAAATGAAATTTGAAAACATAAACAAACAAGGCCTTGGTTTTTTGCTTCTCACCACATGTTGAATTGGTTTTATTGAATTTTGGAATTCATCAAGACGATTATAATTTACTTTAACACCTTCAGGTATCACCATGTACAATGCTTATATTGATGGATTATTGAAAGAAAGCGAATCTCTTCAAGCTCTTGCTATCTTCGAGAGTTTAATGCTTTTTGCCATATCCACGTACACTTAAAATCTTACAAACAATTTGAATTTTGCTACAAAGAAGATTAATTACGATGTTACAATTTTCTATTAACTATTCTATTGAATTTTCATTATAATTTTGCTGCACAAAGTGCCCAACTTACTAGTATTATTATATGAGACTCTTCTATACTATGTATCTTTTGTAACCCCAGACACGTCATAATTTATCAATACTTACAACGCATATTACTAAACTTGTCCAACCTCATAAACCATTAATGCAAGAGAAATTATATTTGATTTGCAATCAACTGAGTTATGTAAAAAATATAATCGAGGAAAAAGATGCAACAGAGTAAAGGAGTAGTTCAATGGAAGGAGCTGATGTTGAACAACTAACTTGGAAGGTCCTCATTGTTATTCACTTGTTGAGCAGCAATAATGTTCTCTTCCTTCTCATCTGTATTGCTCTTTCTACCAATTGCACCCGAATACTTTGCAAAAGCAGCTTTCAGGGCAGATTTTACACTTATTTCTGTTTCTTTCTTCCTCTTTTTGCTTGCATATGGATTTTCCACCTCATCCTCATTTTTTTCAGTTTCAGGTACAATTCCAGCAGGGTTTTCAGTAATGTGGTTGGGAACTGCACGCTTGAACGGCTCGTGGAAAGTATCATACAACCGTTTTACCTTATCAATCATTATGTACTTTCAGAAAACAGTAAATGAAAATATGAATTGCAACCACAAGTGAATCAATAATAATGACAATGCTAGTTTAAATAACTGTAGAAAATGACACTGCAAATTAAATATGTTGAAAATATACCTTACAGAATTGACTGCTACTGCAATTATACTTCTTTTTTAACATAATAATCAATTTGTAAGATGTATAAGATTCACACAGGTGTTTGAACAAGAGAAGTGGCCATGATTGCTTTACGTACTTTATTTAGCACTTAACTTCAAAGAAACAAAGATAATATAGATTAAAGACGATGTGAGATAGCATGAGACAGAAACTCTCCTCAGAATACTATCTCGACAAGCAAATACATTTTACGAGATATCAAATACTACCTTCCTTTCTCCTATGCCTGGACAACGAGCTAAATCTTCCATTGATGCATCCATAATATGAGAAAGAGACTGGAATAAGTATAAAATTTGGTTTAGTCTAAAATAACGAAAACAACGCCAGCAACTAGTAATCAACTGTACAATACAAATCAGAGGCTTACCCCAAATGTAGATCCAAGAGTAACAACATCTGTCTTGTTAACATGTCGTAACGCTGTGAGTGCATGATTTAACTATAATTGAAAGAGAATTCAATTGATTATGAAGTAGTCCATAATCCACTACATTTACATTAAGTTACTAAATTTCTTTGATGGGCAGTGAAATTCTCAATTAAGAAAGTTGATCGCTGGCTCAGAAATATATAAGAATTATACCCGTGATAGATAGTCCATATCCATTTGGCCCTGAATAAGATCGGCAGGTTTATTTTCATAAACTTTGATGGTCTCCAAGTAGCGACCACATTCTTCCAAGCTAAATAAAAAAGACCAAAAGACAGTAAGCTACAAAAAACACAAGGTATCTAAATATGTTAAGCAGAAACGAGGCTGGAACCAATTTCCTACAAAAGACTTTAACAATATCTCTTAGTTCTCTACCTGCAAGAAACTCGCAAAAAGTTTTCAAATTAAATTAAAACCTTGAAAATCTAGTAGTTCATCCTTCATAGCACTTTTTGAAAGAGAAATACTCCCATGTATTTATCCTGGTAGTCAGGTAAGCCTAGCAGAACACGCAACAACTGAAGAAGGCTATCCAAAATTGTTACATAGTTTTGCTTCCCGGCCATCAAGCAAAACTAAATAACAACAAAATTAAACAAAGAATATATGAAATAAATTCTTTATTATCTACCATATTATTGTTCATAGGATATATGAAATACACCAGTCGCAAGAAAGAATATACCTCCAACCACACAACAGAGTGCAGTCATGGAGTAGAGCTGTTTTTGTGACTTCAAGTAAGGGCTTGACAACATCTTCCTGGAGCCAAAAGAAAGAGAGACAATCAGAGCATCAAACAAAGATTAATTCGTAAACTCCGATGTTTTTTCCAAAGGCATACCACATCAACATGGCACAACACAACACGAAGCTTGAAGTTCTTTTGCAGTTCCCTTATCCGGAAATATAGGTAATCTGGATGCAGAAGATGATACCGAAGACTGAAAGAAAGAAACAATAAATCTTTAGAATGTTGAACACTTCCCAATGCATTACATGAATCATGTAATGGGTCACTTTGCCAGCTCAATACATGATCTATAGCTATGCCAAAATGGTAGTTTCAATTGGCCAAGCTGCTAAGCACTGCACTTGTTTATTTCACTGGGATGTGTTAATAATTGAAAGCATTAGAAGCTGCTTAGCAAGGCAGATCAACTACATAAATTTGTCGGAACACTTGATACGAGACTGTAAGTGTAAAATGCAAATCATAGCAGAAGGTAAAAGTGTGAGGTAAGATGTTTAACTTCACCTGGTGTCACATAAACCAAAAGGTTTGGGGCATAAGCCCCGAACTCTAATACTTTAATGTTACAACTCCAGAAATAACGAAAATTGTGGCGTGGTGGGAGAGGAAGAACAAAGTGTAATAAGGATATACACCAAAAACAATTGTACTTCTTTACATATATATAATTATATATATATATATATATAAGAAAATAGAAAAGTATTGGACACAGACAGAGAAAACATACAACCTAGTCTCTATCTCAATTTGCTTTATATGTTATAGATATCTTGAACTGCAGGGAACTGCCTCTTTTGGTATTTTCAAGTTAATATACCTTTTTGAGAACAAACTTATCAAGCATATGTGCATCCCCTGGCACATCAGACGTATAAATCAAGGTAAAGGAAACTAGCCTAATCAGTCTTATGCTCCTCGTCGTTGGCCAAGGCAATTGTTAAATGCCCTTGTGAAATTCTGTGGCATGCGCAGAGAAAGCCTTTTATCTCAATGGTTCGATAGATTCTTATCTCAACTCCAAATCAGAAGTGACGAGAGAGCAAAAAAAAACCAAAAGACATATCTCTAAGATCATGAGAGTGATAAATTAATAGAGCATGCACATTGTCAAACCATGACACCGCAGACATGTCCAATTTCCAATATATGCAGATCCTATAAATGGCAGGGTATTCAATGAAATTAAACAGGTTAAACTCCAAACCTTAAATAAAGAGCACAAGCATTCTGGCCCAGTACATAGTCACAAATAACATCAGCAAAAGCCCATCGCACATTCCTTATATGTTTTAGTAAAGGGTTCCCCTTCTGCATTAAAAGACAAACAAAGATTACTTTAAAATCTTTCCATCAAGCTCATAAACCATTATCAGTTCAGTTATAGGGTGATCGAAACATTGCTTCGAATGTCGAAATTTCGGGCAAGATTTTGGATTTCTCGGCTATTCGACACAAAATCCACCTTTCATTTTCATTTTGCATAATTTCTATCAAAATTTATGAATTTCTTCCAACTGAAATTCGAATACAAATAATATAAAAATATTTTATTTTTAAATAAGACAATACAAGATAGAAATTAAACATTACTTTGTAGTACCAACTTAATGATGAGATAAATTTCATGAAAGGTTTTTCACACTTGAATTTAGTTTAAAAAAGAGGTAAGTTTGAAACAAAAGTATTTTCATTTCAAAAAATATAATATCATTCTGGGACATCCTAAATGGGATAATAGGAGCAATAAGTTTGGGTCAAAGGTTGGCTCTTCTACAAACAGTGAGAAAATCCTGAAAAAAGTTAGTTATTTAAAAATGTATTGGCTGAGTAATGCCAAGTTCTAACAAATGATTTATACTTGCGACATTAATGTGGAGGTAGGGGTGAGACCAGCATTAGTGATTTTGATTCTTATAGAAGCTCCATGTGGCTGCGTCAATTATGAGTTTTAACAATATTGCAAGTGTTTTGTTTTAGCGAAGTATCTATGAAATTTAGTTATCACTTTATCACCGAGATAATAGTTATTTTTTATTTTCTAAAATTTGCCGCAACCGACTTAGTTTTACCATATAGCAAAACTCGAAATACCTACATCACATGTATACATATTTTTAGTTTAATCGATGCACAATTGTTGTTACTTAAAAATTATTCAAAGTTCCATTCAACAGTTTCAATTATTTCACTAATTTCCATGACTTCTCTAAATTAGAAATAATTTTTTTTGATATCCTCGAAAAATTCCATAAATTTACTGCTCCAAAATATAAGATTGACATGGTATGGATTGAAGGCAAGGTCAGTTATGTACTCCTTTTATGAGGATCAGGAAACTAGTAAATTTACGATTTCAGAATTAGCAAAGCACTACCAACATATGAAAGGCCAGACTAATTATCTTTAACACACAAAAAGTAGCAGAAACGAAATTCAATGGCCAGTAATACGGATTTTTCAGTGCAGATGCACGCACCTAATATGTGCCTCGTCCACCATGCCTAATCTTCACTTACCATCTAACTGGAAAAAAATTGTATTGTAACACAAGAATTAATTTACAAGCTACATTTAGTCATTGGAATATCTTTTGATATGTATCCTAAAGTTAGGAAGTTAGTATGAAATCAAACACAGAATGTACTACAAATTCACCTATGTAAGGGAACATACATAATCATTGGACTCAACAAAACGGTAATATTAATATATGCACTAATAATAATTCACCTGTCTATGGCTAACCAGGATGGAGTTGCGACTCCCAGTCCCAGCAGCTGAAGTGGACGGAACTTCCGATTGAACACCTTGCCTGAAACATTACAAAAAAAAAAACGTAACCCTCCTCGATCGATGTAACCACATGAAGAATCAAACTGTACGAATATCATGCACACAGAGAGAGAATCAATTACCTATGAAGAGGCGTGTGTGACGGCGAAGCGGTGGTTGCAGATGAGGAATGAGACGGCGGCGGCGGAGGAGTAGTGTAGAATTCGGAGTTCTTGATGAAATTGAAGGCCTGTGAAAATGAAGGGGAAGGATTGAAGAGGGAATGCTGCTGCTGCGGCGTCGTTTTAGGTTCGATGACCTCTTCGTAAGACGGTATTCTTACGACAAACGATGTGTCTCTGTTTTCCATTTCATTCACTCTCCTTTCCATTTTCTGTATGTATGTATGGTTGCTCCCCCTTGTATCTGGTTCGTTTCGCAGTAAATTATGTAATACTGTCAGATGATGCTGTTTCCTGTTTGTATAACAAATTCAAGGGTTAATTTCAGTTGACCGCCTTATACTTCCTCTCTCCCCTCAATTACTTGGGCTACACCGATATGTATGTTTCTGGGGTTGTTTGCGGCTTAAAATTGGATTTGTGTACTTATATTAAATATGATACTCTATGGATATCACTTAAATACATATCGAATATCTTTTTTACGTATTCAAAAATTAAATATTTTTTTTTCAGATACTATATTCGATACTTCCAGATATCGTATCCCATATAAAATTTGAAAAATCTGACACACCTTGAATATCAACATAGTATTTTTTACTATTATATAATACTTTATAGGTTAAAATAGGAAAGTAATAATGACTTTGATCATATGTTAAAAGGTTAAACAAACAATAAGAAATTTAAAGAAGCAAAAAACTATTTCGGTTTCACTTCTTAATATATTTTTTCTTCTCTTGTTTCACGTTAAATTTCATTTACAGTTAATTACCAAAAAATTTGGATAAAAAGGTAAATATTTGTATCAATGAAATGACTTTCTTACACCACCGCAAATGATGAAATATTATGGTTACCTTTGAAATTTTTTGAACTTATAACTTGTGCCAGTATTGCACTTTTATTTATGTTAATGAACATACTGAGTCAAATTTATTTTTAAATATTATATATATATATTCGTGTCCCCAGCGTATCGTATCCTATAATTTTGAAGTTTGCCGTATTTCGTATCCGTGTCGTATCGTACCCGTATCCTCTTATCTGTATCCGTGCATCATAGTTTGCGGGCAAAATATATGTCAGATCAAGTTCAATAGTTCGAGTGTGTATTATGTATTTATTTCTTTTACATAATTATTTGAGGAGACTACACACAATACACCTTACTGTGTGAGACAAACAGACGATAAGATCAATGGACTTGATTTAGCATAAATTTTATGTGTTTGTAGAGAGTTTTTCGAGATATGTGCAAGCCAGAGCAATTTCCCTAATGCGAGAGCAAACTTGCACTCATGGACAAAATTACCATCAGGTTCCCATATTGATTTCATGTGCTTCTCTCTTTCATCTTTCTTCCATCATCTGCGTGGGTCTTGGTCATGGTTGATACAAATAGATTGTTGTTGTTGCCTGAAACTATAATTAAAAAAGATTTAAGCAAATCTTTATAATCTCACACCTTCTCAACATCGTGGACATTATTACAACAACGAATGTTAGGTAAAAGTTGATTTTACTCAAGTTTGACCATGAATTTGAGTGGCTTACGTATCTCGGATTCAGAATTTTATGGGTTTAAATTAATCTACGCTTTGAGCAGATGAATTTAGCATATAAATTATTCAAATTTGAGTTCGAATAAATGAGAAATTAATGATTGAAGTTAGTCATTTATAATGTGATATAGACAAGTATAGGCGTAGCAACCCATTAAATGGGTATCGCACATAGGAGAAATCTTGAAAGAGTGTTTAGACTTATAAGTCTATGTTGGTAGAGTGTGTGTTGACCCTTGGACCACCCAAATTTTGGAAAAGAGGGAGAATCTACCCAAGATCCAATTACTAAAACACACGCGCGCCGCCCACCTTGGTCATGGTCGTGGTCCGGGGTTGTGAGTTGGGCTTGGCCCAATCAGGGTTTATCTGTTTGGAGAAAATTTAATTAAATAATGTTGACCGCAAGATTTCTTTTGATCAAACGGTGATGATGAACGGATGCTGTGGAGGGATGCGACCATACAATCGGTGGCCACGATCGTATGCTACACAATCCACTTGAGCATCTATGCAACCCAAACGCTCGTGGGTGCTCAAATGCTGATGGACGCTCGTAGGTGCTCAAGTGTTCAAGTGCAGCGGTTGTGTGATGCACTCGTTCGCACCGGAACACATCATTTGGGGGGTATAAAGGCAACTTTTCAGGCAAACCGAAAAGTTGTGACTTTCCGCCCCAATTATTCGTTGTCTATAAATAGAAACCCCCCAGGCCCACTCACGTATTCCTTCCATTTTCATACCATCAATGATTTCTCTTCTTTCTTTCCACTTTTAAGTTCTATTTTGAGAATATAAAAACATTATGCACATATAACATTGTTGTTTAAAAATGAGAGTTCAAACAAGTCTTTTGTTCAATAGATTCGAGAATTTGTACTATTCTCATCTCGACGTTGTTGTATCATAAGACATAAATTCACACATTCCGCCACCACCAAGGGTGGGTCAATATTGTGTTAAGGACATCGAGCCTTAAACTTGTGCCTCGACTTACCAAATTATGTTATGCATATTTCACCAACAAACTCACACAATGTTTTGTTGCTGAAAATATGTCTACCAGAGGTTTTCATGTTCCACCTCGATTAAATGTTCCACATATTAGTGTTAGGTGCCTAGCTAGTTCTTTAGTGGCGTTGCCAAACATGTAAAACACTTGAGAACAATCTTATTTTATATATCAAACCATTTATTTATGTATGGCATTAGTCTTTGTCTATAAATCTACGTCGTAGTTGATAGAGTCCCAATGATCATTATCTGGTTATAGGAACTGTCGCGCACAAGTAGGTGGTGACAGTGAAACATTATTTAGGGTCATGATTCTAGACTAATTTGAACCATAGAGATATGAGAAAAAGGAAAATCATGGTCTCGTGAATGCTTGCTCGTATAACATTCCTGTACTGGGAGTGCCTTGTTCCATGGGCATTGATCGAGGATCAGTATATGTGCAGAGGGTCTACACTTGTGCAGTGTGAAAACTGAACCACCCCGTTAGATTCTATGTTGGTTCTGTGTCAAAATTCGAATCCTAAGGGTTACGTGATTAAGATAATTCTGAAGACCTGAGATGTCATGGTTGTGATGGGTTCAGTCTATTGTACTTTGATTTATTCCAGATTCCAGGAGAATCACGAGATGGGATAAGGTTGGGTACAGTTTGGCCGTATAACATAACTGGTGGTCCCAAGTGGCATACGAAAGGGTCTAGAAGGGGGGGGGGGGAGGGGTAGAATAGACCCTGAAGTCTTTTTCGACTTCAAAAATTTCGTATCACTTTTAAAGATTTGAATGCTTAGGAAGCTGAGCTCTAGGTCAGGTGCTACAGTAAAGATAACTTAAACTTAGTGATTTTAGCAATTTACCAAAGTAGGGTAAAGCTTAGGTCGCTTAATCAGGGTTAGCACAGTGAAAATGAATTTAAAGCTTTAGCGTTCGTTTTGGTCCAATAGTCGCTTAATCGTTTTACTTGTCTTTTTCAAGATAAATGATAAAATATAAAGTAAGACTATAAAACAGTAAATAACACAATAATTGTAAGGTTCACTGGGTGATGTAATCCCAGCTACATCCTTCTTCTCCTTGAACACTTGGAGAACTTCCACTAAATTGATTATCGAAGGATCACACAAAGGCTTCTACAAAATAGAGGTGGGGATGATGATCTTGGGCTCCTTGATCACACAGACTTCAGCACCAATGAAGATCTTCACCAACAAGCTTCTCTCACTCAAAATTACTGCTTGTAGAGTCAACAACTTCTTCACACAGATAGATGAGGTTGAGGGTTTTGATCACGGATTTGTTTGATTTTAGGAAGTTCAAAAAACTTAGGATATCTCAATAATAGTGTATGATTTTCTTTGAAGGTGTTTGAGATATCTATGACTGTCTGGAATGTGTGTAGAAAGCTTGGAAGAATTTTGGCTATGGAGTTTCTAAGCTTTTCTTGAGAAAATATTTCAGCAAAGTTTTGACTTTCTTATGTATATACGTGTTATTTTAGGGTTTGCTGAGGTAAGGTATTTATAGGCAATTTCTTGGGATTTGTCCGTTGGACACATGTAGGTGCGTACCTCTCACGCGTGAGTGAGTCATACCTTTTCTCTCACATTCCTGAAATCCTGCTGCACTGATTTGATGTGGCAGATTTGAACTCTGAAATTCTGACAGTCTAAGCCAATAGGTAGCTTGCTCCGTATACAATCTGTCCTTATCACATTTAATGCTCTTATCAAGCATTTAATGCATTTGAATTTATTTTTCGTTGGAAATAAATGTCCGTTAAATGATTGCATTTAAGTCTTTAGTGACTTCAGAATTTATTTCAGGTGAATCTGATCTTCTTGATCGTTTGATTGCTTTGAGCACTTGATTCATGAACCCTGAAATAGTCCATTGCGATTGGCAGTCGCTTAAGACAAAATCTTTATCTTCGCTTGACTTCAGACGCTGATCTTCAACTTCATCTCTAATAGACTCACCTAGAATTCTACTAGTGACTTGGTATCCAATACTTAGTCTAAAATTTACAAAAATAAAAATTACAAGCTTAATACATTTACAACCTTTCAAACGCTTATACATTTGTTCTATGAAAATATAAACTTACATTCTTTTGCGGTTTAACATAAAATCCTATCTTGTCATCATCAAAACATCTAACATGAAATTCTTAACAATTTCCCCCTTTTTGATGATGTCAAGACCTTAACTCTTATGACTCTTTTATGATTAAGAGTTCAAAGAAAAGCACACAAATAATCATAAGTTAGCATTTGGAAAGTTAGTTAAGTTAGCTAATGTTAGATTAGCCTCAACAAGTTATTTCAGCGATAAATCATTCATTCATTCATATGAAAAGTAAGCATACATGATTTATACTGAAAGTAAATAATTTAAAGTGACAACAGAAACATTCAAAAGAAAATATAAGCAATCATATTTTTTATCGCTTCTTGTTTGCCTCTTCTTGGTAGATTTCATTCGCTAAGTCCAAAAGAAGTCTATCAACGTCTATCATAGTTGTATGTTGAACTTCATTATAATCATGCCTTCTTTGTCTAGCGCTTTCATTCAGCTTTAGCAATCTTTCCACCCAATCCCTCGGAGGGATTCCAAGTTCTCGAATCAAGTCATGATAGATGTCTTGTCTTCGATCATTGGTGGGTTTCCAATTGATAGGTCTTCTAAGAGGTCCAGCGTATGGATGAAAACCCATACTCTCTAAAAAGTCAATATCCAAGTCCGGAAACAACTGTCTACCTAGATAGTATCTTGGCTTACGCTTCTTAGTGAGCATTTTCTTTATGCTTACTATTTCTTCGAACATGGAGCGCTAATGCTTATTATCTGTTTTAGAGATTGGCTCCTTCAAGGCTTTGACTTGGGACTTTTCTTTCAGATCTTTCCCCTTCTTGGCATCATCAAGGGAGGTCTTCAACTCAACAATGTCCTGACGAAGAAGTTTGACTTTATCCACTAAAAGAGCAACTTGCTCAGCGACACTCTGAGAGACTAAGTTGGAAGAAGTATGTCGCTCAGTATCAGCGGATACATTTTGGGCAAGCGTCCGGTTAAAGTCATCAGAAAGTTCTTTGACTAGCGGAGCGATACTATTCAGGACAGAGATTGTGATCTTGTTAGCATTATGCATGTCATCGAGAAGCACTCTGTCCACTTGATTGAGCATTGAATTGCTTCTTGCTTCTAAACTAGAACAAGATCCCGTTATATCTAAGAGAATTCCGAACCGCTTTTTGGAAATCTCGAGCCTCTTGATCACTTTCTGAGTCAGAGTCCGAAGATTCAGTGGATGAGATAGGTCCTTGTGAACTAGAAATTGTGGCCTTTCCTTTGGATTTATCTTGGATAAATGGCTCTTCAGGCGCTTCAGCAATTTCTGCATGAACTTCGTCCACCGCTAAGTCTAGGGATTGAGTTGCTTCCTCAATCAGAATAGCTTGTTCAACAAAGGGAACCTCAACTGATGGATCGCTGGGAGCAACTTTGGTTTGCTTATCAGCGTTTGAGGTTGGAGCGACTTCCTCAGCAGGAGCATGTTCCACTTCTATCTCAACAATCTCCACCTGGGGAGAAGGTTTCTCAACAGCAATGACCCAGAGTGGGCCAATCGCTTCCATAACATGCCTTGGACTTAGGATGTTGGCCTGCGAAATGAAGAATATAGCGTCTGCGCACTCTTCAGTGCTGAGTGCAAATTGCACATCCTCTGGCAGATCTACTCCTGAAATGTAAGAATGATAGAAGTCCAAAATAGAAGGCATCAGTGCTTGAGCAGCTTCTTGATCCACTGGCCGAATAAGCGAAATCATCTTGGCCACTTGGATATTTTGCTCACACATTAAGACAGGGTGAAGATTATATCCTCTGAATGAATTTAGGCTAAAATATTTAGCGAAGGTGATGTCCAACGATTGTGCATTTACTACAATCGCTCTCCTGTCTCTATAGAAATCAGCAAACTCAACATGATCGTTTTCAAGTCTCATGTGAGCTTCACTATGCCCTCGCAAAATGGGTCGCTTACTGGTGGAAGCATCTTCATTGAGGTCTGGAAGGATACGATGTACAAAGTTTTGTGTTGGATGATAAATATAGCGTCCTCCCTGAGCGATTAAGGCTAGATGATGGCGAATATAGCGTTCTATAGATTGTTTATAATAAGGCAAATCGTTGATATTTCCCACCAAATTCTGGCGCTGCTCGAGTAGAAACACAGCAAAACCTCTGCGTCTGTATTCTACTCCAAACTGAAACAGGAAGGGATACCTCACAAGTTCGTCTAGTGTGTAGAAATGCAACACAAACTCTTCAGCCCATCTTGCGATATCCATCATCCGTCTTCTGCCAAGTTAATCAGCCTTTTTCTTATCTACTCTAGCAGCGAGATACTTCTCGAATCGCTCGACTTCTTCATCATAGTCGTCAGCCCATAATCTTGCTAGATACTCGCAGGCTTCATCTTCTATCCACAAATTGATAGGATTTGGATGCTCAGCGATGACTGGTCCTTTTCCTTTCCATAATTTAAGAGGCTTTGGGGATAGAGCGTTCTGAGGAGAATGAACGACTTTGGGATAGGCAAGGTATCCAATTCTGTTAAGGATTTCTTCATCAGGGTTCTTCAACCAATTACCCATTTGGGGATTTTTGATGACGATCTTATGCTGGCGCAAAGGATAAGAGGCTTCTACTGAATGACCAGTAAAATTGAAACGCTTTTCATCAAATTCTGTCATGTTGAACACTGGTCGCCGAATGTATTCTAATCCGGATTGAAGACGCTCAAGCATGTAAAGACTGAGATCAGTGAATCGCTCGAAGAATCCAAATTTATCAGAATTAGAGATGTCTGGGTTGTGGAGAGTATCTTAAAAATTTATCTCCATGTCAACCAAAGCTCGGGTGTCGTTTTCTCTGGCTGCATAGTAGAATTCAACATCTGCATCATAGCCACGAGGAAAGAAATCAATGACACGGGGAAGAGGTCCTGTTGGAGTAGGAACAATGGCAATCGCTTCTGTTAGGATAGGGGCCACTTCTATCGACGGCTCAACATTAATAGCCTTTTCTTGAGCTGGAGATATTTCAGCGTCAGGAAGGACTTGTGCAACTTCTTTAGCAATATCCAGAACAGTTGCCATTTCCACGTCCAATTCAACATTGACCTCGGGAGGAGGTGCATCAGCGTCTAGCATACTTTGAGCTAATACATACAAGCGTTTGAGAAAAGCAAGAAAAATTTCCACATAGTAGAAATATACAATAAAAAAGACTACAACGCTTACCCTGAGTACTCTCTTCGACTGATTCAGTTGCTTGTTCTACAGGAACTTCAGTTTCCATAGCCTCAGGCTCAGGGACTACTTCACCATCTTCAAGATTAATGAGAGTAGTAAAGGGATCATCATGAATAGGAATTTTGAATTTTTCTAATATATTCAGAGTATGCTGGATTCTATATTCGCTAAATGCCTGATAATCACCAAGCTCTGTTGAGAGAACACCAGAAGTGGGCTCGGAGATTGGTACGGAAGAGAGGGAGGAGAAACATCAGATGATTCTCCAAGCGCTGGTTGTTTAAAGGCTGGCTTGGATGGAGCGCTAGAGGATTGTCCTGGCGTGGAACGCTTACGTACTAATGACACTTCTTCTTCTTCAGCCTTTTCTTCTTCCGGAGAAATAACAAAAGCAGGAGGGGGAGAGGGCAATTTGGGAGAAGAAGAAGGAGACTTTCAAAACAATTTTTCTTTTAGGTCGCTTTACCACCACTTCCTCTTTTGATGATGATGACGACGAAGTCGCTTGCTCTTCATCATCGCTACGAACAATACCTTCCGCAAAGAGTCGCTCATGCTCTTCCTTGGGAACCGCTGCACCACCCCGTCGCTTGGGTTTCAACAGCTCACCGACCATCTTTTTCCCATAAAACTTAAGCACTGGGACTTTCTTATCAGCGGTGTTGACAAAACCGCTAGCGCTTAAGACACTACTTAACACAATCCCATAAGGCTTGGGATTCACTAATTCAGCCATCGCTGCTTTAAAGTGATTAAAGACGTACAATGACCAATTGATCTTCAACTTGGTCAGAATGGCTACCATCATCTTGTACTAAATGTTTGAGATCTTGTCGAAGCTACCTTTCTTGCACTCTATCATCTTAGAGCAAATGTCAGCCAGAATGACATATTCGCCCTTTATGTCATTCTTCTTAAAGTTGGCTTCATAAGCAGCTTCAATGTCATCTTTCTTAACCAGTGCCCAGATCTTGGTTCAGTAAGGAAGATAAAAGTTGAGGAGTGAGAACAAAGGTCTCTCGGGCAAAGGGAAAGACGCAGAAAATGGAGTTTCCATCGTCAGAGATTTTGGCGTTCTTGAAAAAGAAAAGGGTTTCTTCCTCATAAATGTTTGAATGGGAAGTAAACATTTCTCGTAAACCTGATTCTTGGATAAGGGGAAGAACAGTCCTCAGAGGAAAGTTCTGGTTATTGAAAAGATAGTCCCAGTTTATCAGAAATCCAGCATTGACTGTGACTGGTTTCGGAGTTTTGGAAGATTTTTCGGTGGTAGATTTGGAAGATTTTGGTGGCGCCATAGATGAAGATTTGAAGCTTTTTGAGAGAGTTAGAAAGAATGCTTTTTGCCTTGAGAGAGTTTTTACAGCAAAGGAAATTTTGAGAGAGATAAAGCTTTTCTGTAAAAACTATGCAGGGTTTAAATAGAGGCAAAAATAACTCTTTAGTAGCTTGGATAAATGCCACGTATCAAGAAATTAATTTTGAAAATAACAAAAATTGAATTTGAGCCGTTTAGTCATGAATACGGATTTAAAAGGTGCGATAAAATAGGATAACTGCTGTGAATTATTAAATTTTGGAGTCCGCAGTTACTTTTCCAAAAACGTTTGAAATTTTGAAAATGTTCAGTCGTGAGTTGCACGCGCCTAATGCTACACTGACACGTACCCAGACATGCGCAGTTACTGAACCGCCTATTTACAGGAATCATTGACCGTCATTTTGATTTGATAGAAGCGCGTGGGCAGTTGTCAAATCTTATCTTTTGGACTTATCCACACGCTACCTTTTAGCGATGAAAACAATGCATGAATTTCAGAACAAAGTTACTTAGCGTTTAAGTGGGAATATTCTTAACGCTGAAGTCTTTTAATAAAGTTCAATCGCTTTGAAAAGACATTTTTATTTAATTTTATTAGAGATTCATTTTGTCATGCATAACAGATAAACGTTAATGATCAATGCACATAATTTTGAAATTAATTTCTGATCATAGACGCTTATTGATTTGAATAAGTATAATTTTAAAGTTCCCCCTAAAATTGATAACTCATTTCAATTTTGAAATCGCTTGAGACAATATAATAAAGTGGATTCTCCCTAAATTATATGCCTATAGAAGATATGATGCTTTATGATTAAGCATTTAAATCAATTATACCTAGTTCACTTCTCAAAGTGAGAAAACGTTGTTCGTTGAGCGCTTTGGTGAAGATATCTGCCAGTTGTTTGTCAGTACCAATGAATTGCATGGAGATATCTTTCTTCTGAACATGGTCGCGCAAGAAATGGTAGCGAATGTCAATGTGTTTAGTTCTAGAATGAAGGACTGGATTTTGGGTCATAGCTAAAGTGCTTTGGTTATCACAATGGATTGGGGTATGACCTAAGATTGGTCCATAATCTCTAAGTTGTTGCCTCATCCTAAGGATTTGTGCATAACAGCTCCCAGCGGCTACATATTCTGCCATAGCGGTAGAAGTCGCTATGGATTGTTGTTTCTTACTATGCCACGAAATCAATCTATCACCTAGAAATTGACATGTACCACAAGTACTCTTTCTATCTATTTTGCATCTTGCGAAATCTGCGTTTGAATAACCAAATAGTTCAAAAGGAGAGTCCCTTGGATACCACAAGCCCACATTTTGTGTGCCTTTTAGGTATTTAAGGATTCTCTTGGTAGCGTTTAAGTGTGATTCTTTAGGATCAGCTTGAAAGCGTGCACACATGCATACCGAAAACATAATATCAGGTCTACTAGCAGTAAGATAAAGAAGTGATCCAATGATACCTCTATAGTTAGTGATATCAATTTTCTTCCCACTTTCATCTTTATCTAACTTAAGCGTTTGGCTCATTGGAATTTTTGAAGATGATGCATTTTCCATACCAATTTTCTTAATCATATCTCTTGTATATTTAGCTTGGTTAATAAATATGTCATTAGGGAGTTGTTTAACTTGTAATCCTATGAAGAAAGTTAATTCACCCATCATGCTCATTTCAAATTGATCTTGCATCATTTTCGAAAATTTCTCACACAATCGCTTATTAGTAGATCCGAATATAATATCATCAACATATATTTGGACTAAGAGAATATCTTCATTATGGATAATTTTAAATAACGTTGTATCAACGCTGCCTTTTGAAAAGCCTTTACCTATAAGGAAGATAGAGAGAGTGTCATACCATGCTCTGGGTGCTTGTTTAAGGCCATAGAGTGCCTAATCCAATTTGTAGACCATACTTTTCCCATGGTTGTTGATGAATCCTTGTGGTTGCTCCACATAAACTTCTTCTTGGAGTTTACCATTCAGGAAAGCACTCTTCACGTCCATTTGGTACACTGTGTTCTTATTGAATACGGCAAACGCTGGGAACATCCGAATCGCTTCAAGACGGGCTACTGAGGCATACGTCTCATCAAAATCAATACCCTCTTCTTGGTAATAACCCTAAGCAACTAGTCTGGCTTTGTTTCTTATCACAATTCCATCTTCATCAATCGTGTTCCTAAATACCCATCTAGTTCCAATAACTCCTTGGTGATTTGGACTTGGTACTAGCGTCCAAACCTTACTTCTCTCAAATTGGTTAAGCTCTTCTTGCATCGCTTCTACCTAACTTGAATCACTGAGCGCTTCATCCACTTTCTTTGGTTCCATTGCGAACATGGCCTCATTGATTGTAGCGGCCCTAGTTCTAACAAGGGCTTCAATATCTCCAATTACGAGCTCTGGTGGATGATTTCTAAGCCATTTACGATCTAGTTGGAACGGGTTGAGATACTCTTGATTATCAATCGCTTGACCCTCATTTGTCTCTTCCGCAGTTGCTGCATCATTCACAGTTCCAATTTGCTCTTGATGATTATTCTCTTCATGATCATCAGCGATTCTTACAGTATCATCATTGATAACCTCACGAGTAATCTTAGGATTGAGCACAAAGATCTCACTGTCCTCATCATCATAACTATCATCACCAAGATTGATTTGTGACGCTTGTTGGGTAAGATCTTCAATTCCTACATCATCAGGATTAACCTTACTCGGTTCTTGGTTTGCATCATCAAACACGACATGAATGGATTCTTCAACCTTCGATTTGATCTTATTTAGGATGCAAAAACTCTTTTCATTCTTGGCATAGCCTAGAAAGATTCCCTCATCCGCTTTAGGATCAAATGTCCTTAGACTTTGGGATCCATTATTATGAATGAAACATTTTGAACCAAATACATGAAAATATGAAACATTAGGCTTACGTCCCTTCCACAACTCATATGGAGTCTTCTCATGTTGCTTGTTGATCATACACCAGTTCTGAGTGTACCAAAACCTTTGAGGCAGCTTAGACTCTGCTAACATCATCCTAGCGGCTTCTTTAAGCGTTCTGTTTTTTGCTCGGCAACTCCATTCTGTTGAGGTGTTCTAGGTGTAGAATACTCATGAAGTATTCCAAAATGTGTACAAAACTTCTCAACAAATTGGTTAGTAAATTCAGTCCTCTGTCGCTTCTAATTCTCGTCACCTTTAAATCTTTTGAGGTTTGTAATAGACGAATTAGCGCTGTGAGCTTGACACTAGTTTCATCTTTAGTGGCTAGAAATTCTACACATCTATAGCGAGAGAAATCATCAACTATTACTAGCGAATACTTTTTACCACTAACACTCATGATTTGAATTGGACCAAACAAATCTAAATGCAACAGTTCAAGAATTCTAGAAGTAGATAGACATGGTTTCTTCTTAAAAGATGATTTAACTTGTTTATCCATTTGACATACATCACATAAGCGATTTTTCTGAAAGGAACCTTTAGGTAATCCCTCTACTAGATTTAGCGATATTAACTGAGAGATTGGCTTAAAGTTGAGGTGATTCATTTTTCTATGCCATAACCAACCCAATTCATTTTAACTCTTAGCAACAAAGCATGTGGGGCTGTTATCAATTGTAGAACCCCAATCTACTAAATACACGTTGTTTGTTCTTTTTCCTCTTAATTTAGCAGACTTAGTCTTAGCGTCGTTAACATAGCAACAGTCGGTTGAGAATTTGACTTCAAAGCCTTTATCACAAAATTGACTAATGCTTAATAAATTATGCTTAAGACCCTCAACGTAATATACATCACTAATCATGATGTTCCCCCTATGCATGATACCTATACCTTTGGTTTTACCTTTGGAGTTATCACCGAATATAACTTGAGGACCGTTGGTTCCACGATAGTTGACCAAGAGATCTTTTGAGCCAGTTATGTGCCTTGATGACCCACTATCAATGCACCAAACTGAAGTATCGGTGTTGGCTCTAGGTACCTGCATTTAAAGAGCAGTTCTAATTCTTCTTAGACACCCATTTTGTCTTGGGTCCTTCAATGTTAGTGACTTTAGTTTTAATTAAAACTTTCGGAACCCATATTTGCCTTGTCTTCATTACAAAAAGATTGGCCTTCTTGAGTTTCGATTTGTGTTGTGTGTGGTTTTTAGGTGTATAGTAATACCCTTGATTATAATAGTAATCATAGTCATAATCATAATCATCATAGTATCGATAATATGATCTAGATCTTTGAGGATTTTAACGCTGGTATTTTCTTGGCACTGGCTTAGGAGTCGCTTTTGGCAATTGACGCTAAGCGTTTGATTCACTTGTAGATGGTTTATCCTTAGCCTTTTGAGCGTTTGGATGAACCTTCTTCTGTGAATCATTCACTTTCGTCTTCTACTTATTGCCTGAGTTGGTATTGACTTTCTCATTTGGCCTCTTACCATTTTCCTCGGGTTCATTCAGCGTTTAACCGTTTGAACGCTTCTCAACAAAGAATACACCTTTTTCTTTGTTGGTTGCCGTAAACTTAGACGCTTTTGATTTTTGACCAAATTTATCACAGCCTAAACCGGTCTTTTCACCAAAAATTCTGGTTACCTCAGTCACATTATCTAGGTTTCTTGATGCTCTGGATAATGATGAGACAAGCTGCTCTGATTTGGCAAGTCTAGCAATCAGTTTAGCTTCTCTCTTGACTATTATATCAATATCACCTTTTAATTAAATAATTTCACTCTCAAGCGATTGATTCTTCTCAATGCATTGTTGCTGAACTTGTAACTCTGCCTTGAGCGTCATTTTATCACCTGTGAGCGATGAAATAATATTCAAAGTGATTTTGATATATTTTGGCGGCATCTTGACAATCTTTGTAATACTCAGTTACTTTGTCAAGTAGTTCATCATAAGAGAGAGGATGAGATAATTCAGTGTTTACCTAAGATAGCAAGTCATCAGACACTTCTTCATCTCTTGCCATAAGATAAATTAATGTTGAGTCGCTTGTTGGCTCATCATCACTGCTTTCATCTGATGATTCCAAATCCTCTTCAGGTGCGAAGAGTGGTTCAGATTCCGCTAGCAAACATTGTTGGCGAAGGTTGCTCCTGAATTGGTTTCTATCCGCATAATCTTGCCTTGTGGGCTTAGATACATTCGGATAAGGGCGATTTACCTGGTAGTGCCCTGGTTTCCTGCAATTGTAGCACAAATTAGTTTTCATTTTCTGTTCAGTGGTTAATCGCTTGGAAATTTTTGGCGCTGAAACATTCTATACTGGAGATGAAGGCGCTTGGTATTGAACTGGTGTTGGAGGCTGAGGAGCATAATACACTGGCACTTGATACTGCGGCGCTGGTGCAGGGGATGGGGTTTGAAATGAAGTTTGTCCGGAAGGGTTTCTCTTTTAATATCTTAGAAATTTCTTAACTAACAAAGCCATTTCCTTTTCCTCATTCGATTCTGTCGCTTTCACCCTACTGACTGACTTTCCCTTGTTCTTAGCAGTAGCTATCAGGGCTCTTGATTCTGTCACTGATGTAGAAGTCGTTGTGTCACTGACTTTTCCTAGTTCAAACTCAAATGCCTTCAACTCTGAAAATATAAGTTTCGGAGTTAGAGTTTCCAATGTTTGTGATTTTCTCATGGCAACGGTCTTAATCAAATATTTTTTTGGAAGACTTCTGAATATCTTGTTGACCATTTCCTTGTTAGTCAGCTCCTTGTCTAGTGACGCTAACTCTGTAATGAGCAAAGTGAACCTTGTGTCTAATTGTTCTAGCGTCTCGCTGTTCTGCATCTTAAAATGCTCAAATCTTTGCATGGCTATGGAGAGCTTGTTCTCCTTCATCTGTGCTGAACCTTCACACACGATAGCCAACTTATCCTATATCTGTTTTGATGTCTTACATTGCTTGATCTTGTTGAACAATGCATCATTATCTCTTAATGCTGAGTATAGAGCGCTTCGTCTAACATTATCTAGATTCGCTCTTTTCCGATCTTCTGGCATCCATTCTAACTTAGGCTTCTCGACATAACCATCAGAAGTAGCCTCAGTCGCTCCAGGGGCTCGAGTTACAACTTTTATGATCTGAATGGGGCCATCTATAATTACATATCAAATCTAATTATCACATAAACATAGATATGCAAATGCTCTAAGTTTCCATGTTTCATAGTTTAATTCAATCAGCTTAGACATCTTGTTAAAAGCCACAATATGAGATTTAAAAAAAATAAAGCGACTAAGTTTAGAAAAATGGATCTAAACAAGCAGTTACGCTGGGAAATGCTTAGGTTTCTACTTCAACCGCTCTGATACCACTTGCTGGTCCCAAGTGGCATACGAAATGGTCTAGAAAGGGGGGGGGGGGGTTGAATAGACCCTGAAGTCTTTTTCGACTTCAAAAATTTCGTATCACTTTTAAGGATTTGAACGCTTAGGAAGCTGAGCACTAGGTCAGGCGCTACAGTAAAGATAACTTAAACTTAGTGATTTTAGCAATTTACCAAAGTAGGGTAAAACTTAGATTGCTTACTCAGGGTTAGCACAGCGGAAATGACTTTAAAGCTTTAGCGTTCGTTTTGGTCAAGTAGTCGTTTAATCGTTTTACTTGTCTTTTTCAAGATAAATGATAAAATATAAAGTAAGAATATAAAACAGTAAATAACACAATAATTGTAAGGCTCACTGGGTGATGTAATCCCAGCTACGTCCCTCTTCTCCTTGAACACTTGGAGGAATTCTACTAAATTGATTATGGAAGGATCACACAGAGGCTTCTACAAAATAGAGGTGGGGATGATGATCTTGGGCTCCTTGATCACACAGACTTCAGCACCAATGAAGATCTTCACCAATAAGCTTCTCTCACTCAAAAATACTGCTTGTAGAGTCAACAACTTCTTCACACAAATAGATGAGGTTGAGGGTTTTGATCACGGGTTTGTTTGATTTTAGGAAGTTCAAACAACTTAGGATATCTCAATAATAGTGTATGGTTCTTCTTTGAAGGTGTTTGAGATATCTATGATTGTCTGGAATGTGAGTAGAAAGCTTGGAAGAATTTTGACTATGGAGTTTCTAAGCTTTTCTTGAGAAAATATTTCAGCAAAGTTTTGACTTTGTTGTGTATATACATGTTATTTTAAGGTTTGCTGAGGTAAGGTATTTATAGACAATTTTTTGGGATTTGTCCATTGGACACATGTAGGTGCGTGCCTCTCACGCGCGAGTGAGTCATACCTTCTCTCTGACATTCCTGAAATCTTGCTGCACTGATTTGATGTGGTAGGTTTGAACTCTGAAATTCTGACAGTCTAAGCCAATAGGTAGCTTGCTCCGTATAAAATCTGTCCTTATCACATTTAATGCATTTGAATTTATTCCCCGTTGGAAATAAATATCCGTTAAATGATTGCATTTAAGTCCTTAGTAACTTCAGAATTTATTTCAGATGAATCTGATCTTCTTGATCACTTGATTGCTTTGAGCGCTTGATTCATGAACCCTGAAACTGTCCATAGAGATTGTGTTAGGAATTTCATATTAGATGTTTTGATGATGACAAATAGGACTTTCTGTTAGACTCCGAAAAGTGTAAAAGCTTTCATAGAATGTTATGTATAAGTACCTGAAAGCTTATTTATCTTAGGCTTATAGTATTTATCTTTGTAGAATTCCTTAGACTAAGTATGTGACACTAAAACACTTAGGAAAATTCTGGGTGAGTCTACCAAGTGATGAAGGTGAAGATCAAGCGTCTAAAGCTACAATGGATAAAGATATCTTGAAGCGTCCGTCAAACGCTTTAGGGATTATCCCAGTGCTTAAACTACGAATGGATAACTCAGGCCGAATACTCAACATCAAGTGAAATGACGGAATTCTCAGTGAGACCATCAAGACAAGATTGAAGAGTAAGCGTCTGAAATAAAGAAAAGAAAGTCAGGATCAGTCCAAGCGTCTGTCCAATACACGAGAATAACTATTCTCTTCAGCAAGCGTCCAAAAAGGTTAAACCAACACAACCTACAAAGAACGTAACCTGAAAAGAATTCAAACCCAAAACCATCCAAAGACTTAAAAAATGCATGAATCAAACGGACGAATTATTTCCAACGGAAATAAGACAAGATGCATTAAAAGTCGGATAAGTGCTATTAAAATATAAGCACTATAACTTATGGGCAAGCCATATCTTTGACCTAGACTGTCAGATTTATGAAACCAAGACCATGCCTAACCAATTAAATATACCCAAAGTTAGAAATGTCTGAACTCAAGGAATGTTTGGGGAAACGAGACTCCAACCGAGTCAAACGGACAAAAACCACCAATACCTTATAAATAGCTCTTTCAACAAACAAGTAAACCCATGAACACACAAAAAAATTACCTACTTTGTTGAAAGAAAAGCTTACTAAAAATCATAGCCAAATATCCATATAAGCTTTTCACAAATATTCCAGAGACAGTCACCCATATCTCAAATCCTTTTTTAAGAAGAACCTATACTACCATTGAGATATCCCCAAGTTGTTTGAACTTTCCAAAAACAAACAAACCCGTGACCAAAACCATCAACACCTTTCATCTGAGTGAGAAAGCTGGTTGACTTGCAAGCAATATTTTTGTGTGAAAGAAGCTTGTTGAAGTTGATCTCTATTGGAGCTGAAATCTGTGTGACCAAGGAGTTCCAGAGCAAGAGTAACTTGCACCATTTCTGAGTGAAAGAAGCAAGGGGATAGAAGATCTTTAGTGGAGCTGAAATCTGTGTGACCAAGGAGTTCCAAGATCATATCCAATCTCCCTCTATCTTGTAGAAGTCTCTGTGTGACTCTTCGATAATCATCATAGTGGAAAACCTCCCTGATAAAAGGAGAAGAAGGACGTAGCTGGGATTACATCACCCAGTGAACCTTACAAATATCTTGTGTCATTTACCTCTTTAAGCATTCATTGTCTTACTGCTTTACTATTCATACTGCATACATTCTGATAAAGTCTTAAAACAACTAAGCGACTACTTTCGATTAATTAACCGAACGCTAAGCTATAAAATACTTCCGCTGTGCTAACTCTGATTTAGTGACTAAACTCTGCCCTACTTTGGTAAGCGTTGAAATCACCGAGTCTAAGTTAACGTTTCTCAAGCGTCAATCCAGCGCTTAAACTTGTCAAGCGTTCAAATACTTCAAAGTGATACGAATTTTTAAGAAGTCGAAAAAGACTTCAGGGTCTATTCAACCCCCCCCCCCCTTCTAGACCCTTTCGTATACCACTTGGGACCAACAAGTGGTATCAGAGCGGTTGAAGTTGAAACCTAAGCGTTTCCAAGCGTAACTGCTTGTTCAGATCCATTTTTTTATAGTCGCTTTAAAACTACTTTAAATTCTTCATGGCATTCTCTAAAGTTCCCAAGTTGACCGAGTCAAATTATGACTCTTGGAAGGTCAAAGCGTTTACTTATTTGTGTTCATGTGATGATGAAATGTGTGATATCATTTCAGATGGGCCAATCAAAATATACAAAGTTATCACCAGAGCGCCCGAAGCCACAGGAGAAACACCTGACGGTTATGTGGAGAAGCCAAACAAGAATGGTCCACCGATGAGCGTCGACGAGCCAATCTGGACAATGTCGGTCGGAATGCATTATACACAGCCATTGGTGACAATGACAACTTATTCAACAAAGTCAAATCATGCAATACAACTAAAGAAATTTGGGATAAGTTGGCTACTATTTGTGGTGGCTCAGCACAAATAAAGGAAAACAAATTATCAATTGCCAAAGAAAAATTCAACGGCTTCAAGATGCTACCTAATGAGACGTTAGAGCAATTAGACATGAGGTTTACAGCCCTTGTCACTGAACTAACATCTCTGGGTATGGAGCTACAAAATCGAGAAACAGTGGTCAAAATCTTTAGAAGTCTTCCAAGCAGATTCCTGATGAAAACAACTGCAATGAGAGAATCAAACAATCTGGACAGCCTAACTCCAGAAGATGCTTTTTCAGAACTCAAAGCATTTGAGTTTGAGCTGAATTCGGCCAGTGATGCAGTAAGTAATCCAGTGATCGAATCTGGAGCACTAATGGCATCAATCAAAGGAAAACCTATCAAAGAAAAAGGTTCGGATATAAGTGAGGAAGAAGAACTGGCGCTTCTAAATAGATTCAGGAAATTCCTGAAATATGAAAAGAAGGGAAACAGTCCTAAGCACCCAGGACAAAGTTCATATCAAGCGCTTCCTCAAATACAACCACAATATCAAGCGCCTCACTATCCTGCGTCCTCCTCCCTAGCGCCAATTCAATATCAAACTCCTTCTCAGCAAGATCTCTCAGCGCCTGCAGCGTTAAACCAACGATCCACAAGATTAACAAACGAACAAAAGATGAAGACCAATCTTTGTTACAACTGCAGGAGACCAGGGCATTTCCAAGTTAATTGCCCATATCCAAATGTGTCTAAACCTACAAAGCAAGATCACACGGATAGAAACCAATTCAGGAGCAACCTGAGACAACAAGGCTTGCTAGCAGAATCAGAACCTCTCTATACGCCTGAAGAGGACTTGGAATCATCAGATGAAAGCAGCGATGATGAACCATCAAAGGACTCAGCATTCATTTGTCTCATGGCAAGAGAAAATGAAGCATCTAACGACGTACCATCTGAGGTACCTAGAGCCAACACCGACGCTTCAGTATGGTACATAGATAGTGGATCATCGAGACACATGACTGGATCAAAGGATCTCTTGATCAACTATCGTGCAACCAATGGTCCTCAAGTTATATTCGGTGATAATTCTAAAGGTAAAACTAAAGGTATAGGTATCATGCATAGGGGGAACATCATGATCAATGATGTATACTATGTCGAGGGTCTTAAACATAATCTCCTAAGCATGAGTCAATTCTGTGATAAAGGCTTTGAAATTAAATTTTCTAGTGACTTGTGCGAGATAATCGATGTTAAGACAGGATCTACTAAATTAAAAGGAAGAAAAACAAACAATGTATACTTAGTAGATTGGGATTCAACATTAGATAACAACCCTACATGTTTCGTAGCTAAGAATCAAAACGAATTAGGTTGGTTATGGCACAGAAAAATGAATCACCTCAATTTCAAAACAATCTCTCAATTAATATCTCTAAATCTCGTAGAGGGATTACCTAAAGGTTCCTTTAATAAAGATCGCTTATGTGATGCCTGTCAAATGGGTAAACAAGTTAAATCATCCTTTAAGAAGAAGCTTCATCTATCGACCTCTCGAATACTTGAATTACTACATTTAGATTTGTTTGGTCCTATTCAAATCATGAGCGTTAGTGGTAAAAAGTATTCACTAGTAATAGTTGATGATTTTTCACGCTATACATGGGTAGAATTTCTAGCATCTAAAGATGAAACTAGTGCCAAGCTCACCTCTCTAATTCGTCAACTACAAAACTCAAAAGATCTAAAAGTAACAAGAATTAGAAGTGATAGAGGAACTGAATTTACTAACCATATTGTTGAGAAATTTTGTAAAGACTTTGGAATACTTCATGAGTATTCAGCACCTAGAACACCTCAACAAAATGGAGTTGCTGAACGACGGAACAGAACGCTTAAAGAAGCCGCTAGGACTATGTTAGCCGAGTCTAAGCTGCCTCAAAGGTTGTGGGCCGAAGCTATCAACACTGCTTGCTACACTCAGAACCGGTGTATGATCAACAAGCAACATGAAAAGACTCCATATGAGTTATGGAAGGGACGTAAGCCGAATGTTTCATACTTTCATGTATTTGGTTCAAAATGTTTCATTCATAACAATGGTTCCCAAAGCCTAAAGACATTTGATCCTAAAGCAGATGAAGGAATCTTTCTAGGTTACGCCAAAAATGGAAAGAGCTTTCGCATCTTAAATAAGATCAAATCGAAGGTTGAAGAATCCATTCATGTTGTGTTTGATGATGCTAACCAAGAACCGAGTAAGGTTAATATTAATGATGCAGGAATTGAAGATTTATCTCAACAAGCGTCACAAATCAATCTGTGTGATGATAGTGATATTGATGAAGATAATGAAATCATTGTACCTAATCCTAAGACTACTCGTAAAGACATCAACGATGACATTGCAAGAAACGCTGATGATCATGAAGGGAATGTTCATCAAGAGCAAATTCAAACTATAAACACTGAAGCGCCTACGCAAGGAATTGGTCAAGCGCCTACACAGTTTAATCAAACGTTAGATCAATCTCTTAACTCGTTCCAACCAGACAGAAAATGGCTCAGAGACCATCCACCAGAACTAATTATTGGAGATATTGGAGCACCCGTTAGAACAAGAGCCGCTACAATAAATGAGGCCATGTTTGCAAGCTTCCTATCTCAAATGGAACCAAAGAAAGTGGATGAAGCGCTTAACGATCCAAGTTGGATAGAAGCCATGCAAGAAGAGCTAAACCAATTTGAAAGAAATGAGGTATGGACGCTAGTACCAAGACCAACCCACCAAGGGGTCATTGGAACTAGATGGGTCTATAGAAACAAAATGGATGAGAATGGGATTGTGATTAGAAACAAAGCCAGACTCGTAGCTCAGGGATACTGTCAAGAAGAGGGCATCGACTTTGATGAAACATACGCTCCAGTTGCCCGACTTGAAGCAATCCGCATGTTTCTAGCGTTTGCAGCATTTAACAAATTTACAGTGTATCAAATGGACGTAAAGAGTGCATTTCTGAATGGTAAACTCCAAGAAGAAGTATATGTGGAGCAACCACCAGGATTCATCAACAACCATGGGAAAAGCATGGTTTACAAATTGGACAAGGCACTCTATGGTCTTAAACAAGCACCACGAGCATGGTATGACACTCTGTCTATCTTCCTTATAGGTAAAGGCTTTTCAAAAGGCAGCGTTGACACAACGTTATTCAAAATTACCCATAATGGAGATATTCTCCTAGTTCAAATTTATGTTGATGATATTATATTTGGATCTACCAATAAGCGTCTATGTGAGAAATTTTCGAAAATGATGCAAGATCAATTTGAAATGAGCATGATGGGTGAATTAACTTTCTTCCTAGGATTACAAGTTAAACAACTCCCTAATGGCATATTCATAAATCAAACTAAATATACTAGAGATATGATCAAGAAATTTGGTATGGAAAATGCATCACCTTCAAAAATTCCAATGAGCCAAACGCTTAAGCTAGATAGAGACGATAATGGAAAGAAAATTGATATCACTAACTATAGAGGTATTATTGGATCACTTCTTTATCTTACAGCTAGTAGACCTGATATTATGTTCTCAGTATGCATGTGTGCACGATTTCAAGCTGATCCTAGAGAATCACACTTAATTGCTGCTAAAAGAATCCTTAAGTACCTAAAAGGCACACAAAATGTGGGCTTATGGTATCCTAGGGATTCTCCTTTTGAACTAATTGGTTATTCAGATGCAGATTTTGCAGGATGCAAAATAGATAGAAAAAGTACTAGTGGAACATGTCAATTTCTAGGTGATAGACTAATTTCATGGCATAGTAAGAAGCAACAGTCCATCGCTACTTCCACCGCTGAGGCTGAGTATGTAGCCGCTGGAAGCTGTTGTGCACAGATCCTTTGGATGAGGCAACAACTTAGAGATTATGGAATAATCCTAGATCCAACTCCTATCCATTGTGACAATCAAAGCGCCTTAGCAATGACTCAAAATCCAGTTCTTCACTCTAGAACCAAACACATTGACATTCGCTATCACTTTCTACGTGACCACGTTCAAAAGAAAGATATCTCCATGCACTTCATTGGTACAGAAAAGCAACTGGCAGATATCTTCACCAAAGCGCTTAACGAACAACGTTTTCTCACTTTAAGAAGTGAACTAGGTATGATTGATCTAAATGCTTAATCATTCGAAACATCATACTTTTGTTAGGCATGAAATTTAGGGGGAATTCACTGTATGTTATGAAATTTATGGGGAACCTACATAGGGGGAACCTTAAAAGAGCTAACTATACCTAAGTGAATATGACCAAAAATGTTTTCCCTTGCATCGGTCATACGCACCTAGCACCATACACTTAAAACCTTTTTGACGCTTATTACACAAATCTGTCTTAGCGTCTGCACTTCTTTCAAAATAAACTAAACGCTTAGCTTTATTCCAGGCTAAAGCAGTTAGTAAAAAGACCCTTTTTAAAGCAAGCGTACATTACCCTACGCTAAAACGAGAAAGTGGATTAGTCAATCAATGCAATTAATGCTGACTTGACATTCCTCACCCTTCGCTCAAGAAAACCCATGGGTACTCATCACGTTTTTCAAAGATGGTTCAGCACATGTACACGCGTCAGTACAATTACCATGTATCTTAGACGAATACAACCAGCGCTGAATATTTTAAACCAAAAGTAAAACACTACTACCAAGACATAATGATAAGTACTGGGAAACTGTGTCCTCATATATACCCTGAAAGGAATAATTCTATATGTTACAATGACCGCTAAAGCACAAAATGTTACTTGAAAGAGACCCTCAAGATTCTCAAGCGTCCACATAACACTAAATTGTTTCAAGCGTCATTCTGAATAGGTCCGAACGCTTTAACAAATTTTTGGCGGGCATTTGAATAGTGTGGTTCCCGAACAGTTTTCATAAAGAACGTATCCGCTTTTCATGGGCACACGTATCACTCTCAGTCTCTGTTTCAAACTTTTAATCGGACTTCAAAATAGTATATGTGGCAGTTACTAAAAGAAACCGTGCCTATTTAATCTAAATTCACGTCCACAGTTATATTTTAATGGCTGAGATTTATATTCCTCCACGTGTCAACATCTCAAACTTCAAACACCCCGAACATTCAAATTGAAGTTTCTGCAGAACACAAACACTCTTATACTCTATTACATTCGTGCAAGAACAAGTCTCTCTCTTTTTCAAAAAAAAAAAAAAAAAACAAAAATTTTCATTCGTAATCTCTGTCTACTGCTCACTAATGGCACCCAAGAAAGCTACTGCTGGAACCGCTGAAGTTGTTGTCAAGATCACTGAAGGCCTTATAGTTGATTGGAAGTTTCTCTATGAAAACCCCCAAATTGATTTAACGGAAATAATGGATTTTGTAGCAGAGGCTGGGCTTCAGAAATTTCTCACGAAATACTCGTATATGTTTCCTGAAGAACTAGAATTTTTCTGGAGAAATGCTCGACTGTCTGACGATGAGACTTCCATCACTTGTCTGTTTCCTGTCTCCAAGAAGGAATCAAAGACGTTCACTCTCTCTGCGGCCTCTATTGCCCAGAATTTCTCTCTACCTAATGCTGGAGCCACTTTAGACACTATCACTGAAGAACAAATTCAAGAAGTCTGGACTCAGATTAGCGCTTACGATGATGTTCCATACAAACCGTACTTTGAGAAGAAAGATATAGTGAACAGGTATCGAGTCTTGGCTGATTTCTGCAGTAAAAACATAGAATGCAGAGTGGGAACCTTCGACAAAATCAACCCAACCCAGTTCCAGATGATGACTGCCATCCTACTCAAGATAAAAATCAACTGGAGCGCCTATATATTCAGCAGGTTCAGAGACAGTCTACGCACTTCAAACAGACCTTATGGTCTAGTTTTAAGTGATCTAATTTTCCGAGCAGAGTGCACCTCTTCAGCAGGAGTCACCGTGGCCAAGCATAAGTTCTATGGGCCAAGAATCATCAATAATCTTTTCAATCCACCCAAAGTTGGAGGTGCTGCTAAGCCTCTCTCTGAGCGCCAAGTTGTCCGAGCAGCGTCAGATGAGGAGGCTGAGCGTCCAGATCAGGAGAAAGCCAAACGTAATGTGAAGCGTCCCACTGTCACAAAGAAACGGGCTCCTCGAAAGCCCAAGGCTCAACCTATCAAAAGCGATGAAGATGACGAGGATTCTATACCCCTCATTAGTCGGAAAGATCTGGAAAAGGTTCTCAAAAATATTGACTTTGAAGAACCTGCAGTTCCACAGACTCAAGCGTTCCCCGCCGAAGGTATAAATGTGAAGCGTATCTTCAAGAGACGTAAGCGTCCAACTGCTGCCATTTCTTCTGAGGCTACACAAAGTGATCAAGCCATAGCTGCTGTCCCGATATCATCCTTTGAAACACCAGTTGATGTCCATCTGGATGTTGATATGGCCCAAATTGTGGCCATCGCACATGAAGCTGCCATCGAATCTACAAATCTCGAGCCTGATGAACCTGAAATCCCAAGGGCTCAACCATTGCTTGCATTACCTAGTACAACAGAGGCACGCTCAGAAGGTCAGAGCGATGCTAACGACGTTGTGATTCATCGACATTTCTTCAAGCTGGATCCCTCAAAGACTATCGATCACTCAGTCGATTATTTGCCTCCAGCGCCCGCAGAGACCTTCATACCTGCAGGATACAATGAAGAAAGTCTTATCAATGCCGAAAATGATATCGCCAAGCTTATAAAGTTTGATCTGGCTGTACGTGATGAGTGCAATATTTATATATTTAATTCCCTTTATATTTAGCATTTTATTGTGATTATACACCCATTTGAACTAATCTTATCTTATTTTATGAATTGCGTAGGTTTTAAATTGAATTAATCATTTTCAATCAAATTAGGCAATTCGGCACGACAATGGAATTACAATCCTATCTTGAGCTAAACACCTCTTGTGTTAGTGATTTTTATATGGTTAGAAATCGAATGAAAAGCTCCATAATTCATATGAAGAACACTAAACCGAATTAGGATGGGATAAGGCTCAAATACACTCAAGAACTCACATATGTTTCTGTTGTGGGCTGGACTCCCACTTTGGTAAAAATTCAAATCTGGCGGTACATCATTGTATTTGGACCGGCTGAATTGGATAGCCAACATGCATATCCAACTTTCTAAGAGGAGGCAAAGTAAATTCGGACTCCAAATCCAATTCCTGCTTTACAGCGAGAAGGCAACTTCAAAATGATCTCTAAGAGAAGACAAGGAGGCAAGATTTCTCCTAGAGCTGACATGAGCTTTAAGAAAAATACTTAGTACTTATTATGAATAGCTGATTCAAGAGTTCAATGTGGGACACGGAGCTTCAATCTATCCCACATGGCTAAGATCATATTAGCTATTACAATCATTGCTAGTAATTGTTATGCTTGATTTGTGCTCGTAGCACAAGATTGCAATCCCAGTTTTCATTGATTACTCGAGGGAAACATTAGTGTAGTTGGCGCTCTTAAATATTGTTTATCCTTAGTCGCTTCTAATTCATTATGCTATTATTGACATGATTAGGATTGCTTAATACCGATTCACGGAATGAAATAAGCAATAAGGATCTAAATAGCTGGTTATTTAGAGTAATCGAAGCTATGATGACTTGAATTAAAGAACGAATTATCCTTGAATCGATATTTTACGTTTATTGAAATTCCTATTTAGTTCCTGTCATTTTTAGTTATTGAATTCATCCAAACAACACCCCCCCCATTGAATATTATTTTGATCAACCAATCTCTAGGGTTCGACCTGGACTTAAGTACTAAAATCCTTGTGAGAACAGTAAATTTTATTTTGGCACATTCGAGTACTTTTGGTGCCGTTGCCGGGGATTGGTTTTTGGTCATCTGTTAAATTCTATATTTCTCCATACAATAGAAGAAGATCTTGTCCAACATACTTGGACTAAGATGTGACCACGTCGAGCTAACGGAAACAAAAGCGCAGCTCAACCCAAGAGTGCCGGTGAGTGCTTACGTTGAGGACACTGTCCAACTTTTTTTTTAAAAACAAAAAAAACTAAAAAATTAAAGATCTTTGCTATCCCTGAGAGCTCATGATGATCCTAGACTTGAAACCGATGCATATTGACTGCGTCTGGAACTGCTAACTCTTGACCAACCCGACAGGTAAGGAGTGTTTTGACGTTCATCCTATCTGTGATATCTCAATCTCAACCCCAGCTGATGAAGCCTTCTTGGTTTCCGTAACTCTCCAAGCTCAGCGGCAAGGAGGCAAGACTCCTAGAGCTGATGT
The DNA here is from genome assembly GCA_019426215.1 of Buddleja alternifolia. Classification (NCBI taxonomy): domain Eukaryota; kingdom Viridiplantae; phylum Streptophyta; class Magnoliopsida; order Lamiales; family Scrophulariaceae; genus Buddleja; species Buddleja alternifolia. The sequence goes on along the minus strand of CM033390.1, from coordinate 23,661,517 downwards.
TGATTTAGCTTATTATCTGGACTGTGGGACAAGCAAACCCACTGGAGAGACTGAGTCTATGAGCATCAAGATAAGCTTCTGTATGACTGAGCATAGCTAGTGGATAAAGGAGTCCATGCCGGTGAGCGTCCAGCATCCCTGACCGCTTGACATGCATATTTTGACTGCGTCTGGAACGCTAACTACCAACCCGACACGGTATCGTTTTGAATCCATCTGTGATATTCATCACCAAGGGTTTCGTGCTATACTTAATGCAGGAACTGAGTATTGTATGACTGAGATAAGATGGGCTGAAGCTTACATGGGTGACACGTATAAATTTGAAGACTTGGTTAGTGCTCCCCATCTGTTCAGAATAGGGATTCATGATAAAAAGACCAAATTTGCACGCTACATGCTGACGCAGCGCCAGCATAGACTTGGACCCGTTCTGAAGCTGCCTCTGATCCGCCATCAACCTGAACACCGCTTAAGACAAGCGTTGCACAAACTGGCCAACTCTTCTCTACGCTTTGATGATCAAGCGTCCACCAGCGGTTCTTCTCCCCTGTCCTGTCTGAACTGCACCCCTAGCCACTGTGAAGACAACTTTTCTCTCATGATGGCAATTATGCCTCCAGTCTCTCTATTCGACAAAATCTTCACAGACAATCTGCGACAATGGGATGGCTCTCGGATCAATCCTTTCAGAGGATATCCACTTCTTCCGTCTATTCGACAAGAAGTCTTCAGTCACTATGATTTTGTTTTATCGCTGCTAGAAAGATCTCAAGCGCTTGCTTCAGCCATCTACCCATACTTGGAAGAGTATTACCGGCTCCGCGTTCCCGACTCTCGAAAACCGAAGACTCTCCCAACAGATCGGCTAATTGGCTTCTCACAACACTATTGCCCAGATGCCTTATTCTCCATCTGCAAAGCGCCCTCCAAAATCTTTCCCACTCATGTGCTGGATATCCTCGGGCCACTGTATATCAGGGCACTGGATAGTCCTATCAGAACGTTCATTCAAGGTACTTATCTCCCCACTCTACATTTGAATGAACTTCTGCAGACTGCTACGTATCCATATGCAGATGAACCGTTTGCCAGCTTGGACTTTCGGTTTACGGACTTTAGCCGTCTAGAATCAGAATTTACTGCAGCACCAGCTGACATGTTACCTGCTCCTGAGCGCTTATTAGAATTACCTCAAGCGCCTCATTCCCCCAGTCCAACTGAATCCGACTCTACTGCATCCACCGAGTCCAACACTGCTCCAGAGCTTCGAGGAACAGTATTTGATCCTACTAATCAAGTACCTGTTGAATCTCTCAAACACACATCTCGTTTTAAGCCTCAAGTCCGCACTGCACTTCCCAACGCTCAACCGTCCATGACTGAATGCCTCACTCAAATCCAGCAACTATCTACAGCTACTCAGGCAAGTCATGTGGCTTTAACCAATGATCTACAAGACCGGTTCACGGCTCTCGAGACCTCTCTCACAGACGCTAATCAGGCTCAACTCCTGGTCATGAAAGAACATTTCGACCAGCGTCTAACCACTCTTGAGGCCTCTGTCGCTCAGATTGCTGCTCAAGTCAGTCTTCTTACTCAGCATTTCATACAGACTGATGATGGCAATAAGGGGGAAAAGAAGGGAGAAAAGAGGAAATCGTCAACATCTAAAGATCAAGTTCCTCCTCCACCATCCAAGCGTCAACACATTGATACTTCTCTCACACTGAGTGCAGAATCAAGGTATCCCTATCCCTCTTGGGTAACCACATCGGTTGAAGCGTCCAATAAGAAAGAAACTCCCAGAGTGCTCTATCCAACTCTTCCATTGCCTTCAAGAGCACTGCTTGAACAGTTTGACATTCCTCTTCTCAGAGCATCAATTCCAGAACCATCTGATCCAGCAGTATTAGCCTTAGAAAGAAAAATGTCTGACTTCGACCAAACCTTCAGAATTTGCCTACGATACATAGGCATCAGTCCAGAAGAATGGGATAAACACTTCATTGCCTTTAAGGCACGACAAGTTCAAGAAAACAAGCACATAATCAGTAAAGATCATGCTGCAATGATGACGTTAGAAGATCAGATAACTGAAGCAATCCGTGCTGAAATGACTAAGAGATACAAGATCAAGCCACGATCTTGATTTTTACTTGTGCCTCTCTCTTTTTAGTTGTAAAATGCCTGTACTGTGAAATATATATATAAAATGCATTTTACAGTTGAAACATCTCGTTAAAGCTCAAACTAACTTACTAACTTACGCTAACCTTCAGGTATCTAACGCTTGAACTAAATAAGTATTGCCATCATCAAAAAGGGGGAAATTGTTAGGAATTTCATATTAGATGTTTTGATGATGACAAATAGGACTTTCTGTTAGACTCCGAAAAGTGTAAAAGCTTTCATAGAATGTTATGTATAAGTACCTGAAAGCTTATTTATCTTAGGCTTATAGTATTTATCTTTGTAGAATTCCTTAGACTAAGTATGTGACACTAAAACACTTAGGAAAATTCTGGGTGAGTCTACCAAGTGATGAAGGTGAAGATCAAGCGTCTAAAGCTACAATGGATAAAGATATCTTGAAGCGTCCGTCAAACGCTTTAGGGATTATCCCAGTGCTTAAACTACGAATGGATAACTCAGGCCGAATACTCAACATCAAGTGAAATGACGGAATTCTCAGTGAGACCATCAAGACAAGATTGAAGAGTAAGCGTCTGAAATAAAGAAAAGAAAGTCAGGATCAGTCCAAGCGTCTGTCCAATACACGAGAATAACTATTCTCTTCAGCAAGCGTCCAAAAAGGTTAAACCAACACAACCTACAAAGAACGTAACCTGAAAAGAATTCAAACCCAAAACCATCCAAAGACTTAAAAAATGCATGAATCAAACGGACGAATTATTTCCAACGGAAATAAGACAAGATGCATTAAAAGTCGGATAAGTGCTATTAAAATATAAGCACTATAACTTATGGGCAAGCCATATCTTTGACCTAGACTGTCAGATTTATGAAACCAAGACCATGCCTAACCAATTAAATATACCCAAAGTTAGAAATGTCTGAACTCAAGGAATGTTTGGGGAAACGAGACTCCAACCGAGTCAAACGGACAAAAACCACCAATACCTTATAAATAGCTCTTTCAACAAACAAGTAAACCCATGAACACACAAAAAAATTACCTACTTTGTTGAAAGAAAAGCTTACTAAAAATCATAGCCAAATATCCATATAAGCTTTTCACAAATATTCCAGAGACAGTCACCCATATCTCAAATCCTTTTTTAAGAAGAACCTATACTACCATTGAGATATCCCCAATTTGTTTGAACTTTCCAAAAACAAACAAACCCGTGACCAAAACCATCAACACCTTTCATCTGAGTGAGAAAGCTGGTTGACTTGCAAGCAATATTTTTGTGTAAAAGAAGCTTGTTGAAGTTGATCTCTATTGGAGCTGAAATCTGTGTGACCAAGGAGTTCCGAGATCAAGAGTAACTTGCACCATTTCTGAGTGAAAGAAGCAAGGGGATAGAAGATCTTTAGTGGAGCTGAAATCTGTGTGACCAAGGAGTTCCAAGATCATATCCAATCTCCCTCTATCTTGTAGAAGTCTCTGTGTGACTCTTCGATAATCATCATAGTGGAAAACCTCCCTGATAAAAGGAGAAGAAGGACGTAGCTGGGATTACATCACCCAGTGAACCTTACAAATATCTTGTGTCATTTACCTCTTTAAGCATTCATTGTCTTACTGCTTTACTATTCATACTGCATACATTCTGATAAAGTCTTAAAACAACTAAGCGACTACTTTCGATTAATTAACCGAACGCTAAGCTATAAAATACTTCCGCTGTGCTAACTCTGATTTAGTGACTAAACTCTGCCCTACTTTGGTAAGCGTTGAAATCACCGAGTCTAAGTTAACGTTTCTCAAGCGTCACATCCAGCGCTTAAACTTGTCAAGCGTTCAAATACTTCAAAGTGATACGAATTTTTAAGAAGTCGAAAAAGACTTCAGGGTCTATTCAACCCCCCCCTTCTAGACCCTTTCGTATACCACTTGGGACCAACAGATTGGCAGTTGCTTAAGAGAAAATCTTCATTTTCGCTTGACTTCAGACACTGATCTTCAACTTCATCTCTAATAGACTCACCTAGAATTCTACTAGCAACTTGGTACTAATGCTTAGTCTAAAATCTACAAAGATAAAAATTACAACCCTAATACAATTACAACCTTTCAAACGCTTATACATTTGTTCTATGAAAATATAAACTTACATTTTTTTGGGGTTTAACATAAAATTCTATCTTGTCATCATCAAAACATCTAACATGAAATTCCTAACAATAACATATGGCATCAAAAGGTAATCCATCTACGGTATAGATACCAGAAGATTTCCTATGCTGTTGTAGAACATAGATGACCAGTGAAAAATTTCTGGCAAGAGTATCAAAGTCATTAAGAAGAAGCGATGATTTTTCTTATATAGCGAAGGTCACTATGATCACAACAGAGATATAGTTATCCGAGTTACTTGAGTTTTAAATGAACCAAACTATAGACTCGGATCGGATAAATGATGGAAGGAGTGGCTTATGTGAAGATCGTAACCTGGAGATGTCCTATGCTATAATCATTTAAATCTAGGTCTTCATGACGATGTTGCTAAACATTGAATCATGATCGGTGGGAGCATTGAGTCGAGTTTGGTGATAAGACTCTAGACCTTAATTAATTATTTGTGTGATAATTATTTAAGCCGTTGGAAGAGGTCTCACTGCTAGCATGTAAATGGACCTAAGGTGTTAGACACTTAACACGAGTATGAATCTCCTTATAGAATAAGTTAATTCTTAAGTAAAATTAGTTGTGCGGAGCTAATCCTAAGTGGATTAGATTAATTCATTAGTATAATTAATTAAATGAAAATTAATCCTTTGTGGATTAAATTAATTTTTAAGTAGAATTAATTAAGTGAAATTAATTAACTAGTTTAATGAATGAAAGAAAAAATAATAATAGTATCAATTAATTATCCTATGTGGATTAATTAATTAAAAGTAAGTAATTTGTGCAGATAAATTAATTATCGGATTCAAATATTAATTTTTCTTCATTAGGATAATTATTAAAGGAAGTCAAATCAAATAATATGTTGAGTAGAATATTATTTAGATTAGGACTTGATTTGGATACACACGGAAAGAGTTCAAGAAAGAAAGGGATTTGACAAAAGTCAAATCCTTAGTGAGAGAGAGAGGTCAATCGACCCCTATAAATATAGGGAGGGGCGGCCGCCCCTCATATTATTGGTTCGACCTTGCTTTGTGTAATTTTATCTCGTCTCTTCCTCTTCTCTCTACATTAAAGCCTAAACACTTTTTCGTTCCCTATTCTCCATAAGAGAAATTGGTGTGAGTATAACTAGCACTGAATCACATCATGAGATTCAAGAAATACTTGGGGTGTGGATAAACTTAGAGGCACGACACTTGGAGTGCTTGGGGGATTCATCTGGAGAAAGGAAAAGCTTGAAGGGGGCAAAATTTTCTGAGGTTGTGGAATCTGCACGAGTTTGTTTACGACACAACTCAAAGAGGCATAATGACTTTAAAACCCCCTATATTTTCTTTTGTATTTCGATGGTACCATACAACATGTTCATCATGGAGCGCTTTAATTTTAATTCTTTGCTTCCTCTGCATGAGCCACGATGAACGTAAGATCACTATATCTGCTCCGTCACGACTGTTAGTCCAACATCACTGTATATGTTCAAAAATGAACTATGAAAGATTAAGGAGGCTTTGTACCAGAAGCGCCACTCTAGAAAGAAGCTATCAATAGAGAAATCAAGTCGATTATGCAAAATCATACGTGGGAGTTAGTAGATCTCCCTAAAGGTAGCAAACTATTAGGCTACAAATGGATTCTTAAAAGGAACAATAAGGCTGATGGCACTATTGATAAGTGTAAGAGACGTTTGGTAGCCAAGGTGTACGGAAAATGGGAGGGTCTTGGTTTCTTTGATACTTAATATCTAGTGACGAGAATAAAATCTATCAGGATTCTCATTGCTATAGCCACATTGCATAACCTTGGGATACATTAAATTTATGTTAAAATCGCGTTCTTAAATGGAGAATTAGATGAAAAGTTTATATGGAACAACCTAAGATGTATGTTGCTCCTGGACAACAAAAGGAGATGTGGTAACTTGTTAAGTCGCCACATGGACTTAAACAAACGCCAAAACAATATCATGAAAAATTTAACAATACTATGTTGTCAAATGACTTTAGAATCAATAAGTTGACAAATGCATTTATATAAACTATATACATCTCATATTTTATGAATTACAAATTAGGCTCGTATTTATGATTAATTACAAAAATAACCAAGGTCAAAAATGAATTTACCAAAAAAGGGAAATTACGGTCTGATCCCTAGGTCAAAAACCATATGGCGGCCCGTTAGCCGCCGACTAGGGCAGCAACACGCTGCCCTAGGCGATTCATGCTCTGTTGCCTAAGACGACGCTACATCCAGCAGCGCATCAGTGACGGCGCATCGCGAACGGCTACTGTCGCAGTTCGAGTGACGCGAACAGTGACAGATTATTGTTTGCGATCTGTGCGCGCATTTGAACTGTTACATGCGCACAGATCACGACAACGATCATCGTCGTTTGCTTCTTGCGAATAGTGACCACCATCTCTTGTGCGGCGACAATGCCGCCGCGACAACGACACATATGTAAGGATTGGTATGCCCCCACAAGCGATGCCGGCACAACGGAAGAAATAAAGTGTGTAAATACACATATATAAAGGCATCCCAAGCTAGGGGGTCGAAGTAACGCACAACAAAAACTAAAATACGAGTAAAGGGGTTTTAAACCGATTACAAGGATTGTGGTTTTATTAAAGTGAGGGTGTATAACCACAACACAAGGAAAACCACACCAAAAAACTTTGGCTCTCATTTTCGAACATCACCTCAACATGGAGGGATTCGAATCAAACCACCATAAGCTCTTAAAGAAAGAAGCCTCAACAAGGACACACCTCAAGCAAGTTCATACCTTAAGCAAAAGATTGGCTAGATATATGCTTTAAGGAAATTGAGTCTATGTAGTGAAAGGTGGAAGACAAGAAGAGTTGCTAGAAGAAATATCGATGGAAGATAATCTTCTATAACTAATCTTCAAGAAGAAGTTCTATGGAAGAAAATCTTTAAGAAGCACAGGAGAAGCTAGAAGAAAACTTTAGAGCGGAAGTACTAAGCTCAAAGCTTTCTCCTTTAAGTTTTCATCAAGAATGAAAGAAGAGCAAGAACACCCACTTATAATAGCCTCCAAATTCAGCCATATGGTGTTAGAGAGAGGAGAAGACTTGCTTCTCCTCATTTTGGCAACTCCCATCTACCACCACATGTGTAAGAAAAGTAGTTTCCATTTTCTTCTTCTTTCCAAAAATATCACTATCAACTTTGACTAGCTTTGAATTTGAATCTTGTGACTTCATTTAATTAAGTCCAACTTAATTAAAATGGCTCCCAAGTCTTCCAAGACTTGTTAATTAAATATTCCTCATGATTAATTAATAATACAATTAGTAGCTTAAATAAATTCCCGAATAATAATAATTTCCGTTAATGATTAATCTCCAAGATTAATTAATAGAACAATTATTTTCACAAGCCTACTAATTAAAATGTCTACCACTTAATCAATTAATCTCATTAATCAATTTTACTTTAATGCTAAACCGGATTAATATTCACATAGCAATTGAACTTTCTTGAGTAAGTGTGTAACCCCATTGTAGGTTTGTTCATGTACTAGTAGTAGGAACACAACCCCGTTGTGCCTTTGCAATTTTCATTGCTAGATTTAATTACTCCAAATATTTTAATCAGACCAAGAATTAGTTACCGATTAATTCATGGCTCCTAAATTCAAGATTAGTACTAGCCACGCGCCAAGAAGACCTAGCCATGAACAATTATTAGGTGACCTTTCCGCATTACGATTTTTGCATAAGTAAAATCCTTCCATCAAATATCCCGATCGAATCTTGGACTTGGATGTCAGTCAAAATCCCAATAACTCGATTCTATGCATATCGATCTAAGTGACATTGACCAATTTATCAATCAAGCGAGGAAACACTGCGCCTCCTTATTGATACGACTCCGGCCAGAGGTTCCCATGGTCAATACATAGTGAAGTACATAGGATATGAGCCGCTGCTAATGATCAGTGACGAATTCTCTCTTGGCACTCACACGCCTCCGTACATTATTAGACTGGACCCAATATGCCCCACTTTATGACTCGCCTGGAATCGTGTGACAAATCTAAGTACAATGGGCGATGCACGAGATCACCAATGGTGCCTCAAGTCATGAGGACCGATCTTACACCTACGTAACCGAGGAGATTCAAAATTCAACATTGATTCCAATATGGAATCTCGGCGGGGTTGTTCAATTTACTCGATCCCAACGGGAACCCACGTACATGCACTAATGTTCACCGTATCAGTATCCATGGAATAAGATACACTCTCCAAGAGTGTGCATTGTAGGTGTAAGTCTTTACGAGTCATTGATATCCCTATCCCAATGATTCTTTGACTTGGAACATCTTTAAGACCACAACTTTAGAGACGTAGTCCATGATTGGCATCCCCGATACCAAACACATCTCATAGCTTAACAGTGACCTAGGGGACTTTATCTAATCGCATAAAATGATAAGATAAAGAAGAATATGCCTTTCATTAAATAACTTAACAAGATACAATATAAGACTGTTTAAAGAGTTGGCTACTATGCCCTACAAATGGAGCGCCAGGCACCTAACTCTTTCAATCTCCCACTTTCCCTAAAGACAATTGCCCATGCATTTTAGGCCCATCTTCTCAAGATGTCCCTCCACTACTCTTTGGCCCAAGGGATTGGTAAAAGGGTCTGCTATGTTATTTGCTGAGTCCACACATTCCACTTGAACGTCGCCTCTACGAACGATCTCTCTGATCAGATGGTATCGCTATTCTATGTGCTTGGACCTCTGATGAGATCTTGGCTCCTTTGACTGTGCAATAGCCCCATTGTTATCACAGTACAATCTTACGGGATCAACAATAGATGGAACAACACCCAACTCTTGGATGAAGTTCCTCATCCAAACAACTTCTTTTGCAGCCGCCCAGGCTGCAATGTACTCGGCCTCTGTGGTGGAGTCAGCAATAGTTTCCTGTTTGGAAAACTTCCAGCTAACCGCTCCACCATTGAGTACAAAGGCAAATCCCGAGATAGATTTGAAATCATCCACATCAGATTGGAAGCTAGAATTTGTATAACCTTCCAATTTCAATTCTCCTCCACCATAGACTATAAAGGCATCATTAGTTCTTCTCAAGTACTTAAGGATTGCTTTTAGGCTTTTCAGTGCTCTTCGCCTGGATTGGCTTGATATCGGCTTGTTGCACTAAGTGCATAAGCCACATCAGGCCGTGTACATAGCATAGCATATGTAATGCTCCCTATAGCGGAGGCATATGGTATGTGAGACATTTTTTTTCCTCCAGTGTCTGAGGGGACATAGACTTGGAAAGAGAAATACCATGTCTCATAGGTACCAGTCCTCTCTTGGACTGATCCATTTTAAATCTCTTCAAAACTCCATCTATGTACGCAGATTGGGAGAGTCCCAGCATTCTACTCGATCTATCTCGATGAATCTTCATCTCGATAATGTAGGATGGCTCTCCTAAATATTTCATGGAAAATTGTGTGGATAACCACGCTTTAGTTTCTTGTAACATTCCTATGTTGTTTCCAAACAATTGAATGTCGTCAACGTAAAGCACCAAAATTTTTATCGAGCTCCCACTAGCATTTTTGTACACACAAGCTTCATCAGCATTTTGAACAAAACCATATGTTTGTAAGGTATCATCAAAACACTTGTTCCAGCTTCGGGAAGCTTGTTTGAGTCCATAAATAGATCTCTGAAGTTTGCACATCTTGTGCTCACTTCCTATGGATGCGAATCCCTCGAGCTACTCCATGTAAAGCTTTTCCTCGATTTCACCATTGAGGAAAGCAGTCTTCACATCCATCTGCCATATCTCATAGTTTAAATATGCAGCTATGGCTAGAAGTACCCAGATGGATTTGACCATCGCCACTGGTGAATAGGTTTCATCATAGTCAATTCTTTGCCTCTGATTATAACCTTTCGCCATGAGACATGCCTTATAGGTGACTATCTCTCCATCATCTCCAAGCTTTCGCTTATAGATCCATTTGCAGCCTACGAGTTTAGACCCATCTAGTGGATCCACCAAGGTCCAAACCTTGTTGGAGTGCATGGAGTCCATCTCAGATTGCATGGCTTCTAACCATTTTCCCGAATGGACGTCCAACGTCGGTTTCCTATATGTCCTTGGATTAAGGGAATTATCATCCTCATTGTTGTCACGCAAGAAACTATACCTCTCAGGTTATTTCCAGATCCTTTTGGATTTTTGAGGACGTTGTGTACTTACTACTACTTTTGGTTGTGCATCTGTGGTATCAGGTGAACCCTTTTGTGGTTCTTGAGTTTCTTCAAGTTCTGCAACCTCGCCATTTCTATCTAATAGAAATTCCTTCTCTAAGAAGGCAGCGTTCCTTGAAACAAACACTTTATGTTCCGAAGGGTTGTAGAAATAATATCCATAGGATTCCTGTGGATATCCCACAAATTTACATAAGTAGGATCTTGCATCCAACTTATCTCCCACTAGTTGCTTGACATAAGCCGAGCAACCCCATACCCTTAGGTATTTGTAAGTGGGTGGTTTACCAAACCACATTTCATATGGCACTTTGGAGACACTCTTTGACGGTACTCTATTTAATAGATGCGTCGTAGATTCTAGGGCATAGCCCCAGAAGGAAAGAGGAAGTCTAGTGAAACTCATCATGGATCGAACCATATCCATCAAAGTCTGATTTCTTCACTCGCTTATCCCATTAAGTTGGGAAGTACCGGGCGGAGTCTACTAAGAGACAATCCCATTGTCTTTTAGATAATTAAGGAATTCAAGGGACAAGTATTCTCTCCCTCGATCCGATCAAAGAGCTTTGATACTTTGTCCCGTTTGCTTCTCTACTTCATGTTTAAACTCCTTGAACCTCTCAAAGGCTTCAGACTTGTATCTCATAAGATACACGTAACCATACCTCGAAAAGTCATCGGTGAAGGTTGTGAAGTAAGAATGGCTCCCTTTAGTGCTTACATTAAGCGGACCACATACATCAGTATGGACCAAGTCCAAAAGGTTAGTAGCTCGCTCCATTTTCCCGGCAAATGGTGACTTGGTCATCTTACCCTTTAAACAAGATTCACAGGTTGGCATATCTAGCATTTTCCGAAGGTCAAGCTTTTCCGCCATCTTATGAATCCTATCCTTAGAGATGTGGCCTAGTCTAGCATGCCACAAGTATGTATCATTTCGATTATCCAACTTTCTCTTACTAGTATGTTCCTCATGTTGAGATAATAAGATTAGAGAATTGGGGAGAACCGTGTATAAGCCATGAGACAACTTTGATTCCAATATTAAAGAAGGACCATAAAACATGGAGCAAGCTCCATTTTTATAACAAAACTATAGCCTTCCTTATCCAACAAGGGTACAGAAATGATGTTCTTAATTAATTGCGGAATGTAAAATACATTGTTCAAAAGAACATGGTTTTTGTTGGGAAAAGATAAGTAGATAGTTCCTACGGCCGTGGCAGCAACCCGTGCTCCATTCCCAAACCACATGGTCATCTCTTCTCTACTTATCTGCTTGCTTCTTTCCATCACCTGCAAATCATTGCAAAGGTGAACTCCACATCTGGTGTCCAACACCCAAGAAGCATCATTAACTGATAAGTTAACATTAACATAAAACATACCATTCACTACTTCAGTGCAGTTAAGCTTCCAATGTCCCTTTTTACCACAATTGAAGCACGCACCCTGATCAGTACCCTTAGCCTTTTTCACACCACCTTTGCCTTTCAATTACTTTTTCTTGTTGTTGTTCTTCTTCCCCTTGTCCTTATTGGCCTTATGGCCCTTGGAACGAAATGAAGAACCAACAAGCAGTACCGGCTTATCTTTCTTGATGGTGGCATCTGTACTCTTCAACATCTTCAACAACTCGGGTAATGAAGCCTCAAGTTGATTCATGTTATAGTTGAAGACAACCTGGTCAAATGACTTCGGAAGAGACTGAAGTACGAGGTCAACAGAAAGCTCGGTCTCAAGTTTTACGCCAAGATCGGAAAGCTTATTAGTAAGACCGATCATACGTAAAACATGATCTTCGACCAACGATCCCTCGTGCAAGCGAGCGCGAAATAGCTCTTTAGAGATTGCAAATCTCTCCCTCCTAGTTCGAGTGCCATAGAGCTCCTCGAGACTCTTGATAATATCCTTAGAGATGGTCACGTGCTCAAATTGCTTTTGAAGCTCATTAGTCATTGAAGCCATCATGATACATCTCACTTGGATATTATCATCGGTCCACTTATCAAAAGTGGCACGTACATCATCAGTGCTTGTGCGAGTGACGCGAGGCAAAGGTGCATCCAATACGCTATCCTTGCGGTCACTTTGAAGCACAATCTTAAGGTTTCGGTACCAATCAGCGTAGTTGGGACTGACAAGTCTATTGGAATCTAGGATTGTAGAAAGTGGATTTTTGGCCATTTTGTTAACTAGAAAATAAATAACGAGGCAAAACAATTAGCATTTAATATGTAATCTTGTCCACATATAATTTGATCTTTAATCATACGTGTCTCCCACTATTTTATCGAATTCCATAACCCTCTTATATGGATATCCAAGGAGATATGCGGGTCTTTGCAGTGGGCTCGAGATCCATAAGCGACTCTTCATATGCCCCGAGAACATGAGCCCATATGATAAATCCGTATTGTAGGCTTACCGCCTTCTATATCGATATATAGTTCTCAATATATTTTGCCTCGTCTTTCCCATATAACCCGAGAACACGAGCCCATATGGTAGTAAACATTAAGTCCAGCCCATCAAATATTCATGGTTAATCGACCGGACTAGTGTGCCCCACGATTCATGGACGTCACCTAGACAAATCGATCCCATGAGCATCTCTATGCTTAGCGGTGGTCATAGCCTAATCCACTTGACGCCACCCCACGACTCATGGACGGCGGGCCAAGCTTCATGGCATTTCACATGCCACCACTTATGATGGAAGGTGTGGAAAATAGAACCTCGTCCAATTTCCACATAAACTTAATGTTTCTTTGATTTACTTGAAACAGATCAAGCGAGGGGTTTCAACATGCAAGGTCTCATCAAGATTAGGATTATCTTTAATTACGTGATCATGCAATCCAAGTAGCATTTAAGAAAAACATAATATAAGACATCCACAAAGCGGTAAACAAATATGGATGATTGTGGGTCCCTAAGCAATCCACCAGAGCCACCGGTGAATCTAAGGCAATCTAGGGTACTAAATTAAAATAGGCCCTATCTCTTACATTAGCTTCCAACGGCATACATAATCTTCAATAATGGTCCATCATCTTCGTCTCCATCTTCAATTACAATATAATGAAAAAGAAAGTGCGAAAATAAAATATACAACCAAATTGAAATAGAGGCTAATAATAATTACAACCCAATTGAATAATCTAAGGCTCGACCCACAATCCATCCATTATGCAAATCAACCATCAAGCGTATGAAGATGACGTGCAAAGCATTAATTAATCATAAGCCCATCACGTAGTTGAAACAATCATTACTTTGGGATTTATACGTTTCGAGGAAAAAACCGAGTTTTTCTAGTTTGAAAAATTCCAAACTTTTAAATAACTCAAAAATGCGTGGAAGTTGATTCCAAAATCAAGAAATGGGCCAAAGGTGGGAGTCCTTGAAGACCAGGGTCGCGTGTACCACACCACGTCGAGATGGTCCAACCATCAAGCATGTGGTGTGCATACGCACACCCGTGTACGCTGCCCGGCAATGCACTGCGCACACACTATTCAGCAGTTGCTGGACAGTTTCTCAACCATGGTTGAGACCACTAAGAGGTGGAATCGGCCATGGTCAGTCCCGTCTTGACCCCCGCCAAGTTTCTTTCGACGGTTGGCAACAATTAGCGATATTGAGCCCTACTAAAGGAGCCCACCCTTATGCGCACAAAGCCTTCGGTCAGGTGCTCACAAAGTCTCGTAGCTTGGGTTCAATATCAAGGATCCTCGCCCGGGTTTCGACCTTCCCTTTTAGTGTCTCTTAATTTTCAATCATTTCAAAAAAAATAAAAATAAATAAAACCTCCAAGATTTTAAGAAAAACGATGAAAAATCCCAAGCTATTATTAATTCAACAAACGTAACATATAGATTTAAGCAACCGGTTAAAATACTACATGAAACCGAAAGCAAAAAACACACAAAGTTTTTGTGGTGCATAAACCGGGCTCTGATACCATTGTAAGGATCGGTATGCCCCCACAAGCGATGCCGGCGCAACGGAAGAAATAAAGCATGTAAATACACATATATAAAGGCATCCCAAACTAGGGGGTTGAAGTAATGCACAACAAAAACTAAAATACGAGTAAAGGGGTTTTAAACTGATTACAAGGATTGTGGTTTTATTAAAGTGAGGGTATATAACCACAACACAAGGAAAACCACACCAAAAAAACTTTGACTCTCATTTTCAAACCTCACCTCAACATGGAGGGATTCGAATCAAACCACCATAAGCTCCTAAAGAAAGAAGCCTCTACAAGGACACACCTCAAGCAAGTTCATACCTTAAGCAAAAGATTGGCTAGATTTATGCTTTAAGGAAATGGAGTCTATGTAGTGAAAGGTGGAAGACAAGAAGAGTTGTTAGAAGAAATATCTATGGAAGATAATCTTCTATAACTAATCTTCAAGAAGAAGTTCTATGGAAGAAAGTCTTCAAGAAGCACAAGAGAAGTTAGAAGAAAACTCTAGAGATGAAGTACTAACCTCAAAGCTTTCTTTCCTTTAAGTTTTCATCAAGAATGAAAGAAGAGCAAAAAAAGCTACTTATAATAGCCTCCAAATTCGGCCACATGGTGTTAGAGAGAAGAGAAGACTTGCTTCTTCTCATTTTGGCGACTCCCATCTACCACCCCATGTGTAAGAAGAGTAGTTTCCATTTTGTTCTTCTTTCCAAAAACATCACTATCAACTTTGACTAACTTTGAATTTGAATCTTGTGACTTCATTTAATTAAGTCCAGCTTAATTAAAATAGCTCCCAAGTCTTCCAAGACTTGTTAATTAAATAATCCTCATGATTACTTAATAGTATAATTAGTAGCTTAAATAAATTCTCGGATAATAATAATTTCCGTTAATGATTAATCTTCAAGATTAATTAATAGAACAATTATTTTCACAAGCCTACTAATTAAAATGTCTTCCATTTAATCAATTAATCTCATTAATCAATTTCACGTTAATCCTAAACCAGATTAATATTCACATAGCAATTTCTTGAGTAAGTGTGTGACCCCATTGTAGGTCCGTTCATGTACTAGTAGTAGGAACCAACCCCGTTGTGCCTTTGCAATTTTCATTACTAGATTTAATTACTGCAAGTATTTTAATCCGACCAAGAATTAATTACCGATTAATTCATGGCTCCTACAAATCAAGGTTAGTACTAGCCACGAGCCAAGAAGACGTAGCCATGAACGATTATTAGGTGACCTTTCCGCATTACGATTTTCGCATAAGTAAAATCCTTCCATCAAATATCCCGATCGAATCTAGGACTTGGATGTCAATTGAAATCCCAGTAACTCGATTCTATGCATATCGATCTAAGTGATATTGACCAATTTATCAATCTAGCGAGGAAACAATACGCCTCCTTATTGATACGACTCCGGCCAGAGGTTCCCATGGTCAATACATAGTGAAGTACATTGGATATGCGTCGATGCTAATGATCAGTGATGGATTCTCTCTTGGAACTCACGCGCCTTCATACATAACCAGACTGGACCCAATATGCCGCACTTTATGACTCGCCTGGAATCGTGTGACAAATCTAAGTACAGTGGGCAATGCACGAGACGACTAATGGTGCCTCAAGTCATGAGGACCAATCTTAAGCCTACGTAACTGAGGAGATTCCAAATTCGACATTGACTCCAATATGGAATCTCGGCGGGGTTGTTCCGTTTACTCGATCCCAACCAGAACCCACGTACATGCATTGATGTACACCATATCAGTATCCATGGAATAAGATACACTCTCCAAAGTCTTTACGAGTCATTGATATCCCTATCTCAATGATTCTATGACTTGGAACATCTTTAAGACCACAATTTTAGAGACGTATTCCATGATTGACATCCCTGATACCAAACACATCTCATAGCTTAAGAGTGACCTATGGGACTTTATCTAATTGCATAAAATGATAAGATAAAGAAGTATATGTCTTTTATTAAATAACTTGACAAGATATAATATAAGACTGTTTAAAGAGTTGGCTACTACGCCCTACAAATGGCGCGTCGCTAACTCTTTCAACACAGTGGTCCTCCAATAGGCAATTTCAAACCTTTTTTTTTAATTCCAAAAATTCAAAAATCCCAGCCATACAATTTTCAGATTGAAATCAATCAACAGATCCAAAAACTAATTAGAAAATCCAACCAATTTGAATATGCGATAAAAATAAATTTTAAAGCATATAAACACTAAAAAGAATTCTAGTCGTATTAAACTTTGGCTCTGATACCACTGTTGTGATTGCCTCGGGGATGCTAGTACAACGGAAAATAAATAAATAAATTAAATCTAGCATTCCCTGAACAGGGTTAGGTAGACTTGGTACCATCAGATTCAAAAATTTAAGAGATGGGTTTACTCGTATTTACCTCTTGAAGAACAAATCTGCAACAATCTTTTTAAGCTACTCCACAACTTCAATACTCCGGATTGATTTGCTCTAGTGCAACAAATGTCGCGCCTCTAAGAATATCCACACCTTAGTTCATATCCTTGAGATCTTCTATCAGTGCTAGCAAAGAAAATTCAATCTTTTGGCTCGTGGAGAAAAAATGTAGGAAAACATATTTGGGCTCTTATGCAGAGGAGAGCAAGAAAAGAAAAGTGTTAGGCGTGTACTATGGGGAGGATTAAATCCTCCCCTTCACACGCGTAAGTGGGCGCCCCCTCTAGGTCTCTTGAATTAGTTGGTTTTTCTTCCTCCTTCTATTCTTTTGGGGCCCAAGTCATGTATTAATTAATTAGTCCATTGACTTCTTAATTTGACTTGACCCAATTTAATATATATTTATCTAAGCCCAATTAATTAAATATATTCTTTATTAAATCACCTAGACCTTTAATTAATTTGTCTCCGAATTGATAAAATATTTCAATATTAAATTAAAATTTTTCATTAATTAAGATCTTTTTTCTTGACTAATTAATTTCAATTAAATAATCTCTCAATTAATTCACAAAGAATAAATTGAGCCAATAGCTATTACACTAAGTTAGTGTGTGACCCCTTAGACTCATTAACAAGCTAGCAATAGGTCCTATCTCAAAGACTCAATTAATTATTCACATAATTAATTAGACCATGAATTAATCTCACCAAACTAATCCAAGATACCTATTGGTCATGGTTCGACATCTAGCAATGTCGCCATAACTTTCTAGATGTTAATGATGAAAAGCAAAATCTATCCAAGTTACGATCTTCACGTGAGTCGAATCCTTTCATCTTTTTCTGTCTGAAGTCTAGGATTTGGCGACGGTCGAAACCCTAATAACTTCAGAAGCTAAGACTGTGTTGGACACTTAATGATTCAATCTTTTAAGCAGGGATCACCATTCCCTCACCGCTCTGATCAAATGCTTTTATCGATCATTTAGATTCTCGCAACATCATAGGAAATATCAGGTATCTCACCCTGGATGAATCCCATATCTAATGTCACCTAGTCCATCATACTGGCCAGACTATACGAAACATACGCCACCGTATGATTATCCTGGAATGCACGTGTATATCAAAGTATAGTGGGCAGTACACATACCAACCCTGACATCTCAGGTCAGAGGACTAATCTCACACTAAGAAATTGAAAGGCTCCAAATTCAACACAGAACCAACGAGAAATTCGTGCGGGTTGTTCAATCTCATACTCATCTAAGTATAGATCTTTGTGCATGCATTGACCAAGTGGGTCACTGCCAATGGCATAAGACACTCTCCTTTGAGAATAACAAACATAAACAAGTCTTATCGAGGCCGTGATTGCCCATATCTCATAGCCTCTATGACTTGGAATAGATTTTAGGATTACGGCCCTCAAGAGTGTTCCACATTCAACACAACTACTCCCCTAGCCTTTATGCAATCTATGGGATCTTTACCTCTACTAGCAAAAGTAAATAACGACAAAGAAGAATGCCAAATAAGATTAATATATTTATCAAAATAAACTATCTAGTGTTACAAACTAATGGCCAAGCCAACAAATGGCTCGTCGGGCACCCAACACTATAAGTTATGCGATATAGAATTGAGTTAGAGATTAAGAAACCAGAGACAACTTGAAGAATTCGAAATCATCTTTGAAGACGAAGAATTCAAGCACGGTCGTGCAAGTTACATCTTCGATAGGGAGATTTAATCTATTTTGTTATACTAGATTCATCATGTCTTTCCATATAGATTTAGCTTTTTTCCCGTTGATCATGGACTAATGATCATTTGACTGATACTTATGTGACAGTTGTTTGTTATATCCGTTTCATGAAATGCTAGTTTGTTGGATTATAATTTATAATGACTATTGTTTGTGTCTGTTTTTAATGCGTGTGATTGTCTGACCAATTTTCGCATGATCTTTTGCCTATGTTTAGGACTGGGAAGAAATAAACTAGGGTTCACGGGATATAAACAACACATAGTAAAACTTACTAGGAATAGATACAGTTTCTATCATCGTGGGTATCTTTGTAACATAACTCGAAAGGTTGTAGAACAAAGGAAATTTCACATATTCCGTAATGTATAGTTCTTAATATGTCTTCAACTATAGGGATATAGAAATTTTTTAGAAATTATAGATTTGTTACATCCAAGGGGATTGGGTAATAATTTATATATGAAAATTTTGCCATAGCCTGAATAATCTGATAGTCCTATTAATTAGAATTCATAAATTGAGTGGATAAATCAACCCGACAATTGTATTAGTAGCCTTTTTCTCATAATATATCACATCTCTTGATCTCATTTTAGTAATTAATTTTCTTTTAGTTTAATTAATCAACTCTCAAAATATCGATTTGCATAAATTAGGAATAAATAAAACAACAATTTGGTACTTGAATTAGCTATCTCTATGGTACAATATTCGAACTTTATTACTTGCATGACTCTAGTATACTTGCTAGGATTTTTTTGTATAAGTGTGCATATTTGATACTGCAGTTGTTCATTACATGTAATTCACGTAGTCCTAGACAATACTTTAGAAGTGAATTATTAGTACAACATTAGGGTGATGACTTCAATTTATCCTTTATTACCACTTTTCCTTACTAACATGTATCTTATCATTTTGAAAATTTGGTTATATTACGATTTGTACTATTTGTGTTGTATTCATATGCTTCATTGTAACCAAAAAAATATTCTGCTTCATTCATTTGTAGCATTGGAAACATTTTGTCTGTTGTCTTGTAATAATTATTTTGTTGAATCATTTTTCTAGACATTCACCAAATATTGCACAAAATATATGAGTATGTATTTGATTGACATTCTATTTGAAGAATTTGTATTGAAACCATAATATTATAAGTGATATTAAAATTCTTGACAATATAATATTACACATAGACGGGCTTCAATTAAGACATGGAAATTAGGGATGTAAACGAGTAGAGTCGAGCCGAACGAGATGTTGTTCAAGGTTGTTTGAAATACAATCGAGCTTTAAAGTTTGTGTTTGAACTTGTTTGATTATTAATAGTACCGAGCTCAAACGAGCTTTAATCGAGCCGAACATGAGTCGAGCTCGAACAGTTTGATTTTTTTGCACATGTTTTTGTTATTTTTTACTAATCGAGTTGAGCTCAAGCCGTGTTTCAAAACTTATCAAAAATAAAAAGTTATTCAAGTTTGGCTTGTGATGATGGTAAAAATCGTCAGAGTATGAATATCATGTGTTCAACCACGTCCGGTGGAAGAACCGATCCAACCCACGACAGACTAGGTTGAAGGTTGGTTTTTGTATAAACTGCACTCAGTTACTTCGAGTTGCCTACGTACCCAAACGATGTGGGATCAAGTGATCAATTTGTAGTTCGTTACTGGGGTAACTCTCTATTGAGAGTGTATTTTTACTGGGGGAGTAGATAATCAGCTACCTCCAGCTCCTTTAAGGTATTTATAAAGAGCTGGTTATGGGCTATAGGCCCTATCTTATCATCAGCCCAATAGGCTTGATTTAACTATTATTATTATTAGGCTAGAGGAATAATCTTATTATGCCTAATAGGTTGCCAGCCCTTTTTGGGCTAGGCCAATCCTTTCACCGCGGGCTTTGACCCGTGTCAGCGCCTCGACTCGACTTGAGGACGGGTAAATTATTAAAATACCCCAGGATATTTTTGGGCCACATCATATGCCCCCCACTCCTGGGTTTATTCCAAAGTTTTACCCCCGAGAGTATAAAGGTCTATACGTGTGGTGCTATACAATTCTATTTGGACTGGGATGGAGGTATTTAAGTTTTCCCCACCTACCTTTCTATTAATAGGGAGTGGGTGAGAAATTTCTTTCACTTTTCACCTCTTACTAGCTTTCTCAACTCTTGAGAACTCTTTTTGAAAAGAGAGAGAAATTCCCTGGGAAGCTGTCCTCACCTCATGGCTAGAAGTAACAAAGGTAAACATCTCTCTTCATCTCCCTTAAGTCCTCTATCTAGAATCTATTTCTTAAAAAATTTTCTTTTTATCCGTCGCATGATTGAGCTTTGGAGCATGCCCACTGTGAAAAGATCAAAAAAATTAGGCCTTCCAGACCCTCGGGGCGCTTGTCGCCACGCGCCGGCTCAAATGGCGACCAACGCCTCGCGGCTGGCGCGAGGCCCTTGGTGTCTCGCTGTTGATCGCAGCCGCAAGGCTCCCGGGACTTCTTGGTAGTGCCAGGGGTTTCTTTCCAGACCATTGCTCTCATTTTTTGATTATCATGTAATGTGCACTTTATACTTTGCTTGAGTATCTAACTCTCGTTTCTTGACAGATGTTGCAAGAACATTGTCGTTGACGTCCAACGATGGGAGTTCAGATGGTGAAGACTTGGTGTCTCTAGGTGATGACTACCGTGAACGTGGTGAATAGAAAGGGGAGCCCCGGAAAGGAAGGTCGGTTCCGGATAAAATATAATCAACCTAAAATAAATCCTATTTATTTAGTCGTCGCAAATCATAAATAAAAATCCAATTTAATATATGATATTATTAAATCCAATTTAATATTAAAGTCAAATCCAATTTTAACTTAATTAAATCTAATTTAATTTTAAGAAAAACAATTTAAGAAAAATGGTTTTGATAAATTACGGGTCGAATTTGTCTATTAGGGTCAACCCCTAATATTTATTAATTTATATATATATATATATTTAAATATTAAAAAACATATAAATATATATATATATATATATATTAATATACTGGGTCGAGCCCAGCAGCTGGGCCAGGCCCAGCGCCCGTGAGGGCACACGGAATGTGCGTCCACGCGTACATAAAAACAGAGAATTGCAGCGGAAGATTCGAGGATTCCTACCGGCAGATCACAAAAATAGATCTGATGATTTGAATGGGCTTCGCGAAAAATAGAACGAATAAAATTACCTTTTTGATTCGTTTACTGATTCTACATAACAGCAATCCTCCAAGGGCTCCTGTCTCTAAAGCTTCACGCGAAACGAGCCTTCCAAAGATCCCAGGACTCCTCCTTCTTTGCAGCAGTGGACGGCTAGAGAGGAGAGATGGGATAGAGTTCTTTTCTTTTTGTGTTGTGTAAAACGTATTGTTTTGTTTTTTCTTTTTCTCTTTTCTTAGGGTTTGTTCCGCTGTAGGAGTCCTTTTAAGTTCAACTAGCTTGTGGAACAAGTTGGAGGCTACTCCAACCCTAAGTGGCCGCCCCCCTAGGGCTTCCTTGGACTGGGTGGGCTTTTAATTGTATTTGTCTAATTTCTAGCCCATCTCTATATATTTAATTTAAATTCAATTTAAATGTAATATATACTAGTAATTAATTTCTTTTAATTAATATACTAATTAAATAATTTTTTAATCTAATTAAATTAAATATTTAATTAATTGATTTAATCTAATTAAATCAATCAGTCCATTTAATTCTTTCTAAAAAATTTACACAAAAAGATACATCTCGTTCGTTTCTTATAGTGCGACTCTTTAGGTTCGTCTCAATTGGCAAAGGGAGGAATTGTCTAAGGATGTGAGTGTCACCTAGCCAGTCCCGTGGACTCACATCGTAACCCAATTGAGTATGAAATGAACGAATCATTTTACGAACCTCTTGATCATAAATGCCGTATGAGTATAAGCCTTTCACTGACATATCCCAATCAAGTGAGAGTCATGGAAAATGTCAAAATCACTAAACTTGATACTGTGCATTAGATTATAGCATAATGGAATTACTAAACTACCCTCAGTGTCCCACATGAGTTAGTTGTTATGCTTTGGCCAAAGACTTTATAATTTCATTAGCCTATAATCGCACAGGATACTTACTCGTTTACTATCGAGACAGTGAATCCCATCTTGGCGATCACTGATCAACTGCTACTTGTCTCATTGATATCGCACTTCGAGGTCGACCCCACCGATGGGTGATATGGGCCTAACTACTCTGGTAACAGATCCAATAATACAAGCACATTGATCATGAACTCTCAGGTCTAAGGCTCACGCATACTATTACGATCAGCAATCCAATCATTGACAGTCACTGAGTAAATACCCATGTGATCGGATTACTACGAGCCATGTTCGAATATGTCAATTCCATTGACATATCTATGATACTTGCTCCCACTATCCCTATAGTGTTTGACTAGCACTCATCGTCAAAGCATGTGTCATACAAGTCGAATCTTAGTGCCCAATTAAGATTCTTTGACTTGCGAACCCTTTTAAGTGATAAGGTGTAAGACTCTTCCCATGCCACATCTTTATTCCATAAAGGGCAAAGAGTCAAACCTTTATTCACATGGACTATATGTTTAATACTTATTTAGATGCCATAAAGATTTATATGAACAAAATATAAATGCCTTTATTAATATCATTTTAATAGTTTGTACAACATAATAAGATACCCTAATCTAACTATTTGTCCTCATTGGCATCTAGGGCATATACCTAATAAGACCAAGTTCTTTTACTTCCCCATCCAGAGCTTGCCCATTCTCTACCCCAAAAGGTGGTGCGATAAAGTTGTCTGCCAGAAAATCACAAACACCCATGAGCAGTTACGCTTGAACTTTCTAGAGACGGGGTTGTTTAAGACTAGGTATGACATTCAAGAGGTATACCAAGGAGGTAATTTGCTTTATCCATACCTTGGTATTGTACTTGTTGTCTTTGATATTTATATGTTCGCGAGCGGCGACAAGAATCTAACTCTCCAACTTTCTTGTTGGGGTATCTTATTTCAGGTTTGGGACAGCCCTCAAAGGGCAAAGGCGCTGCCCAGGAGGTGCCTTGTTGGGAAATTTCATGTTAGATATTTTGATGATGACAAGATAAGATTTTATGTTAGACCCCAAAAGAATGTAAGTTTGTATTTTCTTAGAACATTTGTATAAGCGTTTGAAAGGTTGTAATTTTATTAAGCTTGTAACTTTTATCTTTGTAGACTTTAGACTAAGTATTGAATACTAAGTCGCTAGTAGAATTCTAGGTGAGTCTATTAGAGATGAAGTTAAAGATCAGCGTCTGAAGACAAGTGAAGATGAAGATTTTGTCTTAAGCGACTACCAATCGCTAAGGACTGTTTTAGGGTTTATGAATCAAGTGATCAAAGTAATCAAGCGATAAAGTAGATCAGATTCACCTGAGATAAATTCCGAAGTCACTAAGGACTTAAATGCAATCATTTAACGGGCATTTATTTCCAACGGGAAGTAAATTCAAATGCATTAAATGCTTGATAAGAGCATAAAATGTGATAAGTATAGATTGTATACGGAGCAAGCGCCACAGTATCAAGTGCCAGTGTATTATGCTCCTCAGCCTCCAGTGCCAGTTCCATACCAAGCGCCTCCGTCCCCTACTTCGAATCTCTCAGCGCCAGTAGTTTCCAAAAGGTTATCAACTGAACAGAAAATAAAAACTAACCTTTGTTATAACTGCAGGAAACTAGGGCACTACAAGGTAAATTGCCCTTATCCAAATGTGTCTAAGCCTACAAGGCAAGACTACGCGAATAGAAACCAATTCAGGAGCAACCTTCGCCAATAAGGTCTGCTAGCAGAATTTGAACCATTCTCCGCACCTGAAGAGGACTTGGAATCATCAGATGAAAGCAATGATGATGAGCCGACAAGCGACTCGGCATTAATTTGTCTTGTGGCAAGAGATGAAGAAGCGTCTGATGACTCGCTATCTAAGGTAAACAATGAATTATATCATCCTCTTTCTTATGATGAATCACTTAACAAAGTTAATGAATATTATAAAGATTGTCAAGATGCCGCTAAGATATATCAAAATCACTTCAATATTATTTCATCGCTCACAAGTGATAGAATGACGCTCAAGGCAGAGTTGCAAGTTCAACAACAATGCATTGAGAAGAATCAATCGCTTGAGAGTGAAATTACTCAATTAAAAAGTGATATTGATATAATAGTCAAGAGAGAAGCTGAGCTGATCGCTAGACTTGCCAAATTAGAACAACTTGTCTCATCATTATCGAAAGCATCAAGAAAGCTAGATAATGTGACTGAGGTAACCAGATTTTTTGGTGAAAAGACCAGTTTAGGTTAAGATGAATTTGGTCAAAAATCAAAAGTGTCTAAAGTTACGGCAACCAACAAAGAAAAAGGTATATTCTTTGTTGAAAAGAGTTCAAACAGTCAAACGCTGAATGAACCCAAGGACAATGGTAAGAGGCCAAATGAGAAGGTCAATGCCAACTCAGGCAATAAGGAGAAGACGAAAGTAAATGATTCAAAGAAGAAGGTTTATCCAAATGCTCAAAAGGCTAAGGATAAACCATCTACAAGTGAATCAAACGCTAAGCATCAATCGCCAACAGCGACTCCTAAGTTAATGCCGAAGAAATACCAGCGTCAATATCCTCAAAGATCTAGATCATATTATCGATATTATGATGATTATGATTATGACTAGGATTACTATTATAATCGAGGGTATTACTATACACCTAAAAAGCACACACAACACAAATTAAAACCCAAGAAGGCCAATCTTCCAGTAATGAAGATAAGGCAAATATGGGTTTCAAAAGTTTTAATCAAACTAAAGTTACTAACATTGAAGGACCTAAGACAAAGTGGGTACCTAAGAAGAATTAGTACTGTCCTTTGATTGCAGGTACCTAAAGCCAACACCGATACTTCAGTTTGGTACATTGATAGTGGGTCATCAAGGCACATGAGTGACTCAAAAGATCTCTTGGTCAACTATCGTGCAACAAACGGTCCTCAAGTTATATTCGGTGATAACTCCAAAGGTAAAACCAAAGGTATAGGTACCATGCATAGAGGGAACATCATGATTAGTGATGTATATTATGTTGAGGGTCTTAAGCATAATCTGTTAAGCATTAGTCAATTTTGTGATAAAGGCTTTGAAGTCAAATTCTCAAGCGACTGCTGCTATGTTATCGATGCTAAGACAAACTCTACTAAAGTAAGAGGCAAAAGAACAAACAATGTGTATTTAGTGGATTGGGATTCTACAATTGATAACAACCCCACATGCTTTGTTGCTAAGAGTCAAAATGAATTGGGTTGGTTATGGCATAGAAAAATGAATCACCTCAACTTTCAGGCAATCTCTCAGTTAATATCGCTAAATCTAGTAGAGGGATTACCTAAAGGTTCCTTTCAGAAAAATCGCTTATGTGATGCATGTTAAATGGGTAAACAAGCTAAATCATCTTTTAAGAAGAAACCAATCTACTTCTAGAATTCTTGAACTGTTGCATTTAGATTTGTTTGGTCCTATTCAAATCATGAGTGTTAGTGGTAAAAAGTGTTCACTAGTAATAGTTGATGATTTCTCTCGCTATACATGGGTAGAATTTCTAGCGACCAAAGATGAAACTAGTGTCAAGCTCACAACGCTAATTCGTCAATTACAAACCTCAAAAGACTTAAATTTGACAAGAAATAGAAGCGATAGAGGAACTGAATTTACTAACCAATTTGTTGAGAAGTTTTGTACAGACTTTGGAATACTTCATGAGTATTCTTCTCCTAGAACACCTCAACAGAATGGAGTTGCCGAGCAACGGAACATAACGCTTAAGGAAGCCACTGGGACGATGTTAGCAGAGTCTAAGCTGCCTCAAAGGTTTTGGGCCGAAGTTATCAATACCGCTTGCTACACTCTGAACCGGTGTATGATCAACAAGCAACATGAGAAAACTCCATATGAGTTTTGGAAGGGACGTTAGCTTAACATTTCATATTTTCATGTATTTAGTTCAAAATATTTTATTCATAACAATGGATCCCAAAGTCTAAGGACATTTGATCCTAAAGTGGATAAAGGAATCTTTCTAGGCTATGCCAAAATTGGAAAGAGTTTTCGCATCCTAAATAAGATCAAATCAAAGGTTGAAGAGTCCATTCATGTTGTGTCTGATGATGCTAACCAAGAATCGAGTAAGGTTAATCCTGATGTTGTAGGAATTGAAGATCTTGCCCAACAAGCATCACAAATCAATCTTGGTGATGATAGTGATGATGATGAGGATAGTGAGATCTTTGTGCCCAATACTAAGGTTACTCGTGAGGTTACAAATGGTGATAATGTCAGAAATGCTGATGATTATGAAGAGAATGATCATCAAGAGAAAATTGGAACTGTGAATGATGTAGCGACTACGCAAGAGACAAATGAGGGTCAAGCGACTGATGATCAAGATTTTTTCAACCCTTTCCAACCAGATCATAAATGGCTTAGAGACCATCCAACAGAGCTAGTGATTGGAGAAATTGAAGCACCTGTTAGAACTAGGTCCGCAACAATCAATGAGGCCATGTTCGTAAGCTTCCTATCTCAAATGGAACCAAAGAAAGTGGATGAAGCGCTCAGTGATTCAAGTTGGGTAGAAGTGATGCAAGAAGAGCTTAACCAATTTGAGAGAAGCAAGGTTTGGACGCTAGTACCAAGACCAACTCACCAAGGAGTTATTGGAACTAGATGGGTTTTTAGGAACAAGATGGATGAAGATGGCATTGTTATAAGAAATAAAGCCAGATTAGTGCTCAGGGTTATTGTCAAGAAGAAGGTATTGATTTTGATGAAACTTATGCCCCAGTAGCCCGTCTTGAAGCAATTCGGATATTCCTAGCGTTGGCCGAATTCAAAAATTTCACAGTGTACCAAATGGACGTGAAGAGTGCATTCCTGAACGGTAAACTCCAAGAAGAAGTTTATGTAGAGCAACCACCAGGATTCATCAACAACCATGGAAAAAGTATGGTCTACAAATTGGATAAGGCATTCTATGGCCTGAAACAAGCACCAAGAGCATGGTATGACACTCTCTCTATCTTTCTTATAGGTAAAGATTTTTCAAAAGGCAGCATTGATACAATGTTATTTCCATAATGAAGATATTCTCTTAGTCCAAATTTATGTTGATGATATTATATTTGGTTCTACTAATAAGCGATTGTGTGAGAAATTATCGAAAATGATGCAAGATCAATTTATAATAAGCATGATGGGTGAATTAACTTTCTTCTTAGGATTACAAGTTAAACAACTCCCTAATGGCATATTTATAAACCAAGCTAAATATACAAGAGATATGCTTAAGAAATTTGGTATGGAAAACGCATCATCTTCAAAGATTCCAATGAGCAAAACGCTTAAGTCAGATAAAGATGAAAGTGGGAAGAAAATTGATATCACTAACTATAGAGGTATCATTGGATCACTTCTTTATCTTACCGCTAGTAGACCCGATATTATATTTTCGGTATGCATGTGTGCCACTTTCAGCTGATCCTAGAGAATCACACTTAAATGCTGCTAAGAGAATCCTTAAATACCTAAAAGGCGCACAAAATGTGGGCTTGTGGTATTGATAAGTCCATATTTTACAGTATTTTATGCCCCATTGTAATATGATTTGATCGTTACTTTGATCATTTTTTATCCCTCATAATGCTTTGATTGGTATATATTTTGTTTTGTAGGATAAAAGTTGATTTACGCATGAAAGACGAGAAAAGAGATCCAAATTGAGCTTGAAATTGAAGAAAGAAACAAAAGAAGATAGTTGAAGAAAGATTTTACACAATGCTCATATATAAATGAGTTTATCGTCCTCTTACAGGCCGAATCATACTAAGGCTTCTTCTTCAATATTGTAGATCTATTTCTTAGCTTCGCGTAGCAACTTGAATCAACTCAATCCGACATTTGTAGAGAGAGTTATGATCAAAATACGAAAGCTGTGAATTCTGCGTCAGAGGACCGCGGTCTGATAAGAGTTTGTGCCGCGGTCCAATTCTCCCGAAGCCCTAAAATTAAGTCCGCCGTTTTCTCCCTTTATAACACACTTTTCTCTTGGAAAACACTTAGAGATGCTCTAAAACACCAAAGGGGAGCCATGGGAAGTCCTAAGGAAGCTTGAAGAGCCATCATCATCCTCATCATCATCATTTTCATCATCAAAGCTTGGATTCACACTTTATAATAGGGAGTAATTCAACTCTTTCTCTTGATTAGTATTTCAATTATGTCTTGTAGAGTTGTTGAATCACTTGTTGTTGTAAGTATGAGCTAAGTATTTTTGTGATTGGGTTATGTGAATACTTTGTGATGTTTTGTGTTTAATGAATCATTAATTTCCGAATTTATTACATTTTTGTTACATGTTTGATTTTGTGCTTAATGCTTGCATATGCTTGATCACCATGTGTTTGATAAAATGCTTTGTCTTGAGACCGAGAGGAGATAGATAAAGGGAGATCGAAAAATCAATCATCATAACGTAACAATTGACTAGAGATAGAATCGATTGCGTTGTGTGGCTTTTTGTGATAAGATGACCCGATTGAATGTAGGATCTTCGTAAACAGGAATTCCTTTGAACCTAAATGCATGTTAGTTAATTCAATCTTCACTATAGAGATATAGGAAGTTGTTCACTAGTATAGGCTTGTTATTTCAAGAGATTGAATAATAAATACATTAGGGGGTTTCGCCATAACAAGAACGTTCTAAGAATCCGGATAATTGAGAGTTCATGA
The DNA here is from genome assembly GCA_019426215.1 of Buddleja alternifolia. NCBI lineage: Eukaryota > Viridiplantae > Streptophyta > Magnoliopsida > Lamiales > Scrophulariaceae > Buddleja > Buddleja alternifolia. The sequence continues at coordinate 23,631,846 of CM033390.1, read as the reverse complement.
ACATAGAATAGAACATAGTAGGATCATAACCCAATCACCTCTTTCCATTCGATTTATTATCTTGTTTATCACATAGTTGTCTTTGATTATTTTCATAGTATAAACACCTATCATCTTATAAATTGATTTAGCTTAGAATTAGATAACATAGCAATTACGAGCATTGAATCCAATTGTCCCTGTGGAGACGATATACCCCGGGCTAAATAGTCCACTTTATTACATTGCACGACCTAGTATACTTGCTAGGATTTCGCGTGTCAAGTTTTTGGCCCCGTTGCCGGGGACAATTGCGTTATTTAATATTGTAATTCACTTATCTATTCTAAGACTAAGTTGCTGTTTTTGCATTTTGGTTTGCTGTTTTTGCGTTTTAAGTTGCTGTTTTTTACGTCTAAAGTTGCTGTTTTTATGTTAAAAGTTGCTATTTTTGTGTTTTAAGTTGCTGTTTTTGTGTTTTAGTTGCTGTTTTTGTGGTTTTAGTTGCTGTTTTTGTGTTTTTAGTTGATGTTTTTGTCTTCTAAGTTGCTGTTTTTGTTTTTTTTTTAAGTTGCTGTTTTGTTATGTTTTATTTTATTTTATTATTATTCTTGAATAGATGAGCAATTATGAACTTTATTGGTCAAAACAAGGATGGGATGAAGGTGCCGAATACGGGAGTCAAGTGCAAGATTTTTGTTCGTGGTGTGGAGACGTTCATCATAGCGATTATTGTCAACACGGATGGAGAAGTCACGAAGACTTTCCATTGAGTTATTATGCTATGAGAGATTCACAAGCATACCTGCAACAAGATAGGTCCCCTTTCTAATGCAAGGAGAATTTGAATCGGCTAACTTTCAGAACCATGGGGATTATCACCAACAATGTGATAGGAACCCAAGTTTTGAGGAGTTGATGATCCAATGGATGAAGTCGAACGATGAACGGTCTCAAAATCTCGAAACATCTATAATGGAATTGCAAACACAACTCAACCAACTTTCCAACTTATTGGCAGAGAGATCATCAGACACTTCTCAGAGTGGCACAGAGGAGAATGATGAGGTATCTGATACAGAAGTTGAACAAGTTGTTGATTCGACACCACATTGTCTACAACCCATTGCTACACCAGAACTACCTTCAGAATCTGTGTGGTGAAGTAGATACAACATCACTGGAGCACCTTCAATTTAGCATAGAGATCCCAAAATCCACTCCATCAATTGACCAAGAAAAAGCATTAGAAATATTCAAGAATCCAATGCCACCTACCATCATATCTCTTGATTTCTTAAGAATGTGCATCAATAACCAGAGAGCTAGAGTGGTGGAGGTTGAAGACAAAGTTTACAACTTTAGTGGCCCGTTCGAGGCATACACTAAGAACCCAAGTGATACTACGGTTGAGAATGAGGAGATTCGAAGATATACAAGTCACTGGGATATATCACCACTAAAGTTGTCCGAATCAAGGCCCAGGGAGTTAGGCCTGACCACATACTTATTAAAACCATCAATGGAAAACTCCCCATCTTTAAAATTCACTTTTAGTTATTTACAATTTTATTACATTTTTATAAAAGTGAATCTGAGCTCATATCTTAGTTTTTCAGGATTTGTGAATGTGATGGGAAATGAGAAGCCTTTACGCAATTGGAAAAAGCACAAAAAGGCGCATCTATACAAAGTTGGCATTACTCCTTATGATCCACCATGAGCAGTGCAAGGGAGTCGAGCTAATGACTTAAAACAAGCGCTTCGTAGGAGGCAACCCACGTTTTACATGCTTTCTTTCATTCTCGTTATTTTTTTTGTTTTGTTTTGTTTGTTTCATTTTAAGTGTTCTTAGTTGTTTTGATGATGCTTTGTGTCTCTTCTTGTTTTTCTAACTTTACAGTTGGCTAGGCGTTATTTTCAGACTCTTCGCCTTGTTGCTCTTTCGCGTTTTGGACATCACTTAGATTCAAACATCAGGGACGTCTTTCCTTCCTTTACTTTACATTTGTATGTTCGCTCATTGGGGACAATGTGCTAGATTAGTTGGGGGTTGGGATAGACGTCCTAATTTTTTTGTGATGTGGTGATTTGGTGTAACTTGTACTCATTTGTTAAGTTTCATGCTTGATTTGGGATTAGAAAACTGTGATAATCAATGATTTCATTTTCATGATTTGTCATACTTTTGCTTGGAGCATGACTCGTTTGAGTGTCTCTACTTCATCTAAGATGAAATCATTTGTCGTATTTTATATGTGAAAGCCTTTTTAGCCATGCTTATGTGAATTGTTGAGGATTTAAAGCATTGAACTTTCACTTTTGTCGACTTTGAAGTGTGTATTGATTGTGCGAAGTCATGAAATGATTTAGGCCATCTTTCATTGTCTCTAGCCTTACATTTAGCCTTCACTATATTGCATAATCTCTAGACCTTGTTTTGAGCCATATTGATAAGAATGGAGTGTGCTAAGCACACTAAAAACCACCATTCGTCTTTCTTTCGTAAGCCACACCAACCACCCTTTAGCCTAAAAGTAAAACAAAGTCTATTTCCTAATTGAGAGAGCATAGAACTTCATATCATTTGATATTTATTTGGGTATACACTTTGTTTTGGGTATCGAAGCTCATTGATTAGTGGTTTAGAAGGTGGTGTTGTTCTTGCTTATGATAAAATATTGGAGGTTTGGATTTTATGTGAAAAGAGAGGAAAAAGAAATGTTGTAAGTTGGCTAAAGAGTCGAGAGATTGGAAGTTACCGAAAAATATATTATGTGAGCTCTCTCTTGACTTGGCTACAAACTGAGCTTCAATGTGATTTATTTGGTTAGGGAATCATTTTTTCACCCTTAGCATCAAAAGAAACAAGTTTTGAGGTTATGAGTTCAAGGGGAAAAGAAATCAAAAAGCTATAAGTGGCGAGATGTGGAGATTTATTCGGTTGATAAGTGAGTGTTTAGCTCGATGATATTGAGTTGTATGCTTTCTTGAGTTTAGCCACTTTATCCATATATTCCCGTCCAAGCCATTACCTAGCCTTACGTTACAAGCCAAAAAGACCTTTTGATCTTGACTTTCACATTTCATGCACACCGATAGGTTAACAAGTTTTGAAGTGTTTTAATGTTTTATTATCTAATGAGTTTGCATAATCTAGTTTAAAGTGTGCTCTTGGCATAAAAATGGATATGGAGTTCATGATTTTGAGATGGAATCGAAGATGTTTTGGAGGCTTTCAAATTGTTGAGTGTTCTAGGTAAAGTGTAACTTGTCATAATCATTTTCGAGGGTTTAATTCGTTTACGTGCTTGATAATTGAGACATAAAACCTTTCAAGATCCCAAAGCAAGTTGTAAAATCTGAACTTATGAGTCTTGTTCGCCATTTATTGATCGAGACGATCATAGCCTAGTTGGGGGGTAGTTGATAAGTCCATATTTTACAGTATTTTATGCCCCATTGTAATATGATTTGATCGTTACTTTGATCATTTTTTATCCCTCATAATGCTTTGATTGGTATATATTTTGTTTTGTAGGATAAAAGTTGATTTACGCATGAAAGACGAGAAAAGAGATCCAAATTGAGCTTGAAATTGAAGAAAGAAACAAAAGAAGATAGTTGACGAAAGATTTTACACAATGCTCATATATAAATGAGTTTTTCGTCCTCTTACAGGCCGAATCATACTAAGGTTTCTTCTTCAATATTTTAGATCTATTTCGTAGCTTCGCGTAGCAACTTGAATCAACTCAATCCGACATTTGTAGAGAGAGTTATGATCAAAATACGAAAGCTGTGAATTCTGCGTCAGAGGACTGCGGTCTGATAAGAGTTTGTGCCGCGGTCCAATTCTCCCGAAGCCCTAAAATTAAATCCGCCGTTTTCTCCCTTTATAACACACTTTTCTCTTGGAAAACACTTAGAGATGCTCTAAAACACCAAAGGGAAGCCATGGGAAGTCCTAAGGAAGCTTGAAGAGCCATCATCATCCTCATCATCATCATTTTCATCATCAAAGCTTGGATTCACACTTTATAATAGGGAGTAATTCAACTCTTTCTCTTGATTAGTATTTCAATTATGTCTTGTAGAGTTGTTGAATCACTTGTTGTTGTAAGTATGAGCTAAGTATTTTTGTGATTGGGTTATGTGAATACTTTGTGATGTTTTGTGTTTAATGAATCATTAATTTCCGGATTTATTACATTTTTGTTACATGTTTGATTTTATGCTTAATGCTTGCATATGCTTGATCACCATGTGTTTGATAAAATGCTTTGTCTTGAGACCGAGAGGAGATAGATAAAGGGAGATCGAAAAATCAATCATCATAACGTAACAATTGACTAGAGATAGAATCGATTGTGTTGTGTGGCTTTTTGTGATAAGATGACCCGATTGAATGTAGGATCTTCGTAAACAGGAATTCCTTTGAACCTAAATGCATGTTAGTTAATTCAATCTTCACTATAGAGATATAGGAAGTTGTTCACTAGTATAGGCTTGTTATTTCAAGAGATTGAATAATAAATACATTAGGGGGTTTCGCCATAACAAGAACGTTCTAAGAATCCGGATAATTGAGAGTTCATGAACATAGAATAGAACATAGTAGGATCATAACCCAATCACCTCTTTCCATTCGATTTATTATCTTGTTTATCACATAGTTGTCTTTGATTATTTTCATAGTATAAACACCTATCATCTTATAAATTGATTTAGCTTAGAATTAGATAACATAGCAATTACGAGCATTGAATCCAATTGTCCCTGTGGAGACGATATACCCCGGGCTAAATAGTCCACTTTATTACATTGCACGACCTAGTATACTTGCTAGGATTTCGCGTGTCAGGTATCCAAGGGACTCTTCTTTGAACTAATTGGTTATTTAGACGCAGATTTTGCAGGATGCAAAATAGACAGAAAAAGTACTAGTGGTACATGTCAATTTCTAGGTGATAGATTGATTTTGTGGCATAGTAAAAAACAACAATCCATGGCGACTTCTACCGCTGAAGCAGAGTATGTAGCCGCTGGAAGTTGTTGTGCACAAATCCTTTGGATGAGACAACAACGTAGAGATTATGGAATAATCCTAGGTCCTACCCCAATCCATTGTGATAACCAAAGCGCTTTAGCTATGACTTAAAACCCAGTCTTTCATTCTAGAACTAAACACATTGACATTCGCTACCATTTCTTGCGTGACCATGTTCAAAAGAAAGATATCTCCACGCATTTCATTGGTACTGACAAACAATTGACAGATATCTTCATCAAAGCGCTCAACGAACAACACTTTCTCACTTTGAGAAGTGAATTAGGTATGATCGATTTAAACGCTTAAATCATAAAACATCATATTTTATAGGCAAATAATTTAGGGGGAATCCACTTTATTTTTATGTCTAAAGCTTTTTGCAAAATTGAAACGAGTTATCAATTTTAGGGGGAACTTTAAAATTGTACTTATTCCAATCTATAAGCAATTGTGATAAAAAAATGACTTTGAAAATTTTATGCATTGATCACTAGCGTTTATTATTATTATTATTTTTTTTTTTGCATAACAAAATCAATCTCTAACAAAATTAAATGAAAATGTCTTTTAAAGATCAAAAGCGATTGACCTTTTATCAAAAAGACTTCAACGTTAAAAGACTCCCACTTTAACGCTAAGTAACGTTCTCTAAAAATCATGCATAGTTTTCATCGCTAAAAGGTAGCATGTGGATAAGTCCAAAAGATGAGATTTGCCAACTGCCCACACGTGCCTATCAAATCAAACTGACGGTTAATGATTCCCATCTAAAAACTAGGCAGTTTAGTAACTGCACTTGTCTGAGTACGTGTCAGTGTACTATCAGGCGTGTGTAATTCACGCTGAAAATTTCAAAATTATTCAAACGTTTTGAAAATGTAACTGCGGATTTCAAACTTTTATAATTCACAGCTGTTACCCTATTTTATTGCACTTTTTGACATCCGTCTTTATGAGTAAACGGCTCAGATTAAATATTTGTTATTTCCAACATTAATTTCTTGATACGTGGCAGTCGTCTAGCTATTGAGGAGTTATTTTTTGCCTCTATTTAAACAATTCAGATTTTTACAGAACAAACTTTATCACTCTCAAATACTCTTACTATAAAATCTCTCTCTCAAGGCAAAAAGACTCTCGTTCTTAAACTCTTAAAAAGCTTCAAACTTTCCTCAATGGCGCCACCAAAATCTTCAAAGTATTCCAAATCTACCTCTGGAAAATCTTCCAAATCTGAAAAATCAGTCACTGTTAACGCCGAATTTCTTGTTAACTGGGACTACCTTTATGATAACCAAAACTTCCCTCTAAGGACTGTTCTTCCTCTGGTCCAAGAATCTGGTTTGCGTGACATGATAACTTCCCATTTAAGCATTTATGAGGAAGAAACCCTTTTCTTCTTCAAGAACGCAAAAATCTTTGACGATGGAAACTCCATTTCCTGCGTCTTTCCATTTGCTCGTGAGAGTTTTGTTCTCACTCCTTCGCTTCTATCCTCTTTACTGCAACTACCAAACGATGGTGGAGAAGTTGAAAACATCACTCTCGGTGATGCTACCAAGGTCTGGGCATTGATCAAGAAAGACGAAGTTGAAGCTGCCTATGAACCCAACTTTAAGAAAAATGACAGGAAGGGCGAGTATGTCATTCTGGCAGACATATGCTCAAAGATGATTGAGTGTAGGAAGGGAAGTTTTGACAAAATCTCCAATATTCAGTACAAAATGATGGTAACAACTCTGACCAAGTTGAAGATCAACTGGTCGCTTTACGTTTTTAATCCCTTCAAAGCAGCGATGGCTGAGTCAGTGAATCCCAAGCCTTATGAGATTGTGTTAAGTCATATTTTAAGCGCTAGCGGTTTCATCAACACCGTTGGAAAGAAAGTCCCAACGCTTAAGTTCTATGGGAAGAAGATGGTAGGCGAGCTGTTGAAACCCAAGCGACGGGGTGGTGCAGCAGTTCCCAAGGACGAGCGCGAGTGACCCCTTGCGGAAGGAATTGTTCGAAGCGATGATGAAGAGCAAGCGACTTTGTCTTCATCATCTTCATCAAAAGAAGAAGTGGTAGTTAAGCGACCGAAATGAAAAATTGATGTTAAAGTCGCTGAGCCAGCGAAGCCTGCCAAGAAGCAGAAGAAGAAGGAGACCCAAAAGAAGAAATCTCCTTCTGCTTCTCCCAAATTGGCCGTTCCCCCTCCTGCCTTTATTATTTCTCCGAAAGAAGAAGAAATCCCTTTAGCACGCAAGCGTTCCACGCCAGGAGGATCCACTAGCGTTCCTTCTGAGCCAGCGCTTGAAGCACAAGCGAGTGTCCCTTCTCCTCCTCCTTCCATTTCTGAATCTACTTTTGTTCCCGAGCCAGAGCTTGCTACACATTTTGAAAAGGCAAAGCTCTTTAAGGGTAATTACTTGTGATAAACAACATGTTTTTTCCTTTTCTCGTTATCTTTCTTTAACAATAGGATGAAATTCTTACAGCTCGAATAGATCATGATATTCAGTATGTGCTAAATACTTTGGATGCTTGCAAAATCCCTATTAAAGTTGTTCCCTTCACTTATTTCCTCGATTTAGATCCTGAAGAAGTGGTCCCGGAGCCTGAGGAAACTGTACCAACTGTTGAAACACAACAAGCGACTGAGTCAATCGATGATAGTCCTCAAGGTAAGCGTTGTAGTCTTTTATTTGTTATTTCTACTTAGTAGAAATTTTGCTTGCTTTTCTCAAACGCTTGCTTGTATCAGCTCAAAATGCTCCAGACGCTGATGCACCTCCATCATCAGAGGTTCCTGTTGAAGTGGATGTTGATATGGCACAGGTTGTGGATATCACTAAGGAAGTTGCTCAAGTCCTTCCTGACACTGAAACATCTCTAGTTAGTGAAGCGACTGTGCACGCTAAGCGATGGATAGAAGTGGCCCCTATCCCAATCGAATCGATTGCCTTTGTCCCTACTGCAATCGGATCCTCTCCTCGTGTCATCAATTTCTTCCCCCGTGGCTACGATGCAAATGACGAGTTTTACTTTGCCACCAGGGAGCTTGACACAAGGCAATTAGTTGATATGGAGATAAACTTTCAAACTACTCTCCACAGGACTGATGTCTCAAATTCTGCTAAGTTTAGTTTCTTTGAGCGTTTCGCTGATCTGGGACTGTACAATCTTGAGTGTCTTCAATCGCGTCTTAAATATATCAGGCGACCAGTGTTCAATATGACAGAATTTGACGAGAAGCGTTTCAATTTTACTAGTCATTTTGAAGAATCATTTTACCCTTTGCGCTAGAACAAGATCGTCATGAAGAATCCCCATATGGGTGATTGGTTGAAGAACCCTGATGAAGACATTCTTAACAGGATTGGATACTCTACCTATCCCTCAATCGTTCATTCTCCTCAGAACGCTCTATCCCCTCAGCCACTCAAGTTATGGAAAGGTAAAGGACCAATTGTCGCTGAGCGTCCTAATCCTATTAACTCGTGGATAGAAGCTGAAGCCCTCGAGTACTTACCAAGAGTGTGGCCTGATGATTATGATGAAGAGGTCGAGCGATTCGAGAAGTATCTCGCTGCCAGAGCAGATAAGAAGAAAGTTGACAAGCTTGGTAAGCGATGTATGATGGATACCGCAAGATGGGCAGAAGAGTTCCTTTGAGCCTTAACAATGATCACACTGAGTTTTCCGAACTCTACAGAGACAGGAGAGCGATTCTTGAGAATGCACAATCGCTAGACATCTTCTTCGTTCAGTATTATGGCCAGTAGAACTTCAAAGGCTACAATCTTCATCCTGTTTTTGTATGTGAGCAGAGTGTTCAAGTGGCCAAGATGATCTCGCAAATCAGGCTAGTGGACCAAGAGGCTGCTCAGGCGCTGATGCCATTTATTTTAGACCATTTCAACTCTTATATGTCAGGAGTTGATCTGCCAGAGGATGTGCAATTTGCACTTAGCATTGAGGAGTGCGAAGACGCTATATTTTATATTCCGCAAACCAACATCCAAAGTCCAAGGCACGTTATGGAAGCGATTGGCCCACTCTGGGTCATTGCCATTAAAGCTCCTTCTCCCCAAATCCAAAGTGTTGAAGTAGAGGAAGATACTCCAATTGTGGAAGCCGCTCAATTACCAAAAGCTTCTTAAATTTCTAGCGCCCCAGTAGTCGAAATCCCATCAGCGACTGCTGATCTAACTCTGGATCAAGCGATTGAAGAAGTTCAAGAAGCACTTGATGAGCCTGAAGAGCCTTTCATCAGAGATAAATCTAAAGGCAAGGCAGTAATTTCCAATTCTCACGAACCTGAGCATTCATCTTCGGACTCGGACTCGGATTCCGAAAGGGATCAAGAGGCTAGAGATTTTAAAAAAGCGGTTAGACGTTCTCTCGTTAATGTCACAGGATCGTGTTCTCGTTTGGAAGAGCAAAGCAATTCAATGCTTAACCAAGTAGAGAGACTACTTCACGCTGACATGAGTAACGTCAACAAGCTTACAATCACTTTGATGAATAGTATCGCTCCTCTTGTCAAGGAATTGTCCAATGATTTTAATCGGACGCTAGCCCAGAATGCCTCCACTGACACTAAGCGTCATACTTTTTCAAATTTTATCTCTCAGAGTATTGCTGAGCAAGTTACTCTTCTAGTTGATGAAGTCAAGCTTCTTCGCCGGGACATTGCTGAATTAAAGACCTCCCTTGATGATGCCAAGAAGGGGGAAGATCTGAAAGAAAAGTCTCAATCTAAAGCGGTGAAAGAGTTCATCTCTAAAACAGATAACAAACATTGGCGCTCTATGTTCGAAGAGATAGTGAGCATAAAGAACATTCTTACTAAAAAGCGAAAGCCTAGATACTATCAAGGCAGACACTTGCTTCCAGACTTAGACGTTGATTTCTTAGAGAGTATGGGATTTCATCCATACGCCAGACCGCTTAAAAGACCTATCAACTGAAAATCCACCAATGATCGACGACAAGATATTTATCATGACTTGATCCGAGAACTTGGAATCCCTTCGAGGGATTGGGTGGAAAGATTGCTAGAGTTGAATGAAAGCACTAGGCTGAGAAGGCATGACTATGATGAAGTTCAACATACAACCATGATAGATGTTGATAGACTTCTCCTGGATCTAACGAATGAAATCTTTCAAGAAGAAAATAGAAAGCGACAGAAAAAATGATTGCTTATATTATTTTATATATTGTTGTTGTTGCTTTAATTATTTACCTTCAATATAAATCATGTATGCTTATCTTTCATATGAATGAATGAATAATTTATCACTCAAACAACTTGTTGAGGCTAATCTAACTTTAGCTAACTTAACTAACTTTCCAAACGCTAACTTATGATTATTCTTCTGACTTTTCTTTGAACTCTTAATTTGGTGGTCCTAAGTGGCATACGAAAGGGTCTAGAAGGGGGGGGGGGTGAATAGAACCTGAAGTCTTTTTCGACTTCAAAAATTTCGTATCACTTTTAAGGTTTTGAACGCTTGGAAAGTTGAGCGCTAGGTGAGGCGCTACAGTAAAGATAACTTAGACTTAGTGATTTTAGCAATTTACCAAAGTAGGGTAAAGCTTGAATCGCTTAATCAAGGTTAGCACAGCAAAAATGATTTTTAAAGCTTTAGCGTTCGTTTTGGTTAAATAATCGCCTGGCAGTCTAGTTTGTCTTTTTCAGAATAAATAAGAAAATATAAAGCAAGACAAAAATAATAGTAAATAACACAAGAAATTGTAAGGTTCACTGGGTGATGTAATCCCAGCTACGTCTTTCTTCTCCTTTTCACTTGGAGGGAAATTACTAAGTTGATTATCAAAGAATCACACAGAGTCTTCTACAAGATAGTAAAGAGGTGAAAGATGATCTCGGGCTCCTTGATCACACAGATTTCAGCACCAATGAAGATTTTCTTCTACAAGCTTCTCTCACTCATAAATACTGCCTGTAAGGGGTTTAACAACTTTCTCACTCAGATGAAAGGTTGAGGGTTTTGTCACACAGGTTTTGTTTGTTTTTGGTAAGATAAAACAACTTGGAATATCTCAGTAAGAATTTAGGTTTCTTCTTTGGAAGATGTTTGAGATATTTTTGACTGTCTGGAATGTATGTAAAAAGCCTAAAAGGTTTTGGCTATGGAGTTTCTAAGCTTTTCTTTTGAGAAAATATTTCAGCAAAGTTTTTTGCGTGTTTCTTGTGTATGTACGTTGTATATATTTAGGGTTTGCTGGAATGAGGTATTTATAAGCCATTCTTAGAAATTATCCGTTGGACACATGTGAGCGCGTGTTCTTCACGCCGCGCGTTAATCAGCCTTTTCTCTGACATTCCTGAAATCCTACTGGTTCTGATTGGACAGGAGCAGGTTTGATCTCTGAAAACCTGACAGTCTAGTCAAAAGTTGGCTTGTCCACAAGTCATAGTAGCATATCACATTTAATGCTCTTATCAGGCATTTAATGCATTTAAATTTATTTTTCGTTGGAAATAAATGTCCGTTGAATGATTGCATTTAAGTCTTTCATGACTTGAGGATTTATTTCAAGTGAATTTGATATTGATCGTTGGAGTGCTTTGAGCGCTTGATCCATAAATTCTGAAATAGTCCTTTAGCGTTTGACAGACGCTAAGAACAAATCTTCATCTTCTTTTGACTTCAGACGCTGATCTTCAACTTTATCTCTAATAGACTCACCTAGAATTCTATTAGCGATTCGGTATCTAATACCTAGTCTAAAATCTACAAAGATAAAAATTACAATCCTGAATAAACTTACATACTTTCAAACGCTTATACAAATGATCTATGAAAACAAAAACTCACATTATTTTTGGGGTCTAACATAAAATCCTATCTTGTCATCATCAAAACATCTAACATGAAATTCCTAACAATTTCCCCCTTTTTGATGATGTCAAGATCTTAACTCTTATAACTCTTTTATAGATTAAGACTTCAAAGAAAAGTCCAAAAATAATTATAAGTTAGCATTTGGAAAGTTAGTAAAGTTAGCTAAAGTTAGATTAGCCTCAACAAGTTGTTTCAGCGATAAATCATTCATTCATTCAAATCAGAAAAATTAAGCATACATGATTTATACTGAAAATAAAGAAAGAAATAACAGAAATATATATGTAGCAATGTAAGCGATCATCTTTTCTGTCGCTTTCTGTTTGCTTCTTCTTCTTGATAGATTTCAGTCGCCAAGTCCAGTAGAAGTCTATCAACATCTATCATGGTTGTATGCTGGACTTCATTGTAGTCATGTCTTCTTAGTCTAGCGCTTTCATATAGCTCCATCAACGTTTCCACCCAATCTCTCGGAGGGATTCCAAGTTCTCGAATCAAGTCATGGTAAATGTCTTGTCTTCTATCCTTGGTGGATTTCCAGTTAATAGGCCTTCTAAGCGGTCCGACATATGGATAAAAACCCATACTCTCTAAGAACTCAACATCTAAGTCCTGAAGCAAGTGCCTGCCTTGATAATATCTAGGCTTTCGCTTCTTAGTAAGCATTTTCTTTAAGCTCACTATCTCCTTGAACATAGATCGCCAGTGCTTATTGTCTGTTTTTGAGATAGCCTTGGACTGGGACTTTTCTTTAAGATCGTCCCCCTTCTTGGTATCATCAAGGGAGGTCTTTAACTCAGCGATGTCCCTACGTAGAAGCTTGACTTCATCTATCAGAAGAGCAACTTGCTTAGCGAGACTTTGAGCGATTAAATTGGAAGAATTGTGACGCTCAGTATTAGCGGATGCATTCTGGGCAAGCGATTGATTAAATTCTTCAGAAAGAGCAGTGATTAGTGGTGATATGCTATCCATGATTGCTATGGTGCTTTTTGTTGCAGAATTTGCAATATCACCACTTCTAGTGTCAGAGATTAGCCTGATATTTAGATCATTATTTTCAAGTAGCTTAGAGCAGGAACCCTCGATGGTATTGAGCGAGTTCCTAACGGCTCTTCTAAAGTCTCGACTCTCTTGATCACTTTCCAAATTTGAATCAGAGGAGGAAGAACACTTGGGAGACGGAATGAGTCCGGATGAGCTAGAAATAGCAGCCTTACCTTTAGATTTGTCTCTCACAAAAGGCTCTTCAGGCTCATCAAGTACTTCCTGAACTTTCTCAATCGCTTGATCCATGGATGGATTTGCAGTCGCTGGCTGACAAATAGGTTCTTGATTAGGGATCTCGACTACTGGGGCGCTAGAAATATCTGGCAAAGAAGCGTCTGGAATTTGAGCGGCTTCCACAATAGGAGTAACTTCCTCTACTATCTCAACAATCTCTGTGGGAGGAGAAGGATTCTCAACAGCAATGACCCAAATGGGGCTAATCGCTTCCACGACGTGCCTTGGACTTATAAGGTTGGTCTGCGGGATAAAGAATATAGCGTCTTCGCGCTCTTCAGTGCTTAGGGAAAATTGCACATCTTCTGGCAGATCAACTCCTGAGATGTACGAGTTGTAAAAGTCCAAAATAAATGGCATTAGTGCTTGAGCTGCTTCTTGGTCCACTGGCCTGATCAGCGATATCATTTTGGCCATTTGGATGTTCTGTTGGCAAAAGAGCACAGGATGAAGGTTGTATCCTCAGAAGTCACTTAACCCAAAATAGTGGTTGAAAGTGATATCCATCGCTTGTGCATTTTATATCACTGCTCTTCTGTCTCTGTAGAACGCAGCAAACACAGTGTGATCGTCATCAAGATTCACACGGATTATGCTTTGACCTAGAAGAAGCGGTTGCTTGCTTGTAGAAGCATCCTCATTCAAGTCAATCTGGAGTCGCTGACCAAAAGTTAACCCATAAGATCCTTGACTGTTTTGTCTAAGTTGCTCATGAAGATAGTGTTCCATGCCTTGGCGAAAATAAGGCAAAGCGTTTATCTGACCTACAAGCGATTCGCGCGTCTCCAAAAGAAACAAGGCATATGCTCTACACCTATAATCGATGCCAAAGTTAAATAGAAATGGATACTTCATCATTTCTTCAATTGAATGGCGGTGTAAAACAAAGTTTTCTGCCCATCGGGACGTATCCGTTATCCATCTTTTCCCAAGAGATTCAGCGAGTTCACTGTCAGATCTAGTGGCAAGCAGTTGCTTGAAACACTGTTTCTCTACTATGTAGTTATCTACACTCTTGCAAAAGAAATTCTCTAGCTTCATCTTCAACCCAGAAGTTGATGGGGTTAGGGTGATCTTGAAGCATAGCACCCTTGCCTTTCCATAACTTCAGCGGCTTTTACACGGATTTGTTAGCATTTGAGTGAACGAGTTGAGGAAGCGCAGAATGTCCTAATTTCTACAGTTGTTCTTCATCAAGATTCTTTCCCCAATCTCCTATGTGTGGCTTCCGTATCTGGACATGAGATCGGCTAAAAGGGTAATTGCGTTCCATACTTTTGCCGTACTTTTGAAAGTAATTACTCTCAAACTCAGCAAGTGGCATCGTTGTTGGTTCTAAATATCTGAGGCGGGCAATGCTTTTATCATGACTTCACTGGAGGCAAGCGATTCAAAAAATGGTTGATTTTTTAGAGGGCTGAAACATTTCGATTGTGGAGAGTAGTCTGAAAATTTATCTCCATATCAATCATTTGCCGAGGCGTCATTTCTCTCCAGGCATAATAAAATTCTAAATCCGAATTATAGCCTCTTGGAAAGAAATCAATTGCTTGAGGAGGAGAAGGACCAGTTGGTGTGGGAATTATCGGGGCTACTTCTGTTAACCGCTCAGCATCCACAGTCGTTTCTTGAGCTGGAGAAATTTCAGCGTTTGGAAGAACTGTGTCTAACTCTTTAGAGATATCCACCACTGTTGAAAAATCAATGTCCAACTCGATATCCTCTAGAGGGGGAGGTGCATCAGCGGATGGTTCATCTTGAGCTGATACATGTAAGCGTTTGAGAAAAGCAAGCAAAATTTCTACTAAGTAGAAATTAATAAAATACTACAACACTTACCCTGAGGAGGTTCATCGACTGTTTCAGTCGCTTGATTTATTTATACATTTGGTATAGTTTCCTCAGACTCCGGGACAACTTCTTCTGGATCTAAATCGAGAAAGAAGTAATAGGATCAGCATGAATGGGAATACGCAACTTCTCAAGAGTGTTAAGAACAGTCAGGATATTTTCCGCACACTCGGCTGAAAAGAGTTTATCCTAGCGTTAGAGACTTAGAAACTAACGAGGAAAGGATATAATAGTTTGTTTATCACAAGTACTTACCCTGAACACGGGAAAGCTTCTCGGATTGAGTAGGGGCTTGAGGTTTTGAACTTGGTTCAAGAACAGCTCCCGAAAAAGTAGGAAAAACACTGGCTGGCTCTTCAAGCACTGGCTCGACCGGAGCACTTGTTGAAACAGCTGGAGTAGATGAAGGAGTATGCCGGCGAGCTAGCGATACTTCTTCTTCTTCTTCTTCTTCTTCTCCTTCTTCTTCTTCTTCTTCTGCTTCTTCTTCTTCTGGGGAGAAGATAAACGCTATAGGAGGAGAAGGCGATTTAGGAGAAGGAGAGGGAGACTTTTGTTTCTTTTTGGGCTCCGACTTTTTCTTCTGCTTCTTCGCTGGCTTTGATGGCTCAGCGACTTTCAAGACTATTTTTCTTTTAGGTCACTTGACCACCACTGCCTCTTCTGATGAAGATGATGATGAAGACGAAGACGTTTGCTCTTCATCATCACTGCAGATAACTCCTTTGACAAGAGGTCGCTCACGCTCTTCTTTGGGAACCGCTACACCGCCACGTCGTCTTGGTTTGAGCAGCTTGCTAATCACCTTCTTCCCATAGAACTTAAGCGTTGGGATTCTCTTTCCAGTGGTGTTGACAAAACCGCTAGCGCTGAGAATACGACTAAGTACAATCCCATAAGGCCTGGGATTTACTGACTTGGCCATCGCTGCCTTAAAGCGATTAAAAATGTAAAGCGACCAATTAATCTTCAATTTGGTCAGAATGGCCACCATCATTTTGTACTGAATATTTGAAATCTTATCAAAGCTTCCCTTCTGCATTCGATCATCTTTGCACATATGTCAGCCAGAATGACATATTCGCCCTTCATATCATTTTTCTTGAAGTTGGGTTCGTAGGCAGCTTCAACTTCATCTTTCTTGATCAACGCCCATACTTTGGTAGCATCTCCAAGAGTGACATTTTCGACTTCGCCACCATCGTTTGGTAAAACGAGTAAAGATGAAATAAGAGCAGGAGTGAAGACGAAGGTCTCACTGGCAAAGGGAAAGACGCAAGAAATGGAGTTCCATCGTCGGAGATTTTTGCATTCTGGAAAAAAAAGAGGGTTCCTTCCTCATAGATGTTAAAAACGGAAGTTATCATACCGCGCAAACTAGACTCTTGGACCAAAGGAAGAACAGTCTTTAGAGGGAAGTTCTGGTTATCAAACAGATAGTCCCAGCTAACAAGAATTCCAGCGTTAACAGTGACTGGTTTCTCAGTTTTGAAAGATTTTCCGGCAGTAGATTTTGAAGTTTTGGGTGCCATTGATGATCGGAAAAAAAGCTTCGGTTGAGGAGAGAAGAAAGAGTCTTTTTGCTTTAGAGAGAAAACTTTTACAGTAGGAGTATTTGGAAGTGATAAAGATTTACTGTAAGGATTGCAAAAAGTTTAAATAGGAGGCAAAAAGTAACTCCTCAATAATTAGATGAATGACACGTGTACAGAAATTAATTTTGGAAATAAAAAAAATTAAATCTGAGCCGTTTACTCACAAAGACGGATGACAAAAAGTGAGGTAAAATAGGTTAACATCTGTGAATTATAAAAGTTTGAAATCTGCAGTTACTTTTTCAAAATGTTTGAATAATTTTGATATTTTCAGCGTGAATTACACGCGCCTGATAGTACACTGCCACGTACTCAGACATGTGCATTTACTGAACCTCCAAGTTTTTAGATAGGAATCATTAACCGTCAGTTTGATTTGATAAGCATGTGTGGGCAGTTGTCAAATCTAATCTTTTGGACTTATCCACACGCAACTTTTTAGCGATAAAAACATGCATGGATTTTAGAAAAAGTTACATAGTGTTTAAGTGAGAATATTCTTAAAGGTGAAGTCTTTTTAATAAAGTTCAATTTCTTAAAGTTGAAGATTTTTGATATAAATCAATCTCTTGGATTTTTAAAAGATATTTTCATTTAATTTTATTAGTGATTGATTTTGTCATGCATAAAAGATAAACGCTAGTGATCAATGCATAAAATTTTCAAGGTTATTTTTTATCACAGTCGCTCATACATTGAGACAAGTACAATTTTAAAGTTCCCCCTAAAATTGATAACTTATTTCAATTTTGAAAAACACTTTAGACATAAACATAAAGTGGATTCCCCCTAAATTATATGCCTATAAAATATGATGCTTTATGATTTAAGTGTTTAAATCGATCATACCTAATTCACTTCTCAAAGTGAGAAATCGTTGTTCGTTGAGCCCTTTGGTAAAGATATCTGCCAATTGTTTGTCAGTTCCAATAAAGTGCATGGAGATATCTTTCTTTTGAACATGGTCACGCAAGAAATGATAGCGAATGTCAATGTGTTTAGTTCTAGAATGAAGGACAGGATTTTGGGTCATAGATAAAGAGCTTTGGTTATCACAATGGATTGGGGTAGGGCCTAAGATTGTTCCATAATCTCTAAGTTCATACAAAGGATTTGTGCACAACAGCTCCCAGCGGCTACGTACTCTGCTTCAGCGGTAGAAGTCGCTATGGATTGTTGTTTCTTACTACGCCATGAAATTAGTCTATCACCTAGAAATTGACATGTACCACTAGTACTCTTACGATCTATTTTGCATCCTGCAAAATCTGCGTCTGAGTAACCAATAAGTTCAAAAGGAGAGTCCCTTGGATACCATAAGCCCACATTTTGTGTGCCTTTTAGGTATTTAAGGATTCTCTTGGCAGCATTTAAGTGTGATTCTCTAGGATCAGCTTGAAAGCGTGCACACATGCATACCGAAAACATAATGTCAGGTCTACTAGCGGTAAGATAAAGAAGTGATCCAATGATACCTCTATAGTTAGTGATATCGATTTTCTTCCCACTTTCATCTTTATCGAACTTAAGCGTTTGGCTCATTGGAATTTTTGAAGATGATGCATTTTCCATACCAAATTTCTTTATCATATCTCTTGTATATTTAGCTTGGTTTATAAATATGCCATTAGGGAGTTGTTTAACTTGTAATCCTAAGAAGAAAGGTAATTCACCTATCATGCTCATTTCAAATTGATCTTGCATCATTTTCAAAAATTTCTCACACAATCGCTTATTAGTAGAACCAAATATAATATCATCAACATAAATTTGGACTAAGAGAATATCTTCATTATGGGTAATTTTAAATAACGTTGTATCAACGTTGTCTTTTGAAAAACCTTTACCTATAAGGAAGATAGAGAGAGTGTCATACCATGCTCTTGGTGCTTGTTTAAGGCCATAGAGTGCCTTATCCAATTTGTAGACCATACTTTTCTCATTGTTGTTGATGAATCCCGGAGGTTGCTCCACATAGACTTCTTCTTGAAGTTTACCATTCAGAAATGCACTCTTCACGTCGATTTGGTACACTGTGAACTTATTGAATGTGGCAAACACTTGGAACATACGAATCGTATCAAGACGGGCTACTGAGGCATATGTCTCATCAAAATCAATACCCTCTTCTTGACAATAACCCTGAGCGACTAATCTGGCTTTGTTTCTTATAACAATGCCATCTTCATCCATCTTATTCCTAAAAACCCATCTAGTCCCAATAACTCCTTGGTCAGTTGGTCTTGGTACTAGCGTCCAAACCTTGCTTCTCTCAAATTGGTTAAGCTCTTCTTGCATCGCTTCTACCCAACTTGAATCACTGAGCGCTTCATCCACTTTCTTTGGTTCCATTTGAGATAAAAAACCTGTGAACATGTCCTCATTAATTGTAGCGGACCTAGTTCTAACAGGTGCTCCAATATCTCCAATGACTAGCTCTGGTGGATGTCTCTAAGCTATTTACGGTCTGGTTGGAACGGGTTGAGAGACTCTTGATTATCAATTGCTTGATCCTCATTTGTCTCTAGCATAGTCGCTGCATCATTCACAGTTCCAATTTGCTCTTGATGATCATTCTCTTCAGGATCATCAGCGATTCTGACAATATCATCATTAGTAACCTCACGAGTAATCTTAGGAATAGACCCAAAGATCTCATCATCCTCATCATCACCAAGATTGATTTGAGATGTTTGTTGGGCAAGATCTTCCATTCCTACATCATCAGGATTAACCTTACTCAGTTCTTGGTTAGCATCATCAAACACAACATGAATGGATTCTTCAACCTTTGATTTGATCTTATTTAGGATGTGAAAACTCTTTCCGTTCTTGGCATAGCCTAGAAAGATTCCCTCATTCGCTTTAGGATCAAACGTCTTTAGACTTTGGGATCCATTGTTATGAATGAAACATTTTGAACCAAATACATGAAAATATGAAACGTTACGCTCACGTCCCTTCCGCAACTCATATGGAGTCTTTTCATGTTACTTGTTGATCATACACCGGTTCCGAGTGTAGCAAGCGGTATTAATAGCTTCAGCCCAAAACCTTTGAGGCAGCTTAGACTCTGCAAGCATCGTCTTAGCAGCTTCTTTAAGCGTTCTGTTCCGTCGCTCGGCCACTCCATTCTGTTGAGGTATTCTAGGGGCAGAATACTCATGAAGTATTCCAAAATCTATACAAAACTTCTCAACAAATTAATTAGTAAATTTAGTTTCTCTATCGCTTCTAATTCTTGTCACCATGAGATCTTTATAAGTTTGCAATTGACGAATTAGCGATGTGAGCTTGACACTAGTTTCATCCTTGGTCGCTAGGAATTCTACCCATGTATAGCTAGAGAAATCATCAACTATTACTAGCGAGTACTTTTTACCACTAACACTGATGATTTGAATAGGACCAAACAAATCTAGATGCAATAGTTTAAGAACTCTAGAAGTAGATAGGCATGGTTTCTTCTTAAAAGATGATTTCATTTGTTTACCCATTTGACATGCATCACATAAGTGATTTTTCTGAAAGGAACCCTTAGGTAATCCCTCTACTAGATTTAGCAATATTAATTGAGAGATTGCCTTAAAGTTGAGGTCATTCATTTTTCTATGTCATAACCAACCCAATTCATTTTGACTTTTAGCAACAAAGCACGTGGGGTTGTTATCAATTATAGAATACCAATCTACTAAATACACATTGTTTGTTCTTTTTCCTCTTAATTTAGTAGACTTAGTCTTAGCGTTGTTAACATAGCAGAAGTCGCTTGAAAATTTTACTTCAAAGCCTTTATCACAAAATTGACTAATGCTACACAAATTATGCTTAAGACCCTCAACATAAGGGTTAAATGCAAAAAAAAAACCTGTGATATAATATTTTTGCTAAAAACCCCCTGTGATCACGAAATAGCCTAAAAATCCCCCGTGTTCTTAAAAAATCTGCAAAAAGTCTCTTTTTGTAAAAAAAATAGAAAGAAATATGTGTTTTGGGTGAAATAATACTATTTTGCCTTTTATATTGTTTGGAGAGTGTATAAATGACAAATAAGCATGTCAATAAAGGTGAAAAACACGCTCGTTTTTTTTACAAAAAGTGACTTTTATAGACTTTGTAAGAACACGAGGGGTTTTTAGGCTATTTCATGATCACATGGGGTTTTTAGGCTATTTCGTGATCACCTGGGGTTTTTAGCAAAAAAGTTATATCACAGGGGTTTTTTTTGCATTTAACCCCTCAACATAATATACATCACTAATCATGATGTTCCCCCTATGCATGATATCTATACCTTTAGTTTTACCTTTGGAGTTATCACCGAATATAAATTGAGGACCATTGGCAGCTCGATAGTTGATCAATAGATCCTTGGAACCAGTCATGTGCCTTGACGATCCACTATCGAAGTACCAAACAGATGCATCGGCTCTAGCTCTAGGTACCTGCAATCAAAAGGGAAGTTCTATTTCTGTTTAGGTACCCATTGTTGCTTGGGTCCTTTAACATTAGTAGCATCGTTAGTTTGAATTAGAAATTTAGGAACTCATATTTGCCTAGTCTTCATTGTAGGAATACTGGCCTTCTTGGGTTTCACATTGTGTTGTGTGTGCTTTTTGGGTGTATAGTAATATCCTTGATTATAATAGTAATCATAATCATTGACACGCTAAAAGCTAACGTGCTATGATAGCAAGTGCACTAGACGTGTGTAGTAATAAGTGGACAAAAAGTCCGGGTTGTCGAACCACAAGGACTTGAATTCTAGTTCATGATTTTCGATAAAAGATAAGACAATTAAAGTAAAGTGCAAGAAAAAGATTAAGCAATTAACGAACCAAAGAGAAACGTACTATAGATTTAATCTCACGTATGATAAAATGACTAAGGCACATGCTACAACCGAATCTACTCGTCAATATATATGAGCTACTCTTCGAATTATTAGACTCCTATTGCTTTGGTGGAAACTCCTAAATTAACTATTACCCGATGTCTCGGCACATAATAATCCTATGATTAATTGACGGTTCTCTAAATATGTCTATTCGAGAATCTAATCAAAAATCACGCATTAACGTTCTAGAGCTTCCCCGAACGAATCCGGCTAACAACACCCGGGAATCTTTACCTATTTCTAGGGCAATCCCTCATTTGTTTCGGATGATGTGTTAATTCTCTTGCACCCTAATCTATTTTCTCTCGAACAACTAGATTAGGCAAGATAGCAAGCATATGGTGATCAAACACATGATTGGAATAAAAGCATAGAATTAACACACAAAGCAATAGGAGAATTAATACAAAGAGCAACTTCACATATATTGATTCATAAATTTGGCCTTCACATGGCCTTAGTTCTACAATATTAACTCATATTCAATAGCTCAAGAAAGTCTAAAACAATCATATACATAGTTATTGACATAAACATGTAAATGAAATGCAAAAGAAACTTCCTAAGTCTTGAATGATGATGAATCCTTGCTTGTAGCTTCAATCTCTAGCTCAATCCCCCTTCTTTGCAATCTTCAAAATGATGAAGAATGGTGATGAATGATGATGGGTCAAGAGTGAATGATGGACTCTCCTCTCTCTCCCCCCTCTCACCCTTCGGTCAAGAGTCCCCCTCCCCAAAAATGAAGAAGATGCTCTCTTTGAAGACAAGAAATGATGGGCTCTCTATTTTTTTACTCCACACCCCATCATGGTGTGCAATAAACAATCCATTTTCCCCTCAAGCATGTCCCCCAACACATGTGCTGACCTCTCCCTTTTAAATATTTCATTCCATCCTCAAATAATGAACTTTTGGATTAAAGGAATCAAAACCCGGGTGTGGGCGCGCCTAGGCGCGGGAATTAGCGCCGTCAGCAGAATGTTGGGCATATTTGCCTCTGTCTTGCGCAGTAATTGTATTTCCTTCATAACTCTCTCCACGAAACTCCGATTTGGATGATTCAAGTCCTCAATTGAAGCTAACACAAATTTCTACAACTTTGTAGAAGGGAACTTCATCCAATTCGGTCTCTAAATATAAGGAAATAGCGCTCAACCGTGGAAACTAAGGCAGATACGGCGCCCAGGCGTGGACAGCATGGCTCCTAGGCGCGGAAAGCAGAATGTTGATGTTATTTGCATCTTGTCAGGCGCCTGGGCGTGGTTGGAGGGGCGCTTGGGCGCGGAGGTGCGAAGCAACTTGGTCTAAACTTGTTTTATACGTCGATTTTCCGCCCATTCTTCGATTGTATCCATTTAAGGCCTGAAATCACTTAATGCACGAATTAAACGCACATGTGGCAACACTCAAGCGATAAATGAACCTAAAACATAGACGCAACGGGGCTTAAAAATACGTAAAAATGCCTCTTATCAACACCCCCACACTTATCAATTTCTCGTCCTCGAGCAATAAGAGTTCTAAGATAAGGAAACATCATCAATCAAAGAGAGAAACAAAAAGAGAACTACCTAACTCACTTTCGTGGAGTAAACGGTTGCATTTAGCGAATGCAACAAGCCTTTGAACCCTTGAGTTACCTCAAAGGACGAGTTATAGTCTCGTGAGGGTTTGCAGACGATATACCCACAAAATCAAAAGATTTTCAACCCCGATCACTCAACATAAATTACAAATATGAATTCATCTGTTTAAGCTCAAATTATAAATATATACACATCACACACTTGCTCATGTTACGCCTTAACATTGAAAAGATCATCCTAAGGGTGTAGTGTAATAAATCTCAAGTATTATAGTCAAGTGGCATTCTTACCACTTTTCAAGCATTAACCCTATATTTATCAACTTTCGATTAGTCACAAGGCATGAGAATTGAAGAGAACTTCATAGCTAATTAAAATTCATCACTTTATCCACTTTAGGCTTTAACTTATGCAACTTTCAACTCAAAACATTAGAGGTTAGACCATGTGCAATGTTCGGTTCTCTTAGGCTTTCTATGACACCCTTGTAACGAGCTTTAGGCCAATAACTCCCAAACCGGACGGCCTTAGGGTATTAAGTGTAGAGACACTCCTAAGGGCTTAATCACTCGAGTGTCAAAGGCCACAAAACAAAACTAGGTCCTTATTCCCTTTACACTTGCATTGGCTTGGGCTTAGCTCAAATTAGCATAATAGTACAGTATTCTAGGCATGGTGCTCTTCGCCCCCAGTATCTATTAAGCCTGACTTTTGCAGTCATACCAATGTTCAACCTCTTTTATTATTGTTAAGCATACAAATTTAACATTCTCATTTCATAACACATGTGAAAAATCTAAGTTGATATTTCCGGGATCAAGCCTTTAAGTGTTTCAAAATGATTGCCCACTCAACTCCTCTACCTTCGATTTAGGTGCATATGTGAATCATCTTAAGGTTAATCTAGTCTAGTTAGGATCCCATAAGCAAGGAACGATGTGTATAGCCATTAAAAACCAAATTGATAGAGAAAACATACCATGTATTCAAATTAACCATGCTCAATGCCTCAAGTGAAGGGTTGAAATTCTATCCAAAAAAAATAAATTAAAATTGCACACATTTCACATGTAGAGGTACAGCACCCCCCAAACTTGACCAAACTTGGACCGAAATATGTAAAACATGAATCAAGCATGACTATAATGGATCTAGTATACCCCCCACACTTATCATGAACATTGTCCCCAATGTTTGAAAAAGAAAAGGGCAAAGTACACGTCACCATAGGGAAGCTGAAAAGCAAACCCGAGTCCACTTAAGGCAATCAAGTCCACGGATGGCAATCACTGTGTCGATCACTACATAGGTAAACAAATGCTAGACATACAGAGCATCAAACATTGGATAGAATAGAATAAAACAAAACGAGATAAACAAAAAAATGAGAAACATGCATGGAAGGAAAACATCAAGCATCCAAACATCAAACATAAAATATCAAACATCCCAACAAAAGATGTCCAAAAAAATAAAAAGAAACATGCATGGAAATAAAACAAGATAAGCCTAATCGGTGGTGCCAAAACGGTCAATGTAATCCTCATCCTCGCCGCCTAGATCATCCAAATCAATCAACGGGCTACCCTCATCATTATGAGCCTCATCATTATGAGCCTCATCATCACCTCCGTCAGGAACGAGAGCACCTGACTCGTGCATATCTGCGGGCTGCTGAGGCGGGGGGTGCGGGTAAGGTGGAGGAGCAGAATAATCAAACGGCCCCCAACCGACAAACGCATCATGCTCTACAAAAAGCTGACGGAAATAAGCACAAGTGTCGGACATGACCACCCTCATCTCATCTCGCAACTCCTCCCTCAATTCATCCTTTAATTGTCTAATGGCGGCGGCATCCATAGGTGGAAACTGTGGGGAGCTAGTAGACTGGGATGAAGATGGGCGAGGCCTCTTTGAAGTAGCTGGTGGTGGAGGAGCCTGGGAGTCGTCATCTACCACGGTGAGATAAGAACCAGGAAGCTCAGTACGCTCCAAAGGAAATGTGGGAACCTTAGCCGCCTTGCATAAAGCTGTGATCAGTGACGGGAGAATGATGGGAATCTTCCGAGTGGGACCTTCTCCCTTTTGCTTAGCCAATTCTTTGTTAATCAATGGCCCTAACTCATTCTTCAACTTTCTAAAGTGGTCCGTCAAAGACTTGTGGATTACCCGGGCAAAGTCCACAGCTTTCTTGGACATAATAGCGTAGATGAGGGTGGCCCGTTCCTTGTTTGCCTCTGATCTAGTGGTACTCGGCATTAAATTGAATCTGATGAAGTCGAGCCAGAAAGCAGCCTCGGGTAATAGAGCCCTACGGGGGACATGAGCTTCTCCGGGTACCCATTCCCACCCCTCTCGGCCAATAACCTGCAAAATATCCGACAGGCTAACTCGGAGGCGCCCTGAATTGTAAAGAGCGGTGAACTCGCATGTCTGAGGGGTCGGGGTGCCTATGCTCTCCCTAATCTGTCTCAACTCATAATTGACATGTTTGCCCCGGACCAAAAGGGTAGTCCCCAGCCATCCTCGTGTCTCAATCTCATCATAAACCCCGGAGCTGAAGAACTCCAGAACCCAAGGAAGATGAATGGTCTCGGGCTTTTGACAAAAAAACTGTAAGCGATGAAATTGTATCAATTCGTGCACAGAGGGCTGTCCCCGGGTGGTTAAATAGTGCTCCTTAATAAGGGTGCGGGGGGTGCTCAAACTCTGACACATAATTTGGACTTGAGGGTTTTCAAAACGGGTACTATCGGGATTCTCGGGCTCATTAGAGGAACCCTCACCCACTTTTTTCTTACCCTTTGACGGCCTGTTGGTAGTTCTCGTCATTTGCAACAACAATTATCAACTTCTTAACTACTCAAATCGACCCAAATGCAACCAACCAAATACAACAATCTTCAACGCCCAACACACACCAAAATCAGAGCAACCCACACTTGGCAACAATCCACAAATTCAATTTCAACCCACAAATTGATAATAACCCACGGATTTAGCAACAATAGACCATCCAATTCAACAACATCAACCCCAATTTTTTGATTACAACCCACACTTTCAATTTCAAGCTCTCAAATGCAATAACAACTAAAAATTCAATCAACAATCGGCCAATGCCCCAATTAATCCTCAATATATAACACAAGGCACCTACGCGTCGGCTATGAATCGGAAATGGAAGGAGGGTAAAGCCAAAACTCACCTTTTATCCCCAAAATTTTCGCACCGAGTCGATGTGAAAGACGAGCCTCTTGTGCAACGAATGATGTTGATGGAAGTGGCGGTGAAATCCGGTGGAAATGGCCGGAAATGTTGAGGAAATCGCCGGAATTCGAGTGGGAGAGGAGTTGTGAAGATTTTGGGGAATTTTGACCTTTTTTTACCCATATATTTGTTAGATTCAGAATCGGGCGCCTAGGCGCGCGTGTTTGGGCGCCTAGGCGCGCGATACAACTTACCTCGAGTCCTTTGGTTGGTAATGCGGGCGCCTAGGCGGGCGTTTCTCGGCGCCTGGGCGCCCCTTTCAGAGTCGGGCGCCTAGGCGCCTGATTTCTCGGCGCTTGGGCGCCCGTTTCAGAGTCGGGCGCCTAGGCGCCTGATTTCTCGGCGCTTGGGCGCGGGATTCTGAATAGTTTTGTAACGAATTTCATTTCCTGTTTCAAAAGGGAAGAGACAAAACACTTAAAACACAAACTAACAAAGATGTAAGGTTAGAAAATAAAGCAACAAACGGAATAATAAGGGAAAAAGAAAAGGAAACGGAAAGAAAACATGGGTTGCCTCCCAAGAAGCGCTAGTTTAGAGTCATTAGCTCGACTGAAAGCGAAGAATCACGAAGGGTCCGCGAGGATGAAGGACTCTTTGTCTCTTGGCCCATCCATCCCTAAGTAAGGTTTTAGACGTTGAGCGTTGACCAAGAAAGTATGTCCTTTATCTGTTGTAAGTTCGACGGCGCCGGATGGATAGACCTGGGAAATCAAAAATGGTCCCGACCATCGAGACTTAAGCTTCCCTGGGAAGAGTCGGAGTCGAGAGTTGTATAGCAACACCCGCTCTCCCTTGTGGAATTCCCGGGGGAGAATATGTTTGTCATGCCACATTTTGGTCCGCTCCTTATAGAGTTTTGCGTTCTCATAGGCAAGATGACGCCATTCTTCGAGTTCGTTGAGTTGTAGCAAACGTTGTGTACCTACACTTTGAGAGTCAAAATTTAGAAACTTAATGGCCCAATAAGCACGATGCTCGAGTTCAACGGGCAAGTGACATGCTTTACCAAAAACAAGACGATACGGGGACATGCCAATTGGGGTTTTATAGGCGGTCCGATAAGCCCAAAGAGCATCATCCAATTTAAGGGACCAATCCTTTCTTGATGCATTGACCGTTTTTTCTAAAATACGCTTAATCTCCCTATTCGAGACCTCCACTTGGCCACTAGTTTGTGGGTGGTATGGGGTCGAAATTTTATGCTTCACCCCGTACTTGGTCAATAAAAGTTCAAACTGCCTGTTGCAGAAGTGGGTGCCCCCGTCACTAATGATGGCTCGGGGAGTTCCAAATCGAGTAAAAATATGTTTCTTCAGAAAACGAGTGACAACCCGAGCATCATTAGTAGGCAAGGCCACGGCTTCCACCCATTTGGAGACATAGTCTACCGCAACGAGGATATATTTATTTGAACAAGAACTGGGGAAAGGGCCCATGAAATCCACACCCCATACATCAAACAACTCACACTCTAACATGCTATTTAAGGGCGTTTCATGATGTTTAGAGATGTTCCCCATTCGTTGACAGCGATCACAAGATTTGACATAATGATGTGCATCTTTAACAAGAGTAGGCCAGAAGAAACCTGATTGGAGGATCTTAGCTACCGTTTTGGAAGGCCCAAAATGGCCACCTACCGCCATATCATGACAATGAGATAGGATAGCATGCACGTCCGTTTCGGGTATGCAACGTCGAATTAAACCATCTGCACAAACTTTGAATAAAAAGGGTTCGTTCCAAAGATATTGCTTTACATCAGATAGAAATTTCTTCTTTTGATGAAAAGTGATATCCGGGGGAAGACGGCCCGTGACAATGTAATTGGCAAAGTTAGCATACCAAGGTGAAATTTTTTCAGAAATAGCAAGGAGGTGTTCATCTGGGAATTCCTCACGAATTGGTGTCTCATCTAACGGATCATTCACTAGCTCTAATCGTGAGAGGTGGTCGGCTACTACATTTTCGGTGCCTTTCTTGTCTTTTATCACTAAATCAAATTCTTGGAGTAACAAAATCCACCTAAGGAGTCTTGGTTTAGCATCTTTCTTGGCAAGCAAATATTTTAAAGCCGAATGATCGGTGTAAACTATCACTTTGTTTAGCACGAGGTAAGAGTGGAATTTATCGAATGCAAAGACTATGGCGAGTAATTCTTTTTCCGTGGTGGCATAATTCAATTGTGCGTCGTTAAGAGTTTTACTAGCATAGTAAATGGTTCGAAATACCTTTTCCTTCCTTTGGCCAAGGACCGCTCCAACCGCGGTGTCACTCGCATCACACATCAATTCGAATGGTAAGCTCCAATCGGGGGATGACATGATAGGGGCGGAAACTAAGCGTTCCTTCAAATCAAGAAAGGCCTGCATACAAGAAGAATTGAAATCAAAAGGTGCATCTTTAACAAGCAAATTAGACAACGGTTTCGCAATTTTGGAGAAATTCAAGATGAATCGCCTATAGAAACCAGCATGCCCGAGAAAACTCCTAACAGCTTTTACCGATGTGGGTGGGGGAAGTTTTTCAATGACCTCAATCTTGGCTTGGTCCACTTCGATCCCTTTTTGAGAGATCTTGTGGCCAAGTACAATCCCCTCTCGGACCATTAAATGGCATTTTTCCCAATTCAAAACAAGGTTGGTTTCTTCACAACGTTTAAGCACAACATTTAGATGAGCAAGACAAATATCAAAAGTTGTTCCGAAAACAGAAAAGTCATCCATAAAAATTTCAAGGAAATCTTCAACCATATCATGAAAAATAGCCATCATGCATCTTTGAAAAGTGGCCAGGGCATTACACAAGCCAAATGGCATCCTTCTATAAGCAAATGTGCCATAAGGACAAGTGAAAGTGGTTTTCTCTTGGTCCTCAGGATCTATGCCAATTTGATTATAGCCGGAGTAACCATCTAGAAAACAATAGAAATCATGCCCGGCTAATCGTTCAAGCATTTGGTCAATAAAGGGGAGGGGGAAATGATCCTTACGTGTGGCATCATTCAACTTACGGTAATCTATACATACACGCCACCCACTAATTATACGAGTTGGGATAAGCTCATTATTCGCATTCTCAATTACCGTTATTCCCCCTTTCTTAGGCACCACTTGGGTAGGGCTCACCCACGCACTATCAGAAATAGGATAGATTATACCTGAGTCGAGCAGTTTAATCACTTCCTTCTTGACTACCTCTTGGATTTGTGGGTTTGATCTCCTTTGGGGTTGGCGTGTAGGCTTGGTGGAGTCCTCCATAAGTATTTTGTGCATACATATCGCTGGACTAATGCCTTTGATGTCCGCAAGTTTCCACCCAAAAGCCCGTTTGTGAGATCTCAACACCGTCATTAATTGCTCTTCTTGTGATCCTGAAAGAGATGAGGAAATGATCAATGGGAGTGTCTCGTCATTGTTCAAGTACACATATTTAAGGTGGGAGGGGAGGGGTTTGAGTTCGAGAGAAGGGGGTTCTTCAATAGATGGGCGAGGTGATCCTGACAATGATCTATCAACTTTGATGAATCCTCCCGAATGAGAGGAAGATTTGTACTCTAAGCTTAGAACCTTTTCCACTAGATCATCTTTCTCCGAGTCCACTTGCATGGATTTCATAAGACTCTGTTCGAGAGAATTTTCAATTGTATTGTCCTGTAAATACTCAACAATCAAATGGTCAAATGTATCAATTCGATAACACGAGTCATGATCAAAAGGATGTTTAAGGACTTTGTAAACATCAAAGGTAACTTTGTCATCGCCCACATTCAAGGTAAGCTTACCATTAGCAATGTCAATTACCGCCTTACCCGTGGCTAGGAATGGTCTCCCTAGGATTAATGGTACTTCCACATCCTCTTCCATGTCGAGTACTACGAAATCAACGGGAAAATAAAACTTGTCGACTTGGACAATAACGTCTTCGATTATCCCCTTGGGCCTCTTGATCGATCGGTCGGCTAGTTGAAGGCTCATTGAGGTCGGCTTGGGATTTCCAAGGCCTAGCTTTTTAAACAGTGAGTATGGAAGAAGATTGATGCTGGCCCCCGAGTCACATAATACCTTCTTGAATGATAAAGATCCAATTGTGCATGGGATTGTGAGACTCCCGGGATCTTGGAGCTTAGTTGGCAATTTATTGAGTAATACGGCGGAGCATTCTTCCGTGAGGCACACCGTCTCATTCTCTTCCCACTTCTGCTTGTTGGAGAGTATGTCCTTGAAGAACTTCACATAATTCGGCATTTGGAGGATGGCGTCAATAAACGGAATATTAATTCTCACTTCCCGAAGGATTGCCAAAATTCGAAGAAAGCTCGGATCCATCTCCTTTTTCTTCTTTTTGTGAGCATTTGGGAAGGGGAGACGAACTTCGATAGGGGGAGAAAGCGTTGGATTAGACGGATGAAAACCTACAGAAGCAGTGGGCGGCGCCTGGGCGCGTGTATCGGCGCCTAGGCGCGGATCTTCTGGCGCCTGGGCGCGTGTATTGGCGCCTAGGCGCGGATCTGCTGGCACAAAAACAGTGGGCGGCGCCTGGGCGCGTGTATCGGCGCCTAGGCGCGGATCTTCTGGCGCCTGGGCGCGTGTATTGGCGCCTAGGCGCGGATCTTCTGGCGCCTGGGCGCGCATATCTGGGCGCTCGGGCGCGGATGTACTGGCAGTGTCATTTTCCAATTGTTTGCCACTTCTCAAGGCTATGGCATTGCATTGGGCCTTCGGGTTCTTTTCCGTGTCGCTTGGGAGAGTCCCCGGGGCTCTACCGTTAACCGCATTAGAAAGTTGCCCTACTTGTGTTCGCAAATCCTTCATCTCCATACACATATCCTTTATCATATTCCGAAGTTCGTTGAAAGATGTATCGGACTTTTTCATGTGAGCATCCAGTTTCTCATCGATTGTGGGAGGTCGCATTTGCACTTGACCTTGACCTTGTCCATTGAAATTGCCTTGCCTCGGGGGTGGGTTATTGAAGGGTGGTCGTGGAGCTTGATAGATCCCCGGTTGTGCGTTCTGTGCGGGGTTGGGCCTTTTTGGAAAATTCTCGGGTATATGAAAGTTCACCCGAGGTTTATTTTGATTCCCCACATAATTAACATTGCCAACCTCCGGTTCCAAGAGTACTACTTCCTCAACTACTTCCTCAATACAAGCAACCTTTTTAGAGGATGAGGCCTCTTCATCGTCGGGGTAAAGCTCGTCTTCTCGGGCCAACTATTCGACTTTGTCCCATACACTTTGACAATCTAACCCAAGGAGATCTCCTCCCGCACCCGCGTTGAGTCTATGCCGAATACGTGACCTAACCCCATCATAGAAATGGAGTACTTGTTCATTCAACCCAAAATTATGATCGGGACATTTACGGAGCATGCCCTTATATCTAGCCCAAGCCTCGGCTAAAGATTCATTGCTTCTTTGCCTAAACCCTTTTATATTACTCCGTAGCTCATTTATTTTTGAGGGTGGAAAGAATTTATTTAAAAAGGCATCGACCAACTCACTCCATGTTGTAATAGATTGTGGAGGTAAGGATTTGTACCATGTTGTCGCCCTATCCTTCAATGAGAAATGGAAGACTCTTAGACGAATCGCATCAAGATCACGTGGGTGATATTGAATGGTCACAAGAGCCTCATCTATGGTTTCCAAATGAGCGTGTGGTGATTCGTGTGGTTCTCCATAGAAAGGATCTCCTTGCACCATATTAAAAATGTGAGCCGGAATGTGGTAGTTTGGTGTGACGAAATTAGGCACGACTACGGGCCCCGGAATGGTATGGACCCTAGGTGGTAAGCTACCCCGAACCGACGGGAGTTATGGAGGAGGTACCGCTTGCATGGCTTGTAGAACACCTTGTAACCACTCCCTAGTTTCCGGTGAGTTCATGTCCGGGAAATTTCCATTTGGGTTTTGGTTGAGATTATTGGCCATTTCTCTTGCTCGCCTACTAGTCCTAAGAACTCTTTCAATTTCGGGCTCCAACTCGTATAGAGGCTTGCTTGAGGAGCGGGTCATGCACCTCAAGAACCTAACAATTAAATACAAGAACAAAATTAGACTAATCACGAAAATAAAAGAAAATCAAGAAATGAACGAAAACTAAGAATTATTAAAAATGTAAACTAAAATAAACAAGTCCCCGGCAACGGCGCCAAAAACTTGACACGCTAAAAGCTAACGTGCTATGATAGCAAGTGCACTAGACGTGTGTAGTAATAAGTGGACAAAAAGTCCGGGTTGTCGAACCACAAGGACTTGAATTCTAGTTCATGATTTTCGATAAAAGATAAGACAATTAAAGTAAAGTGCAAGAAAAAGATTAAGCAATTAACGAACCAAAGAGAAACGTACTATAGATTTAATCTCACGTATGATAAAATGACTAAGGCACATGCTACAACCGAATCTACTCGTCAATATATATGAGCTACTCTTCGAATTATTAGACTCCTATTGCTTTGGTGGAAACTCCTAAATTAACTATTACCCGATGTCTCGGCACATAATAATCCTATGATTAATTGACGGTTCTCTAAATATGTCTATTCGAGAATCTAATCAAAAATCACGCATTAACGTTCTAGAGCTTCCCCGAACGAATCCGGCTAACAACACCCGGGAATCTTTACCTATTTCTAGGGCAATCCCTCATTTGTTTCGGATGATGTGTTAATTCTCTTGCACCCTAATCTATTTTCTCTCGAACAACTAGATTAGGCAAGATAGCAAGCATATGGTGATCAAACACATGATTGGAATAAAAGCATAGAATTAACACACAAAGCAATAGGAGAATTAATACAAAGAGCAACTTCACATATATTGATTCATAAATTTGGCCTTCACATGGCCTTAGTTCTACAATATTAACTCATATTCAATAGCTCAAGAAAGTCTAAAACAATCATATACATAGTTATTGACATAAACATGTAAATGAAATGCAAAAGAAACTCCCTAAGTCTTGAATGATGATGAATCCTTGCTTGTAGCTTCAATCTCTAGCTCAATCCCCCTTCTTTGCAATCTTCAAAATGATGAAGAATGGTGATGAATGATGATGGGTCAAGAGTGAATGATGGACTCTCCTCTCTCTCCCCCCTCTCACCCTTCGGTCAAGAGTCCCCCTCCCCAAAAATGAAGAAGATGCTCTCTTTGAAGACAAGAAATGATGGGCTCTCTATTTTTTTACTCCACACCCCATCATGGTGTGCAATAAACAATCCATTTTCCCCTCAAGCATGTCCCCCAACACATGTGCTGACCTCTCCCTTTTAAATATTCCATTCCATCCTCAAATAATGAACTTTTGGATTAAAGGAATC
Source organism: Buddleja alternifolia (assembly GCA_019426215.1). Lineage (NCBI taxonomy): Eukaryota > Viridiplantae > Streptophyta > Magnoliopsida > Lamiales > Scrophulariaceae > Buddleja > Buddleja alternifolia. The sequence goes on along the minus strand of CM033390.1, from coordinate 23,598,135 downwards.
AAAACCCGGGTGTGGGCGCGCCTAGGCGCGGGAATTAGCGCCGTCAGCAGAATGTTGGGCATATTTGCCTCTGTCTTGTGCAGTAATTGTATTTCCTTCATAACTCTCTCCACGAAACTCCGATTTGGATGATTCAAGTCCTCAATTGAAGCTAACACAAATTTCTACAACTTTGTAGAAGGGAACTTCATCCAATTCGGTCTCTAAATATAAGGAAATAGCGCTCAACCGTGGAAACTAAGGCAGATACGGCGCCCAGGCGTGGACAGCATGGCGCCTAGGCGCGGAAAGCAGAATGTTGATGTTATTTGCATCTTGTCAGGCGCCTGGGCGTGGTTGGAGGGGCGCTTGGGCGCGGAGGTGCGAAGCAACTTGGTCTAAACTTGTTTTATACGTCGATTTTCCGCCCATTCTTCGATTGTATCCATTTAAGGCCTGAAATCACTTAATGCACGAATTAAACGCACATGTGGCAACACTCAAGCGATAAATGAACCTAAAACATAGACGCAACGGGGCTTAAAAATACGTAAAAATGCCTCTTATCAATCATAATCATCATAGTATCGATAATATGGTCTTGACTGCCTTGGATATTGACGCTGGTATTTCCTTGGCGCTGGCTTGGGTTGTACTTTTGGTGCTTGACACTTAGCGCTTGATTCACAGTGGTCAGGTTTATCCTTAGCTTTTCGAGCGTTTGGATGAACCCGTCTTTGTGGTCATTTGCTTTCGCCTTTCCCTTGCTTAAGTCAGCTTTGGCTTTTTCATTTGGCTTTTTCATTTGGCCTCGTACAATTGTCGCTTGGTTCAATCAGTGTTTGACTTTGTGAATCTTTCTCAACAAAGAAAACACCCTTTCCTTTGTTGTTCGCCGTAACATTAGATTTATTTGGTTGTTTTCCGAATTTATTGCATCCTAAACTTGTCTTTTCACCAAACATTCTTGTTACCTCAGTCACATTATCCAACTTTCTTAAAGCTTTTGATAATGATGAGACGAGCTGTTCTGATTTGGCAAGTCTAGCGATCAGATCAGCTTCTCTCTTGAATATAATATCAAGATCGCTTTTCAATTGAGTAATTCCACTCTCAAGCGATTGGTTCTTCTTAATGCATTGTTGCTGAACTTGCAACTCTACTTTGAGCGTTACTTTATCACTAGTGAGCGATGAAATAATAGCGAAGTGATTTTGATATATTTTGGCGGCATCTTGACAATGTTTATAGTATTCATTAACTTTGTCAAGTAATTCATCATAAGAAAGAGGATGAGATAATTCAGTGGTTACCTCTGGTAGCAAATCGTCAGACGCTTCATCATCTCTTGCCATGAGACAAATCAATGCTGAGTCGCTCGTTGGCTCATCATCACTGATTTCATCTGATGATTCCAAATCCTCTTCAGGTGCGGAGAATGGTTCAGATTCCTCTAGCAAACCTTGTTGGCAAAGGTTGCTCCTGAATTGGTTTCTATCCACATAGATTTGCCTTGTGGGCTTAGACACATTTGGATAAGGCAATTTACCTGGTAGTGCTCTGGTTTTCTACAATTATAATACAAATTAGTTTTCATTTTCTATTCAGTGGTTAATCGCTTTGAAACAACTGGCGCTAAGAGATTCTGATTAGGAGTTGTAGGCGCTTGATAAGGAACTGGCGCTACTGGTTGAGGTTCAGAATATATAGCGCTTGATACTCAGGCGCTGGAGTAGGGGGAGGGGTTTGAAATGAAGTTTGTTCAATAGGATTTCTCTTTTCATATCTTAGAAACTTCTTAAATTTCTTGACCAATAGAGCCATCTCTTTTTCTTCATTGGATTCAGTTGATTTCACTTCACTAATCGCTTTACCCTTACTTTTGGTGGTAGCAATTAAAGCTCCTGATTCAGTCGCTGAAGTCGATGTGTCGCTGACTTCTCCCAATTCGAACTCAAATGCCTTTAACTCTGAAAACACATGTTCTGGAGTAAGAGTCTCCAATGTCTGTGATTCTCTTGTAGCAACAGTCTTAATCAAATACTTGCTTGGAAGACTTCTGAAAATCTTATTGACCATTTCCTTGTTGGTCAACTCTTTGTCTAGTGACGCTAACACTGTAATGAGCGAAGTAAATCTTGTGTCCAATTGTTCTAGCATCTCATTGGGCTGCATCTTGAGATGCTCAAATCTTTGCATGGCTATGGAGAGCTTGTTCTCCTTCATCTGTGCTAAACCTTCAAACACTATAGCCAACTTATCCCATATCTCTTTTGATGTTTTACATTGTTTGATTTTGTTGAACAATGCATCATTATCTCCTAACGCTGAGTAAAGTGCACTTCGTCCAACATTATCCAGATTAGCTCTTTTTCTATCATCTGGCGTCCATTCTAAATTGGTTTTCCAACATAACCATCTGGAGTTGCTTCATCAGCTCCAGGCGCTCGAGTTATCACTTTCATGATCTTAATGGGGCCATCTGAAATTACATCACACATTTCATTATCGCAAGAGCATAAATACGCGAATACTCTAAGTTTCCAAGAATCATAGTTTGACTCTATCAACTTAGGCATTTTGTTAAAAGCCATAATAAGATGTTTAGGAGAGAATTTAAAGCGACTAAGTTTAGAAAAATGGATCTAAACAAGAAGTTACGCTTGGAAACGCTTAGGTTTCTACTTCAACTGCTCTGATACCACATGGTGGTCCCAAGTGGCATACGAAAGGATCTAGAAGGGGGGGTTGAATAGAACCTGAAGTCTTTTTTGACTTCAAAAATTTCGTATCACTTTTAAAGTTTTGAATGCTTGGAAAGTTGAGCGCTAGGTCAGGTTCTACAGTAAAGATAACTTAGACTTAGTGATTTTAGCAATTTACCAAAGTAGGGTAAAGCTTGAATCTCTTAATCAGGGTTAGCACAGCGGAAATGATTTTTAAAGCTTTAGCGTTCATTTTGGTTAAATAGTCGCTTGACAGTCTAGTTTGTCTTTTTCAGAATAAATAAGAAAATATAAAGCAAGACAAAAATAGTAGTAAATAACACAAGAAATTGTAAGGTTCACTGGGTGATGTAATCTCAGCTATGTCTTTCTTCTCCTTTTCACTTGGAGGGAAATTACTAAGTTGATTATTAAAGAATCACACATAATTTTCTACAAGATAGTAAAGAGGTAAAAGATGATCTCGGGCTCCTTGATCACACAGATTTCAGCACCAATGAAGATCTTCTTCTACAAGCTTCTCTCACTCAGAAATATTGCCTATAAGGGGTTCAACAACTTTCTCACTCAGATGAAAGGTTGAGGGTTTTGTCACACAGGTTTTGTTTGTTTTTGGAAAGATCAAACAACTTGAAATATCTCAGTAAGAATTTAGGTTTCTTCTTTGGAAGATGTTTGAGATATTTGTGACTGTCTGGAATGTATGTAAAAAGCTTGAAGGGTTTTGGCTCTGGAGTTTCTAAGCTTTTCTTTCGAGAAAACATTTCAGCAAAGTTTTTTGCGTGTTTCTTGTGTATGTACGTTGTATATATTTAGGGTTTGCTGGAATGGGGTATTTATAAGCTATTCTTGGAAATTGTCCTTTGGACACATGTGAGCGCGTGTTCTTCACGCCGCGCGTTAATCAGTCTTTTCTCTGACATTCCTGAAATCCTGCTGGTTCTGATTGGACAGGACCAGGTTTGAACTCTGAAAACCTGACAGTCTAGTCAAAAGGTGGCTTGTCCACAAGTCATAGTATCTTATCACATTTAATGCTCTTATCAGGCAATAAATGCATTTGAATTTATTTCCCGTTGGAAATAAATGTCCGTTGAATGATTGCATTTAAATCCTTCATGATTTGAGGATTTATTTAAGGTGAATCTGATATTGATCGCTGGAGTGCTTTGAGCGCTTGATCCATAAATTCTGAAATAGTCCTTTAACGTTTGACAGACGCTAAGAACAAATCTTCATCTTCTTTTGACATCAGACGCTGATCTTCAACTTTATCTCTAATAAACTCACCTAAAATTCTATTAGCGATTCAGTATCTAATACCTAGTCTAAAATCTACAAAGATAAAAATTACAAGCCTGAATAAACTTACATACTTTCAAACGCTTATACAAATGATCTATGAAAACAGAAACTTACATTATGTTTGGGGTCTAACATAAAATCCGATCTTGTCATCATCAAAACATCTAACATGAAATTCCTAACATAATCTATAAAAGAGTTATAAGAGTTAAGGTCTTGACATCATCAAAAAGGGGAAAATTGTTAGGAAATTTCATGTTAGATGTTTTGATGATGACAAGATAGGATTTTATGTAAAACCCCAAAAGAATGTAAGTTTGTATTTTCTTAGAACATTTGCGTAAGCGTTTGAAAGGTTGTAATTTTATTAAGCTTGTAATTTTTATCTTTGTAGAATTTAGACTAAGTATTGAATACTAAGTCGCTAGTAGAATTCTAGGTGAGTCTATTAGAGATGAAGTTGAAGATCAACGTCTAAAGACAAGTGAAGATGAAGATTTTATCTTAAGCGACTGCCAATCGCTAAGGACTGTTTCAGGGTTTATGAATCAAGCGATCAAAGTAATCAAGCGATCAAGTAGATCAGATTTACCTGAAATAAATTCCAAAGTCACTAAGGACTTAAATGCAATCATTTAACGGGCATTTATTTCCAACTGGAAATAAATTCAAATGTATAATGCTTGATAAGAGCATTAAATGTGATAAGGACAAATTGCATACAGAGCAAGCTACCCATTGGCTAAGACAGTCAGAATTTCTGAGTTCAAACCTGCCATATCAAATTAGTGCAGAAGGATTTCAGGAATGTCAGAGAAAAGGTATGACTCACTGGCCTGTGAGAGACACGTACCTACATATGTCCAACGGACAAATCCCAAGAAATTGCCTATAAATACCTCATTTCAGCAAACCCTAATATATAGAGATACACGTACATACACAAGAAAGTCAAAACTTTCCTGAAATTCTCTCTCTAGAAAAAGCTTAGAAACTCCATAGCCAAAATTCTTCCAAGCTTTTTACATACATTCCAGACAGTCATAGATATCTCAAACATATTCAAAGATGAACCATACAATATTATTCAGATATCCTAAGTTGTTTGAACTTTCTAAAATCAAATAAACCCGTGTTAAAAAACCCTCAACATCCTCTGTCTGTGCGAAGAAGTTGTTGACTCTACAAGCAGTATTTCTGAGTGAGAGAAGCTTGTTGGTGAAGATCTTCATTGGTGCTGAAGTCTGTGTGATCAAAGAGCCCAAGATCATCATCTCTTCCTCTATTTTGTAGAAGCCTCTGTGTGATCCTTCGATTATCAACTTAGTGAAATTCCTCCAAGTGTTCAAGGAGAAGAAGGACGTAGCTGGGATTACACCACCCAATGAACCTTATAAATTATTGTGTTATTTACTATCACTTACCATTTTATTATCTGACTTTATATTTTATTATTTATCTTGAAAAAGATAAGAAAAACAGTTAAGCGACTATTTGACCAAAACGAACGCAAAGCTTTAAAAATCATTTCTGTTGTGCTAACCCTGATTAAGCGATCTAAGCGTTACCCTACTTTGGTAAATTGCTAAAATCACTAAGTCTAAGTTATCTTTACTGTAGCGCCTGACCCAAGCGCTCAACTCTCTAAGCGTTCAAACATTTAAAAGTGATACGAAATTTTTGAAGTCGAAAAAGACTTCAGGGTCTATTCAACCCCCCCTCCCTTCTAGACCCTTTTGTATGCCACTTGGGACCAACAAGAATGCTCCCTGACCCCCCCACCAATGAACCAGTCTCTTTGGACTTTGATTTTCTGATGGCAGGGATTACCGCTAAGGGTCCCCAGGGCCCTTCTATGGGACATTCTTCAAAGGGTCCCAAGGGGAAGGCACCGATGGAGGAGGGAGGCCCGGCGAGGGCACATGGCCACTCTTCTGAACTTACATACATTTGAGCTCCCCTTCTCCCGAAGCTTAATCGACATGCTTCTCTTTCCAGCAATGGCACCCTTGGTCAGGGCAAAGGGCACAGATGAGGCCTTCTGTTCTTCTGGGACACAGATGACGTGGTCACCCCCTGGAAGTTGGTGAGGCCAGCTGTGACCGACTATGATTCTCGACATTTGCACATGCTACCGGCTGATCACATAGACGAGGAAATTTCTGTCGGCGAGGGCCGGGTGAGTTTGATTGTGATATCGTGTTTTTATTTTATCATTTATAATGGGTGACCCTCTTTTTTGAGTTCCCTTCTTCTTGTCATTTCAGTTGATCCAGTTGTCTCATCACCTTCGTCAGAGGTATGATCATTTTGAGAAGAAGCTGGAGGATTGTTCAAAGAAAAATGACAAACTTCTTTCCAAATGCCCTTTGGTGGAGGCTGCAGCCCGGGAGTGGGAAGCAAAGTATAAGGCCACCATTAAGGACCTCGAAGAGGAGACCTCGAGTGGTCGAAGCTTCCTAGGCTCCTCAGCCAGCAAACAAGTTTTGGCTGACGCTAAATAAACAATGGTGAAAGAGTTTATGGCCAGGGCCGAATTTTCTAATGAGTGCAATAGTCAGGCGCGCAACCTTGCCATTAGGTTTATGGGTAAGACAGTTCGTCAATGCCATCGCGTGCTTCGGGAAAGTGGTCGTTATCCCCCTGATGATTTCTTATGGGTTTATGAGGGGATATCAGATGATAGTGATGAGGATGGTGCGCCCCCTGCCAGGAGACGTGGCGGCGCGCCTCTTCAGGTTAGCTAGTTCTATGCGTAGTATAGCTGGCTTTATTTTTAGCTGGTCTTTTGGTCTTTGACTATTTGTAGCCTCCAAGACCTTGTTTACTTGTAGTTTATGCAACTGACTTTTTTAAGTAGTACTTTTTAAATAGTTTTGCTCTAACTACTCTTGTGATTTCGTGTGAGTTCTCATACCTTATCATAGCTGCTACCCCCTACCCCTCTACACCCTAATATGTTGATCATGTTTAGGAGTGAGTAGCTAAGTAGTTTATGATCGAAGCATGACATCAGGGTGGTGTTTATTTCGTGGCACGTTATGCCTTATTAAACAGTCATCAGCTAATTCACTTTGATCACCAGTGCCTCCCATTTCTTGGAGTTATCGGAGGCTGATGTTAGGTGCTGATGAGTGGCATCCTTAGTGAGAATCGCTGTTGTATTTTAACGGGGGCGTGGTGGTCTCAAATTCATATAGTTTGTATAACCTCGTTCCAGAATCTTAAGGGGAGTGGGGAGACCTTCTATAGGTCCTCAACCTCTCTCGATATTACTGGAGGGATAATGGGGTGACCCATCCTCGTTCGAGTATTTGAAAGCTCGGGGGACTTTTTTGGTGCCACCCTTATTGACCTCAAGTGGGGTCGCGAATATTAAATTTTTCTTATCGCCTCTAGTGGAAGCTTAGTCCCACATTTATGGGCAGAAAGTGCAAGCATTCATTCATGAAAAATATATTAACATAGTAAGAGGGGTGTTATGAGCACTCGAATGTATTTCTTAAAACATTATTAACAGTCATAGAGACAATCAGTCAATGTGCATAAAATTTATTAACTAAAATACCTTTTGAGGTTAGTTATACTTCATGTTCGTGGTACCTCCTTACCCTCTGCGGTCATTAATTTGTAGGTGCCAGGGCCTACTACCTATCTCACTTGGTACGGACCTTCCCACTTGGCCTCCAGCTTTCCAACATGACCAGTGGCTTCTTTCCTTCTGAGCACCAAGTCTCCTACCAAGAAGCCTCGGGGGCGTACTTGGCGGTTATACACTCGTGCCATCATTGCTTTATACTTAGCAATTATTGCGGCGGCTTCATCTCTGACTTCAACAATGAAATACAAGCTCTCCCTACGGCGGTGCTCATTGTGAGTGAGGTTGTATTCGCTTATCCTCAGACTCTTTTCTCCGATTTCCACCGGGGTTATGGCCTCATTTCCAAACACTAAGTTGAAAGGGGTCTCCCTGGTTCCAACTCTGGGAGTGGTCCGATATGACCATAGTACCGTGGGAATTTCATCTGCCCTGCCTTTCGCTCCTCCAAGCTTAGTCTTTAGGTGTTGTAGTATAGTGCGGTTCGTTACCTCCGTTTAACCATTAGCTTGTGGGTTGCTTACAGAAGTAAAGTGTTGCTTAATGTTAAGCTCCTAGCACCATTCCCTCACCTTCACTCCTTGGGATTGGGTATCATTGTCTGATACTTAGGATCGTGGGATCCCAAAATGTGTGATGATATTCTTCCATAAGAACTTCATTACTTCTTTCTCAGATATTTTGGCTAGCGGTTTAGCCTCTACCCATTTGGTGAAATAGTTGATGGCGACTAACAGAAACTTTCTTTGACCCGTGACCAAGAGGAAAGACCTTACTATATTGAGCCCCCACATATCAAAAGGGCACATGCTTTCTAGCGGTCGACTCTTAGAGCCCGGGAGATGACTTATGTTGGAGTGCTCTTGACAGCTTCTACATTTTCTCACTAAGTCTTGAGCATCTTTAAGCATCATAGGCCAAAAGTACCCCTGCCTTATTGTCTTAGCTGCTAGCGCTTTGCCCCCAAGTGATTACCGTAGCACTCCTCATGTATCTCGTGCAGTACATAGTTGGCTCTGGAAGAGGTTAGACACTTCAAGTAGGGCTGTGAGAAACCTCGCTTGTATAGTTCGCCATCTATCATCACAAATCTCGCAGATCTCACTCTAACACTCCGAGCTTTCTTAGGATCGTTGGGTAGGTTTGCTGCCATCAAATAGTCCACTATCTCATCCTTCCAACTAGGTTCCTCTGTCTGCCCGCATAGCACCTCTAGGCCTCCTTTTTCAACTTTCGATTTCTCAGAGGTGATGAAGGTTACCTTTCAATTTTTTGTGGAGGCTATAGAGCTTGCCAGCTGATCAGCAGCTTCATTTTCAGACCTCGTGACTTGCCTTAGATCGAATTCTTCAAAACGCTACCTCATTTTTTGAACGAGAACCAAGTAATGAGCCATCATTTCTTCTTTAGCTTAATACACTCCGTGCACTTGGTTGACTACCAGTTGTGAATCTCTGTATGCTATTATCTTCCTTGCTCCTGCAGCTAGTGCTAGTTTGGCTCTAGCCAATAGTGCTTCATACTCAACTTCATTGTTCGAGGCATCAAATCCGAACCTTATGGCGTATTCCAATTTGTCTCCCTAGGGACTCTCGACTATCACCCTCGCTCCACTGCCTATGCTGGTGGAAGACCCATCTACGAACAGTGTCCATGTGGGTAGAGAACAACCAGCTTCTTCCTCCAACATCTCGGCGACAAAGTCGGCTAACACTTGTGCTTTGATGGCTGGTCTTCTTCAATATTCTATGCCATGCTCGCTAAGTCCTACTACTCATTTGACCATTCGTCCCTACACGTCTGGGCTCGACAATATCCTCTTCAAGGGATGATTAGTGAGTACCACTACGAGATGCGATTGGAAGTAGGGTCATAACTTTCTTGCAGCCACTACTAGAGCTAGGGCCAACTTCTCGATGAGAGGATATCTTGGCTCGGCCGCTCGTAGTAGGCGACTGATATAAATGGGCTTATGATCCCCATTGTCATCTCGGACCAGCACCGCGCTGACCGCCTCATGGGTCACTGCTTGGTATAGGTAAAGAGTCTCTCCATCAACGGGTTTAGTGAGCAGTGGAGGGGAGATTAAATATTCTTTTAATTTCTCAAGCTCCACCTGACACTGTGTATCCTACTCGAAGTCTTTCGCTTTCCTTATAGCCTTAAAAAATGGCAATCCTTTATCAGTTGACCGCGAAATGAACCTATTGAGGGCTGTCGCTCGCCCCATCAGCTCTTGCACTTCCTTCTTGGATCTAGGGGTGCCAACTCCAGTATGGCTCTGATCTTTTCTAGATTAGCTTCTATTCCTCTCTCGCTTATCATGAACCCTAGGAATTTCCCTTCACGTGCTCCGACGTGCACCTGGCTGGGTTGAGCTTTAGCTTGTAATGCTTGAGTACTCCAAAGCATTCCTATAGGTCTTGCACGTGGTCTACTTCACGTTTACTTTTGACTAGCATATCATCTATGTATGCCTCCAAGTTCCTTCCTAATTGTGCTTCGAACATCTTATAGACCAGCCTTTGATAGGTCACCCCCGCATTCTTCAGCCCTAAAGGCATGACGTTGTAGCAAAATGTCCCCTGGTCAGTAATAAAACTAATCTTCTCCTGGACGTCTGGTGCCAAAGGAATTTGATTATATCATTAATTTGCGTCCAGGAAGGTCAACATCTCACACCCCGCTGTAGAATCTATCAAGTCATCTATTCGGGGAAGAGGATAGGAGTCCTTAAGGCATGCCTTGTTCAGATCCGTAAAATCTATACACATCCTCCATTTGCCATTGGGCTTCGCCACCAACACTATGTTGCCCAGCCACTCCGGGTAGTGCACTGGCCTTATATACCCGGCCGCTAGTAAATTCTCAGCCTCTTCCTTAGCAGCCAAACTCCTTTCACTCTCCATAATCCTTTTGTGTTGCTTCACAGGACGGGCATCAGGATATGTGTTCAAGTGATGAGTCATGATCCGGGGGGTCAATCCCCTTCATGTCAGCCATGTCCCAAGAAAACACGTTGGTGTTACCCTGTAAGAAGCGTGTTAGCTCCCCTTCATGGGCGGGTCCCAGGGTAGCGCTAACCTTTGTGGGTTTCCCGAGATGGCCCAATACTAACTCAATCTTATTTGGGCTCTCGACTGCCCCCCTGGGTGTTTCTGTCACCTTCCCAGGCCCTAGTTAATTTGCTTTCCGCGTGTGACACCATGTTAATTTCTATTAACTCCGGCACGTCTATAGGACCCAGGTCGCTCTGCTTCCTTTTGAGTGCATTAAAGCAATATTCTCTCTCCCGTCGCTTGTCCCCTGCGACCTCCCTCGTTTCGATGGGAGTAGGGAACTTGAGTTTAAGGTAACATGTGGAGATAACAGCTCGAAAGAGGTTTAAGCTCGACCTCCCTAGTATAGCACTATACTCTGAGGGGGCCTTAACTACTAAAAACTTCACCTCTCGGGTAATACGTTTAGGGAATGTGCCCAAGGAAAACAGCAGGTCACCTCCCCTTGAGCGTCTATTGTGTCGCCTGTGAAAGCGACAAGTTGCGTTTTCATTGCTTTGTGTCTCAAATCCTTCCTGAACGGTGCACCCCTTGCTTCTGCCGGCATCCGGCAATGGCAGCTCACACGAGATCTCATATGCCCTTATGGCGAGGGGTTGGATCTCCGTCGATGACACCTGAGGTGCCGGCCGCCCATGTGGCCGAGCTACCCGCGGCATATTGCCGACAATTTTCTGGTTACTATCCTTAGTCTGCATACTTAGTGGTTGGAACGCTCTTCCCACAGACAGTGCCAATCTGATGATGGTAAAAATCGTCAGAGTATGAATATCACGTGTTCAACCACGTGGGGTGGAGGAACTGATCCAACTCACGACAGACTAGGTTGAAGGTTGGTTTTTTAAAAGACTTCTCTCAATTACTTCGAGCTGCCTACGTACCTAAACGATTTGGGATCAAGTCAATTCGTAGTTCGTTGCTGGGGTTATTCTCTATTAAGAATGTATTTTTACTAGGGGAGTAGATAATCAGCCACCTCAAGCTCCTTTGAGGTATTTATAAGGAGCTGGTTATGGGCTATGGGCCCTATGTTGTCATCAACCCAATAAGCTTGATTTAATTATTATTATTATTATTAGGCTAGAGGAATGACCTTATTATGCTTAATGGGTTGCCAGCTCTTTTTGGGCTTGGCCAATCCTTCCATCGCGGGCTTTGACCCGTGGTGGGCGCCTCGACCCGACTCGGGGACGGGTAAATTACTAAAATACCCCAAGACATTTTTGGCCCACATCAATTTGATATGTTAACAAACCACGCTCAAACAAATTTTTAGCGATCGAGTATCGAGTAGTTTAATCCTCTTTCCACCTTTTGGGAAATTGGAAGGTACATTTATATATAATTATCATGAAAATGTGAGTAGAATAGTAGTGAATATCTCTATCATCCATACTCTCGCAATCAAGGCAGCTTCCCAGCGCTTTCCCTTCCACTGTCGTTTACTACTTTTTCATATTCCTCCTTCTCAATCAATCACCAAACTCTCTCTTCTATGCGCACATCGTCAATTCTTCATACACGTACAAATAAACGATTTCCACAAATTTCATCAGCCTTTCAACCAATTTTGAGCTCCTCTTTGGCTACTTCGCTTAATCATGACTTCACAAGTCAAAGATGGTACGCATATTTAATTTTATCTATCCATCTTATGAATTGTTTATGTTTATATCTACTTGAAGCTTACTTTTGCATCTTAAGCTTAAAATCTTGTCACCCGTTTTATGGGTCGGTAACATTCTTATTTTTCATCAACGTTATTCTGAAATTTATTGATATATAAGCGATTTCTATGGATAATTTTACGGGAACTTTAAAATTGAATCGTTGCAAAACATTGATTTGCGTACTTCTTTAGAATAAATGGTTTTACCAGCTTAATGGCAGATGTGTAGAAAAGCACAGTTATTGGGTTTGTAGTGCATCACTAAAATTATTTCTTCTTAAAGAAATTAATTTTTGTTTTGAGGAACCTTTTTCCTTTTGATGTTACTTTTTCCTCTCCTTTTCGGGTTCTATTACTGGGAACTGTGTTTTATTAGGTACAGAAAAACCAAAAACGAAACAATTTTTTGAATGATTGTCTCAATTTTCTCTGTTTAATGAGTGAACTTGTTTATGTTTCAAGAAGTTATGATGTGGGATTAGGTATGAAGATTCAAAGGATATATTCCCGACTGTTTCCGAAAAGTTTTTAATTGATATATATATATATATGTATATATATAATATATAATATTTCAGAATGTTTTAATATATCATACTTAATATTGATCTAACATATAAACTGAATGTACAGTGGGTAATGGAGAGATTGAGAAAGTATGTGTTACTCCAACAGCAAGCCAAAACCCTCTAGGTGAGCCTTCGCCCTCCCCGTCACCATCCTCATCAACTGCACCTGCTCTGGTTCTATCAAATTCAGGAAAGCGAATTGACCAATCATTCAAAAAGAAATATGTAAAACAGGTGACGGGCCGTCACAATGACACTGAGCTGCATTTGGCAGCTCAAAGGGGTGATCTTGTGGCGGTGAAGCAGATACTTGATGATATTAATTGTCAAATGGTGGGGAGTTCAAGCGGAGCAGATTTTGACCTGGAAGTTGCAGAAATCAGGGCATCAGTTGTAAATGAGGTAAATGAGTTGGGAGAGACAGCACTGTACACGGCAGCAGAGAGAGGGCATATTGATGTTGTTAAAGAGCTTTTGAAGTATTCGAATATCGAAACACTCACTAAGAAGAATAGATCAATGTTTGATCCTCTTCATATATCCGCATGTCAAGGACACCACGGTGATTATCTTATTTTGCCAGATCAATTCTTAAATACTTCTGTTTTTCCCTCTTTGGTTTAACACGTGCTGTTACTGTCAATATATGCTACATGGAATGTATAGAACACCCTGTCATAGTTTTGTTAAAAAAACCAAAAAAACATATTATGCATGCTTCAGCCCCATGGAAAATAGATTCGCCCACCCACGTCAATGGAAGACACTTATGCTTCATTTTTGGCTTCACTTGGTTTCATGTCAACAGTCCATGAGCGTATCTAACTGTCTTGTTTGTGCAATATATACCCCGAAACTGTCATGGGAAGAAAGTGTATATGCATCGCGGTTAGCTCTTTTGTGTCCTTTCTGGGCCAATTGTTGATATGTCCTTACAGTATGTTTATAGATCTGGTCAATGTGTCGTGCATGGTCTTATTGCATGGTCTTATTGTTAACCAGACATGAAACATTAAATATGCTTTGAGGTCCTCAATGGTCATTTGTTTGGCCGACTTTTCAGTCATAACTCAATTTGTTACTAAAATTTTTCCACAGTTAATACTTTTATGTGGCTGACACTGAATTTGAATTATAATATTGTAGCAATTGTCCAAGTGCTATTGGATCATGATCCTGGGTTAAGTAAAACGATTGGTCCATCAAATGCAACTCCTCTGATAACAGCGGCTTCCAGAGGACATAATGCCGTGGTAAATGAACTTCTGTCAAAGGATTGCAGCTTGCTAGAAATTTCAAGATCAAATGGGAAAAACGCATTGCACTTAGCGGCCAGACAAGGTCATGTGGACATTGTGAAGGCGTTGCTTGAGAAAGATCCACAATTGGCCAGAAGAACAGACAAGAAAGGACAAACAGCATTGCATATGGCTGTTAAAGGGGTTAACTGTGAGGTTGTAAAATTGCTCCTAGATGCTGATGCAGCTATTGTCATGCTGCCTGACAAATTTGGTAATACAGCATTACATGTAGCCACAAGGAAAAAGCGCGCAGAGGTATATTTTATTTGAATTTGCTACCTTTTTTTTTCTATACTTGTGTTTTAACTTCAATCTAACGATATTTACTCCAATAATTTTGTATTCTTATTTCCTGCGGAAAAGGAAAAAAAGGAGAACAAACTTTTATTATAACTCGATCCATCAGTCATGAGTTGGAAATGCATGCTCCATAATTGTTCTAATTAAAGTATACAATCCATTTTGTTTTGAGCTCTAGAAAGAATTCCAAAAGGAATTTTTGAATATTTTACAAGTTAATGTAAATCCTGTTGAAAATGTTGTTACACTATTAAGAGATCAAATGTCCTGCCATTATGAAAACAGATGCTTTTTTGTTTTCTAATCTTGTCAACTATCTATTATAACATATTGTAGTTGGTTTTTAAATAATGAAAGTTGATATGACCTGTATGCCTCATGCAAAAAATCCTAAGAGATCTTTTATCACTAGTTTTACTTTTGTTTTTGTTTTTGTTTTTCTTTTAGAGTTTCTGAAACTTTAGCAAGATACTAAAACAATTTGCCTCATCAGCTTCTGAATATCCAATTATCCCATGCAGATAGTTAGTGTGTTGTTACGTCTGCCCGATACCAATGTGAATGCGCTGAACCGAGATCACAAGACTGCTCTTGACATTGCGGAAAATCTTCCCCTCTCCGAAGAATCATCAGATATAAAAGAAACCCTTGGTCATTATGGTGCTCTTAGAGCTAATGAATTGAATCAACCAAGAGACGAGCTTCGCAAAACCGTGACACAAATTAAAAAAGATGTTCACATTCAGCTCGAACAAACAAAGAGAACAAACAAAAACGTCCATGGCATTGCTAAAGAACTAAGGAAACTCCATCGAGAAGGTATTAACAACGCGACCAACTCAGTGACTGTGGTTGCTGTCCTTTTCGCAACGGTTGCGTTTGCTGCCATTTTTACTGTGCCAGGTGGCGATAACAATGACGGAATGGCTGTGGTTGTGAGCAGTGCTTCCTTTAAAATCTTCTTCATCTTCAATGCTATTGCACTATTTACATCACTAGCTGTTGTTGTAGTTCAGATTACTTTGGTTAGAGGTGAGACAAAAGCTGAAAGACGTGTAGTAGAAGTTATTAACAAACTAATGTGGTTGGCTTCTGTTTGTACTTCAGTGGCGTTTATGGCGTCATCTTATATAGTTGTGGGGCGTAAATATGAGTGGGCTGCGATATTGGTTACAGTTGTTGGTGGAGTTATAATGGGTGGAGTTCTTGGAACGATGACTTATTATGTAGTGAAGTCAAAGAGGATAAGGTCTATGAGGAAGAGGGAGAAACATGCTCGAAGTGGCTCTAACTCATGGCATCACTCTGAGTTTTCTAATTCAGATATTGACCGAATTTACGCCCTTTAATGAGATGGAAATAGAGTGAAGGTACATTTGGATGGGGTATCGTTGCAATGATTAATAAATGCCAGAATATGATGATCTGTTGATTTTGTCTTTGTTATTTCTGATGGACACTATGTATAATTCACCAATTGCCTAGATCCACTGATTGGCAAGTTGGTGGACCAAACACTGGTTGAGAATGTATGTTGTTGGAGCTGCATTATATGACAGCCATATGGTTAGAAAATTATGAAAATTCGATTTTCTTATAAGTGTTGAAAGTTAACCTGGCTATGTATTTAGTGGATCAAGTTGCTTCTTGTTCTTTAGTCTTGTATATTACACATGTAAACTTGAAGTGTTAATTTTTGTTGAGTTTTCAAACAATTTGACTCGACATAAATCGATGAACGTGTATAAAACTGCATTGATCAAAAGATATGGCTGATTTTGAGATGCAATTGTTGTTTTGATAGAAAAAATGATGGAAGTACCAGCCTACCAAATCATCTATAATTATAATTTTTGTTGCCACCTATGGATGTATACCGACTTTTGCTCAAGTTCATAGGTCGAGTTTGACTCAACATTGAAAAACTAAAACTAGTATATCAAATTCAAATGCTTTCTGACGAGTTTTTTTACCCTTTTTTCCATAACCCCATATGGAATTTTTTATGTTATAAAATTACAATTTGACAAAACTTGAAATTCAAGCTTTTTCCTAATTTATCATATGAGAACCAATTACTTATGTGATAATGAGGGTCAAACTCACTGTTATTCCATGTCCCAACAATTCCCTATATCCGTCTAATTGCCTTCATACCAACAGTGCGTGGTGTGCATGACATGAACATTGGCAAATTTTGGCATACAAGCATGTCGTCTCAAGAAGCTAATTTTAATCCATTTCATGTATCAAATAGTGTCATTGCATTTGGATAAAGCCTAATTTTGTTGGTAGAGTTAAGGCCCCAAGATATTAGATGCCTTGGGTTCGACTCTCACTTGTGTGTGGACAATTCTCTACTTTCCTAGTAGTTGCTAATTGATTATAATAATTATTAATTCGTTGTAAATTGTTATTATTTGATATTCATGAAATGTATCATCTAACCGATTTATGAAAAAAAAAACTGTGTTATTGCATCAAGTGATTGATAAATTATTCATATTGATTACGGGTAGGGATGGCAACGGGCCGGCTCCGGGGCGATTCTTGTGGATCTGGAACCGCAACGGCAACCGCATAGGTTTCTGGGACCCGGAATCGAAACCGGAACCGTGACATGTTTTTCACTACAGGAATCGTGAAATGTACCCGCGAGAGCAGGAACCGCGAGGCTTTTTTACTTTTTTGGGCTAGATGTTTGCCTTTTTTTTTGCATGACTAACGATTAGGTTTTCTTCTTTTCACTACTTTTTCTTCTATACGTTCTCCATATGTATATTTTAATTAATAGTTTAGAAGAAAAAATTACTCAAGTTACCAAGCTACTAAAAATATAATGGGAGACTAAATTGCAGTGGGTTATATTCTGAAAGTCTACTATTCATTGTTATGCTCCAATATTCAAAGAGGACTAGAGATAAACATAGTTATCAATTTTAACAATCTTGAATAATTACAGAGTTTTCATACTAATCTATTCTTTATTAACAACTGCAAAATATAAATTAACTAAGTCGTTCCAACACCACATTCTTCTTTTTCATCTTCCTCCGCATCTTCCTCCTCATCCAATATTGCAGGACAAGTCGATAAATCGCCAAACATGGGACAAGTACCTAACAAAAGAAAAAAAATAGTGAATAATAATAATAATAACAATAATGTAACATTAAATGATAAAATTGAACTCAAAGTTAACTTACCGTTTGCCTATTTCCACAACCGACGACGAGACCACATCAACATCTCCACAGTCGAAGGATGGAGCCTACTCCGATGCGGGCTTAGTAATCTTCCACTAGTACTAAAAGCAAATTATGATGCAACCGTTGAAATCAGAATAGCTAAAATGTCTCATACCATAACTTGTACAGTAGGATATTTCAATCCTTTTACCTTCCACCAACTGAACACATCAAAATTTTGCGTTCTTGGCAAGATTCTCTCCTCCAAATATCCATCCAACTCAGATGTCAAAGACGCTGTATCAGCAAAACATGAAGTCGCAAATAGATCATACTACTCTAGATAATCATCCGTGGATGCATACGTGATACCAGAAACACCACCGCGTATCATGGTTCCAAGGCTTCCCCTAGTACTCGAGTCATCACCCCTAGTTGCAGCTCACGGCTGATAATCGCTCAACAACTTATTTTTGCGATTGTTCACCATAAATTTTTCGGAAGTAAAACTCAACCAATATCATTTTATACCTAGGGTCCAAAACAGCAGCAACCCCCATCATGACATGACAACTATCCCAAAACTTTCAAAATGCTCTTCCGAATGACCAAGTCATAATGAGATTAAAAATCGATGCTTCCTTGGTTGTGTAGAACATGAATTATATTTTCTCAATATTTTCTTTGCCATATCTTAAACCATCCAATTCGGACTCTTTACCCACTCATCTAACTTTAGCTTTATATTACTAATATTTGGAAAGTAAAAGTTAGAAGTAGGATACATTGTCCCAGAGAATATCTGAGTTGCTCGATAAAGATTTTTCAACCTTTCACAAATTTCAGTTGCATTCACCCAATCCTCGTCAGTTGGTAGGCTATGGTAGTATTTCTCTTTATCTTTAACTCCTGTAAACACATCCTTATAGATTAATGCAGTTTCGAGCATAAATAAGAGGAATTCCAATGAGTTTTACAATCAATAGACAATTGCGATAGCAATTCGACACTTCCTTATAGATTATAACACATCATTTCTTGTTGTTGCTTGTTGTCCACATGTCGGTTGTGATGACAATTCGACACTTAACGCTCTTTGGTGGTCCCAAGTGGCATACGAAAGGGTTTAGAAGGCGGGAGAGGGTTGAATAGACCCTAAAGTCTTTTTCGACTTTAAAAATTCATATCAGTTTTTAAGATTTTAAATGCTTGGTAAGAAAGGCGCTAGGTCAGGCGCTAAAGATAAGATAACTTAGACTTAGTGATTTCAACAGTTACCAAAGTAGGGTAATGCTTCAATCGTTTAATCAGGGTTAGCACAGCGAAAATGATTTTAAGCTTTGCGTTCTCTTTAACCAAATAGTCGCTTAATCGTTTTTAAAGCCTTTTTCAAGATATAATGTAAATGGTAAAGTAAAGCAATAAAACAGTTAATAACACATGATATGTAAGGTTCACTGGGTGATGTAATCCCAAATACGTCATTTTTCTCCTTTACACTCGGAGGAATTCCACTAAGTTAATTTTTGAAGGATCACACAAAGATTTCTACAAAATAGAGGAAAGGAAGATGATCTTGAGCTTTTTGATCGCATAGACTTCAGCTCCAATGGAGACCTTCTTCAACAAGCTTCTCTCACACAGAAATGCTTCTTGTAGATCAACAACTTTCTCATTCAGATGAAAGAGGTTGAGGTTTTTGTCACTTGTTTGTTTGATTTTAGGAAGTTCAAACAACTTGGGATATCTCAATAAGAGTGTAGGGTTCTTCTATGAAGATGTTTGAGATATCGGTGATTGTCTAAATGTATATGAAAAGCTTGAAGTTTATAAGCTTTTCTCAAGAATATTTTCAGCAAAGTTTAGACCTTTTCTTGTGCATGTACATGTGTATTTAGGGTTTGCGGAAGGGTACTATTTATAGAGATTTTTGAGATTTGTCCGTTGGACACATGCAGGCCCATGTCTCTCACGCAGCACGTAAATAGTCCCTTTTCTGACATTCCTGAATTTTTGTTGTTACCGATTGGACATAAGCAAACTTTGAACTCTAAATTCTGATAGTCTAGTCAAAAGGTGGCTTATCCACAAGTCATAATGCCTTATTATATTTAATGCACTTATCAGACATTTAATGTGTTTTGAATTTATTTTTCGTTGGCAATAAATGTTCGTGGATGATTGCATTTAAGTCCTTCATGACTTGAGAATTTATTTCAGGTGTATCTGATCCTTGATCTCTTAAGTATTTTGAGCGCTTGATTCATTATTCCTGAAAAAGTCCATTAGCGTTTGACAAACGCTTAAGACAAATCTTCATCTTCACTTGACTTCAGACGCTGATCTTCAACTTCATCTCTGACAGACTCACCGAGAATTCTATTAGCGACTCGGTATCTAATACTTAGTCTAAAATCTATAAAGATAAAAATTACAAGTCTATCAAAAATAATAAATTTTCAAACGCTTATACAAATGTTCTATGAAAACATAAACTTACATTCTTTTGGGGTCTAACATAAAGATCATCATCAAAACATCTAACATGAAATTTCCTAACAATGTTTCCCTTTTTGATGATGTCAAGACCTTAACTTTTTTAACTCTTTTATAGTTTAAGAGTTTGAAGAAAAACCAAAAGATATAAGTTAGCATTAGAAAGTTAGTTCAGTTAGCTAATGTTAGATTAGCTTCAACAAGATGTTTCAGCGTTAAATCATTCGTTTATATAGAAATTTAAGCATACATGATTTACATTGTAAAAGTAAAGTAACAAAAGATACAAGAAAAGGAATAAAGAAAGATAAGCAATCATCTCCTCTGTCGCTTTTTGGACGTTTCTTCGTGGAAGATCTCATTCGCTAGATCTAAGAGAACTCGGTCAATGTTTATCATTATTGTATGATAGACTTCGTTGTATTTCTCACGTCTTTCTTTAGCGCTTTGGTTGAGCTCTAACAACCTTTCCACTCAATCTCTTGGAGGAATTCCAAGCGTCCAGATAAGATCATTGTAGAGATCTTAGACTCGATCATTTGAAGGTTTCCAGTTTAGAGGTCTTGGTACGTGTCGAATGCACCAAAATATAATTACTGTTCTCACAAGAATTTGTAGTACTCGTAAGTCCAGGTCGAACCCTAGAGATTGGTTGATCAAAATAATATTCAATGGGGAGGTTTGTTTGATAAATTAATAATGACAGAAATTAAATAGGAAGTTCAATAAATGTAAAGCATCGATTCAAGGATAGTTCGTTCTTCAATTCAAGTTGATCATAGACACCTAAAATACTATCTATTCTTTGATTACTTAGCCAAGAACATAAATAACCAGCTATTTATATCCCTATTAACTTCCGTATATCATTAACCAAAGCCCAGCACCCGGTTAAATTCTTATTATCAACTGACTCGGTATTAAGCAATCCTAATCATGTTAATAATAGCATAACGAATTAGAAGCGACTAAGGATAAACAATAGTTTAAGCAAGCGCCAACTATTTAATTTACTCTAATGTTTCCCTTAGGTTATCAACGAAAATTGGGATCCTAATCATGAAAACCTAATTGCTACATGCATAAATCAAACATAACAATTACGGATTATGAAGATTTGTTAGCAATAGATTGTAATAGATAATCAACTAATGTGCACCTTAGATTATTATCTAAACAAGCATGAACATTAAGAATAAGAAACAAAAGATAATCAAACCGTAGATAGATAGATGAAGCTCCGTGTCTCACAACATGTGAATCAAAATGAACTCCCTTGAATCGAAATAAAAACTTAGCTACTCATAATTGTAAGCATAAAACTTGAAAATACTATTTTTTCTAACTCTCTTCTCTTTGTTTTCTTCTTGTTTTTGTTGTCCTTCTTCAACTCTTGCAAGACATATATATAGGCAATGAAAAGATGACATAATCATAGAGAGAATATATTCTCTCTTCCTTTATCAAGACATGGAGAATATATTCTTCCCTTTAACATCAAAGCATGGAGAATATATTCTTCTCTTTAACATCAAAGCATGGAGAATATATTCTTCCCTTTACATTCTGATTTGTCACCTCTAATTCATCGAATCTGACTTTGACTCCTTCTAGACATTTGTAGCTTTATGTGTTAGCTTTCATTTCCAACTGGCCTTGACTGAATCCAAGACACATAACTCTAGTTATGAATTTTTCACCAAAGCTGCGCATTCCAGTCCAGTCCAGAACAGAAATCTTCATTAAATTCTTCAACACTTTCGAGCCCTTTAACTTCCGAACTGGGTCTGGACTTCTTCATAAGAAATATAGGCCTTTGTCTTAGATTTCCAACTAGATAAAATTCAATAGAAACTAATGTCTGCATCTCCAGATATATTAATATTTCCGAAACATCGCCAAATCTGTCATTTTGATTGAAATTGATATTTTGCACTTCAACTCTTGCCCAAATCACAAAATGAGATAAAATCAGTTCCAATGGCCATATAATCACAATAAAATGCTAAAGATAGAGGTAATAAAATATATAAATATTGCACTTATCAAATTCCCCCACACTTAGCTCTTGCACGTCCTCGGGCAAAGATAAAGAGAAACTAGAAAAAAAAAAAACTAAAACTAAAGCCAACCACTTTCGTAGGTAACACGGTTGCATTTAGCATATGCAACAAGCCTTTAAACCCCTAGGTTACCCCTAGTGGACGAGTTTAGTCTCGTGAGGGTTTGCAGAAGATATACCCACAAAATCAATCTCTCAATGTACAAACAAGCAAGTTCATGAAATTTCTTTCCAAACATCAATTCGTAACAAAATTCGATAGAAAGGTCTATCATGTCTCCACCATTACTCTTGCATTCACACAAACTTCTCAAGAATTCACTTAATTTCGTAACCGCTATACTATTAATGCAACATCTAACTTAACATCATCCCTTTATATTTCCTCTATCATAAATAATAAATTAAAACGAGCAACATTTTATTATTAAGCACACACTTGTCTTTTGACGCGAATACAAACATTACTCATGAATGCACCCGGTTACTCAACAAGCGGATCATTTCATTCTGGACATACTTTGAATAGCCCTATTAGATTTCCAACACAGTAGCAGGTTTGGGCCGATAGATCCCAGACTAGATAGTCTTAGGTTACCAAGCTTGAAAACTCCTCAGGCTTAATCCCTTCAGTGTAGATAATCCCAGGCGCTATACTATATTTTCAACATTACGCAATTTACGCCTCAAGCTTTACACCGAAGAATTTCATCCATTATTATTTTAAGTCACTATCAACCAGATTAACCTTGAGGAATTTGAAGGGATTTCAGCAAGTCAAAAGTCACATACAAAGTTATGCTAAATTACGAATTCACACGAATTTCTCTAAAAGCCTGTACTTCAACAATCATAACAATTTAAACACTACTTAACTTCTCTATTGAATCTAGTTTATTTTTCAATCAACCACTGATGAAGGAAAATAATTTTTCACTACCTTAGTTGGCTGCACAATAAAGAAATTTTGTTTTTTTTTTTTAACTCATAAAACAAATAACTAACCATCTCCCCCACACTTAAAATCTGCATTGTCCTCAATGCAACACAGAATGAAAAAAAATAAA
The DNA here is from genome assembly GCA_019426215.1 of Buddleja alternifolia. Lineage (NCBI taxonomy): Eukaryota > Viridiplantae > Streptophyta > Magnoliopsida > Lamiales > Scrophulariaceae > Buddleja > Buddleja alternifolia. The sequence continues at coordinate 23,574,816 of CM033390.1, read as the reverse complement.
AAAAAAATGAACAAACGAAATTAAAAGAGATAAGGAAAAAGAAAGCAAATCTGATGGTGGTCGTTCAGCCACTCTTGGGTTGTCTCCCAAGCAGCGCCTTTTTTTAAAGTCGTTGGCTCGACTTTGCAGCCTTTTAATCCAAGTAAGTTGGATTGATCAATGAAACTTCTTCAATTGTATGCTCTTGGAAACCTTCATAGAAAGGTTTAAGTCTATGTCCATTTACCTTGAACAACTTGTTAGTTTCTAAGCTTTGAATCTCTACTGCACCATAAGAAAAAACATTAATCACAACAAAAGGTCCAACCCAACGAGATCGTAATTTACCAGGCATTAATTTGAGTCTTGAGTTGTAAAGCAACACTTTTTGTCCAATCACAAATTCTTTCCTAGAGATCATCTTGTCATGAAACCACTTGGTCTTCTCCTTGTAAATTCAGGAATTCTCATAAGCATCAAGGCGAATCTCCTCTAACTCTTGTAGTTGCAACTTCCTATGTATACCAGTTTGATCTCTATCTAAATTGCAACTCTTTACAGCCCAAAACGCTTTGTGTTCCAATTCCACCGGAAGATGACACGATTTACCAAAGACTAACCTATATGGAGACATCCCAATAGGTGTTTTATAGGCTGTCCGGTACGCCCATAATGCATCTTCAAGTCGAAGACTCCAATCTTTTCGATTAGGATTTATAGTTTTTTCCAAGATGGACTTGACTTCTCGATTGGACACCTCGGCTTGCCCATTTGTCTGAGGGTGATAAGGTGTGGATGTCTTATGAAACACCCCATATTTTTTTAGCAAAGTATCCACAGCTCGATTACAAAAATGGGACCCCTGATCACTTATCAACGCTTTTGGTATGCCAAACCTACTAAAAATGTTAGACTTGAGAAAACCTACAACAGCTTTAGAATCATCAGTTTGGGTGGCTTTAGCTTCCACCCACTTCGAAACATAATCAACCGCAAGTAAGATATAAACAAAACCAAAGGAGGAAGGAAAAGGTCCCATAAAATCAATACCCCATATATCAAAAATCTCACAAACAAGTATGGGCGTTTGAAGCATTTCATTCCTATGACTTAAATTCCCCATTCTTTGACATTGTTCACAATTTTTACACATGACATAAGCATCACAGAATAAAGTAGGCCAATAGAAACCACTATCTAACACTTTTCTTGCAGTTCTCTTAGGTCCAAAATGACCACCACACGCATAAGCATGACAAAATTTCAAGACAGACTCTAATTCAGAATCAGGCACACATCTCCTAATAATTTGATCGGAACAAAACTTCCACAAGTATGGATCATCCCACACATAATATTTTTCCTCACTCTTAATTTTATCTTTCTTAGCTCTACTCAAATCATCAGGTAAAGTTCTAGAAACTAAATAATTCACTAAATCAGCATACCAAGGAACCATACCTTGCAGAGCAAACAATTGCTCATCCGGAAAGAATTCTTGTAGTGGCACCAGATTTTCTTTTCGCACTAATCGACTCAAATGATCTGCCACCAAATTTTCAGCCCCCTTTTTATCTTTAATCTCCAAATCAAATTCTTGAAGAAGAAGAATCCATCTCATTAACCTCGGTTTTGATTCCTTTTTCGCCAAAAGATGTCTTAAAGCTGCATGATCAGAAAATACAATCACTTTAGATCCAAGTAGATAAGAACGAAATTTATCTAAAGCAAAAACAATAGACAAAAGTTCTTTTTCAGTAGTTGAATAATTGCACTGAGCCGCGTTAAGGGTCCGAGAAGCATAATGGATCACATGAGGTTGTTTGCCAACTCGTTGTCCTAAAACTGCTCCCATTGCATAATTACTCGCACCACACATTATTTCGAATGGAAGAGACCAATCTGGTGTCTGCATCAAAGGTGCAGTGGTTAACGCTGATTTCAATTTATCAAAAGCATCCTTGCAGTCTTGGGTGAATTCGAAAATCACATCTTGTTGTAGCAACTTGGATAGAGGCAATGCAATCTTCGAAAAATCCTTGATGAATCTACGATAAAAACCTGCATGGCCAAGGAAAGATCGCACATCCCTCACACATGTGGGGTAGGGTAAGTTCACAATTAAATATACCTTAGAGTTATCTACCTCAATACCCCTACATGAAATAACATGTCCTAATACAATCCCTTGTTCTACCATAAAATGACATTTTTCAAAATTCAAAACAAGGTTTGTGTCAATGCAACGATCAAGCACACGAGATAAATTTTCAAGACAAGAATCAAATGAATCCCCATGCACAGTAAAATCGTCCATAAAAACTTCAATGTACTTTTCGATTAAATTGGAGAAAACACTTATCATGCAGCGCTGAAAAGTGGCTGGTGCATTGCAAAGTCCAAACGGCATCCTCCGATAAGCAAATGTTCCAAACGGACACGTGAATGTGGTTTTCTCTTGGTCTTCAGGAGCAATCACAATCTGGTTATAACCTGAGTAACCATCAAGAAAACAATAATGAGATTTACCGGCTAATCGTTCAAGCATTTGATCAATAAAAGGTAAAGGAAAATGGTCCTTTCTCGTTGCTGCATTCAGCTTGCGGTAATCAATGAAAACACGCCACCCATTTTGAATCCTCGTAGGAACTAGCTCATTATTCTGGTTCTGCACTACCATCACTCCAGATTTTTTTGGTACAACCTGAACAGGACTGACCCACTTGCTGTCTGAAATTGGGTAAATAACTCCTGCATCCAACAACTTCAGGATTTCTTTCTTTACTACATCCATCATCAATGGATTCAACCTCCTTTGAGCCTCTCTGCTTGGTTTTGAGTCATCCTCTAACAAAATCCGGTGCATGCACATGGAAGGACTAATTCCCTTGATGTCTGCTATAGTCCATCCAATTGCTGTCTTATGATCTCGAAGCATCCTAACGAGTCTTTCCTCTTGCACCGTAGTCAGATTCTTTGCAATTATTACTGGCAAGGTCTCGGTTTCCCCTAAGTACACATACTTCAAATGCTCGGGTAAGGGCTTAAGTTCTAAACTCGGTGCCTGCAACACAGATGGCAACAATTTTGTGTGATTAAATGATAACTCAATTTTTGACACATTATACCTGCTAGGGGCTGGTGGTAAGGACTGCAAAGCCATAATCATCTCTTCAACTTCATCACTAAAATTCATATGTTCCCCGAATTGCCATAAACCATGACTGAGTACTACTTCCAATGCATCCACTTGATTTTTCTCAAAAACCTCCTGGGCTAACACATCAATAATATCAATAGAATAAACTGAATTCACATCAGGGGGATACCTCATGGATTCGAATATGCTAAATTTGACAATCTGCCCATCGAACTCCATTGATAAAGTGCCATCATGAGCATCAATCTTTGTTCTTGCTGTTTTGAGGAAGGGGCGTCCTAGGAGGATCGGGGCTGGATTTGGGGATCCATTATCTTCCATATTCAGAACGTAAAAATCAGCTGGAAAGATTAATTCATTCACCTGCACTAACACATCCTCAAGCACCCCCTCGGGGTATGCATTAGATCGATCCGCCAATTGTATAATAACACCAGTTTGTTTCAAGGGACCCAAATTAAGAGATGCATAAATTGAATAAGGCATGACGTTAATTGATGCACCTAAATCTAACATGGCACGTTCAAATCTATTATTACCAATCACACAAGGGATAGTAAATGTACCTGGATCCTTACACTTAGGTGGCAGTTTTCGCTGGATTATTGCAGACACATTTTCATCCACTTTAATCTTTTCGTCTCCTCGTAGCTTCCTCTTCGTGGTGCATAGCTCCTTAAGGAATTTTGCATATCTCGGAATCTGACTAATAGCATCAAGCAGTGGAATGTTTACTGCTACCTTCCTGAATGTCTCCAATATCTCCTTCTCTTCATTTTGTTTCTTGGATTTACTTAACCTGCTCGGAAAGGGGATGGAAACAGGAACAGTGTTAGTGGATTTATGCATGTTTGAAGGAAAACTTACCTTAGGAGCTTCGAGACTAATTTTAGCTTCTGTGGGTTTTTCTTCTTCCGGCACACTTTGAGTTGGGCTCTGAATTTCTTTTCCACTCCGCAAAGTTACTACACTGGCATTCTCTCTAGGATTTATGATTGTTTGGGAGGGTAATTTGCCCGAACCTTGAGCTTCCATCTTGCTCATCGAAGTTGCTAACTGACTTATCTGTTTCTCTAAATTTTGGATGCTGTTTCTTGTTTCCTGTTGAAATTGTTGGGTATTGTTTAGCGAGAACTTTAACAATTTCATCTAAAGTCATACCTGAATTCAAAGATTGATTCGTTTGATGTTGCTGTCGAGGCTGGAAAGAATTTTGATAACGATTTTGTCCAACTTGATTTCCATAACTGAGATTGGGGTGATCTCGCCAGCCTGGATTGTATGAATTGGAATAAGGATCGTACTTTCTTTGTTGCTGACCTGGGAATCCTCCAATAGCATTGGCTTGCTGGTTCGTTTCTTCTTGCAATGTAGGACACGCATCAGTGGGGTGTCCTGTAACTGAACAAATACCACATACCTTCGCTACTTGCAAATTTACTACGGCCATCTGACGAACTAATGAAGTTAACTCAAAATTTTGATGCTCAAGGTTAGATGTACTTACCTCGTTGACTTTTTTAGGTGTATGATCTAACCTCATGCCAAATTGTTGTGAATTTGCTGCCATGTTGGAAATTAAAGTCCTAGCAGCGGTGGGGGTTTTATCCACTAGAGCTCCTCCACTTGCTGCATCAATCATGTTCCTTTCCATGGAAAGTAAGCCTTCATAAAAATATTGAATTAATAGTTGCTCACTTATCTGATGGTGTGGACAGCTTGCACATAACTTCTTAAATCGCTCCTAATATTCATATAACGATTCTCCGTTGTACTGCCTTATGCCACAAATCTCTTTTCTTATGTTGGCAGCCCTTGATGCTGGAAAGTACTTCTCCAAAAATAGTCTTTTGACCTCATTCCATGTTGTTATCGTCCCTGAAGGTAAGTAATAAAGCCAATCTTTTGCATCATCTGCTAAGGAAAATGGAAATGCTCTTAATTTAATTTGTTCCTCAGATACTCCCGTCGGTCTCATGCTCGAGCATACAACATGGAATTCCTTTAGGTGCTTGTTTGGATCAACTCCTGCAAGACCACGAAATTTAGGTAATAAGTGAATCAATCCCGATTTCAATTCAAAGGCAACATCTAAATCAGCATATTCAATGCATAAAGGTTGTAAATTAAAATCCGGAGTAGCCAATTCCTTCAAAGTCCTATTATTTCCAGCCATGACTTCCTCTTCGTCTGATTCACTTGAAAATAAGTGAAGAGATATGGTGCTTCCGTGTGGAGATAAGATAGATTCTTCCGATTGCACGTTTTCCACGTTGCTCGTCTTCTTAGCGTCTTTCCTCAATCTACACAATGTTCTTTCAATCTCTGGATCAATTTCCTGGGTCTTAGATTCAGAAGAACGAGTCATAAAATAAAAAAAACTCAAAAGGTAAAGTACAGAAATAACGAAAAAAATAAAATAAAATTTTGACCGAAAACCAATCCCCGGCAACGGCGCCAAAATTTGGTACGTGTCGAATGCACCAAAATATAATTACTGTTCTCACAAGAATTTGTAGTACTCGTAAGTCCAGGTCGAACCCTAGAGATTGGTTGATCAAAATAATATTCAATGGAGAGGTTTGTTTGATAAATTAATAATGACAGGAATTAAATAGGAAGTTCAATAAATGTAAAGCATCGATTCAAGGATAGTTCGTTCTTCAATTCAAGTTGATCATAGACACCTAAAATACTATCTATTCTTTGATTACTTAGCCAAGAACATAAATAACCAGCTATTTATATCCCTATTAACTTCCGTATATCATTAACCAAAGCCCAGCACCCGGTTAAATTCTTATTATCAACTGACTCGGTATTAAGCAATCCTAATCATGTTAATAATAGCATAACGAATTAGAAGCGACTAAGGATAAACAATAGTTTAAGCAAGCGCCAACTATTTAATTTACTCTAATGTTTCCCTTAGGTTATCAACGAAAATTGGGATCCTAATCATGAAAACCTAATTGCTACATGCATAAATCAAACATAACAATTACGGATTATGAAGATTTGTTAGCAATAGATTGTAATAGATAATCAACTAATGTGCACCTTAGATTATTATCTAAACAAGCATGAACATTAAGAATAAGAAACAAAAGATAATCAAACCGTAGATAGATAGATGAAGCTCCGTGTCTCACAACATGTGAATCAAAATGAACTCCCTTGAATCGAAATAAAAACTTAGCTACTCATAATTGTAAGCATAAAACTTGAAAATACTATTTTTTCTAACTCTCTTCTCTTTGTTTTCTTCTTGTTTTTGTTGTCCTTCTTCAACTCTTGCAAGACATATATATAGGCAATGAAAAGATGACATAATCATAGAGAGAATATATTCTCTCTTCCTTTATCAAGACATGGAGAATATATTCTTCCCTTTAACATCAAAGCATGGAGAATATATTCTTCTCTTTAACATCAAAGCATGGAGAATATATTCTTCCCTTTACATTCTGATTTGTCACCTCTAATTCATCGAATCTGACTTTGACTCCTTCTAGACATTTGTAGCTTTATGTGTTAGCTTTCATTTCCAACTGGCCTTGACTGAATCCAAGACACATAACTCTAGTTATGAATTTTTCACCAAAGCTGCGCATTCCAGTCCAGTCCAGAACAGAAATCTTCATTAAATTCTTCAACACTTTCGAGCCCTTTAACTTCCGAACTGGGTCTGGACTTCTTCATACGAAATATAGGCCTTTGTCTTAGCTTTCCAACTAGATAAAATTCAATAGAAACTAATGTCTGCATCTCCAGATATATTAATATTTCCGAAACATCGCCAAATCTGTCATTTTGATTGAAATTGATATTTTGCACTTCAACTCTTGCCCAAATCACAAAATGAGATAAAATCAGTTCCAATGGCCATATAATCACAATAAAATGCTAAAGATAGAGGTAATAAAATATATAAATATTGCACTTATCAGGTCTCCGCAAGGGTTCAGCATAAGGATGAAAACCCATGCCTTCTAAAAATTCAACATCCACATTAGGAAGCCTATGCCTGTCTCTGAAGTATCTTGGCTTACGATTCTTTGTGAGCATCCTTTTGAGGCTCACAATCTCTTCTAACATGGAGCGCCAATTTTTGTCATCAGTTTTAGACACTAGCTCCGCCGAGGCTTTTCCTTTGGCTTTCTGATCTTTTGGATTTTCTTTTTCTTCCCCCTTCTTGACTTCATCAAGGAAAGATCTCAGCTCAGCGATATCTCGCCAAAGCAATTTAATCTCATCAACAAGTAAAGCGACTTGTTCAACAATACTTTGGCTTACAGAATTGGAAATATTGTGCTTTTCAGTATTTGCTGAAGCGTTCCGAGCGAGAGAGCGATTAAACTCTTCAGATAGGTTGGTGATTAAAGGGACCATGCGATCCAGTACCGATGCAGTACTCTTGGTCGCAGCGTTTGATATATCACAACTTCTAGTGTCGGAGGCAAGCCTGATGTGCATCTCATCATTGGCTACTATCTTTGAACAGGAACCCTCAATGGTATTGAGCAAGTTCCTAACTCCTTTTCGAAAATCCTTGGCCTCTGGATCACTATCTGAATCTGAGTCCGAGGAAGAAGGACGTTCAGGGGATGGAATAATTCCATATGAGCTTGAAATTGCTGCCTTTCCTTTTGATTTGTCTCTGACGAAAGGTTCCTCTGGTTTATCAGCAATTTTTGCCTGTACTGAATCGCTAAGTCAAAAGATTAAGTTGCAACCTCAATCTGTTCAACTTCTTCAACAAGTGGCGTATCAATTACTGGAGCATTGGGGGTTTCTTCCATTTGAATATAAGTGTTTATGATTGCAACGTCCTCAACAGTAGGATCCTGATCCACTTTTAACTCTGTGATCTCCACAGAAACTTTTCATTTCACAGGGATGACCCAGATTGTGCCAATCGCCTCTAGAACATGCCTTAGACTTTGGTAGAAAGTTTCCAGAATGAAAAACAAAGTGTCTTCACACTCTTCGATACTAAACGCTAGATCAGTACCTTCCGGGATCTCTACATCAAATGTGTACAAATTTATGAAGTCCAATAAGAAAGGCATCAGCGCTTGAGCTAGCACCTGATCCACTGGCTGGATAAGTGAATAAACTTGTCCACTCGGAATTTCTGTTCATAAAACAAGACAGGGTAAAGATTGTACCCACGAAAGTCACTGAAACCAAAATGATGGTTAAAAGTGATATCTAGTGATTGGGTATTCTCAACAATCGCTCTTCTGTCTCTTTGAAACTCTGGATGGCCATCTGTCGAATGCATATGGGCTTCGCTTGGATTCGAAAGGGCATCACGCTTGTTGGTGGAAGCGTCTTCATTCAGATCAAGGTGGACACGCTGAGCAAAATTTTGTTGAGGATGAAATACGTAGCGTTTTCCCTGACTAATATGAGTAAGTTGACGACGAATATAAATTTCTATGCCTCTTCTGAAATATGGCAAGGCATTCACCGGTCCCACTAGCGACTCGCTCCTTTGCAGTAAAAACAAGGCGTATCCTCAAAGCCTGTACTCGATTCCAAAGTTGAAAAGAAATGGATACTTGATCATCTCTTCAATGGTATGGAAGTGCAGTACAAACTCTTCAGCCCATCTAGATGTATACAAAATCCGGCATTTTCCAAGTTTCTCAGCCAGTTCTTTGTCTTTCTTGGCCTCGAGTAGCTTCTTAAATCTTTCTTTCTCAACTTCAAAGCTATCGGCCCCAACTCTAGTAAGAATTTCTCGGGCTTCATCTTCAACCCACAAATTGATTGGATTGGGTTGTTCTTGGAACATTGCACCCTTTCTTTTCCATAAGCTCAATGGTTTTGGTGAAGACTTGTTGGCGGCTGAATGGACGACCTTTGGCAGGACAGAATAACCCATTTGATTTAAATGTTCTTTATCGGGGTTCTTCTCCCAATCACCCATGTGAGGATTTCTGATCTGGACGTGAGTGCAGCGGAATGGATAGTTGCGTTCAAAACTTCGATCGATTTCCTGAAAGCGTTTGCTTTCAAATTCTGCCAAATATTTGAGAGGAGTATCGAGATACTCAAGGTGAACAATGATCTCCTTTTTAGGACTTGAGGCCAACCGTGGTAAACTTCTCGAAAATAATTAACTTTTGAGCTTTTGAGAGCGCAGGATTGTGGAGAGTTGTCTGAAATTTAAGCTCTATATCAATCAACTGCCTAAGCGTCTTTTCTCTCCAGCCATAGTAGAATTCAAGATCTTCATCATTGCTTCTGGGAAATAAATTAACCACTGGAGGAGGAGGACAAGTTGGTGTGGGGACAACCAGGGCCATTTTTATCAACCGCTCAGCATCCAAAGTCGCTTCCTAGGCTGGAGAGATTTCAGCATCCGGAAGGACTGCTTCTACTTTTTTGGCGATTTCTACCACAATTGACAAGTCAACGTCCAACTCTATGTATACCTATGGAGGAGGAGGTGCATCAGCGTATGGTACACTTTGAGCTGACACATGCAAGCGTTTGAGAAACAAGAAAGATTTCTACTAAGTAGAAATTCGAGATATAAAAGACATAAACGCTTACCCTGAGGACTATCTTCGACTACATCAGTCGCTTGATCTTTAAAAACCTCAATTTCCATAGCCTCAGGCTCCGGGACTTCTTCATCTTCAATAGGTAAAGAAGTGAGGTGGATCAGTATGAATTGGAATATTGCATTCGTCTAAAATATTCAGGACATGCTGAATGTTATATTCCCTATGAGCTGAAAGAAAGTTTATCCTAGCGTTAAAAACGAAAACAACAAGGAAAGGATAATGTACATTGTTTGGCACAAGTACTTACCCTGATCACTATCCAAATCCTGCAAAAGAGGATTAGCGACAGGCTCTGCAACTGTTTCAGAAGGTGGAGGAGGAGGGGGACTCGCTGGTTCTGCGGGAATGCTTGTTGAGACTTTAGGAGTAGACCACGGCGTGTGCTTTCGGGCAAGCGACACTTCCACTTCTTCTGCTTCTTCTTTAGTCTCTGGAAAAATAGAAGTCGCTGGAGGAGGAGAAGGAGTTTTAGGAAGAGGAGAGGGAGACTTCTTCTTTTTCTTGGTTTTCTTCTTTTGTTTCTTCGCTGGCTTGGAAGGCTCAACATCTTTTACCATAACCTTTTTCATTGGTCGCTTGACCACAACCTCTTCTAGCTCATCTGATGAGGAAGTCGATCTATCCTCATCATCACCACGTACTTTGCCTTCAGCAAGGCCTTCAGCGAGGAGTCGTTTATGCTCGTCCTTGGGAACAACTGCACCACCCACTCGCTTAGGGTTGAGCAACTCGCCGATCATCTTCTTTCCATAAAATTTTATCTCTGGCACTTTGGATCCTTGGGAAGTAACAAATCCATAAGCGCTTAAAATAAAACTAAGCAAAATCCCATAAGGCTTGGGATTCACCGATTTTTACATCGCTACCTTAAAGCGTTTAAAAGCATACACAGCCCACTTGACCTTCAACTTCGTCAACACAGTGATCATCATCTTGTATTGAACGATATAGACTTTATCAGACGATCCTTTCCGGCACTCAATCATCTTGACACAAATATTAGCCAGAATGACATATTCGCCTTTCATGTCATTCTTTTTGAAATTTAACTTGTAAGATGCATCAACGTCATCACGATGAACTTGTTCCCAAACCTTGGTAGAGGCTTCCATTGCTACTTCTTCAACTTCACACCCATCAACAGGTAGTTTCAGTAAGTCAGCAAGTAATTGTGGAGAAAGCACAAATGGGGTTTCAGTAGATGGAAACGAACAAGAAATTGAGTTGCCATCTTCAGAAATGATGGCATTCTCAAGGAAAAACTTAACTTCATCCTCATGAATGAGAGAATGAGAGGTGAGAAGGGTTCTCAGACCAGATTCTTCAATGAGAGAAATAATTTCTCTCATCGGAAAGTTTTGATTGTTAAAAAGGTATTCAGTTCAGTAAGAAACCTACATTAAAGCCCATGGTTTTGGAAGATTTTCCGACAGCAGATGTGGAAGACTTTGGTGGCGCCATTGATGAAAAGATAAGTTTTTGAGAAGGAAAAAGAAAACTTTTTGCCTTTCGAGAATTTTTACAGCAGGAAGATTGTTAGGAATTTCATATTAGATGTTTTGATGATGACAAATAGGACTTTCTGTTAGATCCCGAAAAGTGTAAAAGCTTTCATAGAATGTTATGTATAAGTACCTGAAAGCTTATTTATCTTAGGCTTATAGTATTTATCTTTGTAGAATTCTTTAGACTAAGTATGTGACACTAAATCACTTAGGAAAATTCTGGGTGAGTCTACCAAGTGATGAAGGTAAAGATCAAGCGTCTGAAGCTACAATGGATGAAGATATCTTGAAGCGTCCGTCAAACGCTTTAGGGATTATCCCAGCACTCAAACTACGAATGGATAACTCAGGCCGAATACTCAACATCAAGTGAAATGACGGAATTCTCAGTGAGACCATCAAGACAAGATCGAAGAGTAAGCGTCTGAAATAAAGAAAAGAAAGTCAGGATCAGTCCAAGCGTCTGTCCAATACACGAGAATAACTATTCTCTTCAGCAAACGTCCAAAAAGGTTAAACCAACACAACCTACAAAGAACGTAACCTGAAAAACTCAAACCTAAAAAACATCCAAAGACTTAAAAATGCATGAATCAAACGGACGAATTATTTCCAACGGAAATAAGACAAGATGCATTAAAAGTCGGATAAGTGCTATTAAAATATAAGCACTATAACTTATGGGCAAGCCATATCTTTGACCTAGACTGTCAGATTTATGAAACCAAGACCATGCCTAACCAATTAAATATACCCAAAGTTAGAAATGTCTGAACTCAAGGAATGTTTGGGGAAACGAGACTCCAACCGTGTCAAACGGACAAAAACCACCAATACCTTATAAATAGCTCTTTCAACAAACAAGAAAAGTGACACACACATACAAAAAAATATACCTACTTTGTTGAAAGAAAAGCTTACTGAAAATCATAGCCAAATATCCATATAAGCTTTTCACAAATATTCCAGACACAGTCACCCATATCTCAAATCTCTTTTTAAGAAGAACCTATACTACCATTGAGATATCCCCAAGTTGTTTGAACTTTCCAAAAACAAACAAACCCGTGACCAAAACCATCAACATCTTTCATCTGAGTGAGAAAGCTGGTTGACTTGCAAGCAATATTTTTGTGTAAAAGAAGCTTGTTGAAGTTGATCTCTATTGGAGCTGAAATCTGTGTGACCAAGGAGTTCCGAGATCAAGAGTAACTTGCACCATTTCTGAGTGAAAGAAGCAAGGGGATAGAAGATCTTTAGTGGAGCTGAAATCTGTGTGACCAAGGAGTTCCAAGATCATATCCAATCTCCCTCTATCTTGTAGAAGTCTCTGTGTGACTCTTCGATAATCATCATAGTGGAAAAACCTCCCTGATAAAAGGAGAAGAAGGACGTAGCTGGGATTACATCACCCAGTGAACCTTACAAATATCTTGTGTCATTTACCTCTTTAAGCATTCATTGTTTTACTGCTTTACTATTCATACTGCATACATTCTGATAAAGTCTTAAAACAACTAAGCGACTACTTTCGATTAATTAACCGAACGCTAAGCTATAAAATACTTCCGCTGTGCTAACTCTGATTTAGTGATTAAACTCTGCCCTACTTTGGTAAGCGTTGAAATCACCGAGTCTAAGTTAACGTTTCTCAAGCGCCACATCCAGCGCTTAAACTTGTCAAGCGTTCAAATACTTCAAAGTGATACGAATTTTTAAGAAGTCGAAAAAGACTTCAGGGTCTATTCAACCCCCCCCCCCTTCTAGACCCTTTCGTATACCACTTGGGACCAACAAGTGGTATCAGAGCGGTTGAAGTTGAAACCTAAGCGTTTCCAAGCGTAACTGCTTGTTCAGATCCATTTTTTTTTATATAGTCGCTTTAAAATTACTTTAAATTCTTCATGGCATTCTCTAAAGTTCCCAAGTTGACCGAGTCAAATTATGACTCTTGGAAGGTCAAAGCGTTTACTTATTTGTGTTCATGTGATGATGAAATGTGTGATATCATTTCAGATGGGCCAATCAAAATATACAAAGTTATCACCAGAGCGCCCGAAGCCACAGGAGAAACACCTGACGGTTATGTGGAGAAGCCCAAACAAGAATGGTCCACCGATGAGCGTCGACGAGCAAATCTAGACAACGTCGGTCGGAATGCATTATACACAGCCATTGGTGACAATGACAACTAATTCAACAAAGTCAAATCATGCAATACAACTAAAGAGATTTGGGATAAGTTGGCTACTATTTGTGGTGGCTCAGCACAAATAAAGGAAAACAAATTATCAATTGCCAAAGAAAAATTCAACGGCTTCAAGATGCTACCTAATGAGACGCTAGAGCAATTAGACATGAGGTTTACAGCCCTTGTCACTGAACTAACATCTCTGGGTATGGAGCTACAAAATCGAGAAACAGTGGTCAAAATCTTTAGGAGTCTTCCAAGCAGATTCCTAATGAAAACAACTGCAATGAGAGAATCAAACAATCTAGACAGCCTAACTCCAGAAGATGCTTTTTCAGAACTCAAAGCATTTGAGTTTGAGCTGAATTCGGCCAGTGATGCAGTAAGTAATCCAGTGATCGAATCTGGAGCGCTAATGGCATCAATCAAAGGAAAATCTATCAAAGAAAAAGGCTCGGATATAAGTGAGGAAGAAGAACTGGCGCTTCTAAATAGATTCAGGAAATTCTTGAAATATGAAAAGAAGGGAAACAGTCCTAAGCACCCAGGACAAAGTTCATATCAAGCGCTTCCTCAAATACAACCACAATATCAAGCGCCTCACTATCCTGCGTCCTCCTCCCTAGCGCCAATTCAATATCAAACTCCTTCTCAGCAAGATCTCTCAGCGCCTACAGCGTTAAATCAACGATCCACAAGATTAACAAACGAACAAAAGATGAAGACCAATCTTTGTTACAACTGCAGGAGACCAGGGCATTTCCAAGTTAATTGCCCATATCCAAATGTGTCTAAACCTACAAAGCAAGATCACACGAATAGAAACCAATTCAGGAGCAACCTGAGACAACAAGGCTTGCTAGCAGAATCAGAACCTCTCTATACGCCTGAAGAGGACTTGGAATCATCAGATGAAAGCAGCGATGATGAACCATCAAAGGACTCAGCATTCATTTGTCTCATGGCAAGAGAAAATGAAGCATCTAACGACTTACCATCTGAGGTAACCACTGATCTGTATCATCCTCTCTCTTATGATGAATTACTTGACAAAGTAAAGGAATATTATACAGATTGTCAAGATGCCACCCAATTATTCCAAAATCACCATCGTATTATTTCAGCACTCAGAAGTGATAACTTAACGCTCAAAGCAAAGTTGCAAATTCAGCAACAGTGCATTGAGAAAAACCAATCACTCGAGAGTGAAATTACTCAGCTAAAAGGTGATCTTGATATAATAGTCAAAAGAGAAGCTGAAATGGTCGCTAAACTTGCCAAATCAGAGCAGCTTATCTCTTCATTATCAAAAGCGTCTAGAACGCTGGATAATGTGACTAAAGTAACCAGGGCATTTGGTGAAAAGACCGGTCTAGGTTTTGATAAATTCAGTTATAAAGCCAAAGCGTCCAATGTTACAACAATCAACAAAGGAAAAGGTGTAATCTTTGTTGAAGAAAGTTCGATCAGACAACCTCTGAATGAATCAACAAATACTGGTACAAAAGCTAATGATAAAGTCAACACTGACTCAGGCAAAGGAAAGACCAAAGCGAATGTCTCACAAAAGAAAATATATCCAAACGCTCAAAAAGCTAAGGAGATATTTTCTGCCAGTGAATCAAACGTTAAGCGTCCCGCACCAAAAGTGCATCCTAAGCCAGTACCAAACAGAATCAAACGTCTATATCCAAAACAATCTAATTCATATTATCAACACTATGATAATTGTGATTACGATTATGATTATTACTATAATCAAGGATATTTCTATACATCTAGAAAAAGTATGCAACTCAAAACGAAACCCAAGAAGGCCAATCTTTCTCCCATAGTGAAGACAAGGCAAATATGGGTTCCGAAAAATCTAATTCACGTCACTAACAAAGAAGGACCCAAGACAAAATGGGTACCTAAAAGAAATTAGATCTGCCCTTTTGAATGCAGGTACCTAGAGCCAACACCGACACTTCAGAATGGTACATAGATAGTGGATCTTCGAGACACATGACTGGATCAAAGGATCTCTTGATCAACTATCGTACAACCAATGGTCCTCAAGTTATATTCGGTGATAATTCTAAAGGTAAAACTAAAGGTATAGGTATCATGCATAGGGGGAACATCATGATCAATGATGTATACTATGTTGAGGGTCTTAAACATAATCTCCTAAGCATAAGTCAATTCTGTGATAAAGGCTTTGAAATTAAATTTTCTAGTGACTTGTGCGAGATAATCGATGTTAAGACAGGATCTACTAAATTAAAAGGAAGAAGAACAAACAATGTATACTTAGTAGATTGGGATTCAACATTAGATAACAACCCTACATGTTTCGTAGCTAAGAATCAAAACGAATTAGGTTGGTTATGGCACAGAAAAATGAATCACCTCAATTTCAAAACAATCTCTCAAATAATATCTCTAAATCTCGTAGAGGGATTACCTAAAGGTTCCTTTAATAAAGATCGCTTATGTGATGCCTGTCAAATGGGTAAACAAGTTAAATCATCTTTTAAGAAGAAGCTTCATCTATCGACCTCTCGAATACTTGAATTACTACATTTAGATTTGTTTGGTCCTATTCAAATCATGAGCGTTAGTGGTAAAAAGTATTCACTAGTAATAGTTGATGATTTTTCACGCTATACATGGGTAGAATTTCTAGCATCTAAAGATGAAACTAGTGCCAAGCTCACCTCTCTAATTCGTCAACTACAAAACTCAAAAGATCTAAAAGTAACAAGAATTAGAAGTGATAGAGGAACTGAATTTACTAACCATATTGTTGAGAAATTTTGTAAAGACTTTGGAATACTTCATGAGTATTCAGCACCTAGAACACCTCAACAAAATGGAGTTGCTGAACGACGGAACAGAACGCTTAAAGAAGCCGCTAGGACTATGTTAACCGAGTCTAAGCTGCCTCAAAGGTTGTGGGCCGAAGCTATCAACACTGCTTGCTACACTCAGAACCGGTGTATGATCAACAAGCAACATGAAAAGACTCCATATGAGTTATGGAAGGGACGTAAGCCGAATGTTTCATACTTCCATGTATTTGGTTCAAAATGTTTCATTCATAACAATGGTTCCCAAAGCCTAAAGACATTTGATCCTAAAGCAGATGAAGGAATCTTTCTAGGTTACGCCAAAAATGGAAAGAGCTTTCGCATCTTAAATAAGGTCAAATCGAAGGTTGAAGAATCCATTCATGTTGTGTTTGATGATGCTAACCAAGAACCGAGTAAGGTTAATATTAATGATGCAGGAATTGAAGATTGATCTCAACAAGCGTCACAAATCAATCTGTGTGATGATAGTGATATTGATGAAGATAATGAAATCATTGTACCAAATCCTAAGACTACTCGTAAAGACATCAACGATGACATTGCAAGAAACGCTGATGATCATGAAGGGAATGTTCATCAAGAGCAAACTCAAACTATAAACACTGAAGCGCCTACGCAAGGAATTGGTCAAGCGCCTGCACAGTTTAATCAAACGTTAGATCAATCCCTTAACCCGTTCCAACCAGACAGAAAATGGCTCAGAGACCATCCACCAGAACTAATTATTGGAGATATTGGAGCACCCGTTAGAACAAGAGCCGTTACAATAAATGAGGCCATGTTTGCAAGCTTCCTATCTCAAATGGAACCAAAGAAAGTGGATGAAGCGCTTAACGATCCAAGTTGGATAGAAGCCATGCAAGAAGAGCTAAACCAATTTGAAAGAAATGAGGTATGGACGCTAGTACCAAGACCAACCCACCAAGGGGTCATTGGAACTAGATGGGTCTATAGAAACAAAATGGATGAGAATGGGATTGTGATTAGAAACAAAGCCAGACTCGTAGCTCAGGGATACTGTCAAGAAGAGGGCATCGACTTTGATGAAACATACGCTCCAGTTGCCCGACTTGAAGTAATCCGCATGTTTCTAGCGTTTGCAGCATTTAACAAATTTACAGTGTATCAAATGGACGTAAAGAGTGCATTTCTGAATGGTAAACTCCAAGAAGAAGTATATGTGGAGCAACCACCCGGATTCATCAACAACCATGGGAAAAGCATGGTTTACAAATTGGACAAGGCACTCTATGGTCTTAAACAAGCACCACGAGCATGGTATGACACTCTTTCTATCTTCCTTATAGGTAAAGGCTTTTCAAATGGCAGCGTTGACACAACGTTATTCAAAATTACCCATAATGGAGATATTCTCCTAGTTCAAATTTATGTTGATGATATTATATTTGGATCTACCAATAAGCGTCTATGTGAGAAATTTTCGAAGATGATGCAAGATCAATTTGAAATGAGCATGATGGGTGAATTAACTTTCTTCCTAGGATTAGGAGTTAAACAACTCCCTAATGGCATATTCATAAATCAAACTAAATATACTAGAGATATGATCAAGAAATTTGGTATGGAAAATGCATCACCTTCAAAAATTCCAATGAGCCAAACGCTTAAGCTAGATAGAGATGATAATGGAAAGAAAATTGATATCACTAACTATAGAGGTATTATTGGATCACTTCTTTATCTTACAGCTAGTAGACCTGATATTATGTTCTCAGTATGCATGTGTGCACGATTTCAAGCTGATCCTAGAGAATCACACTTAATTGCTGCTAAAAGAATCCTTAAGTACCTAAAAGGCACACAAAATGTGGGCTTATGGTATCCTAGGGATTCTCCTTGTGAACTAATTGGTTATTCAGATGCAGATTTTGCAGGATGCAAAATAGATAGAAAAAGTACTAGTGGAACATGTCAATTTCTAGGTGATAGACTAATTTCATGGCACAGTAAGAAGCAACAGTCCATCGCTACTTCCACCGCTGAGGCTGAGTATGTAGCCGCTGGAAGCTGTTGTGCACAGATCCTTTGGATGAGGCAACAACTTAGAGATTATGGAATAATCCTAGATCCAACTCCTATCCATTGTGACAATCAAAGCGCCTTAGCAATGACTCAAAATCCAGTTCTTCACTCTAGAACCAAACACATTGACATTCGCTATCACTTTCTACGTGACCACGTTCAAAAGAAAGATATCTCCATGCACTTCATTGGTACAGAAAAGCAACTGGCAGATATCTTCACCAAAGCGCTTAACGAACAACGTTTTCTCACTTTAAGAAGTGAACTAGGTATGATTGATCTAAATGCTTAATCATTCGAAACATCATACTTTTGTTAGGCATGAAATTTAGGGGGAATTCACTGTATGTTATGTAATTTATGGGGAACCTACATAGGGGGAACCTTAAAAGAGCTAACTATACCTAAGTGAATATGACCAAAAATGTTTTCCCTTGCATCGGTCATACGCACTTAGCACCATACACTTAAATCCTTTTGACGCTTATTACACAAATCTGTCTTAGCGTCTGCACTTCTTTCAAAATAAACTAAACGCTTAGCTTTACACAAATCTAGATAAATTTTGTCTATGAATATTTATCTTCATATGATTAGCTACCATGTGTTCAATTATTGCCTAGTTTATCTGTTCGGGAGAAAGTAAATTAGGGTGCAAAGGAAATTATAATATCTTCTAAGTTAGTTGATGTTAGGGATAGCTACGTACTCCGGATGCTGTTAGCCAAGTTTATTTGGAGGGATAAATCTGAATAAATTTAGGAAAAATTCTAGTGTTTAATGCATGCAGTAGAGATTGCTACAACCAATCTAGTATAGGTTATCATGAGCGAGGGATCCGCGTGATAATAATCTTAAGGAATTTTCCACCATAGCATCATACTCTATTAACTTGATGAAACAACAATCATATATGGAACGAGTAAATCTGTGCTGATGTATGAGTCTTAATCGCCTTTATCATCATTGTTCTTATTATTATTATTCAATTTAAATTTTGGTTAATTATATTTCTTAGTTTATTTATAAAAAGCTAATTTTATAATTACATTAATTCTTGTAAAGCTAAAATACAAATCTATTTGGGTTCGACATCTCGGGCTTAATTGTCCACTTTATTACTACACACGACCAGTCCTCTTACTGTAAAAACGCGTAGAGTTCTACCGTGTCAAAGATCAATTTGAAATGAGCATGATGAGTGAATTAACTTTTTTCTTAGGATTACAAGTTAAACAACTCCCTAATGGCATATTTATAAATCAAGCTAAATATACACGTGATATGATTAAGAAATTTGGTATGGAAAATGCATCATCTTGAAAACTTCCAATGAACCGAACGCTTAAGCTAGATAAAGATGAAAGTGGGAAGAAAATTGATATCGCTAATTATAGAGGTATCATTGGATCACTTCTTCGTCTAACCGCTAGTAGACCGGATATTATGTTTTTGGTACGCATGTGTGCACGCTTTCAAGCTGATCCTAGAGAGTCACACTTAATCGCTGCCAAGAGAATCCTTAAATACCTAAAAGGCACACAGAATGTGGGCTTATGGTATCCTAGGGAATCTCCTTTTGAACTAATTGGTTATTTAGACGCATATTTTGTAGGATGCAAAATTGTTATAAAAAGTACAAGTGGTACATGTCAATTTCTTGGTAATAGGTTAGTTTCATGGCATACTAAGAAACAACAAACCATAGCGACTTTTACCGTTGAGGCAGAATCCGCTAGCAATTGTTGTGCACAAATCTTTTGGATGAGGCAACAACTTAGAGATTATGGAGTAATCTTAGGTCTTACCCCCATTCACTGTAATAACCAAAGTACCTTAGCCATGACCCAAAACCCATTTCTTCATTCTAGAACCAAACACATTGACATTCGCTACCATTTCTTGCGTGACCATGTTCAAAAGAAAGATATCTCCATGCACTTTATTGGAACTGACAAACAATTAGCAGATATCTTTACCAAAGTGCTCAATGAACAATGTTTTCTCATTTTGAGAATTGAATTAGGTATGATTGATTTAAATACTTAAAATCATAAAGCATCATACTTTTCATAAGTATACAATTTTGGGGGAATCCACTTTATTATTATGTTTAAGCAATTTTCAAAATTGAAATGAGTTATCAATTTTAGGGAAAACTTTAAAATTGACTTATTTTAGTTAGTAAGCGACAATGATCAAAATTGATTTTCAAAATTGTTATGCACTGATAATTAGTGTTTACTTTTATGCATGTAAAATTGGTCGCTAATTAACACAAAGTGTTCTTTCTCAAGCGATTCAATTGTTTTTCCTTCAAAAGAAAACTCAAGCGTTAAAATCATTTCCGTGTAACAGTGAGTAATTATTTTTGAAACTCATGCATTGTTTTCATCACTTAAAAGGTGACGTGTGGATAAGTCCAAAAGATACTATTTTGATGACTTTCCCACGCGCTCCCATCAAATCAAATTGGCGGGTAATTATACCTATTTACATAGGCGGTTCAGTGTCTATGCATGCCTGAGTACATGTCAGTGTACTAACAGTCATGTGCAACTTGCGCTGAAAACTTCAAACGATCTTCAAACTTTTGAAAACGTAACTGTGGATTTCAAATTCCTTATTTTTTTTTTTATCATATGCAGTTACCCAATATATCGCCTTATTTCACATCCGCTTATATGATTAAACGACACAGATTTAATGTCTTTTCACATGGCCATTATCTTAGCATTTAAGAGGTTACTTTTTACCATTTTTTACAGAGGTTATTCACTTATTTCAAATCTCTCTGCAAAAATTTCCTAAGGCAAAAGCACTCTTCCTTTTCTCTCAAAAAACTCAAAACCCTCTTCAATGGCTCCTGACACCACGAAAAACCTCTTCCAAATCTGTTGCTAGTCCATCGAAATCAAGGAAAGAACAACCTGTCGTTATCAATGCAGGGTTCTTAGTCAATTGGGACTATCTCTTTTCTAATCAACAATTTCCAATGAGAGAAATTCTTCCTCTCGTTGAAGAATCTGGTTTAAAGTCCTTCCCCACTTCTTTCTCCAAATTTCATGAGAAAGAACTCAAGCTTTTCTTTGATAGTGCTATTATTGCTGAGGATGGGAACTCAGTATCTTATAAGTTTTCCTTTGCTGAAAAACCCTTCGTTCTTGCTCCCAAACTCATCTCTGAAATATTCAAACTTCTACCTGAGAGATGCCAAGTCGAAGAAGTAAACTTGGGAGACGCTACAAAAGTGTGGGCTATCGTCATGCGAACAACCGCTAGAGATTATGAGCCCAACTTCAAAAAGAACGATATCAAAGCTGAATACGCCATTCTTGCAGACTTCTACGCAAAGATGGTGGAATGCAGAAAAGGTTCTTTTGACAAAATCTCCCATCTTCAATATCGGATGATGATTTCTATTATCAAGAAGATGAAGGTCAACCGGTCCTTGTAAGTCTTCAATAGAATCAAAGTCGTGCTTAAGAAATCCATGAAACCCAAGCCTTATGGGATTCTCCTTAGTTATCTTCTCAACGCTAGTGGTTACATTAACACCATGGGATCCGATATCCCAGTGTTAAAGTTTTATGGAAAGAAAATGATCGCTGAGCTACTGAACTCAAAGAGTCGGGGTAGTGCATTGCTCCCTAAAGAAGAAAGAGAGCAACCAGCAGCTCTAGCGAAGCTTCAAGAAGATGCTGAAGAGAAAGCTACCTCCTCAGAGGATGATCATGTTAAGAAGGTCATCAAACAACCTAAGTGTAAATCTTCGAAGACTGACGTTGAGCCGTCAAAGAAGAAATCAAAGAAGGAGAACAAGCAAAAATCCCCTTATCCTCCAAAATCCCTTTTTCCTCCTCTTGAGTTTGAATTCTCTCCTGATTTCGAGGAAGAAGAAGCAAAGGACGTTGTACCGCTAGCTCAAAGGCGGATACCATCTTCGACACAAAAAGGATCAATAAGTGCTCATTCTGAGCAACCAGTGCTTGAAGAAACCTTCAGTGCCCCTGCTGAAGAAATCACAAAGCTTGAAGCTAATCCATCTTTAGACGCTAATGTGATTAGCGATCAGGGTAAGTACTTGTAAATATACAATGTGCATTATCCTTTTCTTTGTTAGTTTCTTTATCTAATGCTAGAATAAATTTTCAGCTCATTTAGAGGGAATGCAGTATGTAGTGGATGCACTCGCGGCTCAGAATATTCCCATTCTTGCTACTCCCCTCACTACTCTCATCAATCTTGATGATGATGTTTCTATGGAGCTTGAGGCAAAGGAACCATCTGTTCCAGAAGCCCAAGCGACTGAGGCTAAAGAAAGTCCTCAGGGTGAACGCTTAACCCTTATAGGTATAATTTCTACTTAGTAGAAATTCCTATTTTTCTCAAACGCTTTCTTGTTTTAGCTCTAATTCCTACTGACACCGAGGCAACTTTCCCACTAGAGGTTGAAATAGAGCTACATGTCAATCTGACATCAGTTGTTGATATCGCTAAAGAAGTAGCACAAGTCCTTCCTGACGCTGAAATTTCTCCGGACAAAAAAGCGATTGTGAATGCTGAGCGATCGACAGAAATGGCCCCAATTATCCCAGCCCCAGCTGCTTCTCTTCCTGTTATTAACTTCTTTCCCAGAGGCTATGATGGAAATGTTGAATTTTATTATGCCTGGAGAGAAAATAATACAAATCAGATGATTGACATGGAGATTACCTTTCAAGAAGCTCTCCACAACCCTCTCTTATCAGACGCCAAGAAATTTGAAGTGATTGAGTGACTATCCAATCTCAGTCTCCATTCCAAGAAGTGTCTGAAATCTTGTCTGGGATACATTCGGTGCGCTACTCACAATGTCGCTGAGTTTGAAACTAAGTGTTTCAATCTGACTGGCCATTCCTCAGAAGAATTTTATCCTCTACGCCAGTTCAAGATTGTTTTCAAGAATCCCAATGTTTCCGGTAGCCTCAAAGACCCTAATGAAGACATGTTTAATTCTATTGGGTACTCGGCCAAGCCGAAGATTGTTATGTCCCCTCAGAACGCTTTATCTCATCGCCTCTTATTGCTTTGGAAAGAAAAAGGGCCAGTAGTCACTAAGCGTCCTAATCCAATAAACTCTTGGGTAGAAGAAGAAGCCATAGATCTTGCTAGAGTCTGGGCTGATGACTATGATGACGACAAAGAAAATTTTAAAAAGTTAGTCAAAGCCAAGAAGGATAGACTGGTGGCTGAGAAGCTCGGGAGACACTGGATGATTGATACATCCAGATTAACTGAAGAGTATGTGTTGCATTTTCACACTCTTCAAGAGATGATCAAATGTCCTTCTATTTTCGAGTTTGGAATCAAATACCGGCAAAGAGGATATGCTGTATTTCGACTCCAATAGAGTAAAGAATTAGTGGGTTGTATTATCGATTTTCCTTACTACAGATAAGGCATTGAGCGATACTTTTGGTATCAGCTTCTCCAAATCATCAAAGGTGGTTGCTTTGACCTCAATGAAGATGCCTCCCATAGTAAGCATGATGCTCTCCCTAGGCCAAGCGAAGCGCATATGATCCTCACTTATGAGCATGAGGAAGATCACAAAATAGGCCGATCGGTTATCGAGAAGGCCCAAGCATTGGACATAACCTTCAACCAATACTTTGGTTTCAACGAGTTCAGCGCCTACACTGTACTTCCAAGATTATTTTTTGAACAAAACATCAGAGTGGCTCAGATTTTTTCTCTCATTCAACCAGTAGATCAAGTGCTCATGCAGGCCTTTCTTATAGACTTTTTCAGATCTTACATCTCTAGAGTGACGCTCCCAGAAGACACTGATCTAGCGTTATGTGCTGAACAGCGTAAAGTTGCTTTATTGTACATTTTGAGGACGCACTGCCTAAGTCCAAGGCATGTTTTGGAAGTGATTGGCCTATTCTGGGTCATCCCTATTGCTAAACCACCTTCTTCTGTGCAAATCACGGAAATGCAAGTGGATGAATCTCAAGCTATGGAAGACGCTATAATGACAGATATTCCAAATGCTCCAGCTTTTGAAACTCCACATGATGTCCAAGTTGCAAAAATTGATGATGCAACTAAGTCATTGGACAAAGCAATTAATGAGGTTGCTGAATCAGAGGAATTGCTTATCAGAGATCCCACCTAAGGAAAAGCCACAGCATCCAAGTCTTATGGACTTGAATCTTCTTCTGAGCATTCTGAGTTCTCAAGCGACTCGGATTCTGAGAGTGATCCTGAGGCAAAGGATCTTCAGCAAGCAATCAAGAACTTCCTTATAGAGAAATCAAAGGTTCCTGCTCTTGCATTAAGACTAAAAATGTGGATTGCATTCAAGGAATGCGAGACACTCGGATAAGGGATGTCAAAAATGAAGCCCTTCAGTGTTCTACGAAAGTTCTCAATCAGTCTGTCCGCTTCTAGAAACTTTGGCCTCAACAATTTCGCAATCGCTAGCTCAGAATGCATTTGAGGATACCGAGCGACAAAATTAGTCTAATTCACTTGCTCAAAGTATTCCTGAGCAAGTTGCCCTCCTAGCCGACAAAGTCAAACTCTCTCGAAAAGACGTGGCCATAATCCTTGCATCTCTTGATAATGTCAAGAAGGGGGAAGAAATGCCAAAAGCTAAAGTTGCTGAGTCCAAAACAGATAATAAAAATTAGTGTGCGATGTTTGATGAAATCAAAAGCATCAAACAGAAAGTGACTAAAACGCACAAGCCTAGATATTTTAGCAGAGGCATAGGCTACCTGACTTGGATGTCGAATTTCTCGAAGGCATGGATTTTTACCCATATGCCACACCTCTGAGAAAGCCGCTCAATTGGAAGCCTTTGAATGACACTGTCTGAGATATTTACCATGATCGTATCAGGACGCTCTGTATTCAATCAAGAGAATGGGTCGACAAATTGCTAGAATTTTGAAAAAGCACAAAGAAGAACAGAGACGACTATAGCGAAGAAGAACATACAACAATGGTGGATATTGATGGAGTTCTTCTAGATCTCGCTAGGGAAATCTTTGATGCTGAGCAAAGAGATACAGCAGCTAAGCGACAACAAAGAAAATAATTCGCTTGAATGTTTCTATCTTTACTTTGTATTTTCTTTGTTTTATCAGTGTAAACATTATGCTTTCAATGATATATATGAATGAATGTTTACTACTGAAACATCTTGTTGAAGCTAATCTAACTATCAGCTAACTCAACTAACTTTCTAACGCTAACTTATAGCATCTTTTGGCTTTTGTCTAACCCTTAAATTATAAAAGAGTTAAAGTCTTAACATCATCAAAAAGGAGGAAATTGTTAGAAAATTTCATGTTAGATGTTTTGATGATGACAAGATAAGATTTTATGTTAAACCCCCAAAAGAATGTAAGTTTGTGTTTTCATATAAAATTTGTGTAAGCGTTGAAAGTTTATTATTTTGTTAGGCTTGTAATTTTTATCTTGATAGATTTTAGACTAAATATTGGAAACTCAATGTTGATAGTGTTCTAGGTGAGTCTATTAAAGAGAAAGTTGAAGATCAGCGTCTAAATTCAAGTGAAGATAAAGATTATCTTCAACGTATATCAAACGCTAAAGACATTTCAAGAACTCTGAACCGGAGACTAAACGATCAAGCGATCAATCAATCAGTTTCACCTGAAATAAATTCCAAAGTCATGAAGGACTTAAATGCAATCAATAATGGGAATTTATTTCCAACGAAAAATAAATTCAAATGCATTTAATGACTGATAAGAGCATTAAATGTGATAAAGACTATTGACGTACGGACAAGCCACCATAGTAGACTGTCAGAGTTCAAAGTCTGCCACATCCAATCGATATAGCAGAATTTCAGGAATTTCAGAATGGAAGCAGGTTCACTTGCTTGCGTGAAAGGCACACACCCACACATGTATCCAACGGATACTTTCCCCAAGAATTGCCTATAAATAGGACTATTCAGAAAACCCTAAAAACAAGAATACACACACGCTAATATCCATTCAAGCTAAATTGTAAAACCCTTTGCTAAGTTTTAAAGTCCATAATTCTTCCAAGAAAAGCTTCAAAATCTCCATATCCAAATCTTTCAACCTTTTCATACATCCCAAAGACAGTCACCAATATCTCAAACATCTTTCTAGAAGAACCTTACATTATTATTGGGATATTTCAAGTTGTTTGAACTTTCAAATCCAAACAAACCCTTGTGACAAAAATCCTCCAACTTCTATCCTCTGTGTGAAGAAGAAGTTGTGATTCAAGTAGTATTTCTAGGTGTAAGAAGCTTGTGGAAGAGATCTCAGTGCAGTTGAAGTTTGTGTGATCAAGGAGCGCAAGATCATCTTCAGATTATTCATTATTTGTAGAAGTCATCTGTGTGAAGGCTTTGATAATCATTTAGTAGATTTTCTCCAAGTGCAAAGGAGAAGAAGGACGTAGCTGGGATTACATCACCCAATGAACCTTTCATTTCTTGTGTCATTTACTTTACTGTTTTATTGCTTTCCATATTCTTGCATATAATTTGTTTAAAGGTTTAAAATCAGTAAGTGGCTAATTGACAAACTGAACGCTAAGCAATCAAAATTATTTTCGCTGTGCTAACCCTGATTAAGCGATCTAGACTTTACCCTACTTTGGTAATTGCTAAAAATCACTAAGTCTAAGTTATCTCTATCCTAGCACTTATCCAAGTGTTTTGCTTTCCAAGCGTTCAAAATACTTTAAGAAGCAAGAAAATTTTTGAAGTTAAAAAAAACTTCAGGGTCTATTCAACCCCCTTCCCTCTTCTAGACCCTTTTCGTATGCCACTAGTACCAACAGTGCCGAAATGTTAATATCAGGTGATACATGTTATTATTCGATGACATCTGATATTATCGCCTATACAATGATAATATCGGTTAATTTGGATATTATCAGCCGATATAATGATAATATCGGTGATACTTGTTCTCTCAAATATACAACTTGTATTATGAGAAACTATCATGAGTTTATTGATGGGCGATTCGCGATGGTAGAAGAATCGTTAGGGGTTCTTGCGGAGGAGTAGTCACAATTACGTGACAAATTTGATGCACTAGTCAACATGGTTAGTGTGATAAACACGCGCTTTGGATCCATGGAAGCGAATATTGCTACACTCCTGGAAGCAATGGTGCAACTAAGCCGGCGACAGGCTAGGCACCACCGGCCGTTGTGCCTCCAGTGGCTTTGGTCACCACTCCACTGGCCATATCTGCAGCGATATAACGACAATATACCGCCCCCTGTAACGATACCACACCACCATCTGACCACTAATTCCACGGTTTCCTTTTCGAGTTTCAAGGGAATCAATCCCATAAGCTGGCTAGCTCGCGTAGAGTAGCAATTTGAAATTAATAACATCCCTGATGATCAAAAGGTGCAATTAGCAATGGTTGCCATGGAGGGTAATGCACTCCACTGGTTCCATTGGTTTTGCATTCACAAACCACATACAACTTGGTTTGAGTTTATGCAAGCTTCGGTTGTATGCTTCAATGATCGATATAAGGGTAGTCAATTTGAGATGTTGGCATCAGTGAAACAGATAGATTTGGTGGATGCATAAGTGAATATGTTTACTCAAATGTGAACACAAGTGTCGGGATTGTCGGATGAGCACTACATGGGTTATTTCATGTATGGATTGAACGAGGCAATCTACAGCAAAATTCGAATCTTAGAACCGGGGGATTTGGAGACTGCCATGCACATGGCCTGAAATATCAAAATTGCCCTTTGCTACCCAACCGGGCAAATGGATCGAAGCGGACCCCTTTCCTTCCAAAACTCACTGTCCACTTTCCAGAGCTCTAATCTTAACCGACAAATCACTTCTGGGCCAAATACAGCATGAGGACCAATGAGGTCGCGGCCTCAAATCGCCCTACGGGGCCACATTCTGCGACTTTGGTGCAGTCCACCTCATGTACGCCGTTTCAACGACTCACACAACAGGAGTATGCTGATTTGTGGGCTAAGGGATTGTGCTTTAAGTGTAAGCAACCCTACAATCCACTATATGAGTCCTCGAAGAAACAATTGCGAGTCATCTTGATCAAAGAAGGAGATTTTTTGGGTTATGAAGTGAAAGAGATAGAGGGAGTTACTGAGGAAGAGGAACTGTTAATTTTAGTTGATGAGGAGAAAAATCAAATTGTGGCGCTAACCATGTATTCGATGACCGGGTTATCGGGACCTCGAACTATACGTTTAAGTGGACTATTGGCGGATCACTCAGTTATAGTTTTGATTGATAGTGGTGCCATCTATAATTTCATTTCTAAAGACTTGGTGGCTAATTTGAAACTAACCCCACAAATGATCGGGAAATTCAAGGTGCAATTGGGAGACAGGAGTAGACTAGAATCGAAGGGTCTATACCATAATATGTCTATTCAATTTCCTTCGTGTGGGGTGCAAGCCGATTGTTACGTGTTTCCATTAGACGGAGTCGATGTGATTATGAGAATTGCATGGTTGGAGACTCTGGGGATGTTAAAATTAACTGGCAAAACATGATAATGACCTTTGGCGTAGGGGCCAAAGAGGTGCAATTAAGGGGGCGATCCATCACTATGTCGCTCTCAAGTGGGGTTTCGTTCACTAATTCGAACCCAAGATGCAGAGTTTTTGGCTGTTTTGTTCAAGAATTCGAACTTAAGCATGGGGGATAGAAACCATGACCCAATTGTTGTTTACTGTTGGACCAGTTGTGTTCAGTGATCTTAAGGGATTGCCACCCTGTCGCCTAATGGATCATCGGATTGAGCTCCAACCTAGGGCGGGGCCGGTGTCGGTACGACCATATCATTATGGGCATGCACAGAAAGATGAGATTGAACAATTAGTGGAAGAAATGTTGATGGCGGGGATCATTTAGCCAAGGTCAAGCCCTGTTTTGAGCCCGGTTCTGTTGGTAAAGAGGGACGGGAGTTGGCGATTCTGTGTTGACTATAGGGAGCTTAACAAAGTTACCATTCCAGATATATACCCTATATCCGTCATTCAAAAGATGCTTGACGAGTTAGCCGACGCCACCATTTTTTCTAAAATCTATTTGCAGTCGGGTATCTCCAAATTCGAATTATATCATCCGATGTGCCAAAGACAGCTTTTCGTACTCATAGTGGCCATTATGAGTTCTTTGTTATGCCTTTCTGCCTTACTAATGCACCGACCACCTTTCAATCCACCATGAATGATCTATTCCGCCCCTTTCTCAGAAGGTTCATACTTGTCTTTTTTTACGATATATTAATTTATAGTAAAACAGTAGATGAACAACGAGAACATTTGTCGTGTGTGCTATTACAAACTAACTTTTTAAAAGTCAATAAGAAGAAATATGCATTCAGTTATCTACAAGTAGAGTATTTGGGGCATATTATTTCAGTGTAAGGGGTAGCCATAGATCCCGCAAAAATCAGCACGATTTTGGGCTGGCCTCAGCCAACGTCAATCAAGGAGATTCGGGGTTTTCTCGGATTGATAGGATATTATCGACGTTCGTGCAAGGATATGGGATAATTGCTCGACCATTGCCTCAACTTTTGAAAAAGGATGCACCGAGCTTGTTTGAATGGACCTCAGAGGAGGAACAGGCATTTGAATCATTAAAAAGGGCGTTAACAGAAGCACTCATTTTAGCAATGCATGACTTCACCAAACACTTCGTGGACAAATGTGATGCTTTGGGATTAGGTATTGGGGCAGTATTAATGCAAGAAGAGCGTCCAATCGCTTATTTTAGTAAATCTCTCACCAATCTAACAATTACTAAATCCGCATACAAACGGGAGTTGATGGGATTAGTACTAGTTGTGCAACATTGGAGGCCTTATTTAGTGGGTTGTCACTTTAAGGTTCGCACCGACCATAATAGTTTAAAACATTTGTTGTCACAACGCATCGTGACCCCGTCTCAACAAGTTTAGGTGGCTAAACTCCTCGGATATGATTTTGAGATTGTGTACAAGCTGGAAAGTATGAATGCAGCAATGGATTCACTGTCGCTTTGACTGGCGGGGTTTTATTGTCGACAATCAGCAAGCCTATTTGGCCGAAACTCACGAAAACTGATGACGAGCAGCGTCGGGACAGTTTCATTTAAGAAGTAATGGTGGATCTTCGGTGGGATGAATCAAGTCGTCCGGGTTTTTCATTGGAGTAGGGCAGTCTGTTTTTTAAGGGATGATTTGTGTTAGCTGAAAAGTGAAGTTGGATTGCGCGAGTATTGCATGAGTTTCACGACACGACGGAAGGTGGACATGCAGAGGTTTTCGAACGTATAGGCGACTGGCAAGTAGTGAATATTGGAAAGGAATGTTTAAGCGGGTTTAGGAGTATGTGGCTCGTTGTTTATTTGTCGAAAGTCAAAGTATGAAGCGACTTCGCTGGCAGGGTTACTTCAACCTTTACCGATTCTTGAAGGTATTTGGGAAGATGTTTTGATGGATTTAATTACGAGTGTTCCTAAGTCACAATGTTTTACTTGCATTATGGTGATGGTGGATCGGTTGTCTAAATATGGTCATTTTGTGGCAATTAAAACACCTTTTACAGCTAGAATAGTAGCAGAAGCGTTCGTGAAGAAGATAGTTCGGTTGCATGGGATACCACGATCAATTGCGAGTGATCAGGACCTTATATTCGTCAACTCATTTTGGAAGGAAATGTTCAAATTACAGGGCACAAAACTCAAGTTTAGTTCAGCTTATCATCACGAGACAGATGAGCAAACTGAGGTGTTGAACCGAAATTTTGGAAACGTACTTGAGATGTTTTTCATCTGAGCAACCACGAAAATGGGTCGGATGGCTTCCTTGGGCAGAATATTGGTACAACACGGCCTTTCAGCATCGGCGAAGATGACACCCTTCGAGAGCGTGTACGGACGTGCTCCCTCGTCAATTCAGCGATTTTTGCCAGGTGAGTGCAAGGTTGCTCTCATGGCAACCCTTTTGGCGAGCAGAGATGATATATTGAGACAACTAAAATTTGATTTACTAAGGGCTCAACAGAAAATGACTCTTTATGCTAACAAGCACCGTCCTAACGTAGAATTTGAGGGTGAGGATATGGTGTTTTTAATAGTTCGTCCACACCGAAAAACGTCGATTGCAACCAAGACACACAATAAACTTGGTGATAAGTATTACGGCCCATTTGAGGTAGAGGCATGAATTGGACCGACGGCCTATAAATTAAAACTGCTTGCTACGTGTCGTATACATCGAGTTTTTCATGATCTCAGCTAAAGAAGGTGATTGGGAATCATTTGGTGGAAGAGGAGTTACCGCCAAGTTTGGAGGTGTCCGAGTCGCGCGTGTTTGAACCGGAGGCTGTGCTGGATTGGCGAATGAGTGGAACGGGTACTAATCGCCAGCGATAGGTTCTTATTCATTGGGTGGGCCAATCTTTAGACGAAGCTACGTGGATGGATATGTCAGATTTGTAACAATAGTTTCAAGATTTTCGCCTTGAAGACAATGCTGTTTCTAAGGGGGAGGGAGTTGTTACGGAGCAGGTTCACGAGGCAGAAGAGGAGGCAATGAAAGAACTGAAGCCTATCCTAGTCTATCAAAGGCGCAAGAAGAGGAATTAGAAAAATGTTTCCTTTTACGTTTCAATATGTTTATTTCCTTTTATGATAAAATTTGAGCTCGGTTAGGAGTCTCTATTTTGGTATGTTTTCCAGCTTGTTTAATAGTGTTGTTAGGGTTTATTTTTTATTATCTAACTATTGGAATATTTTGGAGCATTGGTTTGGGCAAGATTTGATCATGTGAATTTGGTGTTATTTTGAGAATTCTAGCTCTAACAGTGCCTTTGACCCAAGTAGATTTCTTTCATTTCTTGGAGTTGCTTACACATTCACTTGGGAGTAAATCACTTTTTCACGCAAAACAAGGATAAAAATAAAATGAGAACCCTATGCAACTTTGAAAGGAAATCTCATTTTTGTTCAATGGTCTTTTGAAACTTCACTAGATTAATAAGAAATGATAATAAGGTTCGAATAACTTATATTACTTGAAATCAATTCTATTCTCAATCCAATTGACAATTGAGCCAAGATCAAACACAAATCTGAGACTCGATAATAACTAATAAAAATTCAATCAAACTCGAATAATACCTTATTCAACACGACTCAATTCATCTACAACCCTCAATTCGTTCACAATTGTTCCTCTTGGAAACCTGCTAACTTTTCAATAAACATAGTAATATGTCTTTTGATTGGAAACAAGAAATTCAACATACTCATCCATGGTAACTGAGATTTATCCATATTTGAATACAAAATCAACCAAGCAATTCAAATGTCAAATGTCCACACATAACAAATGATCTCAGATGTAAGATTGGTGAGATATACACACTATAAAGACAGTTGACAAAAAAGGTAAAGAAGAATTTGCCGTACATATAATTGAGCAAGACAAGTGAAAAATCGGAAGACCAGCAAGCAAAATAACATCCCCATTGAAGTTCACTGATCATGAGAAAGTTGCCACTTCAACAAAATAGGCAAGAATAAACACAAAAGCAGCATTAATACCAAAACATAACATGTGATTATCTTTATAATATTGCATTGTTTGCACAACTTGGTAACCAAAAGGAACACAAATCCTTCAGTAAACACCACATCTTTTTAGGAAAATAGCTTCAACCACCATTGGGACACTAGTAGTTTACATCATTTCTTGTGACCGTCTCACGCAACGACTAACTTTCTTCTTGAAATCATCCCTTCGTTCTCTCCATTCTTTCTGCGGTTATCAACCAAAAATACCGGCAAATTCGAATCAATTATCAACGTATTAAAACACAAGTCTCAAACTCCAACTTTAACTGATTGACTATTGACCAATTACTTGTCCGTGTAAAGCTTCATTTCATGGGTTGCATACAACATACAGTACATACTGAACAAACCAAGTTACAATATTCACTCAAAAATTGTTCTGTTTTTCAAGTGAAAATGGATATGGAAAAAAAAAAAAAAAAAGGATACTCTTTTCAAACATTTCATAGATTGAAAAATCTAGGCTCTGTTTGTTTATGTTTTTGAGATAAAATCCTGAAAATTTTTCGGAAAATGCGTACTACATGGATTCATGTGAGAATTGATGTGATGTGTGTTGTGTTTGTTTATGTTTTTAAATAGTGGTTGAGATTTGTAAAATGTGTCAAATCAATAATAATTGGTTGATGTATGATGAGTTAAATAATTGAGTTAGTTATTTATGTAATGATTATGTGAATAAATAAATAATAAAATAAGATAGATAGATATATAAAGTTAATTTAATATTAATATATTTTGAAATTTGAAATTTGAAATTTATTATTAATATATAGTAAAAGTGGAAGATTGAATAAAAAAATAATGATTGGAGGAAATGATGTTGATTGATAAATGTGTGAAATGATTGATATAGTGAGTGATAGGTAGTTATATGGGGGATTGAAAAAGTTTAAGTTAAAAAAAAGTAGAATTTAGATGAAAATGGTTTGTGTTATGGATTTTTAGAATTTTGTGATCCAGGATATTGAAAATGGAATTTGAAAACATAAACAAACAAGGCCCTAGTGTTTTATTCAGATAGAACAAAGCACCTAAAAGCAATTCTCATAAGTTAAAAATATATAGAAAGGAAAAAAGTGAAATAAAAGAGGAAAAAGTGGAAAAAGCAAGCACAAGACTATAAACATGGTATCTGATCATTAAATAAAAGAAGTAAGAGCATGGAAATGTATTTCCACTTACAGCAGCTTCCACATTAGCAGGGGACTCGTCATTGGGGCTCGAAAGCATTGATATGATACTTAGGACTATACTCTCCACCTGAAAATAAAATTCTATTAATAAACCTATGTTTTACAGAGAAATTTCATGAACAGGGCAAAAAAGATATGCTTATGGTGAAATAATCAACAAGTGTAACTTAATCATAGTACAAAACTAACAATTATTATCTGTTGCTACAGGAATAGTGAGAACTCCAGTCTGCATCACTGGAGCACAAAGAGAAACAGCTATAGACATCAAAGGAGCTATATCTATTTATTTGCTCCGTCAAGTGTTCACTTTAACCCCCATATATCTAAGATTCATGACCAACTATGAAGCACTTGATTTCAGAATATTTCTCATTTGCATGCCTCTCCAGGGCTGGTG
The DNA here is from genome assembly GCA_019426215.1 of Buddleja alternifolia. Taxonomy (NCBI): domain Eukaryota; kingdom Viridiplantae; phylum Streptophyta; class Magnoliopsida; order Lamiales; family Scrophulariaceae; genus Buddleja; species Buddleja alternifolia. The sequence continues at coordinate 23,540,256 of CM033390.1, read as the reverse complement.
AAGATCCCAATAACTCAAACAACTGATCCCTTTCCATTCACACTAGAAGGGTCATGTATTGTTTTCAATAATATTTATTTTCCTGATATATGTTATGGTTAATTTTTTTTGCCTCTCATGTTCATTTATATAAGGGAAAACCCCCGGAAGCCAGAATTTTAACTCACATATCAAATTTAGTTCTTCCAAATTCCAAATCGAATTATCAGAAGTGCCAGGCTGAAGGTCTGCCAAGTGTCTGTGATAAACTTCGAACAGGTTCGGTTTACATTTGACAAGGATATAGTGGAAATTTCCATTTGGCTAAATTATTAGATGCTAAATAAGGTTTTACAAGTTTAAGAAATTATTCAAAGTAACTTTGTTAAATCGGATATTTCAATAGTACCAGAAAACGAAAGCATAACCACGCCCACTTGTATAATGCAAATGGTGATAAAGCAAACTTATTCATGATCATACCGTATGGACAGGTGACCAGCGTTCACTAGCAAGCTCATAGCCATTTGGATCATCTCCAGGAGGATGAAGGATTGAAATGCAAACCTTCCCATCAGAGTAAACTGCATGGCATATGAATATTCAAATTAATTCACTGGAAAACTAAAACGAAAACTGCAGAGCTAATGGAGCATTACAGAATGCGAAAGATTACAAACCATTAGGATGCCAAATCTCTGAAGTAAATCTCACTGTTGGAGGACTATTTGGGTAATTTTGGGGGAAGCTCATGATAGCATTGAAGAAACCTCCTTCACTGCATCCAAATTTTTGAAACAACAAACAGAAATCAAAATATGCAATATGTCAACATCAAATTGCTGCACTAGTGCATGTCAGATTAATCCTATATACAACCTCTCCTTAAAATTAATCAAACTAAAGCCCAATATCGTTTTTCTTTTTTTTTTTAACAATTTAAGTCCAATAACGGAAACACGTATATAACAAGATGGCATAGATCTTTGAACTCCACTCAGTCAATACAAAAGGCTTTTTCTTCTTGTCATTTGCTTTTTGAGTTACTCCGTCTCTTTCTCACACATATGCAAGCACATTTATCGACAAAAAGGGAACTGACTGACTCAATTTACACCGGATCAGAAATCAAATCACTGCTTCATGAAGTTCAGCACCACATTAACAACTACATCTCAGTTGCTCAGATTGAACTTTCGACAGTTGAGCCTATGGTACAATATATCCCCACATCAGGAGATGCCAGCCACCGTATCTTTAAGAAGTAGTAGTTATTCTTTTATAGAAGTAATGTTTTGTCTCATAAAAACATCCCGGTGTTTTCAATTATTCTGTTTCAGCCCCATTGGAGAAGAAAAGGCAGGTATAACCGTATAACAGCATCTGCGAGATGAATTGTGCTTTAACTTATCCATCAGTTTCACGGCACACATTTGCCATTGTATCACAACACAGTAAACATCAAATATACGGAACCTCCGTAATTCTATATGCAAGATGTGTAAAAATATGATGAAAACAAGTGACGAAACTGTCTTATATGTATCAATTTCTAGATATTCTTATGCCATATACATAGCAACTTCACGATGTTATAAATGTGATCTTTGTTTCTCAGTGTACTCTGAATCTTCCATACTTATGACTGCTCGAGTTAGATTCAGTAAAGCAGTTTTTTTGGAGTGGCTTCATACTAAATACTAAGAATTTAAATTTTTGCAGACAGAGTTCAAACATGCAAGTGAAATAGTTACCAAAATATAAATCTATAAATCTAGACTACCTCCCCCAATGAACCTTCCCACTCCATGTTACAACTGCAGAAGTAAAGATACGAGTCAAGATATTGAGATGGATAGATTAATTCTGCATTTGACTTTATAATAACCTTGTTTCTCTCTTATGGTTCAATCATGGGACTAAAGAAAAAAATTTCCTTTACTAGATCTACCTCTACCCTTCCGTCATCTCTTGCCAAAAAGAATTAAAAGCAGCAATTTATATGTATAGAAAACTACCCAACTGTCTTGGGCAGACCAACAACTCTATCAAACTCATCCTAACAAAAAGCACCACCATCATCTTATTCAAGAACATAACAAACTAACTCCAACAGAAGTAATCCTTCAGTGAGAAAACACCTCAAAGCTGACACCAACTGGAAACCAGCAAAAGAATTAACTTATGTACTCCAAGAAAATCATTCATTCAATCCAAAGTAGCAGTAGCTATGTAAGAGACTAGAGAGGTTGGGCAACGCATGAAAAAAGACTTGTGAAAGTGTAAGATGTCACTTAGAGAGGCAAGGGGAGCTGGCAGCTAACAGCAGTGCAGGGCACGAATGGAGTTTCGAAAAAAGGAAAGGATCGCAGGACATCGGAGTTGGGTCCGTGAAGTCGGGTATGTATTTGGAGGAAAGTGTTCTGCCGAGAACTCCATTTTGATGTGTTGAGTATGTGGGAGACAAATGGAGTGAGATATCCCAATTTACAAAGATATCAAGGGATACTTTAGCTATTCCAATCTCAACAGCCATCTGAATCAGATTCTAGTAATAGTGGAACTGTGGAAAATTGGTTAGCCCTCTACTCTGGAAGCCAAGTCATTGGTAATAGAATGATGTGAATATGAGGCAACTTTTTAGTTATACACTTGTAATTTATCATTTCATAATACATTATTACACTTAACAAACATCATAATACTTCTGAGTTTATCTTTTAGGTACTTGTTCAATGGTTGGTGGTAAAAACTACTTGTCCAGTTATGCTTGATGAGGAAGAAGATGTGATCTTAGACGAACCAGTTCATTTTATTTGATGGTAAAGTTGATAAACAATTGAGATATGGGTGTTTTGTGATTTACTTTTAATTTGATGTAGTAGGATTGAAGTTCATGGGTGGCAAGATCAGACAATACGGATGTCATTTTAGTTGTTTATGTGGAATTTCAAGATGTTGTTTGATATGGTTGGATTACTAATTGTTACTATATTGATGTTATCTTATTGTTGTATATGTGAAATTTCAGGTGGTTGTTGGTGTATTAGTTGTTTGTTGTTTGTTGCAGCCTGTATGAGTGAATTTCAGCAGTCAATCAGGATCACCGGGTTGAACCCAATTTCATCGGGGTCCAGGGCGGGAGGATCGGGTTGCAGGTCTTAGGATAGCTAATTGGGACGTTGCGGGTTTTTCCAAACCCGCCCATTGCCATCCCCAGATGTAGGTTTTGGAAAGGGGGCAGGAGTGGCATTTCGTTACTCCTTTTGCTAACAAGAAAGAGGCTAACAGGAAAGACAAATTTGGAGGGAGACAGGCAGTAGGTCAAAGGAGATGATAAGACATAAGGTTTATAGTAGGTGGACTGTGGCTGGCAAACCTTCACTTAGATTGAGATAGAAGTGTCGTAGGTGGTAGAAAGGGCCTGGAAATACTGGTTTGGTGCAAGTGATGCGGAATGGTGGAGGACAGTGGTAACTAACAGGGCAAGTTGTCCAAAAACAGAAACAGGTGATCCGCAGGGAAGGCGAGATATGGTAAAATGATACTGTAAGATCTAGATGAAACATGAAGAAAATAGCTATCATAGCTACATATAAAGAACCGAGCATCTACGCAGGTAGTTCAAAGGAGTCAATTAAACAACTAATTATGTATGATAATATTATGAGATTGGGAGAAATAAATGGATAACCAGAAAGAGGAGAATTTTTCCATGTTTTAGAGCATTGCATAATATATATACATATATGTGTACGTGTGAGTGTTTGTGTGTTGAAAAATATATTGACATGACACGGAATCCGGTAATTTTATTATGGGAGTGTTTGCAAACTCTATTGCTTATGGAGAAGTGCTTTTAAGTGAAATAAGTAGAATCACTTGAGAAGTAGAAGTGGGTAGTGTTTGCAAACACAAGCATAAAATAGAAAAAAGCTGCAAGGAGTGTTTGCAAACACAAATGATTATAAATTAGCTTTTTTCAAAAAATACAATACTTTCAAGGATAAATTGTCATAAAAGATTTATTTTAATTGCAGAAATTTTAAAAGCACCTAGAAGCACCCCCTACCCAGCTTGGAGTTTTTGGCTTCTAGAGCTTAATTTCAGAGAATCAGAAGCAAAAGCAAGATTTGCAAACACTGCAAAATTGCTTATTTTTAGCTAAAAGCTCAAAAGTGCTTTTGATTAGAGTCTGCAAACACTCCCTATAACTAAAACTTCAATTATAGCTTTTGCTTGTGAGACAAACAATTAAGAGTTGCGAATAATGAGAATTGCAATATTATCAATCATTCTGTCTTAATCCAAGAGAGCCAACCAGCCCCATATTACATAGGTCTCTATTCAGATCACAATCTAACCAAAACAGATTCAACCTACACCTAATTTGCTCAAAACACACATATTACATCTTTCAAAACTCAACAATATGTACCTAAAGCTTCCATAAAAGATGATAACATGGATATATACTGATACTAAATAGAACTGCTGCAGAATTAGGTATGCATTCGGAAGATTGGATTAAAAACTAAAAAAGGTAGAATTTCATCTTATCGCCATTGTTTGAACGTATATGCCGATGTAGTCAGTTACTAAGATCACCCACCTTATCTCCACTCCACACCCACCCCCCCACCCAAAAAAAAAGAAAAAGAGATACAAACAAGACACGTCTTAAAACAAGCAATGCTAGCAAACCATGTCTTTACCCAAACATTTATGGATTTTCTACCATAGTAAGAGGAGAACTATTCAATCTACCACTTCCATCTCCCCTCAGGAATTTGATAGTTTCTGTACATAATTTATGGTAGACAGTCAACTTTTTGTCTTCTTGTATCCATCTGACACATTTTCTACCACTTCCATCGCATACCACTTCCATATCATACTGACACATTTTTATATTCTGTATCCATCTGTTTTGCATTTTCTTTAAATAGGATGAATTCATTACTCTTTAGTGCTAGACTAGTATAAACTTTCGACTTTACCAAGAGTTATTCGTGAAACTAAAAGAGAAATATGTGGGTGTCAACCACATTCCTCTTACTCGTACACAAACATATTCCGCAGGTTCAATCTCTAATTCGGAGACTACAAAGCAATTACAAAAATTCATAAGATTTTTCTCCTTTGTTTGTCACCACAATAAAACCCATGTGACTTAGCACTCACTTTTTAAAACAAAGATAGACAGAGTCCTATGATTTCACCTTGGTAAAAGGTTTACTTCCAATAGCCATATATGCAAGGTATACACGTCTCAGGACCTATAAAATTCGCCAAGTCTACCTGACCATAAATACAATTTCAACATTGATACTTCCAATGGTTTCACACTTTCGATCATGATAACTTACATTAGCAATCACACAAGAAACCAACAGAGTTTTGTGATTCTACTTACATTAGCAATCACACAACAAACCAACAGCAAAAGCAACCGCTTCACGGGCAAACCAAAATTAAACAAAACAAAATAATTGATGAACATAAATTACATAATCAAATAAGTTGTCTGTCATACTAATAAAGAAAATCAAAATTAACACAAGACACAAGTAAGAAACACTCACTATAGAGTATCAGGAGGCCCAATTATGGTGACACTCCATTCAAACAGGTTGCTTTCATCAAGTAAACCAGCCGAAAATCCATCCACTGGATTTTTGCACAGATCTGCACAAAAAACGCATAGATCACTAAACCCCCAAACTTTAACAAGATAATAATTCAATTTACCGACACAAAATTAGAGAGAAACAATTAACAGCTGCTCAATTAATAACAAACCTTTGAGCTGTTTTTGAAGAAGAAGGCTAGCCTGAGAGGCTGAAGCCATCGGAAACAAAAAAAAATAAAAATATGGAGAGTCTAGAGAGAGATGTAGGAGACGAAAGAGATTGAGGAGAGAGGCAAGAAAAGATTTTACGGAGTATATGAGGCAGAGAGGAAAAGGAGTTTGTTCCTGTTAAAGACTATACATACACACACATATATATATACACTAATATTATTATTATTACTATTCGGCGTTTCGTCTCACCGTCTCTTTTCTCCTTTTTCCAACCTTTTGGACTCCCATCACCTTTATACTCTAGTGATCGGGGGTTGGCTTTACCCTAAAATAGATAGGTCTCAATGATAAAAATTCCTCCACTCTAAAATTTATTTGATTTGATCGATTGTATCTAAGTTCATTGATTCCAGATTTAATTGGTTGCGTTTTTTGTTATGAAAAAATAATATTGTAGAATCTTTTTAGTTATATAGTGACCAAGGATTTGGATATTGGAAAAGATTATGTGTTGTTGTAATTGAAAATTGGGATAATGGCTGACACCCCCTCAATTATAGGGTGATGTGCACTTTGCCCCTCTAATTTATTGAAATGTGCACTTTGCCCCCTGACTTATCATAAAATGTGCATTTCACCCCTCGGGCAGGGGCAAAGTGCTACAAAACACATAAGTGAGGGTGCAAAATGCTACAAAAACACATAAGTCAGGGGGCAAAGTGCTACAAAGACACATAAGTCAGGGGGCAAAAGTTCAATTTTTATAATAAGTGTGGTGCCCAAATCTGCCCGAACTGCCTGAGGGGGTGAAGTGCACATTTTATAATAAGTGAGGGGGCAAAGTGCACATTTCAATAAGTTAGGGGGCAAAGTGCACATCACCCCATAACTGAGGGAGGTGTCTGCTATTATCCCTTGAAAATTTATGTAGTATTTGAAAGGAAATAAATAAAAACTCCATGTGAAATTAGTTTGGCCAATCTAACTAATCGCATACCAAATAGTATTGTATTTGTAGTATTATGCTCACTCTCCAAGAATAAATATATTTATATATGAATTTTATGATAAATATAATTTACGCAACTTATGAGTTATATGAATTTAACCAGACGAGAATCGCACTAGAAGTTCCCTCTGACATGTCCCAAGATATCGTCACCTTGGTGGAACATTGATATTACTTCTTTTTTTTTTTTTTTTTTGCTAGGAGAACATTTTGATATTACTCAAACGCTCACCTTAGGCTATATTTTCGATATTACTCTTGCTGGGCCATGATCCTTTCATTACACAATCCCATTATTAAATTTACATTTTCGATACCCTCTTCAATGGGCTCTTTTCTTAAGCCTTTATTTTCTCTCTCAGAGTGGTATCTGACTTCAGCATCGGACAGACTACGCCAAGAAACCCCTCAGAGTGTCCTTAATAGTTTGTTACTTGTCTATGCAAATCTATGTTTCAATGTTGTAGCATTGGAAATTCTAGTAAGTCCATGTTTTATATTGTAGTATGCCCCTTCCCCCCCCCGCCCCCCCGACCCCTTACTATTGTTTGATTAGATTTTTAGTCATTTTTATCCATGTATTGTTTGATTGGTATTTGTGTTGTATGTAGGATAAACAAATAAGAAAAAATGACGACAGCTTGACCACTAGAGTGAAAAGAGGCATGAACCTGAAAACTTATCAGCAACATAGTGACATGAAGTTATGGGGGATCATTTCCCCCCTGTTAGGGAGATAGTGGGTGGTTGTTGACCCAATCCACTTTGACCTTCGTCAGCTATGCTTGTGAGCTACCAATTTAGCTTCTCGTCATCTTGCTTGTCAGTTGTCCCATTAGGTGAACCACGAGGTAACTCGTGTGCTTGGTTATTGAGCTTACGCCTTATTCATGTTATAAGCATGCTTGAGGGCTTCCATGTTGGGCTTTAACCTCACTATTTTGGCTTGATCCACCATATATCTATGTGGCCCATTTCTTATTAGGCCCAATAAAAAAAGTGAATTTTGTGGACGTATCATAAGTCCCCCTACTATTGAGATCTTAAAAGAAGTTCAAGGTCTCGAGAGTATAATTAGTGTGTAAACCATGAGCTAGCTTTACGGGTCATTACACAAGCTAACTCAGAGCCATCCTTTGAGCCGACCCACAGGTTGGCCCGTGAGCCTTCTACTCAGTTGACCCGCCTGCCATGGGACGGCGGGTCTCTCTTTTACTTTATCTTTCCTTTTTTTTATGCCAAAAAGAGATATTTTATCTCTGCTTGAAGGGATTTGCATATATTCTGGAGATGTTCCATTTTCTTTTTCGATGTAATCTCTTTTTTTCTTGGATTCCTTTTGGAATAAGAAAACTTTTAAAATTTCCTACTCTTATATGATTTGAATATATCTTTTTGAAAGCCTTCACTTGACTTTTCAATACAAACTCTCCCCCCCCCCCCCCTTCTTCTTTACAATTTTCGAAAATTGCCTAGTTTGAAGTTCCCCCAACCACTTTTATTTATTGCTATTATTCTATTTGGCTTCTTCAATAACTCCTTGCAGTAAGTTTCCTTCTTCTCTTCAGATTATCTTTTCTTGCTTATATAAATATTCCTCTTGTGCTAGGATATATTCCAATCTTCTATGAGCAAGAATTTTCTCTAATTTATCGTAATAATATTTCCTCCTTGTGATTGATATAAAAGAGCAATGTCGAGTTCTTCCTTCAATAGCATGTCCAATTTATCAACTTGCCATGAGCCATCCACCGAGTCAAAATCGATTGAGGATATTAGCGCATTTTTTAGGGGGAACAATTCCCGAGATTGGCGGCATTGAAAATGAAGAGGTCTGCGCAAACGTTGAGGCGACCACGCCGTCCGACAATGGCAGCACTGATTCCGACGGGAATGACTTGGACAATGAGTGTGGTCACCGAGCCAAATAATGAGTTGATTAAGGCAGAGAAAGCTCGATTGGTGCGTGGCAACCGTATTACGAGGCATATGTCTCTCGTTTCACTAATTTAGATGCTCAGAAATTGAGGAAGCGCATAAGTCTTCCTTCTGATTTTTCAGCTTTGGTCCTTTCTTTCGAAGATAGGCCCACGTGCCACCTTCGATTATCATTGCTTTTTTACCACTCAAGTTGAAGCAGACTTGTGTTTTCCTATTCCACCATTGTTTGAGAAAATATCGAGGCGATATAAGGTGTCTTTGTGACAGCTATCCCCTAATTCCATAATCTTATGGCGACTTTCTCAATGGTGACCTTGTACTAGGGAAAACTTTATCAGCTCAAAACTTTTATTCTTTTTTCCAATTTAAGAAGCTAGAAAGGAGATTATATTATTTCATATCACGAGTGGATGTTAAATTTTTTAAACACAATTTTAAAACTCATGGTGAATGGAGGAGAGGTTATTTCTTTGTCTCTTCTCCACCAAAAACAGTCAAAGATATCTCAAACATCTTCATAGAAGAATCCTACACTCTTATTGAGATATCCCAAGTTGTTTGAACTTTCTAAAATCAAACAAACCCGTGATAAAAACCCTCAACTTCTTTCATCTGAGTAAGAGAGTTGTTGATCTACAAGCAGCATTTCTATGTGAGAGAAGCTTGTTGAAGAAGGTATTTATTGAAGCCTTTGTGTGATCCTTCAATAATCAATTTAGTGGAATTCCTCTTAGTGTAAAGGAGAAGAAAGATGTAACTGAGATTACATGACCCAGTGAACCTTACATATCTTGTGTCATTTACTACTTTATTGCTTTACTTTATATTTTCATATTATATCTTTGAAAAGGCATTAAAAAGATTAAACGACTATTTAGTTAAAGAGAACACTAAGCTTTAAATTATTTCAGTTGTGCTAACCCTGATTAAGCGATTGAAGCATTACCCTACTTCAGTAATTGTTGAAATCACTAAGTCTAAGTTATCTTATCTTAAGCACCTGACCTAGCACTGAGTTTACCATGCGTTCAAATTCTTCATAAGTGATACGAATTTTTAAAAATCTAGAAAAACTTTAAGGTCTATTCAACCCTCACCCCCTTCTCGACCCTTTTGTATGCCACTTGGGACCATCAAGTGGTATCAGAGCGGTTGAAGTAGACACCTAAGCGTTTCTGAGCGTAACTGCTTGTTTAGATCCATTTTTCAAAACTTAGTCGCTTTATTTTTTCTCACATTATGGCTTTTAACAAAATGCCAAAGTTGATTGAGTCACACTAGGACTCATGGAAACTTAGAGCATTCGTTTATTTATGTTCATGCGATAATGAGATGTGAGATGTAATTACAGATGGCCTCATTCAAATCATGAAAGTTATAACTCGAGCACCTGGAGCGACTGAAGCAACTCCAAATGGTTACGTTGAGAAGCCAAAGTTGGAATGGACGCCAGAAGATTGTAAAAGAGCTAACTGGGATAATGTTGGATGAAGAGCTCTTTACTCAGCGTTAATAGACAATGAAGGATTGTTCAACAAAATCAAGCTATATAAGACTTCAAAAGAAATATGGGATAAAATGGTTTCTATGTGAAGGATCAACACAAATGAGGAAGAACAAGCTCTCAATAGACATGCGAATATTTGAGCATTTTAAGATGCAGCCTAGCGAGACACTAGATCAATTGGATGGGAGGTTCACTTTGCTTGTTACAGAGTTAGCGTTATTGGATAAAGAGTTGACCAACAAGGAAATGGTCAATAAGATATTTAGAAGTCTTCCAAGCAAGTATTTGATAAAGACTGTAGCCATGAGAGAATCACAAATGTTGGAAATTGTAACTCCAGAACATGTGTTTTTAGAGCTAAGGGCTTTTGAGTTCGAATTGGGTGAAGTCAGCGACACATCAACTTCAGCTACTAAATCAGGAACTTTAATCGCTACTACCAAAAGTAAAGGAAAAGCAGTCGGTGAGGTGAAAGCGACAGAATCAAACGAGGAAAAGGAGATGGCTTTATTGGTCAAGAAATTCAAGAAATTTCTAAGATATGAAAAGAGAAATTCTATTGGACAAACCTCATTTCAAACTCCTCTCCCCGCACAAGCACCTCAGTATCAAGTGCCAGCGTATTCTGCCTTTCAGCCTCTAGCGCCAGTTCAATATCAAGCGCCTCCGTCTCCAAATTAAAATCTCTCAGCGCCAGTAGTTTCCAAAAGGTTAACAACTGAACAGAAAATGAAAACTAACCTTTGTTACAACTTCAGGAAACCAAGGCACTACCAGGTAAATTGCCCTTATCCAAATGTGTCTAGGCTCACAAGGCAAGATCATGCGGATAGAAACCAATTCAGGAGCAACCTTTACCATCAAGTTTTGCTAGTGGAATCTGAACCATTCTCTGCACCTGAAGAGGACTTGGAATCTTCAGACGAAAGCAGCGATGATGAGCTATCTAATGACTCGGCGCTAATTTGTCTCATGGCGAAAGATGAAGAAGCGTCTGATGACTCGCTATCTGAGGTATCCACTAAATTATCTCATCCTCTTTCTTATGATGAATTACTTGACAAATTCAATGAATATTATAAAGGTTGTTAAGATGTTGTCAAATTATATCAAAATCACTTCGATATCATATCAGCGCTCAAAGGTGATAACGTGACGCTCAAGGCAGAGTTGCAAGTTCAGCAACAATGCATTGAGAAGAACCAATCACTTATGAGTGAAATCATTCAATTGAAAAGTGATCTTGATATAATAGTTAAGAGAGAAGCTGATCTGATTGCCAGACTTACTAAATCAGAGCCGCTCGTCTCATCATTATCAAAAGCGTCAAGAAAGCTAGATAATGTGACTGAAGTAACCAAACTTTTTGGTGAAAAAGACAGATTTAGGTTGTGATAAATTTGGTCATAAATCAAAAGCTTCCAAAGTTACGGCAACCAACAAAGGAAAAGGTATAGCCTTTGTTGAAAAGAGTTCAAACAGTCAAACGTTGAATAAACCAAGAGACAATGGTAAGAGGCCAAATGAGAAGGTCAAAGACAACTCAGGCAACAAGAAGAAGACGAAAGTGAATGATTCACAAAAGAGGGTCTATCCAAACGCTCAAAAGGCCAAGGAGAAACATTCTACAAGTGAATTAAACGCTAAGCATCAATCGCCAAAAGCGACTCCTAAGCTAGTGCCAAGAAAATACCAACGTCAATATCCTCAGAGATCTAGATCATATTATCGATACTATGATGATTATGATTATAATTATAACTATGATTATTATTATAATCGAGGATATTATTATACACCTAAAAAGCACACACAACACAAACCGAAACCTAAAAAGGCCAGTCCTTCCGTAATGAAGACCAGGCAAATATGGGTTCTGAAAGTTTGAATTCTGACTAACATTACTAACATTGAAGGATCCAAGACAAAATGGGTACCTAAAAAGAATTAGAAATGCCCTTTTTAAATGCATGTGCCTAGAGCCAACACTGATACTTCAATTTGGTACATCGATAGTGTCTCAAAGGATCTCTTGATCAACTATCGTGCAACCAATGGTCCTCAAGTTATATTCGGTGATAACTCCAAAGGTATAGGTATCATGTAGGGGGAACGTCATGATAAGTGACGTATATTATGTTAAAGGTCTTAAGCATAAGTCAATTTTGTGATAAAGGTTTTGAAGTCAAATTTTCCAGTGACTATTGCTACATTAATGATGCTAAGACTGGATCTACTAAATTAAAAGGAAAAAGAACAAGCAATATTTATTTGGTAGATTGGGGTTCAACAATAGACAACCACCCTACATGCTTTGTTGCTAAGAGTCAAAATAAATTGGGTTGGTTATGGCTTAGAAAAATGAATCACCTCAACTTTAAGGCAATCTCTCAGTTAATATCGCTAAATCTTGTAGACGAATTACCTAAAGGTTCCTTTCAGAAAAATCGCTTATGTGATGCATGTCAAATGGGTAAACAAGTTAAATCATGTTTTAAGAAGAAACCTAATCTATGTATGTCTAGAATTCTTAAACTATTGCATTTAGATTTGTTTGGTCCTATTCAAATCATGAATGTTAGTGGTAAAAAGTATTCGCTAGTAATAGTTGATGATTTCTCACGCTATACATGGGTAGAATTTTTTGCGTCCAAAGATGAAGCTAGTGTCAAGCTCACAGCGTTAATTTGTCAATTACAAACTTCAAAAGATCTAAAGGTGACAAAAATTAGAAGCGATAGAGAAATTAAATTTACTAACCATATTGTTGGGAAGTTTTGTACAGATTTTGGAATACTTCATGAGTATTCTGCGCTTAGAACACCTCAACAAAATGGAGTTGTCGAGCGACGGAACAAAACGCTTAAAGAAGCCACTAGGACAATGTTAGCCGAGTCCAAGATGCCTCAAAGGTTTTGGGCCGAAGCAATCAACATTGCTTGCTACACTCAGAACCGGTGTATGATTAACAAGCAACATGAAAAGACTCCATATGAGTTGTGGAAGGGGCGTAAGCTTAACGTTTCATATTTTCATGTATTTTTTTCAAAATGTTTCATTCATAACAATGGATCCCACAATCTAAATACATTTGATCCTAAAGCGGATGAGGGAATCTTTCTAAGATATGCCAAAAATGGTGTTAGGAATTTCATGTTAGATGTTTTGATGATGACAATTAGGATTCTATTGTTAGAATAGTGCCCTGTGAGCCAATCCTAGATAGGCTTTATTTATCTATTCTTGTAGTAAACAATTTCGTTTTACATTATATTAATAAAAGGCATTTCTTCATCTTATGTTTATATCGTTATAACTGTATGATGAAGTCCCTAGAATTCACACATAGCTATGGGGCTTGATATCTCATTGGATGGATATCATAAAACAAGTTTCTAAGGCTGTGATTTCTAAATACTGTCCAAGTCATAGAATTATCAAGATGGGACATTGATAATTCGGATAGACTTGCGCCTATGATGCACACTCTTAATTGGAGAATGTCTCGTTTTATGGACATTAGTGTAGTTGACACAAATGCACATACGCGGGTGCTTGTTGAGAACAAGTTCACTGATTACCCTAACTGAAACTTCCTAAATTGGAATTATTTCTATATATGTCGAATTAGGAGTTTCTTAATCACGATAGTGCAAGATTAATTCTTTGACTTGAGTCATCACAGTAATCTTGTATATTGACTCACTGCACTTTGACTCCTGTGCCAGTTCTTTTACAAGGACACATATGGACTGGTGATTGGGTGTAGTGACTCGTATATGGAAGTTGGTGTTGATAACAAAGGATCCATCACTTGTCTAGATGAACAAGTGAATTTCCTATATAATTCTAAGTGATTTGACTGAGTTAGTCCTTGGCCAAGGCAAGTAAGTAATTAATTAAGAAATGAGTTTCTTGAATTAATTAATCACTAGTCAAACACACTTGAATTATTAAGATTGAATTTACAAGGATCTCGACCAATAAGATTCCTCGATTCTTGATTCAATTGGGAAATTAGTTGATGGAAGAATCTCACTTGCATGGAATGCGCGATTGGAAAGGTTCACTTTGAATCGCCTACATCTAGGTCTTCAAGATAAGTAGCTAGAAACTTTTCTTTGATTTATGGGTATCTTATATTTAATGGAGATTAAATAATAAGATGGTTAATTAAAAATTAGTTTAATTAATCGAGACAATTTAATTGTCCAAACTAAATCATAAAGGTTATGAACCCATTACTAGTATGTTGGTGAACCTAAAGGGTCACACACAATACTCGGACAAATCCATTTCTTAGCTAAGGAAATTTAATTCAAAGTAGTTGAGTTAATATATTAATTAATTAGATTAATTAATTAAGACTTTTATTTATTCAAGTATTGGATAAATAAATTAGTTAAGTTGATAAGATCAATTTAATTAAGCTTAAGTCAAGAAAGCATTTATTTAATTGGAAGTGACTTTTAATTAATCTAGTATGGTGGATTAATTATTAAAAGACTATTTTATTAAGCCTTGGTCGAAAATTTGGTGGAGGAAAATAATTAAAGAGTTTAATTAATTTTCTTCTAGAAGGAAATAAGATTTCTTGGAGAGAAAGGAAACTAATTAAAATAGAAGAGTTCTATTTAGAAATTAATTAGTCTTCTATTCCTACATGGAAAAGGATTAATGTATAAGAGTTCTACATGGAAAAGAATTGCAAGAACTTAGTCTTATATATATGACTAGTATGGAACGAAAAAAAGGAGGATGACTTTTGAAGCCAAAATTTTTGTTCCTCTTGCATAGAAAAATCGTTTCTTTTTCCTCTCTCTCATATAGTGTTCTTGAGTTCTTGATTATTCATCAAGATCTTGAATTCAAGAATTCTTCCAAAATACTTAGAGAAGTAATTTTTGCTTTCACCTTAATCCCATACACTATTCCTTAGAGTTAGAATAAACGTTTATAGATCAACCTAGCTAAAGATTATAAACGAGTGGGTATCCGGGGTGTGGATCAACTTTAGAGGAGAAACACTTGGGTCTCTGAAGTGAATCAAGAATCCGATCAAAGACGTTTTTGGTGGAGGAATTCGAAATCTTCATCAAAGGGAAAAACGAAAGAGTTGATTCAAGGAACGAGAAGCAAGCTAGGGAGCTTACGTTAAGGAAGAAGAAACTCTTCGATTTTTACGAAAAATCGAATAAGGTAAGATCTTCTTTATTAAAGCTTTAAATAACAAATCAAAGATGCGCAAGCCTATGATACGTGATAAGCCCGTAGGATTAATAAACTCGCATGTTTAAATCCTAGAAACTAAAATTTTAATTTTCCGCTGTGCTTAGTCGGGCTACATGTATATTTCCCAACAGTGGTATCAGAGCCTAAGGCTCGCGCATCGTTATGCATGATCCGTTCAATTTTAATCGTTACATGTGATGCACGTTTAAAATTGATTAAATTCATATATTTTGTTGATTTGGGGATTTCATAAACAATAAATTGTGCACGTGTGGAGGTGGCGAATTTGGTGGTTGATTTGGACTTAGAGTCCGAAACCATAATAATTAGTAATTACATATATGTTATATGTTTTGAGAAATTATTCTGTAAACATAAACCATGCAATTCAGAATTGCAAGTCTTTTCCTTTTTCTGCAAAATTCGCATGATTCTGTTTATCTAATGCACGTATGCATGCATGTGGCTGAATTGTGTGGGTGCATGATTCTATTTTTGGAATTGGTGTGAGAAGCAATTAAAAATTGTATTCAAAACAAAATTTGTCCATCAGCCATCTGTACATAAGTTGTGCATGATTCTGTTTTTGGAATTGGTGTGGAAGCAATTTAGATTGGATTTAATGAATAATTGCAAAGCACCTTTCGGCCTTTTATTTTACAATAGTTGTGTATGAGTTTAAGGGGCTTTTTGTATGAAGTAGTGGGAAGATGCAATTACATTAATTAATTACACGAACAACCCACATGCGCGCCAAAACGGGGCTGCCTAAATAGCTTGGACCGACCCGACCCGATAGTCGGGCAACGGGTCGCTGATCCGTTTTTGAGTATTTGATTTTTCCTAGAAATTCTATTTAAAAAGGTGTTTTAAATTGTTTATTTTGGAAAAATCAAGTTTTATTGAGAAACCCCAAATTGATATAATTTATGAGGAATATTTGGTAAATTAAGAATTTACATATGCTTTCATGAGTTGATATGCATGATGGAATTTTGAGGCCATTAGAATTGTACAAGCATGTTTACTTTTCGTTATTTATTATTAGCCTTGCCGGCGTTCGATCCTTGATGGCTCTAGATAGGATCGATTTAGATATGGCCCAAAATATCCATGTTATATTTTATGTATGAGATGCATGATTTAATGTATGAGATGCATGATTCTATGTATTAGATACATGGTTTTTTTTGGTTATGCTTATCTTTTATATTTCCTTTCATGTGATGTTGGGCATGTTTAGGATAGAGACTTAGATAAGATAATCGAAGCGATGAGACCTTTTCATAATATACTAAAATCCCTTACTTATTAGATAAGTTTATAAAATCTTAATGATTTTAATTTTAAGTTAATATGGGATAAAATTAAACGGGGTTTAATATTCCATGCCTACCATCAAAAGTAATAGCATGTCGGTGCTACTTATGTAGATTAGTCGACCATTGCAAGTGGGACTTTCTATAATGAGAAAGCCGTGATTATTACTAAGCATAGAGATGCACATGGGTAATTTATCCTCTAAGTTGACCATTGCAAGTGGAACTTTTTGGGTAGGTCATTTACATGTAGGTTTGATGGGTCTAACTTAACATAGGAGTAACATGGGGGCGCATAAAATTGAGGTCCATGTAAAACATGAGGTAAAATAATTGAGGGTTACATAGGGATGTAATTGATAAGTGTTGTCTACCTTTTTAATTATTATGTATGTGTCCATAAAATTGGGGTATGTAATAATTAAATCGGACTTCAAACTCACTAAGAAAAAATTGTTTTTCTCGAATTCTTTAATGAGGGTTATTGAATTTGAATTAAATAGTGGGAGGTAATTTATGATTAAAAGACCTTAAAATCATATCTACACATAATGTATTAAACATCTTCTTAAACTCCGTTTCGCTTTAATTTGTAGATAACTAGATATCTAAGATGGCTAAGAACCCGCTTTCCACAATTCTCGACACAAACAAACTCACTGGACCCAACTATTCTGATTGGCTTAGAAACCTTAAGATAGTGCTCAACTCTGAGAATAGAGCCTATGTCTTGACTGATGCACCCCTCTCGACTCTACCCGAGGATGCTGAGGAGGAGGAAATCGAAACCCATAAGAAATGGTTAAACGATGACCTCCAAGCAAGGTGCACGATGCTTGCATCAATGTCGAATGAGTTGCAAAAGCAACACGAAAATATGGCAAGTGCTGCTGATATTTTCAAACACTTGCAAGAGTTGTATGGTGAAAAGTCTAGGAGGGAAAGGTACTTAGTGTCTAAAGAACTTTTTAGAGCTCGTATGACTGAGGGGTCAAATGTCCAAGAACATGTGCTTAAGATGATTGGGCTCATTGAGAAGCTCGCAAGTCTTGACATTTTTCTAGACAATGAACTCTCAGTGGACTTAGTACTTCAATCCTTGCCTAGCACATTCGATCAATTTGTGGTCAACTTTAACATGAACAGTCTGGAGGCGACCTTGCCTGACTTGTTAAGCATGTTAAGGACTGCAGAAGCCACCATCAAGAAGGACAAGCCAGTCCTACTTGTGAGTTCTGCCCATTCTAAGGCTAAAAAGCCAAAGAAAGGGAAAGGGAAAAGTTCCCAAAAGAACAAGAAGCTAAAAGCTAAAGGTGGGGTCAAGAAGGTTAAAGCTGATAAGAATAAGGGTGACTGTTTCCACTGCGGTAAACCAGGGCATTGGAAGAGGAACTGCAAGGAGTACCTTGCGACCCTAGGTGAGACCAAGGGTATGTTTTATGTTGAAGTTAACTTATCTGTTAACGATACTTCTTGGGTATTAGATACCGGTTGTGCATCACACCTTTGCAATAATTTGCAGGCGATGACAAGAAGTAGGATGCTAGGAAAGGATGAGATCGTTCTGAGACTTGGCAATGGAGCAAAAGTTGCTGCCACAGCGATAGGGACGGTCAACCTGGCATTAGGCGACGGCATTAGAATAGTTTTAAATAATTGTCTTTATGTTTCTAGTATAATAAAGAACATTATCTCCATTCCTGTTTTAGATGGAGAGGGTTTTGAGTTTTTAATAAAAGATGGAAAGTGTTCCATTATTAAAAATTGTTCTTTACTTTTTACTAGTACTTTGACGAATTGTTTATACACTGTTCAACCAATTAATTCCGTCTTTCACATTCAACATAGTAACAAAAGAAAACAAGATAACTTAAACAGTACACTAATGTGGCATGCTAGACTAGGACATATTTCCAAAGAAAGAATGCACAAATTGGCAAAGGAAGGTGTACTCGACCTTAAGGAAGAGGAAACCATGCCTGCTTGTGAATCTTGTCTTAAAGGAAAAATGACCAAGTCACCATTTGTAGGACAAGTGGAACGTGCCACCCATCTTTTGGATTTGATCCATTCGGATGTTTGTGGTCCTTTTAGTATAAGTACTAAAGGAAGGTGTACTTACTTCATTACTTTTACCGATGATTATTCACGGTACGGATATGTGTACCTTATGAAGCACAAATCTGAAGCTTTTGAAAAGTTCAAAGAGTTTAGGAATGAAGTAGAAAAACAACTAAGTCATAGTATTAAGACTCTTCGATCTGATCGGGGAGGAGAATACTTAAGTGACGAATTCCTTAGTTATCTTAAAGAGAATGAGATTCTCTCTCAGTGGACTCCGCCTGGAACACCACAATTGAATGGGGTGTCTGAGCGAAGGAATAGGACTTTATTGGATATGGTCCGTTCCATGATGAGTTTCACTGAAGTTCCTCCATCTTTCTGGGGTTATGCCTTAGAAACTGCGGCATATCTATTAAATAGATTGCCTTCCAAATCAGTGCCCAAAACGCCTTATGAGTTATGGCGTGGTAAACCGGCCTCATACAAATATCTTCGAGTATGGGGATGTTCAGCCTATGTGAAAAGGCTAGTGGGAGATAAGTTAGAGTCTAAGTCTAGCTTATGTAAATTTGTGGGGTACCCTAAAGAAACTGCGGGGTACTACTTCTATGATCCATCGGAACAAAAGGTGTTTGTTTCAAGGAATGCCATCTTCTTAGAGAAGGAGTTTCTATTAGATAGAAAGGGCGAGATCATAGAACTTGAAGAAGTTCAAGAACCACAAATTATCTCACAAACTTTGGAAACACAAACACAAGAAAACACTGAAATATCTAACACACAACCTCCGAGAAGATCCGAAAGGATCCGAGGGCCACCTGAGAGGTATGGTCTATTACTAGAAAGTAATAAGGAGGAGCTTCAAGTGGATGAAGATCCAAGAAGCTACAACGAAGCAATATGTGATATTGATTCTGGGAAGTGGCAAAGTGCCATGGAATCTGAAATGGACTCCATGTACTCCAACAAGGTATGGACCTTGGTAGATCCACCAGAGGGTATAGTACCCATTGGTTGTAAGTGGATCTATAAGCGAAAGCTTGGAGCAAATGGAGAGGTAGTGACCTATAAAGCTAGGCTAGTGGCAAAAGGTTACACTCAAAGAGAGGGTATCGACTATGAAGAAACCTTTTCGCCAGTAGCAATGCTTAAATCCATTAGGATTTTGCTTGCAATAGCTGCTCATTATGATTATGAAATATGGCAGATGGATGTGAAAACCGCCTTCCTCAATGGAAACATAGAGGAAGAGATTTACATGAAACAACCAGAAGGTTTCATATCTAGTGGGAGTGAGCAAAAAGTTTGCAAACTCCAAAAGTCCATTTATGGACTAAAGCAAGCATCCCGAAGTTGGAACATCTGTTTTGATGAAACTATAAGGATGTATGGTTTCATTAAAAACGAAGATGAACCATGTGTGTACAAGAAAGTCAGTGGGAGTGCAGTGACATTCTTAGTACTTTATGTTGATGATATTCTACTCATTGGGAATGATGTAAGAATGATGCAATCGACTAAAGTATGGTTATCCACCAAATTCTCCATGAAAGACTTAGGAGATGCATCCTACATCTTAGGAATCAAAATCTATAGAGATAGATCAAGAAAGATGATAGGATTGTCTCAGTCAATGTACATAGACAAAATGCTAAAAAGGTTTAGTATGGAGGAATCAAAGAAAGGATTCTTGCCTATGAGTCATGGGATCCGGTATTCTCGATCCATGTGTCCTTCGACATCCCAGGAACGAGATAGGATGGCTCGCGTACCATATGCTTCTGCCATAGGAAGTATTATGTATGCAATGTTATGTACAAGGCCTGATGTGGCTCATGCATTAAGTGTAGTGAGTCGTTTTCAGTCCGACCCAGGTGAGTTGCACTGGGTAGCCGTGAAAACAATCCTCAAGTACTTGAGAAGGACTAAGGACTTGTTTTTGATATACGGCGGTGGAGAATTGAAACTAGAAGGGTTCACTGACTCTAGTTTCCAATCTGAGGTGGATGATTTGAAATCAATGTCGGGATTTGTATTCACCCTCAATGGTGGAGCAGTAAGTTGGAAGAGTTCCAAACAGAAAACTACTGCGGATTCCACAACCGAGGCTGAATACATAGCTGCATCTGATGCAGCAAAGGAAGCTGTTTGGATTAGGAACTTCATCCAAGGGTTGGGTGCAGTCCCTAGCATTGTCGATCCAGTACCTCTGTACTGTGACAATAATGGCGCCATTGCTCAAGCAAAGGAGCCGAGGTCTCATCAAAGATCCAAACACATAGAAAGGCGATACCATTTGATCCGAGAGATTGTTGGTAGAGGCGACGTACGCGTGGAAAGAGTCGACACAACGGAGAACATAGCGGATCCACTAACTAAGCCCTTGTCTCGTAATGTATTAGAAGGACATCTTGAGAAGATGGGTCTAAAATACCAAGGAGATTGGCTCTAGTGCAAGTGGGAGATTGTTAGAATAGTGCCCTGTGAGCCAATCCTAGATAGGCTTTATTTATCTATTCTTGTAGTAAACAATTTCGTTTTACATTATATTAATAAAAGGCATTTCTTCATCTTATGTTTATATCGTTATAACTGTATGATGAAGTCCCTAGAATTCACACATAGCTATGGGGCTTGATATCTCATTGGATGGATATCATAAAACAAGTTTCTAAGGCTGTGATTTCTAAATACTGTCCAAGTCATAGAATTATCAAGATGGGACATTCTATCCAAACGCTCAAAAGGCCAAGGAGAAACATTCTACAAGTGAATTAAACGCTAAGCATCAATCGCCAAAAGCGACTCCTAAGCTAGTGCCAAGAAAATACCAACGTCAATATCCTCAGAGATCTAGATCATATTATCGATACTATGATGATTATGATTATAATTATAACTATGATTATTATTATAATCGAGGATATTATTATACACCTAAAAAGCACACACAACACAAACCGAAACCTAAAAAGGCCAGTCCTTCCGTAATGAAGACCAGGCAAATATGGGTTCTGAAAGTTTGAATTCTGACTAACATTACTAACATTGAAGGATCCAAGACAAAATGGGTACCTAAAAAGAATTAGAAATGCCCTTTTTAAATGCATGTGCCTAGAGCCAACACTGATACTTCAATTTGGTACATCGATAGTGTCTCAAAGGATCTCTTGATCAACTATCGTGCAACCAATGGTCCTCAAGTTATATTCGGTGATAACTCCAAAGGTATAGGTATCATGTATAGGGGGAACGTCATGATAAGTGACGTATATTATGTTAAAGGTCTTAAGCATAAGTCAATTTTGTGATAAAGGTTTTGAAGTCAAATTTTCCAGTGACTATTGCTACATTAATGATGCTAAGACTGGATCTACTAAATTAAAAGGAAAAAGAACAAGCAATATTTATTTGGTAGATTGGGGTTCAACAATAGACAACCACCCTACATGCTTTGTTGCTAAGAGTCAAAATAAATTGGGTTGGTTATGGCTTAGAAAAATGAATCACCTCAACTTTAAGGCAATCTCTCAGTTAATATCGCTAAATCTTGTAGACGAATTACCTAAAGGTTCCTTTCAGAAAAATCGCTTATGTGATGCATGTCAAATGGGTAAACAAGTTAAATCATGTTTTAAGAAGAAACCTAATCTATGTATGTCTAGAATTCTTAAACTATTGCATTTAGATTTGTTTGGTCCTATTCAAATCATGAATGTTAGTGGTAAAAAGTATTCGCTAGTAATAGTTGATGATTTCTCACGCTATACATGGGTAGAATTTTTAGCGTCCAAAGATGAAGCTAGTGTCAAGCTCACAGCGTTAATTTGTCAATTACAAACTTCAAAAGATCTAAAGGTGACAAAAATTAGAAGCGATAGAGAAATTAAATTTACTAACCATATTGTTGAGAAGTTTTGTACAGATTTTGGAATACTTCATGAGTATTCTGCGCTTAGAACACCTCAACAAAATGGAGTTGTCGAGCGACGGAACAAAACGCTTAAAGAAGCCACTAGGACAATGTTAGCCGAGTCCAAGATGCCTCAAAGGTTTTGGGCCGAAGCAATCAACATTGCTTGCTACACTCAGAACCGGTGTATGATTAACAAGCAACATGAAAAGACTCCATATGAGTTGTGGAAAGGGCGTAAGCTTAACGTTTCATATTTTCATGTATTTTTTTCAAAATGTTTCATTCATAACAATGAGTCCCACAATCTAAATACATTTGATCCTAAAGCGGATGAGGGAATCTTTCTAAGCTATGCCAAAAATGGTGTTAGGAATTTCATGTTAGATGTTTTGATAATGACAATTAGGATTCTATTGTTAGAATAGTGCCCTGTGAGCCAATCCTAGATAGGCTTTATTTATCTATTCTTGTAGTAAACAATTTCGTTTTACATTATATTAATAAAAGGCATTTCTTCATCTTATGTTTATATCGTTATAACTGTATGATGAAGTCCCTAGAATTCACACATAGCTATGGGGCTTGATATCTCATTGGATGGATATCATAAAACAAGTTTCTAAGGCTGTGATTTCTAAATACTGTCCAAGTCATAGAATTATCAAGATGGGACATTGATAATTCGGATAGACTTGCGCCTATGATGCACACTCTTAATTGGAGAATGTCTCGTTTTATGGACATTAGTGTAGTTGACACAAATGCACATACGCGGGTGCTTGTTGAGAACAAGTTCACTGATTACCCTAACTGAAACTTCCTAAATTGGAATTATTTCTATATATGTCGAATTAGGAGTTTCTTAATCACGATAGTGCAAGATTAATTCTTTGACTTGAGTCATCACAGTAATCTTGTATATTGACTCACTGCACTTTGACTCCTGTGCCAGTTCTTTTACAAGGACACATATGGACTGGTGATTGGGTGTAGTGACTCGTATATGGAAGTTGGTGTTGATAACAAAGGATCCATCACTTGTCTAGATGAACAAGTGAATTTCCTATATAATTCTAAGTGATTTGACTGAGTTAGTCCTTGGCCAAGGCAAGTAAGTAATTAATTAAGAAATGAGTTTCTTGAATTAATTAATCACTAGTCAAACACACTTGAATTATTAAGATTGAATTTACAAGGATCTCGACCAATAAGATTCCTCGATTCTTGATTCAATTGGGAAATTAGTTGATGGAAGAATCTCACTTGCATGGAATGCGCGATTGGAAAGGTTCACTTTGAATCGCCTACATCTAGGTCTTCAAGATAAGTAGCTAGAAACTTTTCTTTGATTTATGGGTATCTTATATTTAATGGAGATTAAATAATAAGATGGTTAATTAAAAATTAGTTTAATTAATCGAGACAATTTAATTGTCCAAACTAAATCATAAAGGTTATGAACCCATTACTAGTATGTTGGTGAACCTAAAGGGTCACACACAATACTCGGACAAATCCATTTCTTAGCTAAGGAAATTTAATTCAAAGTAGTTGAGTTAATATATTAATTAATTAGATTAATTAATTAAGACTTTTATTTATTCAAGTATTGGATAAATAAATTAGTTAAGTTGATAAGATCAATTTAATTAAGCTTAAGTCAAGAAAGCATTTATTTAATTGGAAGTGACTTTTAATTAATCTAGTATGGTGGATTAATTATTAAAAGACTATTTTATTAAGCCTTGGTCGAAAATTTGGTGGAGGAAAATAATTAAAGAGTTTAATTAATTTTCTTCTAGAAGGAAATAAGATTTCTTGGAGAGAAAGGAAACTAATTAAAATAGAAGAGTTCTATTTAGAAATTAATTAGTCTTCTATTCCTACATGGAAAAGGATTAATGTATAAGAGTTCTACATGGAAAAGAATTGCAAGAACTTAGTCTTATATATATGACTAGTATGGAACGAAAAAAAGGAGGATGACTTTTGAAGCCAAAATTTTTGTTCCTCTTGCATAGAAAAATCGTTTCTTTTTCCTCTCTCTCATATAGTGTTCTTGAGTTCTTGATTATTCATCAAGATCTTGAATTCAAGAATTCTTCCAAAATACTTAGAGAAGTAATTTTTGCTTTCACCTTAATCCCATACACTATTCCTTAGAGTTAGAATAAACGTTTATAGATCAACCTAGCTAAAGATTATAAACGAGTGGGTATCCGGGGTGTGGATCAACTTTAGAGGAGAAACACTTGGGTCTCTGAAGTGAATCAAGAATCCGATCAAAGACGTTTTTGGTGGAGGAATTCGAAATCTTCATCAAAGGGAAAAACGAAAGAGTTGATTCAAGGAACGAGAAGCAAGCTAGGGAGCTTACGTTAAGGAAGAAGAAACTCTTCGATTTTTACGAAAAATCGAATAAGGTAAGATCTTCTTTATTAAAGCTTTAAATAACAAATCAAAGATGCGCAAGCCTATGATACGTGATAAGCCCGTAGGATTAATAAACTCGCATGTTTAAATCCTAGAAACTAAAATTTTAATTTTCCGCTGTGCTTAGTCGGGCTACATGTATATTTCCCAACATCTATGTTAGACCCCAAGAAATGTAAGTATAAAAGCTTTCATAGAACAAATGTATAAGCGTCTGAAAGCTTGTTTATTTTATTAGGCTTATATTTTTATCTTTATAAATTTTAGACTAAGGATGTGATACTAGATCACTAGAAGAGTTCTGTGTGAGTCTACCAAGTGATGAAGTTGAAGATCAAGCGTCTGAAGGAACAGTAAAGATAAAGATTAGTCTCAAGCGTCCGTCAAAGCGCTAAAAGACTGTCCCAGTTTATGAAACCAGCGCTCAAGATTTATTATGAACTTTAGACCAAATACTTAACACTAAGTCAATGATAGAATTCTTAGTGAGTCTATCAAAGATAAAGTGGAAGGTCAAGCGTCTAAAAGTCGGGCAAAGAATACTGACTCTTTTTAAGCGTCTGTTTAGCACATAGAAGACTGCTTTTAAAAAGCCCAACATCCAAAAGCTCAAGCGTCCAGTTCTCAAAACGTAACCTGAAGACGTAAGCCCAAGATTACTATAGACTTAAAAAATGCATGACCCAACGGTAATTATTTCCAAACGGGAATAAGACAAGATGCATCAAAAGTTGGATAAGTGCTATTAAAATATAAGCACTACAACTTATGGGCAAGCCATTTATTTAACCAAGACTGTCAGAGTTATGAAACCAAGAACATGCCTAACTAATTAAAAATACCCAAAGTTAGGAATGTCAGAACTCATGGAATGTTTAGGGAAACGAGATCCCAACCGTGTCCAACGGACAAAAACCACAAATAACCTATAAATAGCCCTTTCAACAAAAAGAAAACAAGTAGTGACACATACAAGAGATACACCTGAATATATTAGTGTGAATAAAGTCACAATCTCTTGTATATACAAAAAGACACAAGAAAAGAATAAAAACTTTGTTGAAAGAAAAGCCTACAAAATCCATAGCCAAATATCCTTATAAGCTTTTCACAAATATTCCAGAAACAGTCAAATATATCTCAAACCCTTCTTTGAAGACCCTACACTACTATTGAGATATCTTCAAGTTGTTTGAACTTTCCAAAAACAAACAAACCCATTATATAAACTCTCAACATCTTTCATCTGAGTGAGAAAGCTTGTTGATTTACAAGCAATATTTTTGTGTAAAAGAAGCTTGTAGAAGAAGATCTCTATTGGAGCTGAAATCTGTGTGACCAAGGAGTTCCGGGATCAAGCGTAACTTGCATTATTTCTGAGTGGAAGAAGCAAGAGGATAGAAGGTCTTTATTGGAGCTGAAATCTGTGTGACCAAGGAGTTCCGAGATCATATCCAATCTCCCTCTATTTTGTAGAAGTCTCTGTGTGACTCTTCGATAATCATCATAGTGGAAAACCTCCCTGATAAAAGGAGAAGAAGGACGTAGCTGGGATTACATCACCCAGTGAACCTTATAAATATCCTGTGTCATTTACCGCTTTAAGCATTTACTGTTTTATTGCTTTACTATTCATATTGCATACATTCTGATAAAGTTTTAAAACAACTAAGCGACTACTTTTGATTAACAAACCGAACGCTAAGCTATAAAATACTTCCGCTGTGCTAACCCTGATTTAGTGACTAAACTCTGCCCTACTTTGGTAAGCGTTGAAATCACCGAATCTAAGTTAACGTCCCTCAAGCGCCTGAAACTAGCGCTTAAGTCATTATCCCTCAAGCGTCGCACCCAGCGCTCAAAGCTTTCCGAGCGTTCAAATACTTCAAAGTGATACGAATTTTTAGAAGTCGAAAAAGACTTCAGGGTCTATTCAACCCCCCCCCCCCCTTCTAGACCCTTTCGTATACCACTTGGGACCAACAAGTGGTATCAGAGCGGTTGAAGTTGAAACCTAAGCGTTTCCAAGCGTAACTGCTTGTTTAGATCCATTTTCTAAAAATAGTCGCTTTAAAATTACTTTAAATTTTTCATGGCATTTTCTAAAGTTCCCAAGTTGACCGAGTCAAATTATGATTCATGGAAGGTCAAAGCGTTTACTTATTTGTGTTCATGTGATGATGAAATGTGTGATATCATTTCAGATGGGCCAATCAAAATATACAAAGTTATCACCAGAGCGCCCGAAGCCACAGAAGAAACACCTAACGGTTATGTGGAGAAGCCCAAACAAGAATGGTCCACCAATGAGCGTCGACGAGCCAATCTAAACAATGTCGGGATGCCTTATACACAGCTATTGGTGACAATGACAACTTATTCAACAAAGTCAAATCATGCAATACAACCAAAGAGATTTGGGATAAGTTGGCTACTATTTGTGGTGGCTCAGCACAAATTAAGGAAAACAAATTATCAATTGCCAAAGAAAAGTTCAACAGCTTTAAGATGTTATCCAATGAGACGCTAGAACAATTAGACATGAGATTTACAGCTCTTGTCACTGAATTAACATTTTTGGGCATGGAATTACAAAATTGGGAAATGGTTGTCAAAATCTTCAGAAGTCTCCCGAGTAAATTCCTTATGAAAACAACTGCAATGAGAGAATCAAGCAATCTGGATAGTCTAACTCCAGAAGATGCCTTTTCAGAACTCAAGGCATTTGAGTTTGAATTGAATTCGGCCAACGATGCAGTGAGCAGTCCAGTAATTGAATCTGGAGCGCTAATGGCATCAATCAAAGAAAAATCTAGTAGTAAAGGAAAGGCTTCAGATATAAGTGAGGAAGAAGAACTAGCGCTTCTAAACAGATTCAGAAAGTTCCTGAAATATGATAAGAAAGGAAACAGTCCTAAACATCCAGGACAAAATTCATATCAAGCGCCTGTTCAAAATCTACAACAATATCAAACGCCTCACTATCCTGCACCCTCCTCTCCAGCGCCAATTCAGTATCAAGCGTCTTCTCAGCAAGATCTCTCAGCGCCAGTGGTCTCAAAACCACGATTTGCAAGATTAACAAATGAACAAAAGATGAAAACTAACCTTTGTTATAATTGCAGGAAACCAGGGCATTTCCAAGTTAATTGCGCATATCCAAATGTGTCTAAACCCACAAAGCAAGACCAAACAAACAGAAACCAATTCAGGAATAATCTGAGGCAACAAGGGTTGCTAGCAGAATCAGAACCATTCTACACACCTGAAGAGGACTTGGAATCATCAGATGAAAGCAGTGATGATGAGCCTTCAAGCGACTCAGCATTTATTTGTCTCATGGCAAGAGATGATGAAGCGTCTGACGATTCGCTATCTGAGGTAACCACTGAATTATGTCATCCTCTTTCTTATGATGAATTACTTGACAAAGTAAAAGAATACTATAAAGATTGTCAAGAAGCCGCAAAATTATTTCAAAATCACCTTTATATTATTTCAGCGCTCAAAAGGGATAAAGTAACGCTCAAAGCAGAGTTGCAAGTTCAGCAACAGTGCATTGAGAAGAACCAATCGCTTGAGAGTGAAATTATTCAATTAAGAAGTGATATTGACATAATAGTCAAGAGAGAAGCTGAAGTAAGTGCTAAACTTGCTAAATCAGAGCAGCTTATCTCATCATTATCAAAAGCTTCTAGAACGCTAGATAATGTGACTGAAGTAACCAGAGCATTTGGTGAAAAGACCGGTTTAGGTTGTGATAAATTTGGTCATAAAACCAAAGCGTCTAAGGTTATAACAACCAACAAAGGAAAAGGTGTAACCTTTGTTGAAGAAAGCTCAAACAGACAAACGCTGAATGAGACTCAGGATATTGGTACGAGATCAAATGAGAAAGTCAACACTGACTCAGGCAAAGGAAAGACCAAAGTGAATGATTCACAAAAGAAAGTATATCCAAACGCTCAAAAAGCTAAGGAAAAACTTTCTACAAGTAAATCAAACGCTAAGCGTCTAGCACCAAAAGTGCATCCTAAGTCAATATCAAGGAAATACCAACGTCAATATCCACAAAGATCTAGATCATATTATCAATACTATGATAACTATGATTATGACTGTGATTATTACTATAATCAAGGATATTACTATACACCTAAAAAGCACACACAACACAAACCGAAACCCAAGAAGGCCAATCTTCCTGAAATAAAGACAAGGCAAATATGGGTTCCGAAAATTCTAATTCAGACTAACGTTACTAACAAAGAAGGACCCAAAACAAAATGGGTACCTAAGAAGAATTAGAACTGCCCTTTGAATGCAGGTACCTAGAGCCAACACCGATACCTCAACTTGGTACATAGATAGTGGGTCGTCGAGACATATGACTGGCTCAAAGGATCTCTTGATCAACTATCGTGCAACCAATGGTCCTCAAGTTATATTCGGTGACAACTCTAAAGGTAAAACTAAAGGTATAGGTATCATGCATAGAGGGAACATCATGATTAATGATGTATACTATGTTGAGGGTCTTAAACATAATCTCCTAAGCATAAGTCAATTTTGTGATAAAGGCTTTGAAATTAAATTCTCTAGTGACTTTTGCGAGATAATCGATATTGAGACAGGATCTACTAAATTAAAAGGAAAAAGAACAAACAATGTATACTTAGTAGATTGGGATTCAACATTAGATAACAACCCTACATGCTTCGTAGCTAATAGTCAAAATGAATTGGGTTGGTTATGGCATAGAAAAATGAATCACCTCAACTTTAAGGCAATCTCTCAATTAATATCGCTAAATCTTGTAGAGGGATTACCTAAGGGTTCCTTTAATAAAGATCGCTTATGTGATGCTTGTCAAATGGGTAAGCAAGTTAAATCATCTTTTAAGAAGAAGCTTCATCTATCGACATCTCGAATACTTGAATTACTACATTTAGATTTGTTTGGTCCTATTCAAATCATGAGCGTTAGTGGTAAAAAGTACTCACTAGTAATAGTTGATGATTTCTCACGCTATACATGGGTAGAATTTTTAGCATCTAAAGATGAAACTAGTGCCAAGCTCACTTCTCTAATTCGTCAACTACAAAACTCAAAAGATCTAAAAGTGACAAGAATTAGAAGTGATAGAGGAACTGAATTTACTAACCATATTGTTGAGAAATTTTGTAAAGACCTTGGAATACTTCATGAGTATTCAGCGCCTAGAACACCTCAACAAAATGGAGTGGCCGAGCGACGGAACAGAACGCTTAAAGAAGCTGCTAGGACTATGTTAGCCGAGTCTAAGCTGCCTCAAAGGTTTTGGGCCGAAGCTATCAATACCGCTTGCTACACTCAGAACCGGTGTATGATCAACAAGCAACATGAAAAGACTCCATATGAGTTATGGAAGGGACGTAAGCCGAATGTTTCATACTTTCATGTATTTGGTTCAAAATGTTTCATTCATAACAATGGATCCCAAAGCCTAAAGACATTTGATCCTAAAGCGGATGAAGGAATCTTTCTAGGCTATGCCAAAAATGGAAAGAGCTTTCGCATCTTAAATAAGATTAAATCGAAGGTTGAAGAATCCATTCATGTTGTGTTTGATGATGCTAACCAAGAACCGAGTAAGGTTAATATTAATGATGTAGGAATTGAAGATTTATCTCAACGAGCGTCACAAATCAATCTGTGTAATGATAGTGACATTGATGAAGATAATGAGATCATTGTACCTAATCCTAAGATTACTCGTAAGAGTATCAATAATGATATTGCAAGAAACGCTGATGATCATGAAGAGAATGTCCATCAAGAGCAAACTCAAACTGTAAACACTGAAGCGCCTACGCAAGAAATTGGTCAAGCGTCTGCACAGCTTAATCAAGCGTCGGATCAATCTATTAACCCGTTCCATCCAGACAGAAAATGGCTCAGAGACCATCCACCAGAACTAATTATTGGAGATGCTGGAGCACCTGTTAGAACTAGAGCCGCTACAATAAATGAGGCCATGTTTGCAAGTTTCCTATCTCAAATGGAACCAAAGAAAGTGGATGAAGCGCTTAACGATCCAAGCTGGATTGAAGCCATGCAAGAAGAGCTAAATCAGTTTGAAAGAAACGAGGTATGGACGTTAGTACCAAGGCCAACTCATCAAGGAGTTATTGGTACTAGATGGGTTTATAGAAACAAAATGGATGAGAATGGCATTGTGATTAGAAACAAAGCCAGACTTGTAGCACAAGGATACTGTCAAGAAGAGGGTATCGACTTCGATGAGACATACGCTCCTGTCGCCCGTCTTGAAGCTATTCGCATGTTTCTAGCGTTTGCAGCATTCAACAAATTTACAGTATATCAAATGGATGTAAAGAGTGCATTTCTGAATGGTAAACTTCAAGAAGAAGTATATGTGGAGCAACCACCAGGATTCATCAACAACCATGGGAAGAGTATGGTCTACAAATTGGACAAGGCACTTTATGGTCTTAAACAAGCACCAAGAGCATGGTATGACACTCTTTCTATCTTCCTTATAGGTAAAGGCTTTTCAAAAGGCAGCGTTGACACAACGTTATTCAAAATTACCCATAATGAAGATATTCTCTTAGTTCAAATTTATGTTGATGATATTATATTTGGATCTACCAATAAGCGTCTATGTGAGAAATTTTCGAAAATGATGCAAGATCAATTTGAAATGAGCATGATGGGTGAATTAACTTTCTTCCTAGGATTACAAGTTAAACAACTCCCTAATGGCATATTTATAAACCAAACTAAATATACTAGAGATATGATCAAGAAATTTGGTATGGAAAATGCATCACCTTCCAAAATTCCAATGAGCCAAACGCTTAAGCTAGATAAAGATGATAATGGAAAGAAAATTGATATCACTAACTATAGAGATATTATTGGATCACTTCTTTATCTTACAGCTAGTAGACCTGATATTATGTTCTCGGTATGCATGTGTGCACGATTTCAAGCCGATCCTAGAGAATCACACCTAATTGCTGCCAAAAAGATCCTTAAGTACCTAAAAGGCACACAAAATGTGGGCTTATGGTATCCTAGGGATTCTCCTTTTGAACTAATTGGTTATTCAGATGCAGATTTTGCAGGATGCAAAATAGATAGAAAAAGTACTAGTGGTACATGTCAATTTCTAGGTGATAGACTAATTTCATGGCATAGTAAGAAGCAACAATCCATAGCGACTTCTACCGCTGAAGCTGAGTATGTAGCCGCTGGAAGCTGTTGTGCACAGATCCTTTGGATGAGGCAACAACTTAGAGACTATGGAGTAGTCTTAAGTCCAACTCCTATCCATTGTGACAATCAAAGTGCCTTAGCGATGACTCAAAATCCAGTTCTTCACTATAGAACCAAACACATTGACATCCGCTATCACTTTCTACGTGACCACGTTCAAAAGAAAGATATCTCCATGCACTTCATTGGTACAGAAAAGCAATTGGCAGATATCTTCACCAAAGCGCTCAACGAACAACGTTTCCTCACTTTAAGAAGTGAACTAGGTATGATTGATCTAAACGCTTAATCATTCGAAACATCATATTTTTTAGGCATAAAATTTAGGGGGAATTCATTTTATTTTATGTATTAAATAATTGACAATAAGTTATCAACTTTAGGGGGAACCTACATAGGGGGACCCTTAAAAGAAATAACTCTATTTAAGTGAATATGACCAAAAAACGTTTTTCCTTGCATTGGTCATAAGTACTTAGCATTATACACTCAAATCATTCGGACGCTTATCACACATATCTTTCTTAGCGTCTGTGCTATTTTCAAAACACTAAACGCTTAAACTTATTCCCAGTCAAGCGCTTAGTAAAAGATATTTCAACTAGAGCATACCTTACCCGAAGCTAAACAGAAAATGGTGGATTAGTCAATCAATGCAATTAATGCTGACCTGACATCCCTTATCTCTGTTCAAGAAAACCCAAGGGTACTCATTGATTTTTCAAAAAGCTGGTTCAACTTATGTACACGTGTAAATACACTCACCAAGTATTCTAGGCGAGTACATCTAAAGCTGAATATTCTAAATTAACTCAAAAGTATATTGTCTTTATCGAAAATAGTGTCCTTGCATACTTAGAAAAATAAGACAAATATTACATCTTTATATCAAAAGGGGGATTTGGGAAGAATTTCAAATTTGTCGAGCATCAATATAAAACATCCTTACAAATAATAAAGTATGACGAGCGTCAAATTTCTGATAAAGCAAAATCATATCTACACGCTCCAAATAATCAAAAATTGGCGGGTACTTACATAGTTCTTCAAAATGATGGCTCTCAAACAGTTTGTGATGGTATACGTGTCAACATTTCACACGCGCGTGTATCACACTTAAACTCTGAATCGTCTTATTTCAAATCTCTACTCGGACTTCAAAAAAATTATATGTGGGAGTTACCAAATGTAACCGTGCCTACCTTTTAAAATTCACGTCCATAGTTATCTTGCTCAAAGGCTGAGATCTAATTGATTTCCACGTGTCAAAATCCTAACAAAGAGAGAAAACACAAATTCCAAACTATGTTACTAAAAACTAATTTTGTGCAGAAAAGAACCCATTTCTACTCAAACTCTCTGCAAAAATCTCTCTCTCTCTAAAAGCAAAAATCTCTCAATCACTCTTTATCAAAAATGGCACCCAAGAAATCTCCTGCTACTTCTACTGACAAAGTATTCAAGGTAACTGAGGGTCTCGTGGTGGACTGGAAGTTCTTATACGAACATAACCAAATTGACCTATCGGAGATGATGGACTCTGTTGCCGAGGCTGGGCTCCAGAAGTTCCTAACCAGATATTCATACATCTTTCCTGGTGAAGTCGATCACTTCTGGAGAAATGCTAAACTATCAGAAGACGAGACCTCCATCTCTTGTCTATTCCCTATCTCCAAGAAAGAATCCAAGCTCTTCACTCTTTCTGCCGACACTATCGCTCAGAACTTCACCTTACCTAACGAAGGAGCAACTTTGGACACCATCACTGACGAACAGATTGAAAAAGTCTGGCTCCGAATTAGAGCATATGACGGTGTTCCATACAAACAGTACTTTGAGAAGAAAGATATCGTCAACAGATATCGTGTCTTGGCTGATTTCTGCAGCAAAAACATTGAATGCAGAGTGGGGACTTTTGACAAAATTAACCCATTGCAATTTCGAATGATGACAGCTATCCTGCTCAACATAAACATCAACTGGAGAGCCTATGTGTTCAGCAGATTCAGAGACTGTCTGCATGCTTCAAACAAACCTTACGGTTTAGTTCTTAGTGACCTACTATTCAGAGCAGAATGTACATCTTCGGCTGGATTTACTGTGGCCAAACACAAATTTTATGGGCCAAGAATCATTCAGAATCTTTTTAACCCACCAAAGATCGGAGGTGCGGCCAGACCTCTCTCTGAGCGCCAAGTTGTGCGTGAAGCATCAGACGAGGAGGCTGAGCGTCCAGCTCCAGAGGAAGCTAAGCGTTCCACTCCGAAGAAAGCCGTGAAACGCCCGGCTGTTACCACAAAGAGGGCTACCCGAAAGCCCAAGGCTCAACCTATTCCATCTCCTCCACAGGATGATGAAGCTACGGATGACGATGAAGAGGACAAGATTCCTCTCGTAAGCCGAAGAAAACTGGAAAAAGTACTTAAAAACATAGACTTCGAAGAACCTACTGTTGCACCCACTCAAGCGCCACCAGCTGAAGGGGTGAACGTGAAGCGTATCTTCAAGAAACGCAGAGGATTCCGTAAGCGTCAAGTCGATGTTACTCCTCCAGAGCCTGAGACTACTGAGCCAAGCGCTCAAGCTACTATTGCTGTTGAGACTAGCTCTCAGGGTAAGTTTATTTCTTCCCACAACATTTTCTTACCTACTTATGTAGAAGATCCTCCCCTTATAGAGGATATCTGTTATACAGCTCTTCCTCTAGCCGCTGTTCAAGCGCCCAGTGATGTCCATCTGGATGTCGATATGACAGATGTTGTCGCCATCGCTCATGCAGCCGCCACAGAATCTGCAGGCTTAGAGCTTGATGAACCTGATGTTCCAGAGGTTCCACTCCTACTCACTCTCCCATCTACAACCGAGGCACGCTCAGAAGATCAGAGCGACGCTGAAGAAATTGTCATCCATCGACACTTCTTTCAGCTGGATCCTCTAAAGACAATTGATCACTCAGTTGACTATCTATCCCCAGCGCCCGAAGAAGACTTCTTTCCTGCCGGATATAATGAAGACAGTCTTATAAATGCGGAGAATGATATAGTCAAACTTATTAAGTTTGATCTCACTGTCCGAGACACCTTGCTCAACTCAGAGACCCCGAGACAGGTTCAAGAAAGAAAGACCCCAAGAGCAGATGTTGATCTGGCCTATTATCGAGAGTACGGGCACAGCAAACCAACTGGTCTTGCTCTCAGAGATTTCAACATACGAGTCTATGACCGTGATTATGAACTCATCAATCCCACCGAGAAGCTCTTAAACAGAGAAGGCTACTCTCACTCCTCAACTCTCGTAAACAGTCCTGCAAATATATCTTCAGCTAATCCGCTCCGTTTATGGACGAATAAAGGTGTACATGCCGGAGACCGTCCAGCATCTATCCTTGATATGATTCAGATAGAAGCTGATGCTTATTTTGATAACGTTTGGGATGCCAATTATGAACCAGACAAAAATCGTTTTGAGGCAATCAGAGACATACACCAACAAGGATTTCGTGCTATCCTTAATGCAGGGACTGAGTACTGCATGACTGAAGTAAATTGGGCTGAAGCGTATGTTTGCAACAAATACAAATTCGAAGAGTTGGTCAGTGATCCTTATCTTTTCAGCGCCTGTATATATGATAAGAAGCGGAAATTCGCTCAATATTGCCTACAGAAGCGTCAACGAAGAATTGGGTCAGTTTTGAGGCTGCCACTTATTCGCCAACAAACTGAGCAATGCCTACGCATAGCGTTGCACAGATTTGCAAACACTCCTCTACGCTTCGATACTACAGCGTCTTCTAGCGACAGTTCTTCACCGTCTTGCTTGAACTTCACCTCAAGTGACTGTGAAGACAACTTTCGACTGATGATCAAGATCATGACTCCTCTCTCTCATTTTGACAGAGTCTTCACAGAAAATCTGCGCTCATGGAATGGCTCTCGGATAAACTCCTTCACCGGATATCCACTCCTTCCCTCCATCAGACAGGAAGTTCATAGCCATTATGACTTCGTCTTATCTCTACTGGAAAGAAACCAAGCGCTTGCTCAAGCTGTCTACCCCTATTTGGAAGAATACTACAATAACTATGTTCCTGAATCTCAGAAACTCAAAGTTCTTCCAACGGACAGGCTGATTGGATTCTCTCAACATTATTGCTCAGATGCTCTATTCTCCATCTGCCGAGCGCCTTCCAGAATCTTTCCAAATCATGTACTGGATATCCTTGGGCCAATGTACATTAGGGCCATGGATAGTCCACTTCGCACCCTCATTCAAGGTACTTACCTTCCTACTCTACACTTGAATGAACTTCTACAGAGTGCTACATACCCATATGCAGATGAGCCCTTTACCAGCATGGACTTCCAATTTACGGATTTTAGCCGTATAGACTCAGCGCCTGCTGAAGCGCCCACTGAAAGGTTACCTGAACTGCCAGTGTTACCTCTTGCTGAAGCGCCCGTTGAAGGGTTGCCTGCTCCGCCAGCGTCCCTTATTGCTGAGCGCTCACCAGAACAGCATCCAGCGCCTATCCCTGTTGATAGTCCATCTGACTCTGACTCTACTGCATCAACAAAGTCTGCTATTGACCCAGAGCTTCAAGGGACAATGTTTGATCCTACCTATCAAGTTCCCATTGAATTACTCAAACACACGTCTCGCTTCAAGCTTCCCGTTGAACCTGCGGTCTCTTCTGCTCAAGCAACCATGACTGAAGGCCTTAAGAAATTTCAGCAAATGGCTGACGCTACTCAAGCGAGTCAACTGGCCTTGAAAGAAGACATTATCAACCGCTTCACTACTCTAGAGACCTCTCTGACAGACGCTACTCAAGCCCAACTCCTGGTCATGAAAGAACATTTCGATCAGCGTCTTAACACTCTGGAGGCCTCTGTCGCTCAAATTGCTACTCAAATCAGTCTCCTTACTCAGCATTTTATGCCGACTGATGATGGCAATAAGGGGGAAGAGAAGAAGAAAGGGGAGAAGAGGAAAACTTCAAATTCAAGCGCTCAAGATCCTCCTCCGCCGCCCAAGCGTCAACATACTCCCACTCCTCCTCCTATACAAAATAAAGAGCAAGATCCCTATCCATCTTGGGTAACTACTTTTGCCCCTACTGGAGCGCCCAGTAAAAGAGAAACTCCAAGAGCGCTCTATCCAGATCTTCCAGTACCTTCCAGAGCACTGCTTGAGCAGTTTGACATCCCTCTTTCCAGAGCGTCCATTCCAGAACCTACCAATCCAGAAAAAGTAGTTGTGGAAAGGAAGATGTCTGATCTAAATCGAACCTTCAGAATCTGCTTAAGGTATATGGGTATTGACCCAGATGAATGGGATAAGCATTACGTCGCTTTCAAACAAAAGCAAGTAGATGAAAACAAGTATATAATCAATAAAGATCATGATGTGATGATGACATTAGAAGATCAAATAACTGAGGCAATCCGCGCAGAAATGCCCAAGAGATACAAGATCAAGTCACGATCTTGATTGTACTTTTGCTTTTCTTGTTTTCATCTCTTTTTTATTTCAGTTGTAAAAATGCTTGTACCTTCAATGATATATGTAATGCATTTTTCAGTTGAAACACCTCGTTGAAGCTTAACTGACTTTAACTAACTTACTAACCAACGCTAACCATTACTTTTGGCCGTCTAACTCTTGAACTATAAAAGAGTAAGTATTGCCATCATCAAAAAGGGGGAAATTGTTAGGAATTTCATGTTAGATGTTTTGATGATGACAATTAGGATTCTATGTTAGACCCCAAGAAATGTAAGTATAAAAGCTTTCATAAAACAAATGTATAAGCGTCTGAAAGCTTGTTTATTTTATTAGGCTTATATTTTATCTTTATAGATTTTAGACTAAGGATGTGATACTAGATCACTAGAAGAGTTCTGTGTGAGTCTACCAAGTGATGAAGTTGAAGATCAAGCGTCTGAAGGAACAGTAAAGATAAAGATTAGTCTCAAGCGTCCGTCAAAGCGCTAAAAGACTGTCCCAAGTTATGAAACCAGCGCTCAAGATTTATTATGAACTTTAGACCAAGTACTTAACACTAAGTCAATGATAGAATTCTTAGTGAGTCTATCAAAGATAAAGTGGAAGGTCAAGCGTCTAAAAGTCGGGCAAAGAATACTGACTCTTTTTAAGCGTCTGTTTAGCACATAGAAGACTGCTTTCAAAAAGCCCAACATCCAAAAGCTCAAGCGTCCAGTTCTCAAAACATAACCTGAAGACGTAAGCCCAAGATTACTAAAGACTTAAAAAATGCATGACCCAACGGTAATTATTTCCAAACGGGAATAAGACAAGATGCATCAAAAGTCGGATAAGTGCTATTAAAATATAAGCACTACAACTTATGGGCAAGCCATTTATTTGACCAAGACTGTCAGAGTTATGAAACCAAGAACATGCCTAACTAATTAAAAATACCCAAAGTTAGGAATGTCAGAACTCATGGAATGTTTAGGGAAACGAGATCCCAACCGTGTCCAACGGACAAAAACCACAAATAACCTATAAATAGCCCTTTCAACAAAAAGAAAACAAGTAGTGACACATACAAGAGATACACCTGAATATATTAGTGTGAATAAAGTCACAATCTCTTGTATATACAAAAAGACACAAGAAAAGAATAAAAACTTTGTTGAAAGAAAAGCTTACAAAATCCATAGCCAAATATCCTTATAAGCTTTTCACAAATATTCCAGAAACAGTCAAATATATCTCAAACCCTTCTTTGAAGATCCTACACTACTATTGAGATATCTTCAAGTTGTTTGAACTTTCCAAAAACAAACAAACCCGTTATATAAACTCTCAACATCTTTCATCTGAGTGAGAAAGCTTGTTGATTTACAAGCAATATTTTTGTGTAAAAGAAGCTTGTAGAAAAACATCTCTATTGGAGCTGAAATCTGTGTGACCAAGGAGTTCCGGGATCAAGCGTAACTTGCATTATTTCTGAGTGGAAGAAGCAAGAGGATAGAAGGTCTTTATTGGAGCTGAAATCTGTGTGACCAAGGAGTTCCGAGATCATATCCAATCTCCCTCTATTTTGTAGAAGTCTCTGTGTGACTCTTCGATAATCATCATAGTGGAAAACCTCCCTGATAAAAAGAGAAGAAGGACGTAGCTGCGATTACATCACCTAGTGAACCTTATAAATATCCTGTGTCATTTACCGCTTTAAGCATTTACTTTTTATTGATTTACAATTCATATTGCATACATTCTGATAAAGTTTTAAAACAACTAAGCGACTACTTTTGATTAACAAACCGAACGCTAAGCTATAAAATACTTCCGCTGTGCTAACCCTGATTTAGTGACTAAACTCTGCCCTACTTTGGTAAGCGTTGAAATCACCGAGTCTAAGTTAACGTCCCTCAAGCGCCTGAAACTAGCGCTTAAGTCATTATCCCTCAAGCGCCGCACCCAGCGCTCAAAGCTTTCCGAGCGTTCAAATACTTCAAAGTGATACGAATTTTTAGAAGTCGAAAAAGACTTCAGGGTCTATTCAACCCCCCCCCCTTCTAGACCCTTTCGTATACCACTTGGGACCAACAAATGGAAAGAGTTTTCGCCTCCTAAATAATATTAAATCGAAGGTTGAAGAATCCATTCATGTTGTGTTTGATGATGCTAATCAAGAAACGAGTAAGGTTAATATTAATGATGTAGGAGTTGAAGATCTTACCCAACAAGCATCACACATCAATCTTGGTGATGATAGTGATGTTGATGAGGATGATGAGATCTGTGTGCCCAATCTTAAGGTTACTCGTGAGCTTATCAATGATAATATTGCAAGAAACGCTGATGATCATGAAGAGAATGGTCATCAAGAGCAAATTGGAACTATGAATGGTGAAGCGATTGCGAAAGAGACAAATGAGGGTCAAGCGATTGATAATCAAGAGTCTCTCAACCCGTTCCAACCAGATCAAATATGGCTTAGAGATCATCCATCAGAACTAGTAATTGGATATATAGGAGCACTTGTAAGAACTAGGGCCGCTACACTTAATGAGGACATGCTCACAAGTTTCCTATCTCAAATGGAACCAAAGAAAGTAGATAAAGCGCTTAGTTATTCAAGTTGGGTAGAAGCTATGCAAGAGGAGCTTAACCAATTTGAGCAAAGTAAGGTTTGGACGCTAGTACCAAGACCAACTCACCAAGGAGTTATTGAGACTAGATGGGTTTTTAGGAACAAGATGGACGAAGATGGTATTGTTATAAGAAACAAAGCCAGATTAGTCGCTCAGGGTTATTGTCAAGAAGAGGGTACTGACTTTGATGAAACTTATTCCCCAGTAGCCCATCTTGAAGCTATTTAGATGTTCCTAGCACTTACCGCATTCAACAAGTTCACAGTGTATCAAATGGACGTGAAGAGTGCTTTCCTGAATGGTAAACTTCAAGAAAAAGTATATGTGGAGCAACCCCCAGGATTCATCAACAACCATGGCAAAAGTATGGTTTACAAATTGGATAAGGCACTCTATAGCCTTAAACAAGCACCAAGAGCATGGTATGACACTCTCTCTATCTTCCTTATAGGTAAAGGCTTTTCAAAAGGCAGCGTTGACACAACATTATTTAAAATTATCCATAATGAAGATATTCTCTTACTCCAATTTATGTTGATGATATTATATTCGGATCTACTAATAAGCGATTGTGTGAGAAATTTTCGACAATGTTGCAAGATCAATTTGAAATGAGCATGATGGATGAATTAACATTCTTCTTAGGATTACAGGTTAAACAACTCCTTAATGGCATATTTATAAATCAAGCTAAATATACAAGAGATATGATTGAGAAATTTGGTATGGAAAATGCATCATCTTCAAAAAATCCAATGACCCAAATGCTTAAGTTAGATAAAGATGAAAGTGGGAAGAAAATTGATATCACTAACTATAGATGTATCATTGGTTAAAAATTCTTTCAAGCTTTTCATACACATTCTAAAGACAGTTAAAAATATCTCAAACACCTTCATAGAAGAATCCTACACTCTTATTGAGATATCCCAAGTTGTTTGAACTTTCCAAAATCAAACAAACCCGTGACAGAAACCCTCAACCTCTTTCATCTGAGTGAGAAAGTTGTTGATCTACAAGCAGCATTTCTGTGTGAGAGAAGCTTCTTGAAGAAGTTCTTTATTGGAGCTGAAGTCTATTTGATCAAGGAGCTCAAGATCATCTTCCTTTTCATCTATTTTCTAGAAGCCTCTATGTGATCCTTCGATAATCAATTTAGTGGAATTCCTCCGAGTGTAAAGGAGAAGAAGGAAGTAGCTGAGATTATATTGAAAATGTTATGTGCCCAGCGAGCCATCTGTTGGCTTAAACATTAACACTGTGTCAGTCTTATCATTTAGATTATATCAAACCTGTTATAGAATGTTTTTTTTATTGTTATAACTAGTGATAGTATAGATAAAGATCCCATAGATTACATATAGTTAGGGGAGGCGGTCAGTGAAAACATATGGAATGCGGTCAAAGACTGTAATCCTAAATATTGTTCCAAGTCATAGAGACTGTGAGATGTGGGATATCATTGGCCTCGTCAAGACTTGTTCATGCATGTAACTCTTTTGAGAGGTCGACGCGTTCCATTATCGATTCCTTGTATGGCAATACATGTATGAAGATTGATGATGGATTATGGAGTTGAATGGCCCCGCAAGGATTCCTCGTCGGTGCTGTCGAACTTGGAGTCCTTAGGTTTTCGTAGTGTGAGATAATCCTAAGACTTGAGATGTCATTGGAAAGGGTACTACCCACTCTGCTTTGATATGCATGTGCACTCTAGGAGAGTCATACGGCGTGTATGTTGGGTATAGTCTAGCAGTTACCGCGAAACAATTGACAATTGGAGGGGATTCATCCAGAGTCACGAGTACCCAGTATTTCCTATGTTGTTGAGTGAAGCTAAATGATCGAAAAGTCTTTGGCCAGAGCATCGTCTTATAAGAGGGATTGGTGATCCCTGCTTGAAAGACCGGATCATTAGTTGAACCAATATAGTCATAGTTCCGAGACTATTAGGGTTTCGA
The DNA here is from genome assembly GCA_019426215.1 of Buddleja alternifolia. Taxonomy (NCBI): domain Eukaryota; kingdom Viridiplantae; phylum Streptophyta; class Magnoliopsida; order Lamiales; family Scrophulariaceae; genus Buddleja; species Buddleja alternifolia. The sequence continues at coordinate 23,497,679 of CM033390.1, read as the reverse complement.
CCGTCGCCAAACCCTAGGACTTAGACGGGAAAAAGATGAAGGGATTTGACTCACACAAAGATCGAAATCTGGAGAGGTTTGCATTTTCATCGTTAACATCTAGGAAGTCGTGGCGACGTTGCTAGACATCGAACCACGACTAATAGGTGTCTTGGGTTAATTGGTGAAATTAATCTAAGGCCTGGTTAATTATTATGAATAATTAATCTAGCCTATGGAAGGACTTATTGCTAGCTTGTTAATGAGCCTAAGGGGTCACACACAATACTTAGTGTAGTACCTATTGGCTAGTTAATTCTTTGTGAATTAATGGAGGGACTAATTAATTGAAATTAATTAATCGGGAAAAAGAATAAATTAATTAAGTGGTCTTAATTAATAATAGTCTTATGATTTAATATTAGGAATATTAAATTAGGAAAGACTAGTTAATTAATTAGTGATCTAATTAATTAATGTATGAAAGAGGAAATAAATAAATATATATTCTACATGTACATTGGCGTGTATATATGTGTAGATTTGGTGAAGGATTTTATCTTGTTCACCAAGTCTATGTATATATATATATATATATATATATATATATTTAATATATCGTTCCTATAATATATTTGGTAGGATCTATTCTAATCAATTAGGTAACTAATTGATATGGAAGGATCTTATAAATATATATATTAGGAAAAATATTATAGATATGGAAATATCTTATTTGATAAGATATGATATATTTGATTTGTATCAAATATATGAAAATATCTTTTTAGTTGGAAAGATATACAATTAATTATGGAAGAGAGTTTGAGAAAGAATGGAAACTGAATAAAATAAAAAGGATATGTACATATATATAGATATACACGCCTCTTTTAGTGTGAACACACACACTGAGTGTGCGTGTGTAGGCGTGTATGTGCTTATATATATGTGTGTGTGTGTGTTGTTGTTTTCTTTAAGCTAATCAATTTTTAGGTTTCTCTCAAGAGTTTTTCAGAAGATAAAAACAAGGATTTTAAGTCTTATTGTTTCTCTCCATCTCTTCCACCTCTTTCACAAGAAATTCTTCCAACTCATCTGTTGAGTGCGAACTACACAAATTATATTCCTACCCATTTCTCATAAAGCGAAGATTCGATATTCTTCTTGCTAACACTGGTGGAGATAATCGAGGGTACGAGCTAAGGTGTGGATAAACTTAGAGGCGCAATGCTTGGGGAGCTAGGGCAAACCCATCCGGAGTGATGTAGTAGGGAGTTGCTTAAAAAGACGTTGTTGATTTTTGGTCTTCAAGAGGTAAACACGTGAAAACTAATCTCTAAGATAGTTTTAAATCCGATGGTACCATGTCTATCTGGCCCTAATTTCGAGGATGCCGACTTAAATTTTAAATTTATGTCTTCTACTGTGCCGGCGTCCTCGGAGGTTGCACCGATCCCAACAGTGGTATCAGAGCCAAGGTTTTGACTTGGCTCGGATTCTTTGTATGTGCTTATGTTTATGTGCTTTAAATTTTGTTTTATCGCATGTAAAATGGATTAGATTTTCTGATTTTATTTTTGGACCGATTAAAATCTTTTAAATCTGAAAAATTGATTTGGATCTGAAAAATGTATTTTTCAAAATCTAAAATTGCGTTTTGTAAATTTGGATATAGCTGCATTTTTTATTCATGAATATTCATGCGTATTTTGGGTTCGACGATGGATGAAAAATATTGAACCCGCGACCACACTCACGTGTCGTCGCGGATATGTCCGGAACCGCTGCTGTCAACGGACAGCAGCAGCCCGCGTGAAAGCAAACAGTCGTGGTTGTTCGCATACGCCGTCATGCATGATGGCGCGTGTTCACGGGGTAGCGCGGCTGCTGCTGCCCCTAGGCGAATCAAAATGGGCCGCCGTCGAGGGTTGGAACCCTAGGGTTTTTCCGAATTTTGGTAAATTGCGATTTGACCCTGTGAGGCTATTTTGTAATTTATGTTTTGGGTTTAATTTCAATTGAATATATTTTTGGGCTTGAACCTAAAACTGGACTTTTCAAAAATATGATTATTTTATTTATGCTTTGAAAAAACAAAAATAAAATTAGTATTTTATTGACTTTCGAAATTAAAATAATATTGAAGTTTTATATTAGCCTCTCTTTGAAGAAATAAATTTCTTCGTGTTTTTCCAAAAGTATGGATTTTCATTTAAATTTTGAAAGGACAAAATAAAATTAGTATTTTATTGACTTTCGACATTAAAGTGAAATCGGGTTTTTATAAAAATTTTGGGGCCTTTATAATTAAGTGAAGAAGTGGACTTCTTCATGGACTTTCAAATAATATGAGTTTTATTCGAATTTCAAGTATGAGATAAAATTGGTATTTTATGGATTTTGAAAATTAAATAAAATAAGTAATTTTTAAAATTGAGATTTTCGGATTATATGAAAAGTGGACTTTTTCATTGTTTTTCAAAAGGTGTATTTATTATTTAGTTCTTGGAAAATTAATATGAAATTAATTGATTCCTAGAGTAGAATAATATTAAATTTTGAAAGTTGAATTAATTTTTGGATAATTGGAGAATTATGATTCTTCATGGGATTTTCTGAATTTTTTTAATTTTTTTATAAATTGATTGGTCCACTAATTGGATTAGATTATCTTTAATTAAAGCCGGTAAATTTATGTTTATGAAAGCATGATGAGAGCATGTATTATGTGATTATGTGGTGATCCGGGTAAAGCCATAGACTAGTCGTTTTAATTTGAGGCCTGTGTGCCATGTTTTCATTTTATGTACATGAGAGGGTGAGTTTCTTTTTCTATTGTATTGTTGTAGTTTGAAGACGGAGATGAAAACATCTTGAAGACGGTGATGGAGACGTTCAAGCTTGAGGAGCTGTGAAGACCTTAGTGTAAGGTCCGGGTCCTTAGATTAGATTGGTCGACACCTTGATGGCTCGGGGTGTTTTAGGATTAGCTTAACTAGGATCACATTTACCGCTTTTATGCATAACATGCTTGTTGTTATTTATCGTTAGTATCTTTATGTGGTATGCTGTGTGCATGATCACCTAAGAAAGATAAGTAACTGAAAATGGTGAGACCTTGTATGTGATAAACCCCATATCCATATTAAGTCGATAAATGGATAAATCGGGGGCCCGGAAGCTCCTTGATTAGATCCAGTGCCTTCCATCATTAAATGTGAGAGAAAATAGCTTGGCTTGTCATCATTGACCATTAGTCGTGGCATGGTGGCAAGTTTAGTGTAGTAATCTCACAACCAGGCCCTCTACTATGACAGGCGGTCATACTAGGAGTGCACACGGATCTCAGTCTACCCAAGGGTCGACCATGAGTCGTGGGACTCCCTGGGCACTGTTATTGCGTGAGAATTTGATGGGTCAGACTTAAACACAGATAGTGTACTGTTGCATCGTGTTCTCAAGACGTACATGAAATGTGACATAAACATCTCGAGAACCACCTGGATGTGGATAGGGTCATCGTGCCTGTTCAATGTTGCCGCTCATTGACCATGAGTCATAGGATGAGGTTGGGGCATTTGATGCTCGAGCCCACAGGAAATGGTTGCATTTCCCGTCTTTCTATCAGTGGGGTTGATGGAAATCTAAAAAACAATGGGAGCACACGTGAAGTTAAAAGGTCCATAATTTCATGTGGATATAATCTGTGATTGAATGCTAATGTTTTTTTTTTCATTTTTCGTAAAGTAACAGTCACATGGTTAAAACTCCATTCTCGGTAATCCTTTAATCTAATAAGCTAAATGGCCCGAACTTCCCTGACTGGTATCGCAACCTAAAGATTGAAAGTCTTGACTATGTCTTAACTCAGCCTGTTGAGCATGCACCTGAGGCAAGTGCTCCGAGGGCTGCCCGTGATGCGCATGAGAAATGGCACAAAGATGATATCTATGTGCATTGTCCCTCCATGACTAATAAGTTGCAGAGGCAATCTGAGACTGTTGAACACGCATCAGAAATCGTTGCTGCATTGGAAGAGCTATATGGTGTGAAGACACGTTGTGAGAGGTTTGCTATCTCTCGTGAGTTATTCAGGGCTCGCATGACTGAAGGAACATCGGTCACCGACCATGTCTTGAGAATGATTGCCTTGGTGAACAAACTCATTGACATGGAGGTGTCGATAAATCTTGACTTGGCTATTGATTTAGTACTTCAATCGCTCTCTTCTGCCTACGATCAGTTCGTAATGAATTTCAACACGAACTAATTGGTTGCCACTCTTCCTAAGTTATTGGACATGTTATGCACTGCTGAGGCAATGGTCAAGAAGGCAAAGCCTATGCTGCTTGTTAACACTTCTTCATCTCCCGCTTTTGATAACGAGAAAAGCAAGAAGAAGAAGAAGAAGGGCAACGAACTGCAAGCAAAGGTTGTCATCAAGAATGTCAAAAAGAAAGTTGGGAAGTGTTTTAACTGCAAGAAGAAGGGACACTGGAAAGATCAATGCCCTGAGCCTCCTCGTGAGCGCACTAAAGGTACATTTGTTGTAAAGTTAACTCGTTAGTTAACTGTGCTTCTTAAGTGTTATGACACTGTTATGGAACTCACTTATGCAATAGATTGCAGATGGTGGGATGAAGCAGGAAACAAAGAAATGAGGTCATGGTCCTGAAGATGTCAAAGAGGCGTTTCTCGTGGCTGAGGCTGAAGGACAAGAAATCATTTATTGTCGTTTTAATTATGAGACAATGTTTTAAAGAAGGTTTTTGTCATGTTTTTGGATTATGTTTTGAACCATGTTTTACTCCACCTTGGTTTATGGGTGGAGATTCAAGTTTTATTAAAATGCGTTTTATTATTTATGGTTCTGCAATTAATTCTTGTAACATGCTATCTTCACAACATTTAACTCATATCACACAACAAATGTATATATTGATCTAACTACCTTCAAGGTGAAGTAGTTCTTTTATGAAATAATAAGGATAGTGATGAAAAACTAAGGACTCAATAAACATAAATACCACTGGTAGTTAAAATGAATAGACTAGTAAATCTATAAACCTATGAACACAAATTCCATATCCTTCGAGCCGAAAAATGCTGACGGTGGATATGACGAAAGTCAAGATATCTTAACAAGTAGTGGAAGCCGGCCTAATAGCATAAGTGCTTCAAAGATCAATCTACTGATTGAATATTTTCTTAACATAAGTTCTAAAGGTTAATAGGTATACTACTAGCTTGTTAGTGTCATATGTTGATAACGTTACATGAGTAACATACATGTGATCATCATCTCAATTTTCCAAAAATGGACTTGAAAAGGAAAAGGCGCCCCAATTGCACAAGGTAGCAATATGTGCAGGCCATTGGGTTGCCATAATCTTTTTCAGTCTGAACCCATAGATAATATGTTGACTAAGCTCAACATGGAAGAATTAAAAGGTAATTCATCCTGTAAAGCATAAATCGAAAGGTAGGTGTGATTCTATGAGTTTTGATAGGTGTTGACTAATACATCTCATGTATAAAGTCAAACTCCCATTTTGATCCAATGGATGGGATTGGTGTTATTGGATAACAACATGGGAAAATTAGAACTAGAAGCTCTAGTCTTAAGAAATGAACTTAAGTGATGACTGAGGATTTCTTTTATGCCAAATGGGAAAGTAAAAGCTGAGGATGTCTCTTGAGAAGAGATAGAGGCTAACTCTACCATTTAGGTCACGCATGAGAATGCGGTGATAAAAGGTAGTTAGATAGGTGAATCTATGAGGTTCTACCAATCGAATATCGAGTACATAAGTACTATGATTATCGATAAGGGTGTAAGCTCTTAAAAAGAAGCAAAGGTCTCACTAACTATCTAGACATACCTAGTGGCGAAGTGAATAATTTAAGAGATTATTTGGTCAGAGCCGATGTTCGAGTGGAACAAGTCAACTTGACAGAAACATGGCAAACCCCTTTTCACCAAACCCTTGGGTAGTAGCTGTAATCAATAGGACATCTGGACAATGGACCTGTGTAGGAACAATAAGCTTTTGGGCAAATGGGAGATTGAAGGTGTTATATGCCCAGCGAGCCATCTATTGGCTTGAACATTAACACTGTGTCAGTCTTATCATTTAGATTATATCAAACCTGTTACGGAATGTTTCTTTATTGTTATAACTAGTGATAGTATAGATAAAGATCCCATGGATTACATATGGTTAGGGAGGCGGTCAGGGAAAACATATGGAATGCTCTCAAAGACTGTAATCCTAAATATTGTTCCAAGTCATAGAGGCTGTGAGATGTGAAGTATCACTGACCTCATCAAGACTTGTTCATGCGTGTTACTCTTTCGAGAGGTCGACGTGTTCCATTGTCGATGCCTTGTATGGCAATACATGTATGATGATTCATACTGGATTATGGAATTGAATGGCCCCGCAAGGATTCCTCATTGATGCTGTCAAACTTAGAGTCCTTAGGTTTTCGTAGTGTGAGATAATCCTTAAACTTGAGATGTCATTGGAAAGAGTGCTACCCACTCTGTTTTGATATGCACGTGCACTCCAGGAGAGTCATACGGCGTGTATGTTGGGTATAGTCTGGTATTTACCGCGAACAATTGACAGTCGGAGGGGATTCATCCAGGGTCACGAGTACCCGGTATTTCCAATGTTGTTGAGTGAAGCTGAATGATCGAAAAGTCTTTGGCCAGAGCATCGTCTTATAAGAGGGATTGGTGATCCCTAATTGGAAGACCGGATCATTAGTTGAACCAACATAGTCATAGTTTTCGAGGCTATTAGGGTTTCGACCGTCGCCAAACCCTAGGTCTTAGATGGGAAAAAGATGAAGGGATTCGACTCACATAAAGATTGAAATCTGGAGAGGTTTGCATTTTCATCGTTAACATCTAGGAAGTCGTGGCGATGTTGCTAGACATCGAACCACGACCAATAGGTGCTTTGGGTTAATTGGTGAAATTAATCTAAGGCCTAATTAATTTTTATGAATAATTAATCTAGCCTATGGAAGGACTTATTGCTAGCTTGTTAATGAGCCTAAGGGGTCACACACAATACTTAGTGTAGTACCAATTGGCTAGTTAATTCTTTGTGAATTAATGGAGGGACTAATTAATTGAAATTAATTAATCGGAAAAAGGAATAAATTAATTAAGTGGTCTTAATTAATAATAGTCTTATGATTTAATATTAGGAATATTAAATTAGGGAAGACTAGTTAATTAATTAGTGGTCTAATTAATTAATGTATGAAAGAGGAAATAAATAAATATATATTTTATATGTACATTGACGTGTATATATGGGTAGATTTGGTGGAGGATTTTATCTTGTTCACCAAGTCTATGTATATATATATATATATTTAATATATCGTTCCTATAATATATTTGGTAGGATCTATTCTAATTAATTAGGTAACTAATTGATATGGAAAGATCTTATAAACATATATATTAGGATAAATATTATAGATATGGAAATATCTTATTTGATAAGATATGATATATTTAATTTGTATCAAATATATTGAAATATCTTTTTTGTTGGAAAGATATCCAATTAATGAAGGAAGAGGGTTTGAGAAAGAATGGAAACTAAATAAAATAAAAAGGATATGTACATATATATGGATATACACGCCTCTTTTAGTGTGAACACACACACTGAGTGTGCGTGTATGTGTAGGTGTGTTTGTGCCTATATATATGTGTGTGTTGTTGTTTTCTTTAAGCTAATCAATTTTTAGGTTTCTCTCAAGAGTTTTTCACAAGATAAAAATAAGGGGTTTAAGTCTTTATTCTTTTTCTCCATCTCTTCCACCTCTTTCACAAGAAATTCTTCCAACTCATGTGTTGAGTACGAAGAATACAAAATATATTCCTACCCATTTCTCATAAAGCCAAGATTCAATATTTTTCTTGCTAGCACTGGTGGAGATAATCGAGGGTACGAGCTAAGGTGTGAATAAACTTAAAGGCGCAACGCTTGGGGCGCTGGGGCAAACCCATCCGGAGTGGTGTAGCAGGGAGTTGCTTAAAAGACGTTGCTGATTTTTAGTCTTCAAGAGGTAAACACGTGAAAACTAATCTCTAGGATAGTTTTAAATCCGATGGTACCATGTCTCTCTAGCCCCACCTTAAATTTTAAATTTGTATGTCTTCCGCTGCGCCCGTGTCCTCGGGAGTTGCACCGATCCCAACATATATCACACAGTGAACCTTACATATCTTGTGTCATTTACTGCTTTATTTCTTTACTTTACATTTTCATATTATATCATTGAAAAGGCATTAAAACGGTTAAGCGACTATTTAATTAAAGAGAACACTAAGCTTAAAATTATTTTCGCTGTGCTAATCCTGATTAAGCGATTGAAGCATTACCTTACTTTGGTAATTGTTGAAATCACTAAGTCTAAGTTATCTTATCTTAAGCGCTTGACCTAGCGCTGAGCTTACCAAGCGTTCAAATTCTTCACAAGTGATATGAATTTTGAAAAGACTAAAAAGACTTCAGGGTCTATTCAACCCCCTCCCTTTTAGACCCTTTCACGTGCCACTTGGGACCATCAGTCACGATCAATGTGCTTGTAGCTTTGGACCTGTTACTAGAGTAGTTAGACCTAATTCACCCGTTAGTGGGGTCGACCTCAAAGTGCGATCTCAATGAGCCAAGTAGCAGTTGTGAGGTGATTGCCAAGATGGGATTCACTATCTCGATATTAAACGAGAATGTATCATGTGCGATCATAGGTAAATGAAATGACAAGTCTTTGGCCAAAGCAAATAAACTAACTCGTGTGGAACACAGAGGGTAGTTTGGTAATTTCATCTTATTGATCTATTGCACAGTATCGAGTCTTGTGAGTTTGACATATTCCATGACTCTCACTCTATCGGGATACATCAGTGAAAGGCTTATACTCATATAGTATTTATGATTTAGAGGTTCGTAATGACACAATCATTTCGTACTAGATTAGGCTACGATGTGGGTCCATGAGACTGGTTAGGTGACACCCACATCCTTTGGTATCCTCCCATTGCCATTCGAGACAAACCTAGAGAGTCGCGCTATAAGAAGTAAGCGGGATATCTTTATGTATTCGTTGTAAGGGCAATTTGGTAATTTTTCATTAGATGGACGAATTAAATAAAAGGACGAATTGATTTAATTAATTGTTTAATTAGATTAAATGATAATTAATTAAATCAATAATTCATGTATTAAATTAATAGATTATTTGAATTAAAAAAATTGATTAATTAATTAATTATATGTTTAATTGGATTTAAATTAGATTAATTAATTAAAAGATGGACTAAGATGACTGGGCCAACTTTGCCCATCTGGGTCATCCACTAGGGCCCTAAGAGGCGCGCACTATGGGTTTTAGGGTTTGAGGATTTATTTAATTCTCAAACTCCTAGGTTAAAATTAATTCCATTATCCACCTAACACATACAGAAAAGAAAACCTCTCCCGCTCTTCTCTGCCTAGCCGTCTTTAACAAGGAGAGAGGAATTCGGAGATTTCCAAGCTTACTTCATGTGAAGCTCTAGAGACAAGAGTCTCGGGGATTGCTGTTGTAGATTGTAGATCAAAAATTGAATCACGCTTCAAGCAAGGTAATTCGATTTTATGATTAAAGTTTTTGAAATTTGAAAAATCATCAACAACCATAAAGCAATTCGACTTTAGAAATCAGGTTTTTTTTTCCGATGAGTTCTGATATAGGATTCCTAACACCATCAAGGGGATTCGAGAAGTGCGGTGGCGGATCTAGAGTGTGGTGGCGCGGCGTGGGAGTGTGGCGGTACTTGGAAGTCGGCGCGGATATGGATGACTGAAGGTAGCTAGAGGCCAGCAGAGATAGCGTCTCGGCCATGGCTGGGGGATAGCTTTGCTGACTTAGGACATTGTGAGGCGGATGTCGACGGTGAAGGTGAGCGAGGGTAGCGGTAAGTAAGCGATCGACGACGATTGCAATGACAATGGTAGCATGAGGGATAGGTGGAGGGTAGATGGGGATGGTGCCCTGAGGTGGTGGGGATGGATGGTAGTGTTGAAGTGAGTGTTTAAATTAGGATTAGAGTTTTGAGAAGAGTTGGATTGGTGAAGAAGATGGAAAAAATATTAATAAAGTTAAATATAACATAATTAAAAAATATTGAAATATAATGTAAATATATTTTTAAAATAAGGGTATTTTGGCCTTTACATTATTAAAAGTAGATTAAATTAGTTCAGGGGGCAGTGTCCATTTTTTTTTTACATAGGGAGGTAAATTGCCTCTTTTTGTTTCACATGGATTTTTCTGCACTTTTGAGATTTCACATGGAGCTAAATTGCAATTACCCTGTATTTATTTCGATTTTGTAGTGACAAAATCGAGATGGAAGTGGTCGCAAAATGAAGTCTGCAAAGTGCATATAAAAAATGGATCACGGTGGCTGTTTGGAATCAAATCGAATGGAATCATAAGTACCCTTCATTTTTCATTTTGGGGAAAAAAAGTTTAATAACAAATACGTATAGGCTGGTGATAATTCCAGAGCAATTATCCTAACGCTAGAGCAAGAGATACGTTATTGACATATTTACCCTTTTAAGGATAAGTTTCAAAGAAAAACAAAACAAAATTTTGTTGATCTCTGCCCTCCCCTCCTACCTACTCACCAGAGTACGTAGGACAAAACCACCACTATTGCGATCGCTGTCGTCATTGAATTATGGGCTTTGTTTGTTTTTATTTTGAAACCATATTTTGGCCAAAATTTTGGTCAAAACTCGTTTGACTTATCAATTTTTCACCAAACAGGTATTTTTTGGCCAAATATTTTTGACAGCTACATTACCTACACCACCTTACATCCTTCTCCCCTTTTGACTTACTTTTTTGTATTATATAAATTTTATATTATATTTTTCAATCATTAACTAATTATAAACATAACTTTTCAGACAAAAACTTACGTGATCTGACTGCTACAGTAATTTTTATCTCATTTGAAAATAAAACCACACACATTTTCACCAAAGTACACAACTTCCAATAAACTTTTTCACCAAAATTTTCATAAAAAACCCCACCAAAATAGAAACAAACATAACCATGGATTTTGAATTATTTATAAGTTATTGCAAATTTATTTGGTAAAGAAGGCGGGTTGGTTGAAATGGAGAACGAGGGAGGTAGATGTAACTTGAACACAGATGGGAGGGTGGGTGGGTGAAGGAGAAAGATATTTCTTAAATAAATTATCAAAATGAATAATCTATTTTGTTAAAAGTTTAAACAGAATAGAATGAATAATTTATTATTAAAAATTGGTCAAGGACAAATATGTCAATAATGTATCTTTTGCTCTGGCATTATGATAATTGCTCTGGCATTATGACTAGCCATACGTATATATCTATACTATTAAGAATTGAAAATGGGCCTCCACAAATGCTTCTGGTGTGTCAGTGAAACATTAACACTTTTTTAGGTGAATTGGGTGTACATAGACCAAACAAATGTTATAGTTGCACCTCATATATTTTGATTAAATGGCTTAATAATAATCACATGATCTATAGAACGTGATATATGAATTTTTTAAAGGGGTAATTGCATAAAATCTCCTTTGTTATTTCGAAAATACTAAAACCCCTAATGTGTTAACGAAATAGGCTAATCACCCCGATGTGTTTTTAAAAAGTGTGCAAAAAAAAATCAAATTTCATTAAAAAAACGTGTGCGTTTTTCATTTTTTCATCTTTATTGACATGTTTATTTGTCATTTATATACTTTTCATACTTTATACAAGGTAGATAATGTTAATTCACCCAAAAAACACATATTTTCTTCTATCATTTTAACAAAATTTGACTTTTTACACACTTTTTGAGAGTTTTTAGCATTTTTGAAATAACTCAGGGGTTTTTTATGCAATTAATCCCTTTTTAAAAATATTTTTCTCTTTATTCTTTTTAGTCATGTGAAATTTTGTTTCTGATATTTCCTTTTCTATATTTTTCTCATCCGTCGCCTGTTAATTAATCTCAAAAACTTATATTAAAAGTGATTTTTTTATCAAATTTTTATTTTTGCACAAGCAACCACGAGTGTGAGTCCAGTAACCAATTTAATTGGAAAAAGGATAAAATGAAAAAGCCCTAAAGTTACATACGACTAAACTGAGGAGGAGTACAGAAGAAATAAAAACTCAAACCAACAAATCTTCCAATTTCTTTCTCAATTCGCCAAGATGCACTACAAGTTTTAAAAGAAAAATGCAAATCTTCCTTCAAGCCATTGACCCTAGACCGTGTTCTACCTATTAATCTATGCGTCCATAATAAATTCTCTCTCGATTTCTGCAAGTTGCAGACGAAATTGTTGGGATTGAAGACTTATTCAGTCACCGGCCCGGACGCTGGAATTCTCATCATCATTTTCAAAGAGAAATGGGATTGATATGGACGTTGTTCGAATTCCTATCCATATTCGCTTCAGTTTTTGCTTTGGGATTGGTTGCCGCCATTGTTTTAGCGACGTTCAAAAGAAAGTACAATCGCACGTATGGTTATAATATCTTTTACCCCCAATCAATCAATCAATCAATCAATCTGTGATGTTATCCTTTTTCCTTTTGCAATTTTAATGTTTTTCTATTTTTAGCTGTCACGTTGAGGCGCCTCCTGTCTTCGAGGATCCAAATTCATTGAAGCCTGTATGTATCCAAGATTTCATTTTTGCATTTATTATAGTATGTTTTATTTGATGTACTTTCTTTTTGTTTCTGCTGTTTACTTCACTATTTTCTGAGGTGCATCTTTTTGTAACAAAGTAAAGTAGAATTCTGATGATTAAATGTAGAGTTTTCTGATCTAAAACATCCATACTTCTATTAAGTGCTGCGAAGAAGTTTTCTTTAACAACTGATTTATACTGCATACCCAACTTTGGCAAAAGGTCACCTCTTTCTGATTCTGCCTTTTTATTTTTTTCTTCTTTTCTTTCAATTCAAACAGTGTTAAGAGCTTTACTTAATTTTGAATTGGGTTGTTAGACTTGTAACTTGGTAACAATTATAAATCGTTTGTAAGTTACTCCTCGCTATGTTTCCCATGCAGAATTTTTAATTAGATTGCTGTGCTGAACTTCTCTATTCCAGGTTACTTGTCCTGATATCCTTGATCCTGCTGAAAAGTACATATCTTTGATAATTCCAGCATATAATGAAGAGCATCGACTTCCAGGAGCTCTCGATGAAACCTTGATGTAAGCACATTGCGTCTTTTTGCTTTTGCTGTTTTTCTCTAATCCTGTTTACTTCTGTTATTATCATCCACATTTACATTATGATTTCGATGTTCATTAATTAGAATGTACTTTTAATTGGCCATGGACATGAACATTGGTGGTGGTCCTATTTTATTATTTCGGTCTGTAAAGAGCTGCAGCTTGTCCTGCTAATACATATCTTTATCAGCCATTGCTGATGCTGCAGTGTCATTATTGTGACTAATGTTTATACTCTAGCCTTTTATCTTATCTGCTTTTATGTTGGGACTCGGGAGTAATAGACTGATAACACAGGGAATATTTATAATTTCAAAGTCAATAAATTTTATGCTAGTGAAGCTATAAACATATTTAGTCCGCTAAGTAATATGTTCTAGTTTGGTTTGAAGTTCTTAAGAAGCTTTTGATTGTGTTAAAGCCTGGTTGGACATTTTAACTGAATTTCAAATGACCTTCAACACTGTCAGCTATTAGCAGCTGATCTTAATAATTTAAATTGAGATCTTAATAATTTCTATTTACCTAGTTATCTTTTAGCAGCTGATCTTTGTAATTAATGTACGTTGAAGGTGCTGGTGTTCAAGATTTATTAATAAGTTAATTAACCGACCTTAGGCTTTTTGTGATTAATCTTGTGCTCTATTTCAATTAATTGGGTGAATTGTCTGCACTATCAGTTAATAATTTAATATAGAAGTCTTATAAACAATATTATTCATTCAATAGAAGAAAAAGGATTTTAAACCAATTAATCAATTATGTAAGAGCATCCTTTTTGGACTACTATATAGAAAAATGAGTATTGACCATTTAGTAAGTTCTAATTCTTGCTTCCACCCTCTCTGTGATTAGTTTATTACTAGCTTGTCAGATGGTATTATGCTCGAGTTCTTTAATACTTTCGGTTAATTTTTTTGTTAGTTTTATCATTTGATTGCCACAAGATCATATGGCTAAGGAAGATTTACTGTACAGTATGGCAATTAGTTTAACAACCAGTTTTATAAACGACTATTCCTACACTTGGTTGAGTTCTAAGAGAAATGACCACATATATCTGTATGGAACTATGGCAAAGGGGAGAGCTTTAGTGAGTGTGTGACTGATGTTTCGTTGTCTCGCTCTTTTCATAGACAAAATATTATAAAAGAAAGTGTCTCGGAGACATAGTAAGACTTGAGTAATGTGTGTTTGGAAGCGATTTCAAAGAAACGCGTAATGACTATAGTATTTTACAGAAAAAGGTGTAACATTTATAATGGACGTGATGTCTTTTTCTGGAAAAATCTCACAATCTGTTACCTTGGTTTCTGATTTTCTAAAACATGAAGAATTGTTCATTACTAATATACTTCAGTCATTCATAGTCGTATGGAAAAGGTAGTTCTCTTGTAAATTCTTATCAACTGGTCGCTAACATTTTTGTTGCTTCTTTCTTCTCCCCCAAAAGGGATAGGGTTCAACTTGTAGATGTCAATGAGATAAATGATTCTAATTCTACAATATTTGGCAAAATCTGTTGACGTATGTTAACTTTCGGCAAATGCCAAAAATTAACTCGCTGTTTGTCTTACAAAATAGTTCATCACATGCATTCGAATTACGAATCACAGATGAGAACTTCAATATGAGAATTTGCTTTTAGAAATCTATATGTGTGAGTGATTATATGCTAGTCCACTCAAACTTTTCAGTTACCTTGGTTGTAGAAGCATTATATAAAGATTGGTCTAATAATTGATTTGGGTAATTGCAGTTATCTTCAAGAACGCGCAGCAAAGGACAAGTTATTTTCATATGAGGTATATTGATAAACTCTATTCTTCTATTTGTAGTCACTGTAGAATATTAAATTTTCTATGTAACATCTGAAAAAGTTGCATCATATGTAGCATATGATGTTCTAGCTCTTAGCAGTTTCATATGTGTAAGAAATTTATGTAGCATAGCATGTTTTGGCTGTAAAAAGTTTCACATGTCGAAGATAAAATAACTTTAACGTGACTAGCATGAAATTTGTAAAAGTGACCTAGATCCAGCTTGAAACTTCTTATATCTCTTATATCAGAACTGTTGAAGGGGTCATTCAGTCTACCAAAATTTGGCTCTAGAGTTGAAGATCCCATAAAAAAAAAGTAAGAAAGAACCGATGCTTTTGAGAATGTACACCATGTGATATAGTAAAAGCTACATGAGTTGAATGATCTTTATCCTTTGATTTACTAAATAAGAGGATTTAGCATTTTGCTGAAAGGTGCATTGGTTTCCTCTGCAACTCTGCAGACTGCACAGAAATTTGATTGTACTCAGGGGTCTGCTAACTTATTATCTATGCTTTAAAAGGAGATATACTGATCCTCACCTTGTTCCATGCCTTCAATAAAAATTCCAGAAGTTAACTAATGCGAATTATATGTTAAACACGTGGTAATTTCATAGTTGCCAAAGTTGAACCTGTTCTAATTTCAATGATCATGCATTCCTTGAGTTTGAAAAATGGAAAAATGTGTTTGGCTCTCAGCCTACTTATCTTATCTCCTTTCTTGTAATGCCAGGACATTCTATTTTGCTACATCATATATCCTAGTTCATGCCTGCATTATTATCACTTGCAACATATCCATGGCAATGATGGAGTTTCTTCTGAAATTAGTGTTTCATATGATAATGAAACTAGATAAGGAAGCCTCAAACTGGTGCTTGATAATTGTCAAATAGTTTTAGAACTAGCAAAAACAAAAGTTGTAGAATGCTGCATTTCATTGAAGTTGCTGTTTTTGTTTTTGGAGGATTGATTTGCTACAGCCTGGTTCAAGTTCCCATGTTTTTAGCTTTTGAATCTCTTCAAAAGATGCGCACCGACTGTTACATTAGTGCCCATATGGGGAAGAACATCATGCTATTATTTGTATTAGAGCAACATCTATTCCTTTATACTTGACATCTTTTGAATGGATTAATTTGGCATAGGTGGTGATTGTTGATGATGGAAGTGCTGATGGTACAAAAAGAGTAGCTTTTGACTTTGTGAAGAGATACACTGTAGAAAATGTTAGAGTAATCCTTCTTGGGCGGAACCATGGGAAGGGAGAAGCAATAAGAAAAGTGAGTCCATTGCAAACAACTTGTTCACCCGAAATTTTGATGTGTTCTATATCCTAGATTTCGTACTACATCAAGTCATTAATTTCTTTTGCTTCTTGGAAGCATTTTTAAACAGGGCATGCTCCACTCTCGTGGTGAACTACTTTTAATGCTTGATGCTGATGGGGCAACTAAAGTGAGTGACCTTGAGAAACTTGAAAATCAGGTTGGCATTCTGAATATTGGAACGTGCATAATTGAAAAACTTACTTTTTGGTGCCTCGTATCTTTTTGGTTTAGACATGTAATATGATAGCTAATTTTCTGCAACATAGCTAATAGTTTCATACTTAGATTCGTGCAGTTGCTATCAAGGAACATAAGCTTGGAGACTCTTCAACTAGTGATTTAAGTATAAGAATCTCAGATGTCCCTATAGCTGCATTTGGGTCACGTGCTCATCTTGAGGAGAAGGCTCTATCAACAGTTGAGTATTTTTGCTGAGTCATTTCTGTGCATTATGATGAGTTGTTTTTATTCTATTTGTACTATTATATTGTAGTTTATCTGCTTAGAGCTTCATCCAATTTTTCAGAGAAAGTGGTATCGGAATTTCTTGATGAAGGGATTCCATTTGGTAGTTCTGTTGGCTGCTGGTCCTGGAATCCGGGACACACAGGTAATATATACTTTGTGACTCTTTCCAAGTACCATTGTTTTATCTCCTTATAAGTTTCCTTCTTTTCAATTTTTCTTATTCTCGTTGGAGGTATGATCCAGTTGGGTTATTCTTTTTGTTGGGGTGTGTGTGTGTAGCATCTGTTTTATGCTTTTGACAGATCAAAGTATCGTTTCTACTCTCTGTTCATTCATCCTTGGATGTCCACATTGCTACTGCATGAACCAAACAATTCAATCTTTAGACGTGTTTGTTTGCAATGTTCTTTGATGATGTTGATGCAATAAAACTTTCAAACTATGTATTCTTTATCTAAATCCAGATTATTCAAATACTTTCTAATCTAATTGACTAAATTGTTATCTGTAAGTATTTAAGAAGATAGTGCACCTTGAGAGCACTCAATACCACAAAAGAGCTTAAGGTAATTTGTTTCTCTTTTTTCTTGATTTGCTCCTTGCTTGTCTTCATGTTTCAGTGTGGTTTTAAGATGTTTACCAGAGCTGCTGCCCGGAAGCTTTTCACAAATATCCGCTTGAAACGGTAAATGTTTCACTTTGCCACATCAATGAATCTCTGTGAACGAGTCCAAATTGAATTGCAAAGTAGCATTGCATATATTTTCCTCTGCTTTGGGAGAGTTTGCTATTTTATTCCCTCCAAAGACTGACTGATATTCTATTAGTGCTCCACATTGAGACTTTTATCTCGGACGTGCTTAAAAATCCAATACTCAAAGTTCAATGACCAAGTGAAAATAGATGAATCCGGAAATTCCTCATCATTTCAAACTGATTTTCTTAAGTATAATTGGAGAATTTTGGTGAAATTTACAACGTATGATGTGAATCTTTTACCTAATTTTACTTATTAATTAAATTTAGTTAACCGAATGAACCTCACCTGACTAGTTTATGCATGCTTAACTTAGGAGCCATCTTACATGTGTATCTAAAAGTCGCCATATATTGGAAGTTGATTGAAAGACTGGGGAATCTCAGTAATTTTACATATTCCGGGATGAAAACACAAGGAATTCGTATATGGGATTTTTACTAGTTTATAATAATTACTGTGTTCATGTTATATTATTACAAAATAATAATGCGAAAATAGTAGGAACGGCGGTAGTTGCATAAACAGATTGGCATTCTTCTTTAGTCAATACACTTCTGTTCGGGTCAAGGAATTCAGAAGAGTGAAAGAGTTACATGTAAATATAGTTTTTGATTTGTGTTGAAGCATATAATATAAATAAGTGAAGAATGAAAATTTTCTGATGTTCTGCCCTGTTGTACTGTTCAAAATTTCTGAAAGCTCTTTGTTTCCAAGTACGCTCAGAAGCCGCTGCTTTTAAACCCATTTGTACTATCAGTAACTGACCGGTTGCATTCAAGGTCTTTGTAGAGAAAGATGAGGGAATTTTCTGTATATTGATATGAAAAGAATACACCTATATATACACACAAGATACATCTAAATAAGGTAAAGGATTTATTCAAATCCCTACATATCTGCCTAAATATCTATATTTTCCTATTATAACACTCCCCCTCAAGTTGAAGCATAGATATTAATTATGCCCAACTTGTTACAAAGATAATCAACCCGAACTCCATTTAAAGCCTTGTGAAAAGATCTCCTAATTGTTTTCCAGTCTTCACATACTCCGTAGAAATGAGATTTTGTTGCATCTTTTCACGAACGAAATGACAGTCAATCTCAATATGTTTAGTTCATTCATGAAACACAGGATTGGAGGTAATATGAAGAGCAGCTTGGTTATCACACCAAAGTTTTGCTGGCATTGAGACTTTAAGACCCACTTCAGTTAATAACTGATATAACCATATTATTTCACAAGTAGACTAAGCCATAGGTCTATACTCTGACTCTGCACTAGAGCGGGATACAACACGTTGTTTCTTGCTTTTCCATGACAACAAATTTCCTCCAAAGAAGACACAATAACTTGTGGTAGATCTTTGATCAATTTTAGATCCTGCCCAATCTGCACCGTAATAGCAATTTATACGAGTGTGACCATGATTCTTATACAGTATACCTTGTTTAGGAGCTCCCTTTAAGTAGCACAAGATCTGTTCTAAAGCAGCCCAATGATGAACCGTTGGAGAAGACATAAATTGACTCATAGTGCTAACACAATATGCGATATTGGGGCGAGTTACTGCAAGATAATTCAATTTCCCCACCAACCTTCTATACCTCTCAGGATCCTCAAATAAGTCTCCTTCATTCGTGAGTTGTAGATTAAGTGGCATCGGAGTACTGAATGGTTTAGTTCCTATCTTTCCTATCTCCGTTAACAAATCAAGCACATATTTTCTTTGTGATAAGAAGATGCCTTTCTTGCTTCTTGTTACCTCAACTCCCAAAAAATACTTCAACGACCCTATATCCTTTGTGTGGAACTGGCTGTGAAGAAAAGTCTTCAAAGATGAAATTCCCATAGCATCACTTCCGGTAATATTAATATCATCTACATATACAAGGAGAATAACGCCGAATGAAGATTGTTTATAAAACATTGAATGATCAGACTTACTCTTTTTCATTCTGAACTTTTCAACTGCCTGACTGAATTTGCCAAACCACGCACGAGGACTCTGTTTCAAACCATACAAAGACTTTCGAAGATGGCAAACTTTCCGATACTCCCCCTGAGCAACAAACCCAAGTGGTTGCTCCATATAAACCTCCTCGAGTAAATCTCCATGTAAGAAAGCATTTTTGATGTCTAACTGGTGCAAGTGCCAATCATGAGTGGCAGCCATAGACAGGAATAACCGAACTGATGTCAATTTAGCCACAGGGGAGAATGTTTCAGAATAATGCACACCATAAGTCTGGGCACATCCTTTAGCGACAAGGCGAGCTTTAAGTCTAGCCACAGAGCCATCAGGATTACTTTGATTGCAAAAACCCATTTACAGCCTATAGCCGTCTTACCTGCAGGTAAATTCACTAAATTCCAAGTACCATTAACATCTAAGGCATTCATCTCTCCTGTCATAGCCGCACACCAACCAGGATGAGACAAGGCTTCACGAACAATTTTAGGCAGAGATACAGAATCAAGGGAAGCAACAAACGAACATGTGGAAGATGATAAATGATCATAGGAAACAAAAGAGGAAATGGGACATGTGCATTGTCGTTTACCTTTACGAAGAGCAATAGGAAGATCACCGTCATTGTCTGAAGGATCAGATGGCAAAGGAGAAACTGGTGTTGGACATTTAATAGGAGGATCCCATTGTTTGGAATAAACATAGCTAATAGGTGGAGGAGCAATGGCCGGTTCGGTAAGAGCAACACTAGATGTAGGAGTAACAGTTGGTGACTGGTAGGTTATCAGGTAAACGAGCAAATCATCATTCTCCCCCTGACTGTCAGTAGGACGAGAAGAAACAGGAAAGAAAGCACAATTTTCCATGAAGGTGACATCAGCAGACACAAGGTATTTGTTAAGACTAGGACAATAACAACTATATCCTTTTTGTATCCGAGAGTAACCCAGAAAAACACATTTGATTGACTTGGGATCTAACTTCGTAACATGAGGATGCACATCACGAACAAAGCAAGTACTACCAAATAAACGAGGTTCAATGGGAAATAGGGGTTTTGTGGGGAATAAGACGCTATAAGAGATCTCACCATGAAGAACTGTGGATGGCATCCGGTTAATTAGAAAACAGGCGGTGGAGACAGCATCTGCCCAAAAGTGTTTAGGGACGTGTTTGGAAGAGCAATGCTCGGGCTGTCTTTTTTCTTTCAGCAACCCCATTTTGAGAAGGTGTATCAACCAGTGTTTTAAAAGGCGAAAGCGCGGGGCGGGGCGTTTGATGTCCCTTTACGCCCCGCGAATTTTTTATTTATAATATTGAAAAAATATGAAAAAAATATTAAAAACTAATATACATTAGTGGAAAGTTATAAAAAATGAAGAAAAAAAATTGCTTTGTGATGAAAACATGCTTCGTTAAGTTTATTTATGGACACACTTGGTTATTGGATTTGATGAGGAAATTTACAAAAAAATAATGAAATTCTTCGACCGGCAATAACACGATTTGCAACTTCTTACCTAACTCTTCAAAGCATCTATAAACAAAAGCAAGCTCTTCAAAGCATGTTTTCATCACAAGAATGGCAGATACATCACATGACATTATTACATTAATATACTATAAAGAAATCAAACAATACACTTTAAAGGCTAAGTTTTGCGAAAGAATATCAAAAAGAAAACAAACAAACCTTATTCTCGGATGAAAGTTGTTGGTTTGTTACTTTGTTGATGAAAGAAGTTGAAGAGTTCTTCTGCTTTTACCGTGCGTTGCGTGCGTGGGAGAATAGGGAGAGAGAACTTTACGTGATGACTGATGAGTGATGACTAATGAATACTTAAGGGTTTTTTTAAGTATTTGACTTCAATTTGAAAGGCTTTTTTATTATTTGACTTTGTGGGCCTTAGATTTTTTAATAGAATATGAAGTGGGCCTAAAAAATAGGGTTGAAATACCCAAATACATAATTTTTGCGAAAATCTTCTTGGGCTTAGGCCCCGACTTTGGGGCGCCCAGGCGCGTGGGGCGTACGCCCCACCGCTTCGGGCGCACGCCTAGGAGGATTTTCGCCCCCCTCCATCGCCCGAGGCGTTTTGGGCATCGCCTCGCCCCGAGGACGCCCCTGAAAACACTGGTATCAACGCACGAAAATTGATGGAGAATTCCATATTTAATCATATAAGTCTGAAAGGAATCAGAAAAGTTTGGCATTGTCACTTCGTAAGGTACGTACCGAAGTATTAAATTGTGTGTGAATTTCAGCACAGAAAGTAGTAAAATGGGAAAAAAGTTCTGAGCGATTCTTCATAAAATAAAGCCAAGTCATTCTGGAAAAGTCATCAACAAAAGTAACAAAATACCGAAAACCAGTTTTGGATGCAACAGGACAAGGACCCCAAACGTCTGAATGAACTACTTCAAAACGAGAACAGACTCTTTTATTAACTCTAGAAACATAAGACAAACAATGGTGTTTTGCATACTGACACGACTCACAATCTAAAGACGGTATATTCTGGAACTGAGGACAGAGTTTCTTTAACGCGGTTAGAGATGGGTGTCCTAACCGACAATGGGCTTCAAAAGGTGTCACTACAACCGAGCAATCAATTGACCTGGGCACCCGTGCCTGAAGATCCAGAATGTAGAGACCTTCCGATACATGTCCTCTACCAATAATCTGCTTCTTCAACAGATCCTGAAACAAACAATAATCGGGAAAGAATGAGACTCAACAATTTAGGGCACGAGTAATTTTACTCACAGACATTAAATTAAAAGAGAAATTTGGAAGATTTAAGACTGATGATGGAGAAAGTGATGGAGTAGGATTAATAGTACTAGATCCTAGAATGGTGGATGTAGAACCATCAGCTAAAGTTACATAAGATGAATAGATGTGTGTTTGAAAGGTAGTAAATATATTAGGATTACCTGACATATGATTGGAAGCTCTAGAGTCAATGACCTATTGTGAGGAGGAAAGGAGGCACGAAGTTGGATTACCTGTTTCAGCGATGGCGGTGACAGGATGAGATGAGGTCTTTAATGATTCTTGGTACTGACGAAACTTAGCAAAGTCATCTGCAGAGACCTTGATAGATTGTTCAGGGGAAGAGACAGTGGGAGCAGCTGCAATATTAGCGGAACGAGACTTGCGAGATCTGTTTTGCAGCTTGGGGCATGTGCGTTTGGTATGACCCTCCTCATGACAATAATAACACTCAATCTTCTCCTTATCCTGACTACCTGTACTGCCTCCTCTGCTATAATTCTGGCGAGAGGATCGTATCCCTGATCCAGTATTGCAACTGACAAGAGCACCCGAGACAGGAGCCGAAGAAGTCACAAAAGCACTTGTATCAGAACGAAGAACTCTAGTAAACACCTCATACAAAGAGGAAATGTCAGGAGAGAATATGAGATTTGGCAATCTCAAATTGAGGATTAAGCCCTTCCAAAAAACTCATAATAGCCATCTTCTCCCGTTGAGTTTGTTGTACCTTAACATCAGGACTGAATGGCAACAAAATATTCAATTCTTCATAAATCTTCTTAAAGTTCATAAAATATGCTGGAAGAGACTGATCATTTTGCTCAGGACGATAAGACTCCTTACAAATTTCATAAATACGTGAAAGATTCCTTTTACCCGACTACAAGAATTCCAAATATTCCATCAGTTCTTTGATATACTCACAGTGATTAATCAGGCTAACAACTTCAGTAGCAATAGAATTCCGAATTTGTAAAAATAATCTCGCATCATCTTTCATCCAGTCTTTGCGAGTATCATCTTTGAGTGGATCATCAGTAAGATGATCATCCTTAGAGATACTTCGCAAATATATTCTAACAGTTTTACATCAATCAAGATAATTCGGACCAAGCAATTTGTGTTCTGTAATTTTAGACATGACCGGAATCACATCCGTCATAACTACAGTCTTTTGTTCATCGCCCATGAGATACTAACAGCTAAAATAGAAAATCCAAACGACACACAGCAGAGAGAGCAGAGAGCAGCAGAGATAGCAATAGACAGAAAGAAAATATCGCAGACACTGAACTGTGTAAACCCGACCAAAACAACGCATGAAATGGCAAAATAAACCTGTGGGTGAGAGAGCAAAGGACAGCGAATCCGGTATCGGTGACCGGAAAGCGAGACGCTGACGCACGCGCCTCCACGAGCCGGCGCGTGAAAAGTGGGCAAACCCTTCTGTCGGCGCGTGAGATCCACGTGCAACTCGGAGAGTGGCGGATTTTGGGGATCGGCCAGAATCGGGGCGGTGAGATCAAATAGGCACTCGATACCGGCAGAAACGAGGTTGCACACTTGGGCAACCAAAAAAAAATTATGAACTCTAGGATTTTAGCTGGCTCGATACCATGTAGAGAAAGATGAGGGAGTTTTCTGTATATTGATATGAAAAGAATACACATATACATACGCACAAGATACATTTAAATAAGGTAAAGGATTTATTCAAATCCCTACATATTTGCCTAAATATCTATATTTTCCTATTATAACAGTCTTAAATTTCGGTCTCAGGGTAGATATCAGTGTAGTAAATTTACGAAAATTTCGGGGATATTAAAATTTTCGGTTTCGATTTTAAAGAAATCATGAAAATTTATAAAAATATTTGAAAATTTACAATAAAATTTTGGTAACTTTAATTATCATACCTATGTATCTTTTACATCAATAATATTCTATATATAATCTATGGATAATGAATTTGTTAAATAATATCACTAAAAACTGTTGCGAAAAATATGAAATAAATATAATTTGATAGTAAGATAGTAACCAAATCTCATGAGAACTTCATTAAAATAAAATGTACCAAGATTCAAGTAAAAGGTACTATTTATTACCACATCGAATTTTTAGGAAGATCAAAATCGCTATCAATAGTATCTACCCTACCTTTACTTTCATATTGCAAGTGAAAATTATTAGTTACATGTTGACAATATTTCGCCCATGACATGGAATGTTGATAGTACTACATATAATGATGATGATGATATCCTTCTAGTGTTGAATTTTAAAGAACCCCAATGGAGTGGTACAATTTCTTCAATCATATTCATTTTCAGTTTTTTGTTTTACTGTTTCTTGTGGTTGGGGAGGTAAGTGGTAGGTGGTTCTTACCAATTATAAATATAATTTTCTAATTATATAATATTTAAAAATATAAAAAAAATAAATCGGCCGAAATTTCGGTGTCGGTGAATGTTTCGGAAAATATCGGGTTTCGGCCGAAATTTCAATGGACATTTGTCAAAAATATTTTAAATTTCGGGAAATTTCGGGTTTCGACAAAAAAATTCGTGTTTCGGTCGAAATTTCAGTAAGATATTCTGCAAAATTGGATTGAAAATTCGATTTCGCTTCGGGACCCCCCGAAATCCGAAATTTCTGTGAAATTTCGGTGTTTTGACTGAAATTTAAGACCATGGTTGCATTTCATCTTGCTGGAACAGGAATTTTGGTACAAGTTAACCCTTCATCTGAGGAAAGCCAAATAGTTTGAGTTAGGTTGATGTACTCTTGACTTAAAGTGAAACTTAGCCACTGTCTTGTACGTGAGTTGGGTTTGGCAATTGCTCAGACTATTGTTGTGTTGCGCCTACGTAATGCACCCCCTATTATTCTTCATAATTACAATTTAAAAGAACAAGTACGAACTTTAAAATCAGCGGTTGGACTTGTCTTACCATAAAGATTGGTCCAATTAAGAGACCCTTGTGCCTAAGGTATAGGTCAAAACATAAAGCCGAGCTCAGACAACTCATGTTTTAACGTGTGATTGACTACTATCAAAGATTAATAGCTTACAATTTTTTTATTCCCATCATCAAACTCCTATACTATAGTACTTCATGGCATTGTTGGCATCTTCCTCCTGTTTTCCAATTGATTCATTTCCGATGCAACCTGGCCATTTCCAATTGGCATTATCAGTTACCCCTAACTGAACCCAGCTGGATCTGCACTTTAATAGTGAGCCAATGCAGAGGTTATGGTTTTGGAGGCAGTTCAATCTGTAGTTCCTGAACCATATTGCAATTCTGTTTCCATCCATCCTCAATAGTACTTTTTGAGTAACAAAAATTACCTTCTCTTTTAGACTTTTATTCTAGTATATAAGGCGATCCCTTGAGAGAATAATTCAGTGCCAATACCCTAGAAGTTGGCCTGACCAGTAGACAAAATACTGTTATTTAGATAGTCTTATATGGTCAAGCGTGTTCTATATTTACTCTTAATGATATTTACAATTTTTTTGAATATATGTACACTGTCATATAAACCTCATCTTTAATGTGAATGATTGCAACTTAAAGTAAGATTAGATGAAGTGAGAGAAAGAGTCCTTCCACAGAAAAACTAAATGGTGGTACCCTGATCAAGTGACTTAGTCACTCAAAGGAGTTGGAATTCGATCTGCATTCATGTTTGTAGCATAGATTGGTACTTTAGTAGTAGACATGGCCTTAAATTTCGGTCAAAATGCAATTTCCCGAGGTTCTGAAGCGAAATCTCACTTCAATTTAATTTTTCAAGATATCCACTTCAGGTCTAAAATCTCAGCTTGAAGCGAAATATTATTTTAAATCTCCAGAAATCTAAAATAATATTAAATTATCTTATATTTTATTTAAATATTCTATGTTTAATGATAATATTCAAAAAATAGTTTTAAATATTTTTGTTCTTTCTGGACCATACCTACCAAATATGAAAATGTATGTAAGGAGAGAGGACTATTGATAGCAATTTTGATCCTCCTACTTCATGTGATTTCTGAGGTCCGTTGTGAAGGCACAACTTTAATCGGACTTATAACCATTGGACACAGAAATTATTAGCAACTTTTGATTTAGTCTTTGTTCTCACTTAGTCATTCTCAGTTCCCAATAAAGTCAGCACCTTATCACATCGTGGAATATGATGGAGCATCAGTAATAGATGCTATTATAGTGCTGAGTGTGCAAAAAATTCTTGCGTATCGTGTGTATGAGTAGTATAAGTAACACATACTTGGTCATGACGTACATAAAATATAACTTGTAAAATGTCGATTTTTAATTAATTTACTTTCTTTAGGTACTTCCATTTTGACATTCTATATTAAAGATAGTTCGTCTATAGAGTTTCTTGTTGAATACTCTCCAAATTTTTGCAGGTGGTGTTTTGACGTTGAATTAGTCTACTTATGCAAATTGTTCCGCATCCCAATGATCGAAATCTCTGTAAATTGGTGTGAAATTCCAGGATCAAAGGTTAACTTGTTGAGCATTCCTAATATGTTGTGGGAGATGGCTCTCATGTCTGTTGGTTATAGAACTGGCATCTGGAAATTACATTCATGAAAACTGTAGGATTTACGAGCTAATTTTATGTTGGGAGTTGGAGCAAGATAGAAAAATGGCACTATGATATCGCATGTTACGTAAGCAGATGCATGATTCTTTCTCTGGAATCGAAAGAGGTCGATGTTGTCAGTAAGAGTGTGGCAAAACTCATGACTTAACTGTAATCTTTCTAACATATCTTGTGTACTTCAGCATTTGACTGCTAATCAAGAAATTTTAAAGCTGTTTGGTGGAATTCTTACTTTTCTGTGACATTGGTTTGATTCGTGAACTTCGTTATATTATGTGTAGATTGACCAGTACAAGAGTGTAATATAAAGAGCTCACATATATATAACTAAGCTGTAGAGACATATTTTTGCATCGTATTATGTCATTATATTGTTTTTCTTTAATAGGGGCCTTATTCTCCATCGACAAGACCTTTGTCTTACAATTATTGCATGGAGTCACCAGCGGTTTTTTGTTTTAGTAAACTTTCCAAAATTAACAATTTGAGGCTAAAATTTTAAACTAACATCTCAATAATCGGATAATAACATCAGAATAATATAATAAATAGGATTGAAACGTGCAATTTATTTTCTCGAGCAAGAGTGCACTCTGTTCACTGTACCTTCTCTCGAAAAGTGGCCAGTAAGAGGCAAGGATTAAAATTTCATTTCGATGATAAGTTTTGAGTTCTTAAATATAAGAAACGTATCGGAAACGTCATGGAAAACTTGAAAAATGCTAGAAATAAGGTAGAAATCATGAAAAAAGAAATAAAGACTAAAGAGGAGTTGTTTCCTCTTTTCACTAGCAAAAAATAATAGTTGTGTAAAATGTTTATACATCTACATCAATAATCAATCAAATTACACTAATAAATAAAGTGGTAACATTTGATTCAAAATTAACATTCACAAAATATATAATCGACAAAATTTTGTAACTTAAATAGTGTAATAAAAAATTCTAAAAGAGTTGTCGTAAAAAAAATGAAAAGTGGTAACGTTTGATTCAAGTTTAGCATTCACAGAGCATATAATCGACAAAATTTTAGTAACTTAAATGGTGAAATAAAAAATTCTAAAAGTGTTGTCGTGAGAAAAATTAAAAGTGATAATGTTTGATTCAAGTTTAGCAGTCACAGAGCATATAATTGATAAAATTTTAGTAACTTAAATTGTGAAATAAAAAAATTCTAAAATTGTTGTCGTGAAAAAAACAAAAAGTTAATATGGATGATATCATAGTTTCAAACTCACCTGCTAATTATATGAAAAAATTACTTTAATCGATAATACAATAATTTTCATCTTCAATCGCATGATAAAAAGTCGTTCCTCTGTGAAATAAATATTTGTTTAATTGTTAAATTTATTACTCTTCATTTCTTCTTCTTCTTCTTTTTTTTTCTTTTTTTTTTGACCTTTTTCCCCAACATTGAGAGATTTGAGAGCTTTGTTGTATTTGTGTTTACACTAAAAAATAAAATAGGTTGAAAGACCTAAGAAGGCCCAAAGTGAAAGACCTAAAACAGGCCCAACAACGATTAATGGGCCCAAAAGTTTAAAAGGCTAAGCCCATCGTAATAACAATAAACCAGGTCTGACAAAGCTAGAGTTAAAGGCCCGACAATAATATCCCAACAAAACAAAAAGATTTTAAAAAGAGAAGTTGGAAGCAGTTCTCGACGGTTGAAGAAGCAGGCCCACGACGCAGAAGTACAAAAGCGGGAAAGAAGAGAGAGAAGAGGATCATCAAATTAAAGAATAACTTATTTTTCTCTCTTATCATAGGAGTAGGTCTAAATATAATTAGGAGTAGTTTGTAGTGTAGATTTGTTCAAGAATTGCTGGATCCAATCCCGGAGTTATACCAGTGTTTCATTCATCTGTAACTAGCACGAATTGAAGACTTTTATGGAGGTATAGATTACATGTTTTCAGATTTCATTATTTGACAGTAATTTGTATCTTGACCTGAGTTTTCTATTCATTTTCATTGTTTTAAGAAAAGAAGATTCTCACGTAGGTATAGAATTACTTTGTGTCAGATTTAAGTATCAGAGAAATAATTCTTACCTGTACTTGAATTGTTCTTTTATAATATTATCGTGTCATTCGAAGACAAAAAATATATATATTTCAGTCAGTTGCGGTCCGAATAATTAGTTTAAACAACACGGCGAAGTATTAAATTCCGAACCACCGTCTAGCGTATCGAACTCGAGCGCGGGGGTTGAAAGATAATTCTAAGATAAGAATTATCGCGGGGCTTGGAACACGTAGTTGGATCCACCCTAATCTAGATTGTTTTTTTTTACGAAACAAGTTTTGGCGACCATAGTGGGAGTCGGTTTTTCTTAAAAAAAAAAACTGACATTTTGATATTTTCTAAAGATAAGATTCGTGTATGATGTCTGAGGATTCATTCAGAGACGATTTGGTTGACGATTGTGATACTCAACCAATTTCGAAACATAAGTCAGAGCGGACAAAATGTACGAACAATTTGTCCGAGTTATGAAACAGACCCTCACGGGTGCTCGCGAAGATCAAAGAAGAGAATTCAATGATCAATACCGAGCATTAGCACAGGAGTCAGCCCGAATATTTACTGCAATTGTGCAGGATATCGCAATAAACGCTCGAGATGGTTTGGCTCGAGAGGTTACTAGAGTAATTACAGAATTAGGAGAAATTTTTAATCAGACATGCGACGTTTTTTCGAGCATGATAAATACCCAAGTAGCTTCAGCGCTCGAACCTTTAATTAACAGACATAACATTCTGGTCGAAAAGGTGTCTCAATTAGTGTCAGTAGAGCCTGGGATTCGAACCAGAACAGTTAATCTAGATGAAGTTCCTCTTGGGTATCCTCGAGATACTCGAGCTCTGGAAGGAAGATTCGAGTTTGGCCAGTGCTCGAATCAGATCCCTCCTACTTCAAGTCAAGTACCCTTCGAGGGGCAGTATTTCTCGAATCCTTGTGGTGCTGAGGGGCATCCACGTGCGAATCAGGTGAATGCTTATACAACCCAGCCTATTCGAACTCAGGAAGGGAGGTTTGAGATTGGTCAAGGCTCGAATCGAACCCCTCCTGTTTCGAGTCAAGTTCCCTTCGAGGAACAGCACTTCTCGAATCCTCACAATGCTGGGGGGCATCCACGTGTGAGTCAGGGGAATGTTTATACAACTCAAGCTATTCCTCAGCCAACAACTCAAGCTATTCCTCAACCACCAAGACCGAATGTCCCTATACCACCGAACATTTCAGAATCAATGCCCTCTGGGTATCCACCTAATATCAATTTTGGAAATCTTGGGCCAAATATTGGTTATAGTCAGGGATATTACAATGGGCCGCAGGGTGCGCCTCAGAGTTACCCATATATGGGGTCTTTGAACACCCCTTTTAGAGGAAGTCAAGGTTTGCCTGCAAACCAAAACTTCCCTTTTATGAATAACAATGTGCAAATCCCATATGCTGGGGGGCAGTATACGCCTAATAATTGCTTGGGGGGCAATTTTGGACCACAAGCACTAGTTCAAGATCCTCTTCAAAATCAAGTGGAAATGGCCATCGAAAGAATATATGGGCCTGGTTTTCGAAGGAACCACCGTTTGATTCTTGGGAAACCTTACCCCGACTGGGTAGACAGGAATTTTCCTTTCCCAAGAACATATAAAATTCCCAACTTCACTTTGTTTTCTGGAGAAGACCATGTGTCGGCTCTCGAACATTTGTCTCGATTCACTTGCCAATGCCGAGAGGCAGCTGATCAGGATTATCTCAAATTAAGGTTATTCCCTAGTTCTTTAACCGGGTCAGCGTTTAACTGGTATACGAATTTATCACCTAATTCGATACATACTTGGGATGAAATGCAATTTCAGTTCCAAAATCATTTTGCTCGAACTGAACCGAGCATGACCATGAGTGACTTAGCCAAAATAAGACAGAATCCTGGAGAGTCAATAGAAGAATTCTTGGCTCGATTTAAGAAAGCTAGGATTAAATGTCATTTGAACATCCCCGAATCTGAGTTTGTTCAATTGGCTCAACAAAACATGGTTTTTGATTATAGAGTAAAATTCGACGGAATGATGTTTTCTGATTTTAGAGTCTTGGCAAAGAGTGCGGTGAGATACGAAAATATGTTAAGAGAGGAAAGCCAAAGAAAACATCAGGGTTTCAATGCCTTCGAGGTGGAGATTCCATGGGCATTCGAGGATGCCTATGAAATCGATCTGGCAGAATTTGTTAAAGGGCCACCGTTTCAATGCGGAGCTCTCGAGAGAAAAGACTGTGTAGCTACAGGATCTTTACAGACAAAGAAAGAAAAGGAATATAGTTTCGATGTGACTAAAACCGAGCGAATATTTGACTGGCTTCTTGCGAATAAAAAACTTAGGTTAAAAGGGAGACATAGAATACCTTCGAAATCTAAAATTAAAGGAAAACCATATTGCAAATGGCACAATGCTTTTTCGCATGAAACGAATGAATGCATTATGTTTAGGAATTTGATACAAGAAAAATTGGATTCGAAAGATATAATTTTTCCTGACAATCAAAAAACAGATATAGATGAGAATCCATTCCCAGTTCTAAATTTCGAAATTAACACTGTGGATATTAACCAGTTCGAAAATCTTAATGTGCAGGCACGAAAAGAGGCCAAGTTCGCAAACCAATTGTTCAACAGGCTGATTGATGAAGGTGTACTAACGTTCCCGAAGGTGAAAGACGAAGGTCTAGAAGGCATGTGCAAATGGCATATGAATACTCTGCATACCACTGACCAGTGCCAGATTTTCAGGCGATTTGTAGCGAAACAGTATGAGAGGGGTACGATATGCTTGTCAGGAATTGACAAGAGAATCCTGGATTTTGATCAGGATGGAAAGCCAAAGAACAAAGAGGTGGTCGACGAGACCAAATCAATTGCTCAAGGGCAAGGGGAAAATCGTATAAGGAGGTGCTCGAAACCCCTGCTCGAGAAATTGTTTACCAGACACCTGCTAGGGTGGTGACGAATTTAACCCAAATACAGAAGGTTTTGTGTGGACAGTGCGCAGATACCTTACATTACGAACTAGTGAGACTGCAAGTTATTCCAAATGACCCAGATTGGATTCCTGCATATCAAAGGGAATGGAATAAAAGACAAAGGTATGAGACGAACAACCAAGGGTTTGGAACTATGCCTTATGATAGGCACTTTCGAGGAAGAGGAGGCAGAGGATATGGAAGATCCGCCTCATCAGGGAGAAATTCACCTTTAGAACGTCTTGGAGGATATCGCAGGAATGTCGAAAGAAAGAGAGATGATCATCCGAAGGTCATCGCTCAGCAAGTAGCTTATTCTCGAACAGCGGTAGCTTTGGAAATGCAACAACAGGCGATGATTGCAAATCTCAGGGTGGAAGAAGAGGCTTTGTCAAAAGGAATCTTGAAGTCGAAGATAGTCAAGAATCCCAGTGAAGAAGATTTTGAGAAAGATGTCGATCGTTTGAGTGACCATTTAAGAGAAGCAGCCTTGAAAGGAAAAGGTGTTACAACTGAAGAAGATGAAGAGCTGGGAGATTTCGAGTCAGGCGATGACTTGGATATTCTACTGGGAGATACACTATGCGAGGAATCAGCAAACGAAGCTGATTTAAAAGCAAAAGAAGCTACTTTGGAGAGAATACTGAAATTTGAGGAAGATCGAAACATAGAAATGGTGACTGTGCTGCCAGCCGAATTCGCAGCCAAAGAAGGAACGGATGAGGAAGGAAATAGCCATGAATTCACATCTGACGAGGAAAAAGGTAACGTTTCTTGTTTTAAAATTCGTAGTGATCAGTCACTTGAAGATAATGAACAAAAAGTCGAAAATTTGTCAAAATTACTATTTTCGAAAGAAGAAATAGACAATAATCACATGAAACCTTTGTTCATAAAGGCAGAAATCGAGGGTATTCCCATTAGTAAGGTATTAGTCGATAATGGGGCCACTGTCAATATTTTGCCCGCAAAAACGTTAACAAGGCTGGGCAAAAGCTCGAAAGATTTAGTAGTGGCTGATGTAGCGGTCTACGGATTCTCGGGTCAAGCTACTAAAGTCTTGGGAGTTTTGCCATGCCGGATCAAAATAGGAACCCAGAGTTCCTACTCAGCATTTTTCGTAGTAGAAACCAATTCATCATCATTTAATGCTTTGTTAGGAAGAGATTGGATACATCAGAATTATTGTGTCCCTTCTACCTTACATCAAGTATTAATTTGTTGGAACGGACACCAATTCGAGGTGATCAAAGCGGAGAAAAACAATTATTTTATCGATACTCAAATTGTTAATGCCAGGTATGAAGCTGGAAAGCTCGAAGGAAGTGATTGGCGATTCACCGAAGAAGCCATAGAAAAGCCAGCGAAAGAAGGAAAGGGAATCCATGAAGAGTCTACATCCGAGATGGGCTCTAAGCTAGCCGAAATCAAATTAGATTTAGTTTAGATATTGTAAAAGTTATGAAGAATGTCGATGTAATGAAAGATGATGTTGTTTCTAATATTTTTCGAAGGTTAAGTGTTCAACGAATGGAATTGAAATTGTGTGTTTACGATCGTGATCATGTTAGTTATGATAAGTTTAATTCTGAATATTGTCACAATGAAATACGTGGATCAAATTCTCGAAAAGAATTCTCTCGAGATCTAGTGTATGCGACGGGTCCCAAAACGAATAATTCTTGCAATGAAATATATATGGCAGGTGCTATTCATAATGAAGGTTCTCGAGATAATAAACATAGAATAAATAATCATAATGGAAAGGATATAGTTAACTTTCAAGTCGGAAATATCGAACATGGTATTATAGAACCAGATGAAGAGACTAGGAAAAATGGTCAGGACCAGTTGGAAGAAGTTAATCTAGGGACAATCGACAACCCTCGAGTAACTTACATAAGTTCGAAGATGACTCAAATGGAGAAAAATGACCTAATCGATATTTTGCAACAATTCAAGGACTGTTTTGCTTGGGCACATCATGAAATGCCCGGAATTAATACTAATATAGCTCGACATGAACTACCTATTAAACCAGGCTTCAAACCTGTGATACAAGCACCCAGACGTTTGTCCCCAGATCTAATGGGAGCAATTAAGGAAGAAATAGAAAAGTTGGTTGAAGCCAAATTCATTAGGCCAACTCGATACGTCGAATGGTTAGCTAACATCGTACCAGTGATAAAAAAGAATGGTAAGGTACGAATATGCATCGATTTTAGAGATTTGAATAAAGCTACTCCAAAAGATGAATATCCGATGTCAATGGCTGACGTACTGATAGATGCAGCTGCTAGACATAAAGTAATGTCCTTTATGGATGGCTATTCCGGGTATTATCAGTTGAAAATAGCTGAAGCGGATCGGCATAAAACGGCTTTCAGGTGTCCAGGATCCATAGGGAATTTTGAATAGAGGGTTATGCCGTTTGGTTTAAAAAATGCCGGAGCCACTTACCAGAGGACTATGAATTATATTTTCCATGATGTAATCGGGAAGTATTTGGAGATATACATCGATGATGTAGTGGTTAAAGCTGAAAATTACGAAGAGCATAAACAGTTTTTGGTCGAGTCATTTAAACGAATGAGACTCTTTAATTTAAAAATGAATCCTTTGAAGTGTGCTTTCGGAGTAGAAGCTGGAAATTTTTTGGGATTTTTGATACATCATCGAGGCATTGAAGTAGATCGAAATAAAGCTAAAGCGATTATCGAAGCTAAGCCTCCAAGAAACTAAAAGGAACTTCAGAGTTTTTTAGGGCAAGTAAATTTTGTACGAAGGTTTATAGCCAACTTAGCCGGAAAGACAGAAGCTTTTTCCCCTCTATTACGATTAAAAGATGAAAATGAATTTGTATGGGGAGATGAACAAAATAAAGCATTCGACGCTATCAAAAGATACTTAATTCAGCCTCCCGTGCTGATTCCTCCTCGAAAAGGAAAAAATTTAAGATTATATATATCAGCAGCGGAAATGTCAATAGGATGCCTTTTAGTGCAGGAAAATGACAGAGGCTATGAACAAGCAGTATTCTATTTGAGTAGATTCTTGAATGACGCAGAGAAAAGGTATACCACGATGGAGAAATGGTGCCTCAGCCCATATTTTGCCTCTACCAAACTAAGACATTATTTTGCTGCATACTCAATCGAAGTGGTATCCCCTACCGATATCATCAAATTCATGATAAATCAACCTTTAGTTAAGGGTCGATTAAGTAAGTGGAGTCTTAGCTTACTCCAGTTTGATTTAATCTATGTACCGCAAAAAGCAGTAAAAGGTCAAGTTTTAGCTGATTTTTTAGCGGAACATCCATCTATAGATAAGGAGACCAAGTTTGAAATTGATATCATAAGTACTGCTCCGTGGATTCTCTATTTCGACGGGTCAAGCACTCGAGATAGTGCAGGGGCCGGGATATATATAATATCTCCGTCTAAGATAATTACTAAAATGTATGCGAAGATCGAAGGTGACTGTACTAACAACCGAGCAGAATACGAAGCTCTTATTTTAGGATTAGAAGTGATACGAGACATGAAAGCAAAGAATGTGAAAATAAAAGGAGATTCCCAATTGATAATAAATCAAGTGAAGGGGATATTTAAATGTGTGAGTCCCGTAGCCATAACTTCTTTTGCTCGAATAAACGAGTTGTTCAAATGTTTCGAGACAGTCGAAATCTCGTATGTGCCACGGGAAGAGAATCAAATATCTAATGATTTAGCCCAGTTAGCGTCGGGATATAAGGTCGATTCAAATATGTTTGAGTCAGTTATCCAACTCAAACCAAGGGTGGTCCTACCCTTTGAGCAGAGAATAGCTCGAGTACACAAAGTAGATATTCTTAAAGGGGAACAAGATTGGCGTTCTGAGATCATCGAATATCTCCAAGACCCAGGTAGGGGAACATTTTCGAATAAGCTAAAGTTGATGGCACATCATTATTTTTATGATGGGCAAGAATTATATAGGAAGGATCCTCAAGGGGTTTTGTTAAAATGTCTCGATTTAGAGGATGCATTAGTTATAATGGCAGAAACCCACGAAGGGGTATGTGGAGCCCATCAGTCAGGACAAAAAATGAGATGGTTGATACAAAGATATGGTTTTTACTGGCCGACTATCTTGCGAGATTGTATAAATTATGCGAAGGGATGTAAGCAATGTCAGAAATATGGGAAAATTTTAAGGCAACCGACCGTAGGTTTAAATTCCATAATAAAACCCTGGCCATTTCGAGGGTGGGCCATGGACATAATCGGAGAAATTAAACCAGCTTCATCAAAAAAGCATAAATACATATTAGTAGCCACCGATTACTTTACCAAGTGGATTGAGGCTAAACCTTTCGAAAGTATAAGTTCAAAACAAGTGGTCGAGTTCATTAAGGAGTATATTATTACCAGATTTGGTATTCCAGAAACCATAACTTTCGATCAGGCTAGAGTATTTAATAGTACAAAAATACTCGAATTTCTGGAACAATTCGGAATAAGATTAATCAATTCGACACCTTATTATGCCCAAGCAAATGGCCAAGCTGAATCGTCGAATAAATTAATAAAAAATTGCGTCTCGAAAATGATAAGCCAGAATCCAAAAAATTGGCACGAATTGTTAATCGACGCGATTTGGGCGTTAAGGACAATCAAGAAGGACAGCCTAGGAATATCTCCTTTCCAATTAGTATATGGACATGAAGCAGTAATTTCTTTGGAGATCAATATCAAGTCTAGACGAATACTCGAACAAGCAAGACTTTCAGCCGAATAATATACAGAAAACATGAATATCGAAAAACTAGATCATGAAATCTTGCAAATACAAGCATTGCAACAAATAGAATTTCAAAAGAGTAGAATTGAAAGAAGTTATAATAAGAAAGTAAACGCAAGATCTTTCGAAGTAGGAGATCTAGTTTGGAAAATGATTTTACCAGAAGGATCAAAAGACAATTTTTATGGGAAATGGTCAGCTAAGTGGGAAGGACCATTTCTAATATCAAGTAAATTATCTGGGAATGCTTTTGAACTCCAATGGACGAATGGAGATACATATGGAAAAGCATTAAACGCGAGATATTTAAAAAAGTATACACCAAGTATATGGAAAGAAAACGAAACCATTATATTTAAAAGATTACCCGAAACGGGTAAGAATTTTTACAATAACAAAATATAAAAAGTTGCATCATTCGAAAATGTACTAAGATTGAAGAAAAAACAACGAGTTTGACAAAACATCCAACGATGAATCGAAGGCATCCCTTTCGAGGACGGCGGGCTTGGCTATTTCTTCAAGTTCAAATGATAGAGCTGCAATCTGGTCGTTCAGAGTTGAGATATTCTCGTTGACTTGGTTGGCGGATTGAACTAAGCGGTCCCGTTCGAGTTGGAGATCAGCGATATGGGCATCGAGAGCAGAAACTCGAGCCATGTAACTATCACGGGAACCTTCTAAGATGGTGACCTGGCCACGAAGTTGATCTAGGTGTTGGGTGTGACTCGAAGAAACGGCTTCGGTAAAAGGGTTGATGCCCTGATCCGCTAAAGAGTGAAGGCGAGCAAGGCTATTCTCGAAAACCTCACGAGCGGCTTGGAACAGAGGCAGCCAAGTGCTAGCCATTCTCGAAGCCGCTTCATCAAGAAGGAAACGAAGTTCCGACAATAAGTGAGGATCATTGAGATTATGCCTTATGTCCATAAGGGCTTCGTTTAGAGCGACTTGAGAAAATACGGTCGGTGCTACATTGTCGAAAGAAAGAAAATCACGAAGTTAGTATGTTAAACACCAGAATGAAATAGAACATTGTGCATTTCGACGAAATAAATCTATACCTTCAGCCGGGGTAGCAAGGGCCATGGTAGAGCTTGAAGGTCCAGGGTCCATGACCGGACTAGGTGAGATAGCCAACGGAGAGATATTAGCAACCTCTTCTATTCGTACTGAAGAGGAAAGAGGAGAATCCAGGGTAGGCCGAAATTGCGATCCGAGAGCAAGGTTCGTGCCAATTCTGTGAAAAATAGCAGAGTCCATGACAATGGTGGATATTCCCGCTGTAGTACCAATTGAGAATCGCATCGAAGAAGGTAAACTAGGCATGCCTGGAGGATCGAGGAACAAGGTTATTCAGGAAAATGAATAATTAGGTTGGTAAAAATCTGCCTAAATATGAAGTGTGGACATGATAAATTGTCTTACCTGACGAAAGAAATCTCGAGACGTTGGGAGCAGTGCTCGTAGTAATCTCGGAACTGGGGTCTGTTCTCTCGAAAGTGTCACTTGATAAGTTTTCTAAGGAGAAACACAACATCAAGACAGGGTAGAGTAACAAAAGCCCATTAATGATTATACAGCACGAGAAAAGCATAAAGGGGTTAACCAATTCAAGGGAATATATGATACTTTCAAAAATACCTGAAGAACGACCTATCTCGAGTGGGTCTCGATGAGTCTCAGAATCAGGTAAAGCATCTTCGAGGATAGGTGAAGACGGTTGGGGGTCGAAGTCAGGTGAACCCTCTTCAAGAATGGGTTCGAGGATATTTTCGACACCAGCCCCAATAATCGGCGTCTCCTTTTCGAGATCAGCAGCTCCACTCGAAGAGCCTACATGAGAGATGTGAATAAGCAAATATCGAATGAAGAATTAGTCTACAATTTACGAATGAAAGCTAAGGATATTTGAGTAATTACTTGATTCACCGGAAGTCTTTTGCATACGTAAGCGTTTCCTGGATCTGGGTTGAAGAGCGTATTGAGCTGCATCGTCATCATCTTGCTCTTTTTCTTCTTCATTAAGTGTTCGAGGGGGTACTTCTCGAGAAATAGAAGATGTAGGCTCCCTGATGGTGAGAGCACTTCGTTTTCGGGTAACGCGAGTAGGGACGAAAAATGGCTCAGTCGGAACAGATGAGTCTCGAAGGGCTTGAGACAGTGCCGCCACTTCTTGGACTTGGGGGTTGTCTCGCTCAAATCTCCACCCCAAAGTTAAATCATAAGGAACGATGTAATCATCATCCTGTAAGAAAGAGTATCAGAATGAATCCTAACTATTGTAGTCGAAGATTATAATAGTATATGAAAGTTACCTGATTCGATAAGAGATTCGAAAGATGAGCCATGTCCACCGTGCCAGCGCACATTCTGGTGATATCTGTAATATGCTTACGGATGATTGGTCTCGAATAACTGCGTGTTAAAACCTTGTTCCAAAAGTCTGCGAAACATCTCTCGATTCGGATGATTCTGCAAAAAATAGGAACAAAACATGGCGGAATCTGACTAGAGGCCTGGTTCCGAATAAGAGCTTCAGCTTTAGCCCTTTGATGATTTGCAATATGAAATTGCCTACTTGACCAAGGGCGATTCATAGTGCCCAAGAATGGTAAAGAAAAGCATTGGGTTACACCAAATTGCCGCGCGCATAGCTGCAAAATAAAGATGGTTTAAACAAAACTCAGTTGTCGAACTGTTTGCTCAAAAATCAAAGATACTTGAAGGAAGCGAGCTCGAAGAACAGCTCATTCGAGATCTGGTAAATTTGAAGTCGAACCTGTTCGAAATCAAGCAATGCTCGAAACCGAGATGCTCGAGACCAAGCAGGCTCGAAATCAAGCAATGCTCGAAATCAAGCATGCTCGAGCTCAAGCATGCTCGAAATAAGCATGTTCGAGATCAGGCGATATTCGAGATCAAACATGTTCGAGAATAAGGATATTCGAAAAAGCTATTTTCGAGATTAAGCGTGCCCGAAATAGGTATGTCCAGAGTTAGCATATTCGAAATCAAGCATGGAAAGAGATGCTCGAAGTTGAACATGTTCGACACCGAATATAACAAGGTTATAAAGTTTGTCATATTTATACTCAAAACATATTTAGAATACCTGAGGGTTGTAAACTTCAACTCCGGGGACATTATCTGCATATAGTAAATCCCAGGATGACAAAATAGACCTCCAGTAGGGATGATCGTCTATGGAGGAGTCTAGCGAATCAATCGTTAGCATCCAATTGGGTAGAGCAGTGTGCGACCAATGATTTTGGGCTTGGTCATGCCTTGTTTCGAAAAAGGGGCACCATGTGGAAACATAGAGCGGATTATAAATGGCGCTCAAAACTTCGAGATACGACACCTTCTCGAGAGGAACTAATAAATTTATAGCGGCCTCCCCATAGCAAACCCATTTCGAAATTGGTTCGAGCCGGAAGTTGGAGGGTTTTTTCGACGATTGTCGTTGCTCAACCGATTTTTCGAACGATTTTATAGTCCTGATATTCAATAGCTCAGGGTAATACAGAAAAGACCAACATGTCAATAACCAAAGGGGGCCGGATAATTTGTGAGCATTCGAAGGGTCATTGCTCAAATTAAACATCATACGGTAAAAGTGAGATAGCATTAGCGGAGCCAGCTCGATGGGCCCCATGGTGACAGCAATATTAGCAGACAAAGTAAAAAAGGTTTTATTCACCACGCAACCGGCATTCATAAACAACCGGGAGAAGACGAAATTTAAAAATAAAACCTCTTCGAAGGGCGTCGGTGGATCGTC
This sequence comes from Buddleja alternifolia, assembly GCA_019426215.1. NCBI lineage: Eukaryota > Viridiplantae > Streptophyta > Magnoliopsida > Lamiales > Scrophulariaceae > Buddleja > Buddleja alternifolia. The sequence goes on along the minus strand of CM033390.1, from coordinate 23,457,012 downwards.
ACAATTGATAAAGAATTTGACTAAGGCAGTATAAGCAATATTTGCTCCCTTTGATTTACCATGATGTTTTAGCCAATTTTCGGTAGATAGTAAGAGAGCTCGAGAATTAGGCAAAGGTTCACCCGTAGGAAGACTCATGCCCGTAGGGGAAAGGCCAGTAATTAGAGCAACATCTTCCAACGTAATTGTTTGAAAACCACGAGGTAATACAAAACAATTATACGAAGGATGCCAAGAATACGCAAGGGCATCTGTTGTTACCTGCTCGAAAGGGATGATTGGGTAACAGGCTATTCGAATGAGCCCAAGAATTCGGTTACCTTCCCATTTGTTATGAAGATGATGCAACTTTTCGAACCAAGGATATGCATCGATGGCCCCGATCCATCCATTGATGGGTTTGGTCTTATTCGTCCACTCATATTTGTCCTCCACCTTACATTGAAAAAGAGGGGCATCAACCTCCAAAGCGGGCCAAGTACCGAGTAAATCAGGAACACCATCCTCAGAGGGTTCGAATGCCTCGGATTGAAATCGAGGCCCGAGTCCAACATGGTTGATAGATTGACCTCGACGATCGCGGACCCAAGGCGGTATGATATGGGTAGACCCTAGAGTCGAAATCTTCACATCACTGTAGTAAGCCTCGAAATTCTTGATGATTCGATAGAGATCTTGGGCATCTTCGCTACCCAAAAGAGTTGCTCGAGCCACTAGATGCGAAATAGCATGAGAGTTAGACATACTCAAAAACGGTTCGAAAAGGTTGTCGAGAAGAGATGGAAGGGGATTTCGAAGAAGAAGGAATTTTCGAAAGAGAGAAAGACAAAGAAGGAAGATGATGAATAGTTGGAGAAAGAAAATAAAGTGAAGGATGATAGTGATGGCTAAGAACAGGAACAAGATATTTATCGATCACGAAAAGACACTTCTATGCAGAACAGAAAGAGGGAAATTTCAATCGTTTTTACCCGTTTAAAAATACGAAGAGGTTCTTACAGAAAGATGACCTAAAAACGTAAATAAAAAGAATGGAGGTTTTAAAACCCTGATCACGAAAAGGTGCTGGGAAAAGGAACGAACACGTTCGTCATATCATTCACGAACCCTTTTGAAATGAAACAATGATTAATAAGGAGACGTGTACATTAATATACATGAACTCGAAACGTTCATATACATTAGGGGGGCATTTGTTTACACTAAAAAATAAAATAGGTTGAAAGACCTAAGAAGGCCCAAAGTGAAAGACCTAAAACAAGCCCAACTAGGGGTGTTCACGAGCCGAGCTCGAGCCGAGCTTGGTCATTTTTCCAAGCTCGAGCTCTAGCTCGATTATTTGTGTTCGGGCTCGAGCTCGAGCTCGATCGAGCCGTATAGCATGAGCTCGAGCTCGAGCTCGATTATTGTCACTGAGCTCGAGCTCGAGCTCGAGCTAAATATATATATTTTTTATTTTTAATAAATTATATTATTATATAAATATTATATTATAATATATATATATTAAAATATATTAATTAAAAAATATATATATAAAGGGAGCTCGCGAGCACTTATCAAAAAGCTCAAGCTCGGCTCGATCGCCGGCTCGAGCTCGTGAGGCTCGGCTCGAGCTCGAAAAATCTCGAGCTCGAGCCGAGTTTTTTTCGAGCCGGCTCGGCTCGGTGACCACCCCTAGGCCCAACAACGATTAATGGGCCCAAAAGTTTAAAAGGCTAAGCCCATCGTAATAACAATAAACCAGGTCTGACAAAGCTAAAGTCAAAGGCTTGACAATAATATCCCGCCAAAACAAAAAGATTTTAAAAAGAGAAGTTGGAAGCAGTTCTCGACGGTTGAAGAAGCAAGCCCACGACGCAGAAGTACAAAAGCGGGAAAGAAGAGAGAGAAGAGGATCATCAAATCAAAGAATAACTTATTTTTTTTTCTTATCATAGGAGTAGGTCTAAATATAATTAGGAGTAGTTTGTAGTGTAGATTTGTTCAAGAATTGCTGGATCCAATCCCGGAGTTATACCGGTGTTTCATTCATCTGTAACTAGCACGAATTGAAGACTTTTATGGAGGTATAGATTACATGTTTTCAGATTTCATTATTTGACAGTAATTTGTATCTTGACCTGAGTTTTCTATTCATTTTCATCGTTTTAAGAAAAGAAGATTCTCACGTAGGTATAGAATTATTTTGTGTCAGATTTAAGTATCAAAGAAATAATTCTTACCTGTACTTGAATTGTTCTTTTATAATATTATCGTGTCATTCGAAGACAAAATATATATATATTTCAGTCAGTTGCGGTCCGAATAATTAGTTTAAACAACACGGCGAAGTATTAAATTTCGAACCACCGTCTAGCGTATCGAACTCGAGCGCGGGGGTTGAAAGATAATTCTAAGATAAGAATTATCGCGGGGCTTAGAACACGCAGTTGGATCCACCCTAATCTAGATTGTTTTTTTTTACGAAACAATTTGCGATAGAGCAAATATTTTTTAAAAGAAATTACCAGACTCTGAATGATTCCATGAATTTTTTTTTTTTTAAACTCTCAATGTGTTAGCGATAGAGCAAATGATCTTTTTGAAAAGAAATTATCAAACTCTCCATATTTTCATGGTTTCCATGTTCCATGAAAAAAGGTTCATGGAAACCATGGAAACATTGGAAACATTAAGACTTTTCTAGGAAACAATGTAATTTCGAAACTATATCGTAATTTCTTTTCTGTAAGTTGAAAAACAGAAACTTTTCGGACGTTTCGGTGGAAAAGAAAAGAAACTTTGAACCATGGTAAGAGGGTGAGGGGCGTAAAATGCAATTATTTATTACTTTAAGGGTGAGAAGTGTGACTTTTTAATTTTTTGGGCGGAAAATGCTTATTTTAAGCTCAAAGTGCTTTTTACTAGATATATATTCTTATGTTTTTTGAGTTTAATGTAGACCAGAACAGCAGGTCTCTTCTCTTCAGTGTGATATGAAACATGCCAACTTCTGAAATAGGTTGAACGCTGCCAAACAATTAATATGCTGCATAAATTGTCAAAGTTTTTCACTTCAGTTTGTTAGGTAAAAGCTGAAAGTTTGAATTTTGAATTTGAAAAGCCTTTTACTATGAGATGACAATGAAAAATAACATAAATAAGAATATATTTTAGGATTAAATACACTTTGTCCCTTCAATTATACAACATTTCTTATTACTCCCTAATTAACAAGTGTTATACTTGCCGCTTGATTAAGTTTTTGGATAGAATTGCCCTGATGTTACACACTGAGCATTTTGAACCCACTTTTTAGCCCGAATTCGAATATTTTAACAAGTTGTCAAAGATATTATCATGGAATAAGTTATGAAGGATGATCAAAGAAATATTCTTAAAAGTCATCTCTATCTTCCCTTAATTACATATGCAAATCCACTTTTAAAGAGTAGTTAGGATAATGGAGTAGTTAAAGTTCCAACGTCATGTTCATTACTACTCCCCTTCACATATATATATATATATATATAATTGGTATACATACATTCCTTGTTCAGTAATCCAATTTAATTGTGTTTTCAATGTTATGAGCAAATGGGGTCATTGATGCAAGATTTAAAGAGACAAGCTTCGTTCTTCTTGAGAGAGAAAATCAAGACAGCAAGATTGGTCCTTACAGACGTTACTCATGTACAACTGTAAGCTCTTTCCATCCAATTCCATGTTGTTCATCGTTTGTAATAAAACACGATTTTGTTCTTGATTGTAAATTTTGGTTTTTGGAGCAACAAGATTGACAGAAGAAGTAACAAATGGAGATTCATTGGCAACGGATGTTCACGCCATGAGGCTAATATCTCGTGCTGCCTTTGAAGTCGATGATTACGAAAGAATTGTTCACATTCTGCACAACAGGTACTTTAACATAACGTTGTTTCCTTGCTTTTTTGATTCTTAATGCTATTATTTCTTGCTATTTCTTAAATTTAAGAAATAATTACATGCAAACCCCCTTCCTTATTATCTAATTACCCCGTCCCGAACCCCCATCAAATCTAAATAACTCAAAAAAAGTGGGTGTAAAATTGTAATATGCTTTTATTAGTGGGTTGTTTTTCGTAATTAGGGTCTCAAACGGGGCATGTCTATGTAATTACCTTAAATTTTAAAATTCAAAAGCAGAATCTATGTGTTATTAATCTAAGAATGTATGAATTGGTGCAGGTTGTCTAAGTTTGATGCATGGAATTGGAGAGGGTCTTATAAGGCTCTAGTTGTATTGGAACACCTTCTAACACATGGACCAAAGAGAATAGCAGAAGAATTCCAAAGTGATGAAGATATCATCACAGATATGGCAACTGATTTTCACTATGTAGATCACAAAGGGTTGCTACCTACTCTCTCTCTCTCTCTCTCTCTCATTTAATAAACAAACAGCTCTATAAAGCAACAAAACTAATTGTCTTAATTTATACACAAACAAACAGGTTCAACTGGGGATTGTGTGTAAAGAATAAATGTGAGAGAATAAAACAGCTTCTTGAAGACGGATCATATCTGAAAGAAGAAAGAGCAAGAGCTATGAAACTAACCTTTGGAATCAAAGGGTTTGGGAGTTTCAGTCACATGAGGCCCGTCGTAGACGAAACCTCAAACGACGACGCAACTGTGTATAAAATTTTGAGATCGAAGTCTCTCTTCATTGGTGGTGATACAGGCGAAAATAAGAAGTTATTGGCATCAAATGAATATACCGACACTGCTAAAAATGATTTACCCGGTTGGACACATACATTCAATATGGAAGAGGATCATCCATTTTGGGACAACAAGGACAACCAGACTAGAATCTCACTTCTATCCTCAGTGTAAAAAGAGCAGTACAAGAACACACACACACACACACACATATATATATATATAGAGAGAGAGAGAGAGAGAGAGATGTTAAATGTTTTTCGTACAGTACAGAGATTTTATTGAATGGAATGTGACTTTTTTTCCCATCATGATCTCTGTATTGAATGGAATGTCACTTTTTTTCCCATCATGATGAAACAAACATCTTTGTTATGAAGCATATAAACGCATAATTCATCCACTCACAATGCTAACATGTACATCTTACAACACCACCATGTAACAAAGTATAATTCAGTAAGGCTCAAACCTCGAACTTTCGTTTCTTTATATACAATTGCGTTCAGCAATCAATTCACTTACCGGGATTCATTGTTTGCACTTTCAGAATCATTTCAATATCAAAATATGGATTTTATATTGATGAACTATTCTTTTTATTTACACGGAATCAATTGTGTGTCTGCAGGTGTCTCGTCTGTCAATCCTATCGTATAATGAGCATGCCATGTTCTTTTTATTTTTAAGTTTTATTTATGAATGTATGTTCACTTCACTATGTGAAAAAGTTCAAAGAACAAGAGATAAAAATTCCAAACTTCTAAATCGATTAAAAGTTTAAGGATAAGAACATCCAGAAATTAATTCCTCCTCTCTCAAGTTCATCAACCAACACAAGAACAAACAATACAGAAAACATTGCTACTAGTACAAGGTTGCAAGCTCCATTTCTGACCACCAAGGAAAATACTCTTTTTTTTTTTTTTTGTGTCAATAGTTTTTGACAGAGTCTGATTAGAAGCACTTTCTATGCACAATAGATGGACCTGACTCATCGTATTCAGCCTTTGCAATCCACATCTGCACAAGAGATAAACCAAAGAGAACCCGTTAAAAATATTACATAAATTCTCATAAGCAATTATTCACCACTCCAAAACACTAACCTGTTGGAAAGTGCTGAGAGATGCCAATATAGAGCCTCCAATCCAAACACTGTATTTCCTTTCCGGAGGCGCAACAACTTTAATCTTCATACTACTTGGAGCTAAGGCCGTAATTTCTTTGCTCATTCTGTCAGCAATACCACTGAACATGGTAGAACCACCACTGAGTACAATATTTCCATAAAGGTCTTTCCTAATATCGACATCACATTTCATGATGGAGTTGTATGTTGTCTCATGGACTCCTGCTGCTTCCATCCCAATCATCGATGGCTGGAAAAGAACCTCAGGACATCTGAACCGTTCATTACCAATGGTAATCACCTGCCCATCTGGCAACTCAAAGCTCTTATCCACGGAAGAACTACTTTTTGAAGTCTCAAGCTCCTGCTCATAGTCGAGGGCTATATAAGCTAACTTTTCTTTCATGTCTCTCACAATTTCTCGCTCTGCAGAGGTGGTGAAAGTGTAACCACGCTCCGTAAGGATTTTCATTAAGTGGTCAGTAAGGTCACGACCTGCCAAGTCAAGACGAAGGATGGCATGTGGAAGGGCGTACCCCTCATAGATGGGGACAGTGTGACTGACACCATCACCAGAATCCAACACAATACCTATATAGGAAGTGTAATAGCAAATTATTATTGCAAATATATACAAATTCATAGCATATATTACTTGTTTGGCCCATAAAATGCACTAATACACCTCAGAAATGAACAACTGAGGATATCAATCTCAAATTTGAGAGTGAGGGCTCAAAAAAGACTTTTCCACTTTGTTAAATGCAGATATGAGATACTGGTATGATCAAGGCTGATGAGACAAAGGCTTCAAAATGGGACCTTAATTGCAAAACAAAGCATAGTCACCAAGTTTTGACATATACTTAATTCCGAAGTCATCAAGCATTTGTATTTGAGATTTGGGATACCACTTTGTGATGCCCCTCATTTTAAAAGCTTCTCAAACTAGCAAGTCAAATCAACTCCACAAATTATAAACTGAAAGATATATAAGAGATGCTTACCGGTGGTACGGCCACTAGCATACAAGGAGAGGACTGCCTGAATAGCAACATACATAGCAGGAGCATTGAATGTCTCAAACATAATCTGAGTCATTTTCTCTCTATTAGCCTTTGGGTTGAGTGGCGCTTCAGTCAGGAGGACAGGATGCTCTTCTGGGGCAACACGAAGCTCATTGTAAAATGTGTGATGCCATATCTTCTCCATGTCATCCCAGTTGCTGACAATACCATGCTCAATTGGGTATTTTAGAGTTAAAATACCACGCTTTGACTGAGCTTCATCTCCAACATATGCATCTTTTTGCCCCATACCCACCATCACACCTGTGTGACGTGGACGACCAACAATGCTAGGAAACACAGCTCGTGGAGCATCATCTCCAGCAAATCCAGCCTATAAGCAACACCATTAAATTCAATTAAACCCAATAATAACACCAGATCTAAATAAGGCAAATACACAGATATGGATTTGCAACATTATGAATAAAGAACATCAATTATACCTTAACCATTCCTGTCCCATTGTCGCACACGAGTGGTTGAATGTCCTCCGCATCTGCCATCTTATACTACTTCCTGTAAAAAAAAAAATACAGCTTTATTAAACACACAATTATTGATTTCACCGACTCCTGTAACGTTCTATCTTGCAATTAAATTATTTAATAACATAAGTTCTTAGTTTCAATCTAGGAAGCTACATAACCGAGAAGAAATCAAAGGAGCACATGTGTAAAAATGTATGAAAACGTGAACAGCAATGGTTTGGTATTCCAATGATGAAAGCAGAACAACATGCACATGTAAATGTTGGTAATATTTCGTTTCAAGCAGCACGAACCAAATTCTACTGACTGACATACCAGGTGACAAATCTCTATCACAAGAAATCAAAAATATGATTTGCGCCACCAACAATAATCCCACATGAACAGAGATTGAATCTAAGTCGTATTGACTGCCAAAATAACTTGTTACTAAGAATAACCATATTTCAAATATAGGAATTCAATGCAGCTCATTTTCTTTGTTAAAAGGAAAAAGGTGTAATCATAAAAAATGCAGGAAACATACACCCAAATTAAAATACTATGGACATGCACATCCCATTGCAGCTGCACCACATAACATAATGATAGCACATCACCAAAACTTATGTCAAATTTACAAAGTAATCAAATTTCACACTTCTCCTAACAAATCAACACATTAATCGAAGATCCATAAGAAACGGAGAGAAAGTGAAATGTACCTTTTGAAAGGCGCAGAATTGAGTAGAGAGAGAGAGAGAGAGAGAGAGAGAGAGAGAGAGAGAAGCTCAACTCTGGCACCTTATGATGATGATTTCGTTTTCCTACAATCTCCAAATTGCACATTGAAGAAGGGAAGCAGGGGGTTATGTTATATGAAGGGGTTGGAGAGATATGGACCGTTGGATTTAAACAGTCTAAATGTACGCTGGAGGGTGACACGTTGTGGGATTCACTATTTATCTGATTCCCACTCAATTTTTTGGACCACTCCACACCTCCTCTCTTCTCGCTTTTACTCTCATTCTCTTTTCTTTAAATTTATCCCCCATCCCCCTTCCTTCTTTTTTCCTTTTTACTATGTTGCTATTTCCTTTATATTATTTATTAATCATTATGTTCATTTATTTATTTAATATAAATACAGATTTTTGTCATTTTAGACCTTTCTTAATTTATCATTAAGCAATATATGTTATGGTAAAGTTGGGACGATTTAACTTTTTATTTTAGCACGTACGATCGTTTATTTCACAATTGTGTTTCTTCTCACATTATCTTATAACTTGACTTAATTGTACAGGCATTGTGACTTGGATGAGCAAGCATCGTGGTGCTAGCATATCTGGAACAGCCTCTATCAAGGCCTTGGGGCCTGCGATGCAGCTTTGATGCTTGAAAGCACCAGCATTGGGCTTGCTAGAAATATGCCACTGTTAACTCATTTCCCTTGTATCACACTCCAAAATTCTGTTAATCTCTTGTTTGGAGACTCATTATGAAACTTGACATAAACTCTTCCATAGTCTTCACTCCTCATTGACTGTCAATCTTTTTATTGCGATTGCCGTCCTCATCACAAGTTTTGGAGTTCGACTGAGACAAAGCACACTATCAGTTTGCCGGTGGTAGCTCCATTAGACAAAACGTCATCTAAATAATTTGCAATAAGGATCTTCTTCATTGACAAGTCCTCATCATCAATCAACTCAAGAATGCAATGATAATTCAACTGAATGTGTTTTGTCATCAAGTGGAATATTGAATTCTTTGCAAGACAAATAACACTAAAGAAAACAATTAATTTATTTATTTCCTTGCCTATATCCTGCAAAAGGTTTTTCAACCAATTTATCTAGCTAGTCTTTTTTGAACTTTGTTGTGTACAAGGTTTGCGCCTCTGTACAACGCCTCACAATTGGGTTTACTTTGATGATTTTTCACACTCCACCACCAAACACCATTGTGTATCAATTGTTGTCAATTTGACCAATGGAGATCAAGTTCTTTTTAAGGCTTGGAACATGCCTTACGTTTTGCAGTGTCCATTGCATCTATTGTGCCCTTTTTTATTAATACATCTCCTTTTACACAATATCCATAGACTCATCATCTACAGGGAACACCTTTAAAATTTTTCAACAACGTAATTTTGTAACTAATCTTTACAAGTAGTAGAGTGAAAACAATGCACTTAAGTCCAAGACCCACAGTATATTGGACTATCTGTTGGGATCGGCGCCCTGGGACATGTGGTGACACAATAGAAAATAAAAAATAAATATGCATCTAGTACCAGCACGTATTGTGCTAACAAAATTCAAACATGATGAAAAGAAATGTAAAGTAAATTATACCTACGTGCAATTTCTTACACGTGACGAGTGACAACTTTTTGGTTAGCTTCACATGCTCAGTGCGTCAAGGGTATCTACTCATTGCTAAATCACCAAAATTAATACGATGTGCTAGATACCCATATAATTTTTATCTATATGTAAAGGGTGGAAGAATATAGTGATTCAAGATAACACTTTTCTTGAGCGAAAACGTGTCTTGAATTATTTTAAGTGTGGAAGACTAAATTGGAGAATCAAGCATATCTCCTATGAACATACATCATATTTATAAAAAGATAAGATAGAGTAGCCCTAGAATCAATGAAAATTTCATTCCTTATTTTCTCCTTAGTGGTCACCCCCTCCATTCTCTTCGTTCCTCAATTTTTAGTCTTCAAACTTAGTGCTTAGGTGTCATACAATGCCAACATCAAGTGTCACCCGAAGCCACCTCGAAATTCATATATTATGTTTGAGTCCAAATCCATATATGATAAAATACCCGGACCTCCTAGGCCAGTTAGTAATTAATCTAATTAATTAATGGTCCATTTAATTGGTTGATCAATTAATTTAATATTTTTCAATTAATTAATTCAATTAATCATTTCATTAAGTCCATCAATTGGATTAATTAATATCACATAACTAGTGACGCCAAATGAGTAAGTTTGCGACCCTTTAGGCTCATTCATATTCCAGTGGTAGGTATACTCACCCTTGTTGTGTCTCGGTAATTCCCAATTACCAAATCAATACTCTAAGTATTGACTAGGCCACAAAATAACTGCCAATTAATTTGAGGCATCTACAAATCATGGTTAATGTCTATTCATGATACATGAAGACATAGACACCAATGATTAAATGACCTAATGCGATTACCATTATCATGTGAGTAAAATCCTTCCTTATAGATCTCCAGATCAGGCCTAGGGCATCGGTGTCAATCAAAAGCTAAGTAGCTCGATACCATGATCCCATTTCAAGTATAATTAACTTGTGCCGACTAAGAGAGGTCTCATCTCATTATTGACTCATCTCTGACTAGAGATTTATTAAGACAATATACTATGAAATACATAGAAGATTATCTAAAGCAAAATGATTAGTGAAAGATCCTTCCTTCCTTCGCATCCACACACCTCCATATGCAGCTAGTGTACCCAAAATATCATATTTAATGATTCTCCTGGAATCATAAGATAGATCAAAGAGCAGTGGGCTACGCAAAAAATGACCTAATGTACTATCAAGTCAATGGACTACTCTCACGCCTACATAACGGAGAAAATATTCGACATTGGACCAATATGGAGTTTCTATTGTTGTGTTCAGTTTACCCACGAGAACCTCATACATGCATCAATGATCTCCACTCCACTACCCATGGAATAAGACATGCTCATTGAATGAGTATGTATCGTATGAGCAAGTCCTTACAAATCATCAATATCGATTTCTTTATGATTTTATGACTTGGAGTACTTTTAAGATCACAACATTAAAAGGCACATCCTGGCCACCATCTTGAACGCCCAACCGTATCCCATAACTATATGTGATCTAGGGGACTTTGTCGAATGCATAGAGATACATACATCGATAAAGAGGTATCATATTCATATACAAATAACAATATCTGAATAAAGATTATTTACAAAAGAGTAAGTAAAATTTCCAGATACAATTGGTGTGTCGGGCATTATTCTAACACTATCCACACAAATAATCAATGCATCATCGAAGTTGTTAATGGATGCGTTTACTTGATGATTTTCTCAGTGCTAATTTTGTTCCTTGTTTGGATCAGGATAATCCCTTTGGTAAAAACTCTTCTCCACCCCCACCCCCCAATTCCAGCATTCATCTTCCTAGCAAAAGTTGGATTTTGCTCGCCCCTTAGATTCAGACCTACCACGATTTTCCTATCCTTGTTGATTACTTCTCCCCTTGTCTATCTTACTCAAGTCAAATATTCTTGCTAAAAAATCAAGTCCTAGATCTCCTAAAGCATCAACCTTTTTTGACCAAATGAACTACTCACAATAATCACCGGAGTATTCCAATTTTACGGCAAAGATGATAACAAGATCAGTGCATTCACCTTGTCGCCAAACTCGATATCGACCAAGCTCAACCGAGTTAAGATAACATTGAGTTCGTTAATATGATCTACTATATTCCATCCTCAAATTACACAAATGACGCATTAAGTATACTTTGCTTGAGGCAAATAATTTCTCATGCGTGTTTGATAAGGCTCTTATCAGAATCGTTGCCATTTTCTTGTTTATGATGTTAAACACAATTTTGTTAGGAATATGCCCTCGAGTGTCATAGGAGGATAGAATAGAATAGGGCATTTGATTATATAATTGTTATTCTATGAATTAATAAAAGGCTCATTAGCTGTTTTACTTAATTATTGACATTCATAAATAGTAATCAACTATAAGTCAATGTACACAAGAGTGAATATTCTATTCTTTATAAGTTAAGGGAGTTGGCACTAGAAGAGTTCAACACTTGTGTACTCAACTAGTTCGCAAGTCATGAATTCCCAATTGGGCATTGAAAATCGTCAAGACTTGTATAGGATGAGCTTTGACAAGAGAAGTGTCTGTCAATCACTATGAAGTAGTGGGAGCTTGTATTATAGGTGCAAAGATGGAGGTTAGTGCACTCAAACATGACTCGCATCAATTCTTTCACATGGGTTTCACTCATTGACAGTCAATGTCAGAATTGATTAGTTGTAATAGGTGTGTCTGAACTTTTGACCTGAGAAATCGAGTTAGAGATATGCTTGTGATGTTAGGTTTGTCATTAGAGTAGTTATGCCTAATTCACCCGTTGGTGGGGTCGACCTCGAACTGCGACCTAACGGGCAAGTAGTAGTCTCAACTGATATCCAAGAAGGGATTCGTTCCCTCAAAAGTGAACGGGTAATTATCCTATGCGTTTACAAGTAAGTAAGATCGAAAGTCTTTGGCCAAAGCGTATGAGCTTTTGAGTTAGATTCAAATAGGAAAGCTCACCGATCTTGACTTATTATAAATATAGCATAAAGTCTATGAGTTTGACCTTAACCATGACTCTTACTTGACCGGGATATGAAACAAAGAGTTTATATTTACACAAAATTTACAACGAGAAAGGTTTAAAGAATGATTTAATCATTCGTCTTATTTGGGCTACGATTTGGGCCACGTGACTTGTTAGGTGTTATCCACATCCCTTGGATTCCTCTCATTGCCAAATATAGATGAACCTAAAGAGTCATGCTTAAAAACAAAAATTAAACGTAATTAATGGAGTATTTCTTGTAGTAATGTTTTATTGGATACTTAAATTATTTATTGGATAAATAACAAATAAATAAATAGAATTAATTATTTGATGAAATAAGTTAATTCATTTATGAGATCGATTAATTAATTATTTCTTAGAGAAATAAAATTAATTAATTATCCAACCAATTATTTAATTATTAATTAATCAGATTAAATTAATTAATTACATATTAGATTGGACTGCACTCAAATTGGTGCACCTCTGGCCATGTGGGTCGGCCTTCATAGGCGCCCAACATGGGTATTTGAAGCCCAAGGTTTTAAGTAGGTGCACCAAGGCCATGTGGGACCGTTGGTTGGCCTTCATAAGCGCCCAACATGAGTTTTTGAAGCCTAAGGTTTTGACTTAAGTGATATAAATATACCACTTAATTAAACCTAGCCTAACACAACAATCATTCTACAACTTGAGCTACAAGAAAAAAAAACACTCCCTCTCTCTCTATCTCCAATAGCCGTCGCTAGGGGTAGAAGAAGAGTTTTTCGATCAATTTTCCAGCTAAACGATTTAGATGCAGTGCTCATGTGTTGCTTGGATCAAGAATCAAATCGTTGGATTTCTACACCGGAGATTGAAGGAGCTCAATTTCATAGAGGAAAGTTAGATCTCTCCTACCACTTAGCTACAACGGGTAAAGTAGTAAAATCCCTCTTTTACATACGCATGTTAATCCCTTGTTGATCCTGTTCTTGGAAAAAATCTGAAATTTCTTCGTTATACCGTTTCCGATACGTTTTATATATTTTTTCCAACAAATCTTTCTTGCTAATGTTAGACGAGTCACACCAAGGTCTTGTTGATCCAACAAGCCTCTTTCATCTTTTCCAACTTCTTCCCAGAAAACGGTTCATTAAGTTTTATATGATATAGATAATCTTTGATCTACATACATCAGAATCCAAACAAACTTTCCGTCAAACTTGTTGATTTTAACTTACCCCTCTTGTGATGTCATCAATCCAACTGATTTTAATAATATATAATCTTGATATCAATTGTTAGGAATTGAATAGACACATAACTTAACTTGGTTCACCCAAGATTGGCTATGTCTCTACCTACACTAGATGTTTTATTGATTTGGAGTGATACATATTACATGAGGATTTCTTGTATCTATACATGTGATGATTGGAGTAAGAATCAGAGATTGCATCAAAATAGGAAACCAATCAGACTAATTTTGGAGCGTTCAGAATCTTGTTCACATCCCGACATCACCAATGTTGAGAATGGACACTACGGCGACTATTTGTCTGTCACTGTTGCGGTGCTGGCTGTTGCCGCCTTGAAAGTGATCCCGTTACATTCAAATTTGATTCTTTTAGCAATAATACTCCATTTGCAATTCTCATACTCCTTTATTGATTATTTTCTCAGGCCTTACATATCGCATAAAAAATTACCCAAAACTCAATGATGTTGTGGTAGGTATCCCAAAATATAATTAAAATTTTTGTTTAAACTTTTTGTTGTGTTCTACTCAATTTCTAGAGAGAGTTATGTATAATATAATGTCCAAGAAATACTGCGATGCATTGGGAGCAATGCTCCTGATGCATCCTATTGGGGAAAAAAAATAACCAAACGCAGCAGAAATAGAATTTTAAAATTTTTATTTGGTTTTCCCCATAACAGGATCAATCCCGGGTTTTTATCAGACATATGTATGATAGAGTAAACGAAGATTTACCTATTATAGCGAATTGGTTGGAGAATCTCACGAATTTGAATCCTTCAACTTCTTCGCGAATAACTCCGGCTGAAATCTTGAAGATCCGAGCAGTCCAAAAGTCCTGCCTCTAAATTGTCTCACGGGAAAAACTTGATGAGAAAAATTCTCCTTTTTCTTCTTGGTGTAGGCCGACCGCTAGGAGAGAGAGAGAGGGAGAGGAATTCTTTTCTTGTGGCTCAAGAGTTGAATCCAACTTATGACCTAGGTATTAACTAATGTGATATATTTATATCACTTAAGTTAATATCTTGGGCTTAATAAGCCCATCATGGATGCCTGTTTGGCCGTCCTTTATGGCCTTGGTGTGCCTCTTGGTGTACCAATTTGAGCTTAGTCCAATCTACTATTTAGTTAATTAATTCAATCCAATTAATTAATCTAATTAAATAATAGATAGGATATTTAATTAATTTTATTTCTCCAAGAAATAACATATTAATTAAACTATAAAATGAACTAACTTATTTATTCAAATAATTAATTTCATTTAATTAATTTTAAGTATCCAATACTTAAAATATTACCACAAGAAATATTTCATATTTTCTATTGATTTTTCCCTTTTTAAGCGTGACTCTTTAGGTTCATCTATATTTGGCAATGGGAGGATTTCATTGAATATAGATCTCACCTAGCCAATCAAGTAGTCCATAATTTAACCCAAATAAGATGAAATGATTGGATCATTTTTACCTTTCCTATTGTAAATATCGTGTGAATACAAACTCTTCGTTTTCTTATCCTGATCAAGTGAAAGTCATTGTTTTTGGTCAAACTCACCAACTTGACACTACGCTATATTTATAATAAGTTCAGATCAGTTAATGCTTTGGCCAAAGACTTTAAGATCTAACTTACTTATAAATGCATAGGATAATTTCTCGTTCACCTTCGAGGGAACGAATCCCGTCTTAGATATCAGTTAAGACTACTATTTGCCCATTAGGTTGCAGTTCGAGGTTGACCCCACCAAAGGGTGAATTGGGCCTAATTACTCTAATGACAAACCTAATGTTACAAGTATATCTTCAACTCGATTCCTCAAGTCTAAAGTTTAGACACGCCTATTACAATTTAACCAATTCTGTCATTGACTGTCAAAAGTGAAAACCCATGTGACAGAATCGATGCGAGCATGTCTGAGTGCCACTATCTCCATCAGTGCACCTATGATGTGAGTTTTTTACTACTTCCTAGTGATTGAGGAACACCTTTCTCGTCAAAACTCATATCATACGAGTCTTCATCATTTCCAATGCCCAATTGAAAATCATTGACTTGCAGACTATTTTAGTACACAAGTATTAAACTCCTCTAGTGCCTTAGAGAGTTAACTCTTTATAGATGATTACAATGTATAAATGCCAATATAATAGCAAATAACTAATTGCCTTTTATTGGTAGAATGCGAAACAATTACAAATTAATAATGTCCTAATATTCTCTAATCCACTAGTGGCATTTGAGGACATTAATCTAACACATCCAACACCACACATTTATTGGGAGGGATGGTTTTTGGATGATACTTGGTGAGTACCGGAGTCCAATTCCTGCTGAATATCCACCACACAAATTGTTAAGACATGATAAAATATATATATATATATTTTTTGGTGGACCCTACACATATTTTAACACTGTGTGTGGTGAATATTCACCGAGAGTTGAACTCCTGGTACCCACCAAGAATCACCGATGTTTTTCACAATAGGGTGGGTAATGAAAATCATGGTCTTAAATTTCGATCGAAACACCGAAATTTCGACTGAAATTTTGGATTTCGGGAGGTCCCAAAGCGAAATCGAACCTTCAATCTGATTTTGCAGAATATCTTCTGAAATTTCAACCGAAACACGGAATTTCCTGAAATTCAAAATATTTTTGTCAATATCGATCGAAATTTTGGCCGAAATCCGATATTTCTCGAAACATTCACCGAAAACGAAATTTTGGCCGAATTTTTTTTTAATATTTTTTTATATTTTTAATTATTATATAATTAGAAAATTACATTTATACTTGGTAAGGACCACACCTATCACTTACCCCCCAACCACAAGAAGCAGCAAAGCAAAAAACTGAAAATGAATATGATTGAAGAAATTGTTAGAGTTATGCCCTCAAATGCTATAAGAGGATAGAATTATAGGGCATTAGTTTGTATCTAAACAATCTTGTTTTAATAAAAGGCATTTGATGTTGTTTCTCATAGGCATTTGTAAGGTTTAAATAAACAATAATTAGTCCTTGATATTAAGGCGAACATTCTACTCCTCATGGGTTAGTGAGATTGGCACTAGAAGTATTTGATCTTTAATATCTAAATTGGTTCGCAAGTCGAAGAGAGTATTGACTGGACATCATTACTGGATATAAACTTGTATGATGTAAGTTTTGACAGGGGAGTGCCAGTACAACACTATGAGTATGATAGTGAGAACTTATATCATAGACACATCAGTTAGACTTGTATGTTCGAACACGGCTAGTATCAGTTATGTCACATGGGTTTTCACTCAATGACAGTCAATGACAAAACTGATAAGTTGTGATAGGTACGCGTGAACCTTAGACCTGAGTAAACACGTTGAAGATGTGCTTGTGACATTAATTCTGTCATTAGAGTAGTTAGATCCATTTCACCCGTTGGTGGGGTCGACCTCGAAGTGCGGTTTGATGGGCAAGTAGCAATCATAACTGATTAGCAATATGAGATTTATTCTCTCATAAGTGAATGAGCAAAATATCTGATGCCGTCATGAATGAGTGAGGTCAAAGACTTTGTCAAAAGCATTAGAGATACTTATGTTGGACATGAAAGTATACTTGGTGACCTCGATTCATTATGAGCTGAGCATATGGTCAAGTCCAGTGAGTTTGACTAAACCATGACTCTCACTTGACTGGGATATATAAATAAATGGTTTATACTCGTACGATATTCACAGCGTGAAAGGTTTGGAATGATTCTATGCATTCAATCTCAATTGGGCTACGATGTGGACCATGGACTGATTAGATCGTATCCATATCCTTTTGGTTTCCTCCCAATTGCCTTTTGAGACGAACCTAAAGAGACGCACTTAAAGGAATTGTAAAGTAAAAATCATGGAATAAAACTTGAGAGAAATCTTTCAGTATTTGATATCGTGATTAATTAATTGATCATTAGATGATCTTATTAATTAAGTAAATAAGTTAATGAGTTAATTAATTTCCTAGTGAAATTAATTATGGAATTAACATGTGTAAGTTAGTTATTTAATTGATATATTTATTGGATAAATTATATTAATTAAATAATTAATTAAACAAATACACAAATTGGACTAAGCCCGAGGGCATTAAAAACCCCCAAGTGGACGCCCGGTGCCTTTAGTTACTTAGGTTAATTATTCTAGTTGTAGTATAAATATACTACTTAGTGAATAATTAAACCCTAGCCTCACTTGTGACTTTCTCTTCAAGTTAAAACTCTCCACCTTTCTCTCATCTCTCTAGCCGTCCAAGAGGAGAAGAAAAGAAGGGATTTTTGCTTTCGGTTCCGACGTGGTGATTTAGAGAGTGACGTTATTGCTGCTCCAAAAAGAATCAAGTTGCTAGTTCAGAAATTTTAATTACGCGAAAAGGTACATATTTCTCAACATGATTTAAATATGTGAAATCAAAAATGAATCCACCGTGAGTATTTTATTTCCGCTGCGTTTTTATGTACAAAACCCAACAGAAATTGTACTACTCCATTGGGGTTCTTCAAAATTCAACATCAGAAGGATATCATCATCATCATCATTATATGCATGTACTACCAATATTTCATGTCATGGGCGAAATATTGTCAACATATAACTAATAATTTTAATTTGCAATATGAAAGTAGAGGTAGGACAGATACTAGTGATAGCGATTTCGATCCTCCTAAAAAGTAGATATGGTATTGAGTAGTAACTTTTACTTAAATTTTGATACATTTTATTTTAATGAAATTCTTATGAGAGTTGATTATTATCTTACTATCAAATTATATTTATTTCATTTTTTTCGCAATAGTTTTTGGTGATATTATTTAATAAATTTATTATCCATATATTATATATAGAATATTATTGAAGTAAACGATGCATAAGTATAGAAATAGTGTTAGAAGTTTGTCTCAATAAATTATATTTGGGATAAAAGTTTAATGATAACAGTTGTTTGATATGGATATGTTTTGTGAAAAAAAGTTGATTTGATACTTCTTTTTATGGTAAATACGCAGGGATGTGATATAATCCTATACAAGAAAATCTTTAAATAGCGGTATTGTATAATATTTTTCATACACATATCGTGAAGTCAAATTTATCAGTTTAGACAACAAAATATAAATAAGATGGATCTTATTTCACACATAATGTTATTTTGAATCAGGATATGTGATTAATTAGATGATTGATGTTGAAATATTTCTATATGAACCGGTATTAGCGGTTGAATCAACTATTTAATAATTAATTGTAGAAAAAAATCTGATTTATTTAAAGAAAAACCTGCGAGAAATAAAGATAATATCTGTTTAAGTCTTATTCCTACCAGATTTTTCAAAAGAATTATTTTTCCTTTTCAATATTTTCTTCTAACACGCATTGCCAAATAAACGCGACCTTGGAAAAATATCTATGAATTTTTTTTGAGGAACTTTTGTTCTTTTAAAATTTATTAGACTCAAAATCACCGGTCACAAAAAATCAAAAGGCATTTTTAGTATACTTTATTCTCCGTTCTCCTTGGTAATTCGATTTGAGTGAATCGCATAAAATCTTACATTTATTTCTTGATTTATGTTCTTGGCTTGTTGCTTCATTCTAACAATTTTTTTCTGGTATATATTAATAATCGAAATA
Source organism: Buddleja alternifolia (assembly GCA_019426215.1). Classification (NCBI taxonomy): domain Eukaryota; kingdom Viridiplantae; phylum Streptophyta; class Magnoliopsida; order Lamiales; family Scrophulariaceae; genus Buddleja; species Buddleja alternifolia. Next base: position 23,437,334 of record CM033390.1, on the reverse strand, counting down.
ATTACACAAATTTTCCCTTATTTTAAGCCTAATTACTAAAACCCCCTTCAATTTTGGTAAATTCCTATAACTCGCCCTATCAGTAAAGGAAGGTTACAATTTCATCACTATCAGATTACGATTTCACCCCCTACCAGAATAAATATATTAATCACCGCTGATAGGGGGTATGTTGATGGTTTTCAAAATCTCAAAAGATTTTTGATAATTACACAATAAATGATGGGATGTGAGGTGTAATTATCCCTTAATAATATCTAGCTATATTATTTTCGGGACGGAGATAAATTCAGTTTGGGCCGATTCTTTTGGCAACGGAAAATCTTGAAAATGCCTCTTGCAACCAAACAAATTGGTGAAATGAACTTGACTTGTACATCAAACTTTCGGTCTCCTCTTTTAACGTTTTCTGTATATATCATGTAGGTAGGTAGGTAGGTAGGTGCCTAACATTTCCAAAACTCACCCTATCTGCTTGCCTATCTTTGCTTCTACGATTTTATGAGGGGGCAAAGGAAAAAGGAAGTTCATCACATTTTAACTTCTACACACAATATAAGTATCAAATCTTTTTTTTTAATATTACTTTCTGGTTGTAATTGAGTACTACCCAGAAAATGAATAAAATAAATGAAAAACTTTAGGTACTACTTTGGATCATTTTTTAGTCAGGTGAACGAGCCAGTACAATGAAGGCGGTGGATTTGTCACAACCTTCAATAATGATATTATGGACTGTACTTAAAGTTTAAACCAAGTTGCATACTCACCTTTTTGAATGATTAAGTCTACCTAGTTTAAACGTTTAGATCAAATCTATTGGGTCATATTTAGTTGTATCCGATTTATTGGATCGTACTAGATGATACACTAATTTATAGAGGGAACTTACACTAATTTATAGAGTGAGCATTCTAGGGTTGTAGTAAATACTTGTTAGGAGAATATCATGGTATTTGAGAGTAGATTGTGTAACCATTTTTAAGTTATGACTTGGGGTATTTATAGAGAAATTTCATAGTGTACAGACATGAGATAAAAATGTGGTTCATAGAGATAATGTCACGCGTCGTAATCCCACAATCAGTATTTACAGTTGTTGGCTTGGTTGTATTTGACCCGATCCATGAAAAATACGTGAATTATAGGTTTAACTGTAATAATCTTAATATAGTGAGAGTATATTGGTTTTGGGGCCATATGCCCGAGTTAGATCATATCAAGTACCTATGGTAATTATAATTATCCGAGTATTATCTTCTAGTTTTTGTTCAGAAGCAAATAGAAAAAAATTTATTTTTAGTATTTTCTCACCATAGTCCCATTTGAAACATGTTAGTGTGCATCAATTTATATTGAAGGTGATGTTTTGCAAGATAATGAATTTTGAATCATATTCCTTTAAAAAACAAAAGGTTTGAGGCATACCAAAAGAGAAAGATAACAAAGTGTGGATTAAGAATGGTATAATGATTGTTGTAAATATTTAGTGAGAATTAGACAAGATCGGTGGAAGGCATGTGTACTGTCTTGTATAAAAATGAATCTCAATAACATATTTGGGGATCTCACCCAACTTTAGGTTAGCTTTTAGGGTGGTGATACATATGTTCTTCCCACTCCGTACTTTTTACCCCACCACCTACCACCATACAACGCATATCAACGGCTTCACTCAACCCAAGTACGCTTCGTTTTTGGGATGGGGGTGTGGAGATGATGATGCTCAGCTCAGCCTTTATGTTGTACTAATAGTATAAATAATTTACTCCAACTCTTTTGAACCGGACGTTCCAATATTGTACATACATTGTTAAGAAAGAGGTCCACTGGACCAGCCCATTACAATGCCCAACTGTTCGACTTATTAGAAGGTCCATCTAGAATTAATGATGGATGGATACAAATGCGATACGATACAAAACAAATAAGGCATATACAAATTTGCAAAATTTTAGAACACAAAACACTGGGATACGGATAATATATATATAATCTATTCTTTTTTGAAAAAAAAACTAAATTTTATACATATTGGAATTTTTTGAATCTATAATAAAATTTTGTTTTATGAGGACTTTATGATGAACACATTAGCAAAAACTTAAGTTTTCCTGTAATCTATTGAATCAGATCACATAACGATTGTATACTTAAAACATATTATTCACTAAACAGATAAATCTTCTAATTAGTAGTCACAAGTATCAAAACAATATGTAAGTTCGAGCAATTAGTCAAACTTGATATTAAATATACAGTAACAGGTCTAATAATATGTGTTCATTAAAAGAAGATCACCGCTAAGAGATTACATATTTTTTAGGGATAATTACACTCACATTCCCTCACTTTGTGTAATTACTAAAAGCTTCACGTGTTTCGAAAATTACCAATGCACCATTTGTCCAGGGTGATATTGTAATATATATATTTAAAGTGATAGTGGTGAAATTGGAACAATCTTTTGCTGACAAGGGGAGTTATAGTAATTTAACAAAAGTGATTTTTTTTTTTTTGTAATTAGGCTTAAATTGAGGGGGAGCTTGTGTAGTCATCCCCTTTATTATTATAGCCCAAATAATATTACATAATATAGTACCCCTCCGTATCCATAGAGTGCCGGATACTTCAATTTTTTGTATCCTACTATATTCAACTTTTTTTTCTTTTTTATTTCGGATACTTCAAAAACGTTTTTGATAATTCTGTATTTTTATAGAATTATCTAGTTTTTATTCAGTAGTTTGTATACTCTTTCATCGTTTCGTGTTGACGGTTTTGAGTCTTTTTACTATTTTTTTGTTGTTTTCTGTTGAGCCGTCCTTAGTAGTTGTTTTAGCTTGACGTGTTTTTGTTATGTTTCGGGTGTTTTTAGTAATTCTAGAATCTTGGGTGTTGCAATTGAATGAAGTTGTATTTATAGGTCCTCGTTGGTATAAGTCCACAAGTAAGAGGAGCAAATGGCAACGAAACAGGAGAAAATCGCTTAAAAGAAGGAAATAAATCGCAAATTAAGGAAAAAAGATAAGGAAGAATCAAGAAAAATCTGGGCATCTAAAGTTGCGTCATGACATGGCAAAAGATGTCACGACACGGTCATAGACAGACTATGACATGAAGAAAAAATGAACATGACATGCCGCGACATGGCACTTGATGTCGTGGCGTGAGACATGCGGAGACCTGCTCCTAAATTTTTATCCAGTGATCAGTCTGTACTCTTTTGACCATATCTCCTCAACCAAATCTCCAAATCTCTTAATTCCAGCATATTTTTAAAGCTAATAAGAAAGGCTTCAACTTTTCTATTGGGGTCGGACTCATTGGAAGCCATTAGATCAGAGAAAATCGAGCTCAAAGTGGGAAACTATGATTGGTTAAAAGGAAACAAGGGAATTTTGGAAATAGAAAAGGGTTTGTGAGCTACACAATTGAAAGACACGTTTTTCAGCAGAGAATAGAGAGAGAAACCTAGAGAAAGCACATCTTGAGTAAAAGGAGTTGATTTTACAAGGCTACGAAATCTACAAGCGAAGATCGACATCACACTACGAAACCCAGGGACTCCATGTTCGACAGCACCAAATAGGAGTGCTTAAGCGGGGCCGTTCAATTCCATAATCCAGTATGAATCTTTATACATGTATTACCATACAAGCTATCGACAATGGAACGCGTACCCTCAATTATCTCCACCAATGCTAGCAAGGAAAATATTGAATTTTGGCTTTTTAGGAAAAAGGGTTTGAAATTATTAAGTGTTCTTCGCACTCAACACATGAGTTTAAAGAAATTATGTGAAAGAAAATTTGGGAGAGAATAATAGAAAAAGTATTTCTTTAAAAACTTATTTTCTCTTCTATCAAAAATTACAAATCAGTTTTTCATTAGTTATTTTAAAAGAGGTGAAACACATATATCTATTGAGTCCACCTAGGGTTCAAAACCCTACAACATACATGCCTCTCACTCCCTAAAAATTAGGGACGAGGCGTGTATATATATGTGTGTGTGTGTGTATATATATATGTTTTTCCTTTTTATTTTATTCACTTTGCTTGATTAGTTGGACCCTTTCCAACTAACTAGATATTACCATATCTAATAATATCCTAACATATATTAAATAGAATCCTTCCATATCCAATTAATTATTTACTTTAACTAATTAACGATTCTACCAAATATATTTATAGGATATCAATTAATATATATATTCTACAAACTTGGTGAGCAAGATAAATATTTCCACCAAATCCACATACATCAATACACACGCCCACACGTGCACTTGTGTATGTATATATATATTATTTTATTTTCATTCTTCTCATTAATTAATTAGTCCTTCTCAATTTAATAATCCAATATTGTATTATAGGACCATTAATTAACTAGTTAATTTGATTCCTTTTCCTTGATTAATTAAATCTGATTAATTAATCTCATCATCAATTCACATAGAATTAAATAGCTAATAGGTACTACACTAAGTTATGTGTGTGACCCCCCAGGCTCGTTGTCAAGCTAGAAATAAGTCCCCGTAGGCTAGATTAATTATTCTCAATAATTAACTAGACCATGAATTAATTTCAGCAAATTAATCCAAGACACCTATTGGTCATGGTTCGATGTCTAGCAATGTCGCCACGACTTCCTACATGTCAACGATGAAAAGCGAAAACCTATCTGAGTTTACGATCGTCATGTGAGTAGAATCCCGTCATCATTTTTCCATCTATGGTCTAAGGTATGGCGACGGTCGAACCTTAATAACCTCAGAAACTATGACTGTGTTGTGATATCTAATGATCCAGTCTTCTAATCTGGGATCACCAATCCCTTTCAGAAGACAACCGCTTTGATAAAAGGCTTTTAACGATCATTTAGATTCTCGCAACAGCATAGGAAATACCGGGTACTCGTGACCCTGGATGAATGGCTCTCCGACTTCCATTTCTTTCGCTGCACTACCAGACAATACCCAACATACACGTCGTATGACTCTCCCGGAGTGCACGTGCATATCAAAGCAGAGTGCGTAGTGCCCTTTCCAAATGACATCTTAGGTCTAAGGATTAATCTAACACTATGAAACCCAAGGACTCCATGTTCGATAGAACCAAATAGGATTCCTTAAGCGGGGCTGTTCAATTCCATAATCCAGTATGAGTTTTCATACATGTATTGCCATACAAGCCACCGACAATGGAACCCGTCGACCTCTTGGAAGAGTTACATGCATGAAAAAGTCTTAACGAGGCCAGTGACATCCCACATCTCACAACCTCTATAACTTGGAACAATATTTAGAATTACGGTCTTTGAGAGCATTCTATATGTTTTCCCTGACCGCTCCCATAACCATATCTAATCCATGAGATCTTTATCTATACTGACACTAATTATAACAATAAATAAGAATACCATAAATAAAATCTCAATATATTTAAAACAAGACTGTCATAGTGTTACCTTTAAGACGGCAGAGCCTAAACAATTGGCTCGCCGGACACCTAACACTATCAATCTCCCACTTGCCCTAGAGCCAGTTGCCCTTGTACTTTAGTCCCATTGTTTCCAGATGTTTTTCAAGCACACTTTGACTCAGAGCTTTAGTAAATGGGTCTGCTACGTTTTTCGTCGAGTCGACATGTTCCACCCGAACGTCTCCTCTTTCCAGTATCTCTTTGCTGAGATGATATCATCTAAGAATATGTTTGGATCTTTGGTGAGACCTAGGCTCTTTCGATAGAGCTATAGATCCATTGTTATCACAATAGAAGTACTAGATTAACGATGGAGGGAACTCCCTCCAATTCATGGACAAAGTTCCTCATCCAACCAGCTTCCTTTGCCGCTTCAGGAGGAGCTATATGCTCAACTTCCATGGTGGAGTCAGCCATTGTCTTCTTCTTGGAGCTCTTCTAGCTTATAGCTCCTCCATTGAGTATAAACACATATCCGAATATCGATTTAAGATCGTCTAAGTCCAATTGAAAACTAGAATCCGTGTAGCATCCAAGTTTCAATTTTCCTCCGCTGTATACCAGAAAAAGATCTTGAGTACGCCTCAAGTACTTTAGGATCATCTTCACGGCATTCCAGTGGTCTTCCCCTGGATTCGACTGGAACCGGCTTGCCACACTAAGTGCATAAGCCACATCCGGTCTAGTACTTAGCATAGCATACATAATGCTATTTATTGCCGAAGCATAGGGAGTCCTTGACATTCTCTCTCTTTCTTCACGTGTCCTAGGGGACATTGATTTAGTGAGAGGGATTCTATGCCTAGCTGGAAGAAATCCTTTCTTAGAATCTCCCATGCTGAATCTATTCAAGATTCGTTCTATGTACTTAGATTGGGAGAGTCCTAGCAATCTACTTTCCCTTTCACGGTATATCTTCATACCAAGAATGTAGGATGCCTCTTCCATATCTTTCATTGAAAATTGGGTCGACAACCAACCCTTCATTGATTGTAACATTCCTACATCGTTTCCAATGAGAAGAATGTCATCAACGTAGAGTATCAAAAAACTTATGGCTCTCCCACTAACTTTCTTATACATGCATGGTTCAAAACCATTTTTGATGTAGCCGTATTCTTTTACAGCTTCATCAAATCTCAAATTCTAGCTTCGGGAAACTTGCTTCAAGCCATAAATGGATCTTTGCAGCTTGCACATCTTGTGCTCACTCCCACTGAATGTGAAGCCTTCCTGATGTTCCATGTAGATTTCCCCATCAATGTTTCCATTGAGGAAAGCCATTTTCACATCCATCTGCCAAACCTCATAATCGAGATAGGCAGATATGGCCAATAGAATCCTAATTGACTTGACATCACTACTGGAAAAAAAGTTTTCTCATAGTCAATTTCTTGCCTTTGAGTATAACCCTTCGCCACTAAGCGAGCCTTAAAGGTGGTAACCTCTCCATCTACTCCTAACTTGCATTTGTATACCCACTTGCAACAAATGGACTTAATGTCATGGTGAATCTACCAAGGTCCAAACCTTATTGGAGTACATGGATTCAATTTCAGATTCCATGGCTTCGGACCATGTTCACGAATTCTTGTCAGACATTACCTCGTCATAAGACGCCGGATCTTCATCTAATACGAGGTTCTCCTTCTTGCTTTTCAGCAAAAGGCCATAGTACCTCTTAGGTTGTCTCGAGATTCTTTCGGATCTCCTTGGAGATGGAATTTGTGTACTTACGGTTTTTGGTTCATTTTGCTCTTCATTCACTGCCAGTGGTGTTTGTGACTCTTGAATTTCCTCAAGTTCTATCACTTTATCTATATCCCCATTGAAGAGTTGCTTCTCTAGGAACACATTGTTCCTTGAAATAATTACCTTTTGTTCTAAGGTGTGATAGAAGTAGTACCCACAGGACTCCTTAGGGTAACCCACAAACCTACATAAGATAGATCTTGAATCTAACTTATGTCCCACTAGCTGCTTGACATGAGCAGCACACCCCCATACTCTTAGGTATTTGTATGAGGGTGGTTTGCCGTGCCACATCTTATATAGCACTTCAGGAACACTTTTTTATGGTAATTTATTTAATAGATAAGCCACCATCTCCAGGGCATAGCCCCAGAAGTACGTAGGTAAATCTGTGAACAACATCATCGATCGAACCATGTCCATCAATATGCCGTTTCTCTGCTCAGACACACCATTTAATTGTGGCATTCCAGGAGGCGTCCACTGAGAGACAATCCCATTCTCTTTCAAATAATCCAAGAACTCACCGGACAAGTATTCTCCTGCTCGATCAGATCAAAGAGTTTTAATACGTTTACCAGTTTGTTTCTCTACTTCATTTCTGAATTCTTTGAACTTATCAAAGGCCTCAGACTTGTATTTAATAAGATACAAATAACCATACCTAGAATAATCGTCGATAAAGGTTATGAAGTAAGAAAAGTCCCCTTATGCATTAATACTGAGTGGTCCACACACATCTGTGTGAACTAGCTCAAGCAAATCCTTGGCACGCTCCATTTGGCCTCCAAATGGTGACTTTGTCATTTTACCTTTCTAAAAAGATTCACAAGTCGGTAGTTCCTCTTCTTCATCAAGCTCGAGGAAACTTGAAAACTTGTGAATCCTATCCTTAGATGCATGACCAAGTCTAGCATGCCCGTGTTTATTGGTTGAACAGCAAGAGAATTAGTATATGGGTAAACATAAAGGTTGTTATGCATACATACTCTCATAATTAATTTAGAACCATAAAATATTGAACAAAAACCATTATTTATATTAAAAGAAAAACCTTCTTTGTACAAAATGGAAATACAAATTAGGTTCTTAATTAATCCGGGAACATAATAAACATCCTTTAAAATAAACCTACTACTATCCTCATGAACTAAAACGACGTTTCCAACATCCTTCGCAGCGACAGACGCTCCATTAGCCATTCTCATGACCATGTCCCCGTCATCTAGCTCTCTGCTTCTAGACAGCACCTGCAAGTCATTGCAAAGGTGAGTACCACAACCGATGTCAAACACCCAAGAAGCATGGTTAATTGACAAATTAACCTCAACAATAAACACATCTTAGTTGTGGCTTTTGAAGGCAGTAGGACAATCCTTGCTTAAGTGTTCCATCCTATGGCAATGAGGGAATCGCCCTTTGGCGTTTTGTTTCCAAATGTTTTCTCCAACTCGTCAACGATATCCTTGGCTAGTTTGATCTTTCCATATGTCTAATCATACGCTCAGACATCATAGACAATATGAAACATCGAACATAAGCCTCATCATTAATTTGCTTTGTCCAGTACTCCAAAGTACGAGCACAAGTTGCAGGCTTAAACCTAGATAGGGCTTCCCCATTGATTATATAATCAAGGCCCTTAACCTTGAGATCTACATCTAAAGCCAAACGCTAATAGGTGTAGTTTGAGCCATCAAACTTGTTGCGATTGAGAATCCATAGACAATTATAAATGACATCTATAATAATACTGTGTAAAATGCGATAAAACGAAAAATGATCATTAGCATTCAGTTCTAACATATATTCACATGCAACTAAGGATTTTTAAATATACATGTGTTTTCCCACTAACTTTACGAAATCCATCACCCCAATTTGACAGAAGACGGGAATTTAAAATTTCCAGTGGGCTCGAGCGTCAAATGTCCCAACCTCATTCCACGACTCGTGAGACAATGGGTGGTAAAATTGAATAGGCACGACGACCCCATCCACATCCAGGTGGTTCTCAAGATGTTTGCCTCACATTTCACGCACTTCCCGAGAATACGATGCAACCGTACACTTATCTGTGTTTAAGTCTGACCCATCAAATTCTCACACAATGACAGTGCCCAAGGTAGTCCCACGACTCATGGACGACTCCTTGGGTAGACTGAGATCCGTGTGCACTTCTAGTATGACCGCCTGTCATAGTAGAAGACCTAGTTGTGAGATTACTACACTTAACTTGCCACCATTCCATGACTCGTGAGACAATGATGACAAGCTACGCTATTCCCTCTCACATCTAATGTTGGAAGGCACTGGACCTAATCAAGGAGCTTCCGGACCCCCCGATTTATCCATTTATGGACTTAATATGGATTAAAGGGGTTTTTTTCAAAAACAAGGTCTCACACTTTTTCAATTAATTATCTTTCTTAGGTGATTATGCATACATGCATAACATACATAACATAAGAAAATAAGCAATCATACATAAAGCGGTAAATGTGATCTTAGTCAAGCCAATACCTAAACACCCCGAGCCATCAAGGTGTTGACCAATCTAATCTAAAGACTTGGACCCTATACTAAAGTCTTCAAAACTCCATGAGCTTGAACGTCTCCATCTTCGTTTTCAAAATTACATTTAATTAAACCTTTCCCTCTCATTTGGCACATAGGCCTCAAATTATAATAATGACTAGTCTATGGCTCGACTCGGATCACCACATAATCACATAAACATGTTATCATGGAAATATGAATTAATATTCACTATCTTTAATTAAAGATGATCTAATTAATTAATGGATCCATAGATTCTAATTTCTAAAAACCAATTTTGAAAACTTCCATGAAACAGTCATACTTTTCCAATTAATCTATAAAGATTTTTCAAAAACCCAATTTTATTTAATTTCAAAGATTAACAAAAAATCCATCTTATTTTTTAATTCTCAAAATTAAATAAAACGTTTCCAATTTTTGAAAAACCAATTTTATAATAAACTTAAATAATTTCAATTTGAGATTCAAAACTTAATTTTACAAATCACAAATTAGGGTTGCGTTTTTAATTTAATTGCAAAAAATGACCCAAGGCCTAAAACGCAATTATAACGAAAATATTTGGAAATTGGGGAATTACATTTCGACCCCATAGGCAGCCTGATAAGAGGTGTTTTTACGTGTTTTTAAGACCGTAATTCTTATGATTTGGATTCACTTATTGCTTAAATCATGTCACATTTGCATTTAATAGGTGTGTTAAGTGAATACAGGTAATAAATGAGAATACATGAAGAAAAGGGAAGAAAAACGATGTACAAAACAAGTTCAAGCATGTTTTTCAACACCTAGGCGGTTTATGCATCTCTTACCACATTCGAGCGATAATTCCGTACATTTCGAGACCGACTTAGACAAAGTTTCCTTCTACAAAGTTTTAGATGAATGTCTTAGCTTCAAATGGGAACTTGAAACATCCAAATCGGAGGTCTATAGAGATAATTGTGAAGGAAATACGATTGCTGCGCCGAACAGAGAAGTACATGTGCCAGGATACGCCCCAGCGCCCTCCTAGTCATGCCTAGGCATGGATAGTCCGAATGTTACTCCTTTTTCAGCCTAAATTCCAGAATTATATGATGGGTAAGAATCACTTTTGGCCATAATTCAGCACATGTGTTGAGGGGTTGTCATAAGTGTGTTTCTTGGTAGATTTACTTTATGGGCGCCAAATCAGAAACAACCTCCATGTTGAAACGTAATTTAGGTATACTTAGAGACCGAATTGGACACAATGTCCTACTGGAAAGTTGTAGATCTATGTTGTATCTGAACATGGGGACTTGAATCATCCAATTTGGAGATCTGTGGAGACGTTTATGAGGAAAATACTAAGACTGCCCTGGAAAGCAAGAAAATGGCAGCATGCATGTGTTTTGTTGAAGTTTTCACATGGTTATGCTTGGTGGAATTCTTAATGGCCGAAAGTTCAACATTTTTTAGCTGGTTGGAATCTTAAAAGCCAAACTTTAAGCATCACCTTAGGTGGAATTCTCATTGGGGAACTTTAATGGGAATTCTTAATGCATACTTTAGTGGAATTTTTGGCTATAAAAGGAGGGGGAACCCATACTCTTCATCATTCACTATCAATTTCAGATTCTTGGAGGAGAGGAGGGCAGCCCCTAATCTGATTTCTCCACCATTCATCACCATTCTTCATCATTCTAAGAGGAGAAAGCTAGGAATTGAAGCTCCAATCAAGGGGCCATCATCTATCACATTAGAGGGAGTTTTTATAGCCTTTTCATTTCATTCATGTCTATGAACATGTGTATTTATTCATTATTGTTTTTCATAATAACTATCATGAACTAAATTCATAAGACTAAGGCCATGTAAGGTCAAATTGTGATATATGCTTATAATAGATGATTGTAGAGGTTATACTTATATTGTTATGTGATGTGAATTTGTGTTTTTACCTATCTTGCATATACTTGATCACTATATGTTAGAATCTTATGCCTAGGTTGATATTTCGGGAGAAAATTAACTTAGGGTGCAAGAAATTCACATAATGACCCGCAACTAATGAGAAATTGCCCTAGACATAGGTAAAGATTCCCGGGTGAAGTTGTTCGATTCTAATCGAGTGAACTCTAGTACGTTAATGCATGTTTAGTGGTTAGATTTCCGGATAGGAATATTTGGGAAATCACGATCTAAGCATAGGAGTTTATACGCGAGACATCGGTTATTCTCTACCCTCGGAGCTCTCACCATAACAATATAAGTGTAATTCTTCAACAAGAACCTTTATAAGTATGTTTGATCAATTTGAACCTAGCATGTGCCTTAGTCTCCCTTTATAATTGGTTTTAAATCACTTGCTCATCTTTGTTCTTGTTCTTTACAAATTTTATTTGAATTTATTCTTACTTTGTTTATTCACTTCATTACAAATCTTAAACTAGAATTCAAGTCTCCGTGGTTCGACAACCCGGACTTTTCGTCCACACTTATTACTACACACGACTAGTGCACTTGCTACAATAGCACGTTAGCTTTTAGCGTGTCAAGTTTTTGGCGCCGTTGCCGGGGACTTTTTCATTTTAGTTTTTGATTCTTTTTGTTTAAACTTTCATAATTCTTAGTTTTTCGTTTATTTCTAACCTTTCTTTTATTTTATTATTCTAATTTTTTTTTCTTGTGTTTATTTGTTAGGTGTAATTTGCGGTGCATGACCCGCTCTTCTAACGAGCCCCTATACAATTTTGAGCCGGAGATAGAGCGTGTTCTTCGATCTACTAGTTGAGCATTTGGAGACTTTAGACGATACTCTCATGACTACCCAATTTCATCCACGGGATCTCGATGCAATTCGTCTAAGAGTCTTCCACTTCTCATTAAAGGAAAGGGCGACCATGTGGTACAAATCTCTACCACCCCAATCCATCACAACATGGGGACAATTGGTCGATGCCTTTTTGAGCAAATTCTTTCCACCCTCCAAAATCAATGAGCTAAGGAGCAACATTAAGGAGTTTAAGCAGGGGAATCATGAGTCCTTAGCCGAGGCATGGGCTAGATATAAAAACATGCTCCGAAAATGTCCGGATCACAACCTAAGATTGAGCGAGCAAGTATTACGATTCCATGATGGAGTCCGTTCGCGCATCCGAAATAGGCTCAATGCCGGCGCCGGTGGTGATCTCCTTGGGCTCGATTGCCAAAGTGTGTGGGACAAGATTGAGCAATTAGCCCGAGAAGATGAACTCTATCCCGATGATGAAGAAATCACACCCACTAAAAAGATTGCTTGTGTTCAAGAGTTGGGCGAAGAAGTTGCTTTGAAAACAATGGTTGGCAATGTAAACTATGTTGGAAATGCCAATCGACCTCAATTGAACTTCCATATGCCCGAAAATTTTCCAAGGAGGCCCAATCCGGCACAAAATGCCCATCCCGGCGTCTATCAAGCACCAAGGCCCCCATTCAACAATAACCAAGCTCAAAGGCAAGGTAATCCTCATATACAAAGGCAAATAAGACCTCTTACAACCGAAGAGCGTCTCGATGAACAAATAAAGAAATCGGATTCAGCAATCAACGAACTCCGTACTATGATGAAGGATATAATGATGGACATGAAGGATTTAAAGACACAAATGGGTCAAATGGCAAAGGCGATCAGCGAGAGAGCCTCGGGAACTTTACCAAGTGACACAGAAAAAAACCCGAAGGAGCAATGCCACGCTATCACCTTAAGAAGTGGCAAACAGGTAGTCAATGATGCTGTTCGCATTTCCGCGCCCGAGCGCTCCGATGAGAACGCCCAGGCGCCGGAATCAACCCACAGTGAACGAATGCTTCGCAATTGTGCGCCCGAGCATCCTGATGATCACGCTCAGGCGCCCGAGACCCAGCGCCCTGGCGCCGATTGTCGCGCCCAGGCGCCACCTCCTGAACCCTCCATAGCGGGCTCTTCAACTCCAACGCATCCTCCCATCGAGGTTCGTCTGCCATTTCCTAATGCACATAGAAAGAAAAAAAAGGAGATGGATCCAAGTTTCCTTCGAATCTTAGCAATTCTTCGTGAGGTTAGAATTAATATTCCTTTTATAGACGCAATTTTACAAATGCCAAATTACGTGAAATTTTTCAAGGATATTTTATCCAACAAACAAAAGTGGGAGGAAAACGAAACGGTGTGCCTAACCGAGGAATGCTCCGCCGTATTGCTTAATAAATTACCAATGAAACTTGAAGACCCTGGGAGTCTCACTATTCCTTGCACGATTGGGCCATTATCCTTCGAAAAAGTTTTGTGCGACTCGGGAGCTAGCATCAACCTCCTCCCGTACTCTCTTTTCAAAAAGTTGGGCCTTGGTAACCCAAAGCCGACTTCAATGAGCCTCCAACTTGCCGATAGATCAATCAAGAGACCACGGGGAATAATCGAAGATGTAATCGTTCAAGTCGACAAATTCTACTTCCCGGTTGACTTTGTGGTTCTTGATATGGAGGAAGATGTTGAGGTACCCCTGATCCTAGGAAGACCATTCCTAGCCACTGGTAAGGCGGTAATCGATATTGCCAATGGTAAGCTAACCTTAAATGTGGGAGATGAAAAGGTCACCTTTGATGTTTTTAAAGTGCTTAAACACCCATGTGATCCTGACTCATGTTTACGCATCGATGTATTTGATATGTTGATTGATGAGACTTTTCAGGCACAAATGGTAGACGACCCATTGGAGACATGTCTTTCCAAATCTATGGATGTCGATTCAGCGAGTGAAGAACAATTGGAAACCATGTTTAGCGTAGAGAAGCCACCTCTTTACCACGTCATTGGAGCTAAAAAATTAGAAAGATCACTCTTGGCTCCTCCTCGCCCTTCTATCGAAGAGGCCCCTATCCTTGAGCTTAAACCATTACCATTACATTTGAAATATGTATTTTTAAATGATAATGAGACTCTACCTTTAATTGTCTCATCTTCTTTGACAGGAGAACAGGAGGAGCGACTCATGAGAGTATTGAAGGCCAACAAAAAGGCCTTCGGGTGGAAAATTGCGGATATAAAAGGCATAAGTCCAGCGGTGTGCATGCACAAAATACTCATGGAGGAGTCCGCAAAACCTACACGCCAACCACAAAGACGGTCCAATCCACAAATACAAGAGGTGGTAAAGAAAGAGGTTATAAAACTACTCGATGCAGGTATAATCTATCCTATCTCTGATAGTGCATGGGTAAGCCCGACTCAAGTAGTACCCAAGAAGGGCGGAATAACTGTGATAGAAAATGTGAACAATGAATTAATCCCTACTCGAATGCTTACCGGGTGGCGTGTGTGTATAGATTATCGCAAGTTAAATGATGCCACTCGTAAGGACCATTTCCCCCCCCCATTCATTGACCAAATGCTTGAAAGGTTAGCCGGACATGATTTTTATTGTTTTTTAGATGGGTATTCCGGCTATAACCAAATTGCCATAGCCCCCGAGGACCAAGAGAAAACAACTTTCACTTGTCCCTATGGCACGTTTGCTTATAGGCGGATGCCGTTTGGATTATGCAATGCCCCGGCCACATTTCAACGATGTATGATGACGATCTTTCATGACATGGTTGAAGAATTCCTTGAGATTTTTATGGATGATTTTTCTATTTTTGGAACCTCATTTAACACATGTCTTGATCATTTGGACCATGTTCTAAAACGCTGTGAGGAAACAAATCTTGTTTTGAATTGGGAAAAATGTCATTTTATGGTCCGGGAAGGGATTGTGCTAGGTCACAAAATCTCCCAAAAAGGGATTGAAGTGGACCAAGCCAAGATTGAGGTAATAGAAAAGCTTCCTCCACCTACATCGGTGAAAGCCGTGAGGAGCTTTCTTGGTCATGCCGGCTTCTATAGGCGATTTATCAAAAACATTTCCAAAATTGCAAAGCCGTTATCTAACTTGCTTGTCAAAGATGCACCATTCAATTTTGATTCCCTTTGTTTACAGGCCTTCATAACTCTTAAGGAGCTATTAATATCCGCTCCCATCATGGCACCTCCCGATTGGAGTTTGCCCTTCGAATTGATGTGTGATGCTAGTGACACCGCGGTGGGTGCGGTCCTTGGCCAAAGGAAGGATAAGGTATTTCAAACCATCTACTATGCTAGTAAGACTTTAAATGATGCACAAATGAATTACGCAACCACAGAAAAAGAATTACTAACCATAGTATTTGCATTTGACAAGTTTCATGCTTATCTCATTTTGAATAAAGTAATTGTGTACACTGATCACTCCGCATTAAAATACTTGCTTGCCAAAAAGGATGCCAAACCTAGACTCATTAGGTGGATTTTACTTCTTCAAGAATTTGACATAGAAATTAAGGATAAGAAAGGAGTAGAAAATGTTGTTGCCGACCACTTGTCTAGGATAGAGATTCCTAAGCCTGAGTGCGTGTTTGATAAACCTATTTGTGAGGAGTTTCCCGATGAGCAATTGTATGCTATACTTCATAATGATGCTCCTTGGTATGCCAATTATGCAAATTATCTTGTCACGGGAGTTCTTCCTCCGGATATCACTTATAATCAAAAGAAGAAATTCTTATTTGATGTGAAGCGATATTTGTGGGACGAACCATATCTATTTAAGATTTGTGCAGATGGCCTCATTCGACGATGTATCCCCGAGGAGGAAATAACATCAATTCTAGCCCATTGTCATGATATGTCGGTAGGTGGTCACTTTGGACCCTCTAAAACAGTGGCTAAAATGCTTCAATCAGGTTTCTTTTGGCCTAATCTTTCTAAAGATGCATTCTTGTATGTTCAATCTTGTGATAGGTGTCAACGAACAGGTAACATCTCTAAAAGACACGAAATGCCATTGAATAACATGCTTGAATGTGAACTATTTGATGTATGGGGTATTGATTTTATGGGACCCTTCCCTAGTTCTTGTTCCAATAAGTATATTCTTGTTGCGGTCGACTATGTCTCCAAATGGGTCGAAGCTGAGGCTTTACCAACTAATGATGCTCGGGTGGTTACTCGATTTAAAAAAAAAAGGATTTTCACTCGTTTTGGAACTCCTAGAGCAATCGTTAGTGACGGGGGCAACCATTTTTGTAACAAACAATTCGAGCACTTACTGAACAAGTACGGGGTACGGCATAAAATCTCAACCCCATATCATCCTCAAACGAATCGTCAAGTGGAGGTGTCGAATCGGGAGATTAAACGCATTCTTGAAAAAACGGTTAACGCATCTAGAAAAGATTGGTCCCTTAAACTAGATGACACCTTGTGGGCATATAGAACCGCGTTTAAAACTCCGATTGGCATGTCCCCATATCGCCTTGTCTTTGGAAAAGCATGTCACTTACCGGTTGAGCTCGAACATCGCGCTTTTTGGGCTATTGAATTTCTAAATTTTGATTCTCAACTCGTAGGTACCAAGCAATTACTCCAATTACACGAACTTGAGGAATGGCGCCATCAAGCGTATGAGAACGCCAAGCTTTACAAGGAGCGAACGAAAACATGGCATGATAAGCGTATTATTCCCCGAGAATTTCATGAAGGAGACAAGGTTTTACTATACAATTCTCGCCTTCGACTTTTTCCCGGGAAGCTCAAGTCAAAATGGTCGGGACCATTTGTTGTATCTCGTGTGTATGCTTCTGGTGCCATTGAACTTATAACGGATAATGGACGAACCTTCATGACAAACGCCCAAAGGTTAAAGCATTACATTGGGATTGACGGGTCAAGGGATAAAGTGACCATTCCCCTCCAGGATCTTTAGCGATTCTTTATCTCAAGTCGAGCTACCGACTCTAAACTAGCGCTTCTTGGGAGGCAACCCAAGTTTGTAAGTTTTCTTTTCTTTTTGCTTTCGTTTTTGTTTTGTTTAGTTTGTTTCTTTTTATTGTGTTCAAACATGCACTTTGGGCATATATGTTTTTCTTATGCTTGATGGTTTAAAAAGTTGAAGTGTTAGATGTGATGCACATTTGGACCCCACCTTTAGAGATTCTTATTTTACTCGATAAGAGGAGAAACTTTGTAAGGATGCATTGGAAGTTTAAGGATGTTTTTCAACATCCTTGGTTGTAAGTGTTCTTTTACCTTTGTGTATGCATGTTGTAACAACATTGGGGACAATGTTGGATTTAAGTTTGGGGGTAGAAGAGTATCTATTTTGAATATTGAAAATGCAATCCTAATTTTTAACTTGAATTTGGGGAAAGTTTGTTTGATATCATGTTTATATGCTTCTTGTTGAGAAAATCAAGCATGAAAAATTTTTAGTCCTTCCAATTGATGCATTGAAATTGATTGATTTGGAAAAATGACATGAATTCTTGAAATAATCTGAATTTAATGGAATATATATATCTTTGAAATTGCTCGTGGAGACCTAGACTAGAATTGATTCTTTAGATGATTCACAATACACTTAAATCGAAGGTAGAAGAGTTGAGAGGATAACCATCTTGAGACACTTAAGGAATTATTCCCAGAAATATTAACTTAGATTTCTCATAAGGTTATAAGTTGAGTAGTAATTTTATATGCTAACAATGAATTGAAAAGGTTGAATTTTGGTATGACCAAAAGTGGTCAGGCTAATACGTACCGGAGGTGAAAAGTTTCATGCCTATATACTGTACTATTATGCTAATTTGAGCTATGCTCAAGCCAAAAGAAGTGAATTGTTTAAAAGATCTAGTTTTATTTTGTGGCTTTTGATACTCAAGTGATTAAATCCTTAGGAGTGTCTCTACACTTAATGCCCTAAAACTATCTAGTTTGGGAGTCATTGGTCTAAAACTTGTTACATGGGTGTCATAGAAAGCCTAATGGAATAAAACATTGCACATGATCTAGCCTTAATGAAGTTTAATGGAAATTCCATATGAATTGAATGTTGAATATTTGAGATAATGAAATTTAAATGGCTATGAGATTTTCTATAATTCTTGTGCCTTGTGTTTGATCAAAAGTTGATAGATATGGGATTAATGTCCAAAATTTGGTAAGGATGCCTCTCGACTATAATACCCTAGATTTATTTTTCACTATACTCTAGGGAGTCGTTTCAAGTATTGGTGTCACATGAGCAAAAGTAGTTGATATGTATATATATATATGTTTGTGAACTTTAAAAGGTTGATTTTATGCCATTCATTCTTGTTGATCATATTGAGATGTGTTGATTCGGTTGGGATTGAAAATTTGCTAGATTTTGTGGGTATATCTTATGCAAACCCTCACGAGACTATAACTCGTCCTTTGAGGTAACTCAAAGGTTTAAAGGCTTGTTGCACCCGCTAAGTGCAATCGTTTACTCCACGAAAGTGAGTTAGTTAGTTGTTTTGTTTTCTCCCATTGAATGATGTTGGTCTTGCCTTATAGCTCGTATTGCTCGAGGTCGAGCAATTGATAAGTTTGGGGGTGTTGATAAGAGGTGTTTTTACGTGTTTTTCAGACCGTAATTCTTATGATTTGGATTCACTTATTGCTTAAATCATGTCACATTTGCATTTAATAGGTGTGTTAAGTGAATACAGGTAATAAATGAGAATACATGAAGAAAAGGGAAGAAAAACGATGTACAAAACAAGTTCAAGCATGTTTTTCAACACCTAGGCGGTTTATGCATCTCCTACCACATTCGAGCGATAATTCCATACATTTCGAGACCGACTTAGACAAAGCTTCCTTCTACAAAGTTCTATATGAATGTCTTAGCTTCAAATGGGAACTTGAAACATCCAAATCGGAGGTCTATAGAGATAATTGTGAAGGAAATACGATTGCTGCGCCGAACAGAGAAGTACATGTGCCAGGATACGCCCCAGCGCCCTCCTAGTCATGCCTAGGCATGGATAGTCCGAATGTTACTCCTTTTTCAGCCTAAATTCCAGCATTATATGATGGGTAAGAATCACTTTTGGCCATAATTCAGCACATGTGTTGAGGGGTTGTCATAAGTGTGTTTCTTGGTAGATTTACTTTATGGGCGCCAAATCAGAAACAACCTCCATGTTGAAACGTAATTTAGGTATACTTAGAGACCTAATTGGACAAAATGTCCTTCTGGAAAGTTGTAGATCTATGTTTTATCTGAACATGGGGACTTGAATCATCTAATTTGGAGATCTGTGGAGAAGTTTATGAGGAAAATACTAAGACTGCCCTGGAAAGCAAGAAAATGGCAGCATGCATGTGTTTTGTTGAAGTTTTCACATGGTTATGCTTGGTGGAATTCTTAATGGCCGAAAGTTCAACATTTT
Organism: Buddleja alternifolia; assembly: GCA_019426215.1. Lineage (NCBI taxonomy): Eukaryota > Viridiplantae > Streptophyta > Magnoliopsida > Lamiales > Scrophulariaceae > Buddleja > Buddleja alternifolia. The sequence goes on along the minus strand of CM033390.1, from coordinate 23,417,268 downwards.
TTAGCTGGTTGGAATCTTAAAAGCCAAACTTTAAGCATCACCTTAGGTGGAATTCTCATTGGGGACTTTAATGGGAATTCTTAATGCATACTTTAGTGGAATTTTTTGCTATAAAAGGAGGGGGAACCCATACTCTTCATCATTCACTATCAATTTCAGATTCTTGGAGGAGAGGAGGGCAGCCCCTAATCTGATTTCTCCACCATTCATCACCATTCTTCATCATTCTAAGAGGAGAAAGCTAGGAATTGAAGCTCCAATCAAGGGGCCATCATCTATCACATTAGAGGGAGTTTTTATAGCCTTTTCATTTCATTCATGTCTATGAACATGTGTATTTATTCATTATTGTTTTTCATAATAACTATCATGAACTAAATTCATAAGACTAAGGCCATGTAAGGTCAAATTGTGATATATGCTTATAATAGATGATTGTAGAGGTTATACTTATATTGTTATGTGATGTGAATTTGTGTTTTTACCTATCTTGCATATACTTGATCACTATATGTTAGAATCTTATGCCTAGGTTGATATTTCGGGAGAAAATTAACTTAGGGTGCAAGAAATTCACATCATGACCCGCAACTAATGAGGAATTGCCCTAGACATAGGTAAAGATTCCCGGGTGAAGTTGTTCGATTCTAATCGAGTGAACTCTAGTACGTTAATGCATGTTTAGTGGTTAGATTTCCGGATAGGAATATTTGGGAAATCACGATCTAAGCATAGGAGTTTATACGCGAGACATCGGTTATTCTCTACCCTCGGAGCTCTCACCATAACAATATAAGTGTAATCCTTCAACAAGAACCTTTATAAGTATGTTTGATCAATTTGAACCTAGCATGTGCCTTAGTCTCCCTTTATAATTGGTTTTAAATCACTTGCTCATCTTTGTTCTTGTTCTTTACAAATTTTATTTGAATTTATTCTTACTTTGTTTATTCACTTCATTACAAATCTTAAACTAGAATTCAAGTCTCCGTGGTTCGACAACCCGGACTTTTCGTCCACACTTATTACTACACACGACTAGTGCACTTGCTACAATAGCACGTTAGCTTTTAGCGTGTTACAGCCCAAACATTTTCTCCTTTGAGGCGTCGCCGTGGCAGCTTTGCCGGAGCAACGCCGTCTGCTTGAGGCGGCGCGTTGTTGTTCGCGATGGCGAACAACAGTCGCCATCACGCAGCGGCGCTGTTCCGGCAGTGCTGCCGTGATGGTGACATCCCCATTTCCTTTTTTTTTTAAATATAAAAACGCAGCCCTTCGATTTTCAGATTAATACCAAATCAACGGATCCAGAAATTAAACTGAAAATCCAACCAATTCCAATATGCAATAAAACTAATTTTAAAGCATATAAACACAAAAGAATCCGAGACATGTCTAAACCTTGGCTTTGATACCACTATTGGGATCGGTACAACCCCCGGGGATAACGGCACAGCGGAATACATATAATTTAAAAGTTAAAGCGGAATCCCCGAAATTAAGGCTAATTCGACATGGTACCATCGGATTCAAAACTATCATAGGAGAAAGTTTACTCGTGTTTACCTCTTGTAGACCTTATGCAGCAACGTCCTTTTAAGCTACTCCTTGCTACAGTCTTCGAATTGATTTGCCCTAGCGCCCCAAGCTTTGCGCCTCTGAAATGTATCCACATCCTAGCTCGTACCCTCAATTATCTCCACCAGTGCTAGCAAGAAGAATATTGAATCTTGGCTTTTTAGGAAAAAGGGTTTGGAATTATTTAAGTGTTCTTCGCACTCAACACATGAGTTTGAAGAAATTATGTGAAAGAAAATTTGGGAGAGAGTAATAGAATTTCTTTAAAAACTTATTTTCTCTTGTATCAAAAATCGCAAATCACTTTTTCATTAGTTATTTTAAAAGAGGTGAAACACACACACACACACACACACACACACACATATATATATATATATATGTCGAGTCCACCTAGGGTTAAAAACCCTACAACATACACGCCCCTCACTATATATATATATATATATATATATATGTCGAGTCCACCTAGGGTTAAAAACCCTACAACATACATGCCCCTCACTCCCTCAAAATTAGGGAGGAGGCGTATATATATATTTGTGTGTGTGTGTGTGTGTGTTTCCTTTTTCTTTTATTCTCTCTCCTTGATTAGTTAGACTCTTTTTAACTAACTAGATATTACCATAACTAATAATATCCTAAAATATATTAAATAGAATCCTTCATATCCAATTAATTATTTACTTTAACTAATTAAGGATTCTACCAAATATATTTATAGGATACTAGTGAATATATATATTCTACAAACTTGGTGAGCAAGATAAATCTTTTCACCAAATCTACATACATCAATACACACGCCCACACGTACACTTGTGTATGTATATATATATATATATATTATCTTATTTTCTTTCTTTTCATTACTTAATTAGTTCTTCCCAATTTAATATTCCAATATTAAATTATAGGACCATTAATTAACTAGTTAAGTTAATTCCTTTTCCTTAATTAATTATAACTAATTAATTAATCCCACCATTAATTCACATAGAATTAAATAGCCAATAAGTACTACACTAAATTATGTATGTGACCCCTCAGGCTCGTTGTCAAGTTAGCAATAAGTCCCCGTAGGCTAGATTAATTATTCTCAGTAATTAACTAGACCTTGAATTAATTTCACCAAATTAATCCAAGACACCTATTGATCATGGTTCGATGTTTAGCAACGTCGCCACGACTTCCTAGATGTCAACAATGAAAAGTAAAAACCTATCCGAGTTTACGATCATCATGTGAGTAGAATCTCTTCATCATTTTCTCGTCTATCGTGTAAGGTATGGCGACGGTGGAACCCTAATAACGTTAGAAACTATGACTGTGTTGTGACATCTAATGATCCATTCTTTTAATCTGGGATCACCAATCCCTCTCAGAAGATAATCTCTTTGATCAAAGGCTTTTCACGATCATTTAGATTCTCGCAACAGCATAGGAAATACCGGGTGCTCGTGACCCTGGATGAATCCCTCTCCCACTGCCATTTCTTCCGCTGCACTACCAGACTATACCCAACATACACGCATATGACTCTTCTGGAGTGCACATGCATATCAAAGCAGAGTCGGTAGTGCCCTTTCCAAATGACATCTTAGGTCTAAGGATTAATCTCACACTACGAAACCCAAGGACTCCATGTTCGACAACACCAAATAGGAGTTCTTAAGCGGGGCCGTTCAATTCCACAATCCAGTATGAATCTTCATACATGTATTGCCATACAAACCATCGACAATAGAATGCATCGACCTCTTGGAAGAGTTACATACATGAACAAGTCTTGGCGAGGCTGGTGATATCCCACATCTCAAAGCCTTTATGACTTGGAACAATATTTAGGATTACGGTCTTTGAGGGCATTCCATATGTTTTTCCTAACCTCTCCCCTAACCATATGTAATCCATGGGATCTTTATCTATACCATAAATAAAAGTTATAACAATAAAGAAGCATACCATACATAAAAGTTCAATATATTTAAAACAAGACAGTGATAATGTTACATTTAAGATGGCAGTGCCCAAAACAATTGGCTCGCCGGACACCTAACACTATCAAGCTCAAGTGTTGAGCGAGAGACAACAAGGTACACTTTCTAGCAATACTGTAACTCCTTGGAGAGAAGGGATAGAACATGTCAAAGCTATAACTCTTAGGAGTGGAACCTCATACGAAGAGCTTGAAATGCCAAAGGAAGCTCGAGAAGAAGTGGCTGAGCAAGAAAAATAAAGAGCGACTCTTCAAAGCTGCCAGACAAAGAGGATGAGGTAAGTGAAACTGAGGAGAAAGGTAAAAAGCTAGACAAGAATGATGAGGTATGACCACCACCACCTTTTCCTCAAAGGTTGCAGAAAAAGAAAGTTGATCAACAATTTAAGAAATTTTTAGAGGTTCTTAGGCAATTGCAAATTAATATTCCTCTTGTAAATGCTTTAGAACAAATGCTTGAGTATCATAAATTCGTGAAGAATATTTTGTCTTAGAGGCATAGGATTGGGGAAGTTAAAACTGTTAATCTAAATGAGGGATGTAGTGCTATTGTTAAAAATAAATTTTCTTCTAAGAGGAAAGATCCTAGTAGTTTCACTATTCCTTGTGGTATTGGTATTCATGATGTTGTTCAAGCTCCTGTGTGACCTGGGTGATTGAATACATTTGATGTCTTTTTCAGTATTTCAGAAACTTGAAATTGGGAAGATGAAATCGACATCGGTTTTACTTCAACTTGTAGGTCGGTTTATTGTGTACCCAGAGGGCATAAGGGAAGATGTACTGGTAAGGGTAGGCAAATTTATATTCCCAACTGACTTTGTGATTCTTGATTTTGATGCAAATAGAGAGATTCTGATCATACTAAGAAGACCATTCCTAGCTACTATTAAGACATTGATCGATGTGGCCAGTGGGAAGCTAATCATGTGCCCAGGGAATAAAAAAGAAGTTTTCAATAATTTGGAATCCATGGAGCATTCTAATGAAGTTGAAGATTGCTCAATGATAGATAAGGTAGAGTAGTGTGTGATTCATGTTGTAAATCCTGGTTTGTTAGGAATTTCTTGTTAGATGTTTTAACGATGACAATTAGAATTTTTGTTAGACCCCAAAATATGTAAGTTTTATTCTTTACTAGAATATATGTATAGGCTTTGAGCGTTAGATTTGTATAAGGCTTTATTTATTTTATTTTAGACTATTAGGCTAAGTTATCTCAGAACTAAGCGTCTGATATTATTTTGAGTGAGTGTATCAGTAGATAGGTCTGGAGATTCAAGCGTCTGAAGTCTGAATGAAGGTGAAGATTCCAAGCCTCCAAACATTGATTAAGTGTCAGAAGTAATTCAATAGTGAATGAGCGTCTATCAAAGACTAGATGTCACCTGAATTTATTTCTAAGTCCAGAAGGAGTTTAATGCAAATATTCTTGGATCATTAATTGCCAACAGGCATTTATTTCAAATGCATTAAATGCTGATAAGGGCATTAAATGTGATAAGCACTTAAGGACGTATGGAGAAGCCTTCCCATTTGACTGTCAACTTTACAAAGACTGCCGCACCAACTTTCTGCAGTAGGTTTTCAGGGGAAAAGGACGAAAGTTGTTCACTCGCGAAAGTGAAAGACACACGCCTAAATATGTGTCAAATGGACACTTTACCCAAGAAAGTCTATAAATAGGACTTCATCAAGAAGTCGAAATACACGGTACATATAACCACAAGCTTACAAGCCAAAACTCTATTGCATTGAAGTCTCAATCCTTAAACTTTCAGAAAAGCTCGAATATTCCAAGCAAACTTCCTCTTTGCTTTTCCTCAATCCCTGAGACAGTTAACAATATCTCAAACATCTAAGCTGACCGATGCGACGATGGCTCCATACCCTTGCTCTAACTAGTCTTAAATGAAAGAGAGATCGATTCACAGATTAACCCTTAGGTCCTTTCAGAAGAAACCTACATTACTATTGACATATTTCAACTTGTTTGAACTTTCCAAAAATCAAACAAACCGTTAAACAAAACATCGTCCAAGCCTCTCGCAATCTATGTGAAGTCGAAGTTAGATATTTGTATTATTTCTGGGTGAAAGAAGCAAGAGGATAGATGTGTTTTGGAGCAGAAATCTGTGTGACCAAGGAGCTCAAGTCTTCAATATCCATCTCTCCCTATTTTGTAGAATTTTCTGTGTGAATCTTCGAGAATCATTTTAGTGGATTGCCTCCAATTGTTCAAGGAGAAAAGGAGGTAGTTGGGGTTACACCACCCAACGAACCTTTCACATCTTGTGTTCTTTACTTTATCGTCATTCTTATTATTGTCATATCATTGCATAATCGGTTAAGTAAACACATTGATAAAATCACTTTAAGTTAAGAAACTAAAGAAAACTTTGTGATGCTAAAACATTCAAAAGGAAGACATAAAATCATTCCACTGTGTTAACCCTGATTAAAGAACTAAATCCTTAAACCTACTTGGTTATAGTATTCAAATCTTGAGTCTAAGTTAACTTTATCAAAACAGTCTTTAAGTAGATGCTCAGCTAAGCTCCTACATTTCTAAGCGTCCAAACTCAATTTTAATACGAAATTTTTGAAGTCGAAAAGGACTTCAGTGTCTATTCACCCCCCTTCTAGACCCTTTCGTATGGCACTAGGAATCAACAAGTGGTATCAGAGTTGTTGTAGTTGAAATTTTTAAAATTTCCAAGCGTAACTGCTTGTTTAGATCCTCTTTGAAATTTAGTTGCTTTAAAACTTTTCATAGCAGTTACAAAAGTACCTAAGTTGACCGAGTCAAATTATGACTCATGGAAGGTCAAAGCTTTTACTTATTTGTGTTCATGTGATGATGAAATGTGTGATATCATTTCAGATGGTTCGATTTAAATTCTCAAAGTCATCACTAGAGAGCCTGAAGTCACAGAAGATACTCCGGATGGTTATGTGGAAAAACCAAAGCATGATTGGTCCCCAGATGAGCGTCGAAGAGGAAATCTAGATAATGTTGGACGAAATGCTCTATATATAGCCATCAGTGACAACGATAACTTATTTAACAAGGTCAAGTCGTGCTCTATGACTAAGGAAATTTGGGATAAGTTAGCTACAATATGTGGTGGCTAAGCACAAATCAAGGAAAACAAGGTTTCGATTGTCAAGGAAAGATTTAACTGTTTTAAGATGTTGCCTAATGAGACGCTAGAGCAATTGGATATAAGATTTACTGCTTTTTTTTTTTTTACAGAACTAACATCTTTAGGCATGGATTTACAAAACAAAGAAATGGTGGTTAAGATTTTCAGAAGTCTCCCAAGTAGATTTTTGATGAAGACAACAGTAATGAGAGAATCAAACATGTTGGATACTCTAACTCCAGAGATGCTTTTTTGGAACTCAAAGCATTTGAGTTTGAGTTAACTCAGCGAGTGATGTAGTGAGCAGTCCAGTGATAGAGTCTAGAGTGCTAATGCCATCAATCAAGGGTAAATCGGGTAACAAAGGAAAAGTGTCAGATATAAGTGAGGATGAGGAACTAAAGCTTCTGAATAGATTCAGAAAGTTTTTAAGATATGAAAAGAAAGGAAAAGGTCCTAAGCATCAAGGATAAAGTTCATTACAAGCGCCTTCTCCAGTTCAACAACAGTACCAAGCGCCTCAATATTTTGCCCCTTCTCCCTCAGCGCCGATTCAATACGAAGCGTCTTCTCAGCAAGATCTCTCAGCGCCAGTGGTCTCAAAACCACAAACTGCAAGGTTAGCAAATGAACAAAAGATCAAAACCAATCTTTGTTATAATTGCAAGAAAACAGGGCACTACCAGGTAAATTGCCCTTATCCAAACGTACCTAAACCCTCAAGGCAAGATTACTTGGATATAAACCAATTCAATAGCAACCTTTGCTAGCGAATCAGAACAAGTGTCCACACCTGAAGATTTGGAGTCTTCAGAGGAGAGAGCCAGTGGATGACTTAGCGCTTATTTGTCTCATGGTCAGAGATGATGAAGCGTCCCTTGAGGTAAACGCTGAATTAGCTTATCCTCTCTCTTATGAGGAATTACTTGACAAAGTAGAAGAGTATTATAAAGATTGTTAAGATGCCGCCAAATTATATCAAAATCACTTCGATATAATATTAGCACTCAAAATGACGCTCAAGGCAAAGTTGCAAGTTCAGCAACAATGCATTGAGAAGAACAAATCACTTGAGAGTGAGATGACCTAATTGAAAAGTGATCTTGATATAATAGTCAAGAGAGAAGCTGAATTGATTGCTAGACTTGCTAAATCAGAGTAGCTCGTCTCATCATTTTCCAAAGCGTCAAGAAAAATAGACAATGTGACTGAGCTAACAAGATTATTTGGTTAAAAATATCGGTTTAGGATGCAATAAATTCAGTAAACAATCAAACTAATCTAATGTTACGGCGAACAACAAAGGAAAGAGTGTATTCTTTGTTGAGAAAGGTTCAAAGAGTCAAACACCGAATGAACCGAAAGACAATGGTACGAGGCCAAATGAGAAAGTCAATACTGACTCAGGTAAGGGAAAGACGAAAGCAAATGATTCACAAAGAAAGGTTCATCCAAATGCTCAAAAGGCTAAGGATAAACCTTCTACAAGTGAATCAAACGCTAAGCGTTAAGCACCAAAAGTGCACCCTAAGCCAGCGCCAAGGAAATACCAACATTAATATCCATAAAGGTCAAGGTCATATTATCGATACTATGATGATTATGATTGTGATTACAATTATAATCGAGGATATTACTATACACCTAAGAAGCACACACAACGCAAACCCAAACCCAAGAAGGCCAGTCCTCCCGTAATGAAGACCAGGTAAATATGGGTTTCAAAAGTTCTAATTCAGACTAACGCTGCTAATTTGAAAGGATCTAAGACAAAATGGGTACCTAAAAGGAATTATAACTGCCCTTTTGATTATAGGTACCTAGAGCTAGAACTGATACATCTGTTTAGTACATCGATAGTGGGTCGCCAAGGCACATGACAGGCTCCAAGGATCTCTTGATCAACTATCGAGCTACCAATGGTCCTCAGGTTGTATTTGGTGACAACTCCAAAGGTAAAACTAAAGGAATAGTTACTAATGAGCAGTGATGTTTATAATGTTGATGGTCTTAAGCATAATTTGTTGAGCATAAGTCAATTTTGTGATAAGGCTTTGAAGTCAAGTTTTCAAGTGACTGTTGCTATATTAATGGTGCTAAGAGTAAATCTACTAGATTAAAAGGAAAAAGAACAAACAATGTGTATTTGGTAGATTGGGGTTCAACAATAGATAACAACCCTACATGCTTTGTGGCTAAAAGTGAATCTAAAATCGGGTTGGTGATGGCATAGAAAAATGAATCACCACAACTTTAAGACAATCTCTCAGCTTATAACGTTAAATCTTGTAGAGGGATTACCTAAAGTACCATTTCATAAGGATCGTCTTTGTGACGCTTGTCAAATGGGCAAACAAGTTAAATCATCTTTCAAGAGAAAGCCTTGTCTATCTACATCTCATCTAGAATACTTGAACTACTTCACATGGATCTGTTTGGACCTGTTCAAACGATCAGTGTGAGTGGTAAAAAGTATACTTTGGTGATAGTAGATGATTTCTCTCGATTTACTTTGGTGGAATTTCTTTCATCCAAAGATGAAACATGGGACAAGCTCACAACGCTTATTCAACAACTTCGAACCTTGAAAAATCTTAAGGTTGCAAGAATAAGAAGCGATCACGATACTGAGTTTACTAACAAGATTGTTGAGAAGCTTTGTGTAGAAAATGGAATACATCATGAGTATTCAGCTCCTAGAACTCCTCAACAGAATGGTGTTGCTAAGCGGCAGAACAGAATGCTCAAGGAAGCCGCTAGGACGATGTTAGCACTGTCCAAGCTTGCTCCTAGGTTTTGGGCCTGAGTGATCAACACTGCTTGTTACACTCAAAACCGTTGCATGATCAACAAACAGCATGGGAAAACTGACGGTGTTATGTGCCTAGCAAGCCATCTGTTGGCATGAACATTAACATTATGTCAGTCTTATCACTTAGATTATATCAAACTTATTAAGGAATGCTTCTTTATTGTTATAACTAGTGTTAGTATATATAAAGATCCCATGGATTACGTATGGTTAGGGGAGCGATCAGGGAAAACATATGGAATGCTCGAAAAAGACTGTAATCCTAAATATTGTTCCAAGTCATAGAGGCTGTGAGATGTGGGATATCAATGGCCTTGCTAAGACTTGTTCATGTGTGTAACTCTTCCAAGAGTTCGACGCATTCCATTGTTGATGGCTAGTATAGCCAATACATGTATGAAGATCCATACTTTGGTATGGGATTGAACGGCCCCGCAAGGATTCCTCGTTAGTACTGTTGAACTTGGAGTCCTTCGATTTTCGTAGTGTGAGATAATCCTTAGACCTGAGATGTGATTGGAAAGGGTACTACCCATTCTACTTTGATATGCACGTGCAGTCCAGGAGAGTCATATGGCGTGTATGTTGGGTATAGTCTGGTAGTTACAGCGAAACAATTGACAGTTGGAGGGGATTCATCCAAGGTCATGAGTACCCGGTATTTCCTATGCTGTTGAGTGAAATTGAATCATCGAAAAGTTTTTGGCCAGAGCATTGTCTTATAAGAGGGATTGGTGATCCCTGTTTAGAAGACCGGATCATTAGTTAAACCAACATAGTCATAGTTTCCGAGGCTATTAGGGTTTCGACCGTTGCCAAACCCTAGGTCTTGGAAGGGAAAAAGATGAAGGGATTCGACTCACACAAAGATCAAAATCTGAAGAGGTTTTCATTTTCATCGTTAACATCTAGGAAGTCGTGGTGACGTTGTTAGACATCGAACCACGACCAATAGTTGCCTTGGGTTAATTGGTGAAATTAATCCAAGGCCTAGTTAATTATTATGAATAATTAATCTAGCATGTGGAAGGACTTATTACTAGCTTGTTAATGAGCCCAAGGGGTCACACACAATACTTTGTATAGTACCTATTGGCTAGTTAATTCTTTATGAATTAATGGAGAGATTAATTAATTGAAATTAATTAATCAGGAAAAGGAATAAATTAATTAAGTGGTCTTAATTAACAAAAATCTTATAATTTAATATTGGAATATTAAATTGGGAAAGACTAATTAATTAATTATTGGTCTAATTAATTAATATATGAAAGAGAATATATATATATTTATACACATAGGCGTGTATGTATATGACTTTGGTGGAGGATTTTATCTTGTTCACCAAGTCTATGTATATATATATATATATATATATATATATATATTCAACATATATCTTATAATATATTTTGTAGGATCTATTCTAATTAATTAGGTAACTAATTGATATGGAAAGATCTTACAAATATATATTAGGATAAATATTGTAGATATGGAAAGATCTTGTTTGATATGATATGGTATATTTGATATGTTGTCAAATATATGGAAATATCTAATTACTTGGAAAGCATCCAATTAATTAAGGAAAATGAATAAGAGTTTGAAAAAGAAAGAATTCTATTTAATATTATATATATATATATATACATACACGCCATATATATGTGTGCGTGTGTGTGTGTGTGTGTTTGCCGTGTGTATATGTTTTTAGGGGTTACCTTTGGTGACATTATATATATATATAATATTAATATATTATTGAATGAATTAATAAATTCACTTATCACAACTAAGAGTAGTGTGATCTTTTTCTCTCTCATTTTTCGCTCCATCTCTTTCATAAGAACTTCTTCCAACTCATGTGTTGAGTACGAAGAACACCAAAATATTCCTACCGCTTTTTCTCATAAGCCAAGATTCGACATTCTCCTTACTAGCACTGGTGGAGATAATTGAGGGTACGAGCTAAGGTGTGGATAAACTTAGAAGCGCAACACTTGGGGTGCTAGGGCAAATCCATCTGGAGAGGTGTAGCAGGGAGTTCCTTAAAAATACATTGCTATTTTTTTGGTTTTCAAGAGGTAAACAGGAGTAAACTTATCTCTAGGATAGTTTTTGAATCCGATGGTACCATGTCTAGCTAGCCCTAATTTCGGGGATGCCGCTTTAATTTTTTAAATTTATATGTCTTCCGCTTTGCTCAGCGCCCCCGGGGGTTACACCGATCCCAACAGTGGTATCAAAGCCAAGGTTTTGACATGGCTCGGATTCTCTGTATGTGTTTATGTTTATATGCTTTAAATTTTATTTTATCGTATGTGAAATGCACTGGATTACCTGATTTTATTTTTGGACCGATTAAAATCGTTTAAATCTGAAAATTGATTTGGATCTGAAAAAATATATTTTTTGATTAATTTATGAATTGCGTTTTTGATAAATTTGAGGAATTGGAAATTTGGATTAAAGATTGCGCGAATAGCTACTGTTCGGACATTGCAGAGGAGCCTCCGAATAGCCGCCGTTCGCGTGAAGGTGCATGGTGACGGAGACGGATCGGCGTCACGGAAGAACTGCGCGAGCAGTCGCTGCACGCGTATATGTTGCACAACAGCGATTGCACTGCACCCGCAGTTCAATGCGAATAGCCGCCGGGCTGTTCTCGTAGTTGCCGGTGACGGCGACTACACGACATGTTGTCGCCATTGCCGGCGACTGTGTTTCTGACATGGGCTGCCTAGGTGGCGGCCCACCTAGTGTTAGACCCTAGGGTTTTTTCCAAATTTTTGGTAAATTGCAATTTGGCCCTTTGGGTTATTTTGTAATTTATGTTTTGGGTTTAAAATGCAATTGAATATATTTTTGGGCTTGGACCTGAAAATGGACTTTTAAGAAACATGAACTTTTATTTATATTTTGCAAGGATGAAATAAAATTGATATTTTATTGACTTTCGAGATTAAAATAAAATTGAGTTTCTAAAAATGGGCTTTTATTTAAATTTTGGAAGGACGAAATAAAATTGATATTTTATTGACTTTCGAAATTAAAATAAAATTGGATTTTCAAAAATATGATTCTTTTATTTATATTTTGAAAGGACGAAATAAAATTAGTATTTTATTGACTTTCGAAATTAGAATAAAATTGAACTTCAAATTGGCCTCTCTTTGAAGAAATGGATTTCTTCGTGTTTTTCCAAAATATGGATTTTCATTCAAATTTTGAAAGGACGAAATAAAATTAGTATTTTATTGACTTTCGATATTAAAATGAAATCGAGTTTTTATACAAATTTGGGGCCTTTATGATTATGTGAGAAGTAGACTTCTTCATGGACTTTCAAAGAATATGAGTTTTATTCGAATTCCAAGTATGAGATAAAATTAGTATTTTATGGACTTTGGAAATTGAATAAAATAAATAAGTTTTGAAATTGGGATTTTTCGGATTATATGAAAAGGTGGACTTTTTCATTGTTTTTCGAAACGTGAATTTATTATTTAGTTCTTGAAAAATTAATATGATATTACTTGATTCCTAGAATAGAATAATATTAGAGTTTTGAGATATTAAATTAGTTTTTGGATAAATGGAGAATTATAATTCTCCATGGGATTTTCTAAAATTTATTTTTAGAAAATAATTAATTGGTCCACTAATTGAATTAGATTGTCTTTAATTAAAGCTAGTAAATTTATGTTTATGAAAGCATGATGCGAACATGTATTATGTGATTATGTGGTGATCTAGGTCGAGCTAGAGACTAGTTGTTTTAATTTGAGGCTTGCGTGCCATGTTTTCTTTTTTTATGTACATGAGAGGGCAAGGTTTCTTTTTCTATTATGTTGTTGTAATTTGAAGACATCTTGAAGATGGTGATGGAGATGTTCAAGCTCAAGGATCTGTGAAAACCTTAGTGTAGGGTCCGGGTCCTTAGATTAGATTGGTCGACACCTTGATGGCTCGGGGTGTTTTTAGGATTAGCTTGACTAGGATCACATTTACCGCTTTATGTATAGCATGCTTGTTGTTATTTATCGTTAGTATCTTATAGATGGTATGCTTTGTTGCATGATCACCTAAGAAAGATAAATAACTGAAAATGGTGAGACCTTGTATGTGAAAAACCCCATATCCATATTAAGTCCACAAATGGATAAATTGGGGGCCCGAAAGCCCCTTGATTAGGTCCAGTGCCTTCCATCATTACATGTGAGAGGGAATAGCGCGGCTTGTTGACACGCTAAAAGCTAACGTGCTTTGATAGCAAGTGTACTAGTCGTGGTAGTAATAAAGTGGACTAAAAGTCCGGGTTGTCGAACCACGGAGACTTGAATTCTAGTTTATGATTTTAATGAAAGTAAAGACAATTAAAGTAAAGTGCAAGAAAAAGATTAAGCAATTAACGAACCAAAGAGAAACGTACTATAGATTAAATCTCACGTATGATAAAATGACTAAGGCACATGCTACAACCAAATCTACTTGTCAATATATATGAACTACTCTTCGAATTATTAGACTCCTATTGCTTTGGTGGAAACTCCTAAATTAACTATTACCCGATGTCTCGGCACATAATAATCCTATGATTAATTGACGGTTCTCTAAATATGTCTATCCGAGAATCTAATCAAAAATCACGCATTAACGTTCTAGAGCTTCCCCGAACGAATCCGGCTAACAACACCCGGGAATCTTTACCTATTTCTAGGGCAATCCCTCATTTGTTTCGGATGATGTGTTAATTCTCTTGCACCCTAATCTATTTTCTCTCGAACAACTAGATTAGGCAAGATAGCAAGCATATGGTGATCAAACACATGATTGGAATAAAAGCATAGAATTAACACACAAAGCAATAGGAGAATTAATACAAAGAGCAACTTCACATATATTGATTCATAAATTTGGCCTTCACATGGCCTTAGTTCTACAATATTAGCCTCTCATCAAAGCCTTAAGAAAATCTAATACAAACATATACATACTCATGGAAATAAACATGTAAATGCAAATAATTAAAACTCCCTCAATTGATTGATGATGGATCTTTGCTCTTGATCTTCAATCCTTAGCTCCTCCCTCTTTGTTCCCCTCCAAAAGTGATGAAGAAAAATGGTGATGAATGATGATGAGTAAAAAGTGATGGCCAAATGCCTCTCTCTCCCCTCCTCCTCAAGATGATCGGTCAATTGTCCTAAAATATCCTTAAGAAGACCACCACAAATCAGCTCCTCATGTGTATGTCCCCCCTAGTGTCTCCTCCACTACTCTTAAAGTGAGTAGTATAAAATTCCCTAAAGTAGATCTAGTAAGAAACATACTTATGACATCCCTCCCATACATGTGATGACCTCTTGGCTTTAAATGTTCCATTCCCCCATCAAATGATGATCTTTTGGCTGAAAGGAATCAAATCTCGGATGTGGCCACGCCTAGGCGCGGGAATTATGGCGCTCGGGCGCCCAAATCAGAATGTTGGGAGTATTTGCCTCTGTCTGGCGCAGTAATTGTATTTCCTTCATAACTCTCTCCACAAAACTCCGATTTGGATGATTCAAGTCCTCATTTGAAGCTCACACATAGTTCTACAACTTTGTAGAAGGAAACTTCATCCAATTCGGTCTCTAAAAATAAGAAAATATCGCTCGAACGTGGAAACGGGTGCAGATACGGCGCCCAGGCGTGGACAGAACGGCGCCTAGGCGCGGAAAGCAGAATGTTGACGTTATTTGCATCTTTTCCGGCGCCTAGGCGTGGTAATACTGGCGCCTGGGCGTGGACAACAGAAGCAAATTGGCCTGAACTTGTTTTATACGTCGTTTTTCATCCCGTTCTTCGATTGTATCCATTTAAGACCTGAAATCACTTAATGCACGAATTAAACGCACATGTAGCAAGAATTAAGCGATAAATGAACCTAAAACATAAACGCAAAGGGGCTTAAAAACACGTAAAAATGCCTCTTATCAACACCCCCACACTTATCAATTGTTCGTCCTCGAGCAATAAGAGTTCTAAGATAAGGAAACACATCAATCAAAGAGAGAAACAAAAAGAAAACTACCTAACTCACTTTCGTGGAGTAAACGGTTGCATTTAGCGAATGCAACAAGCCTTTGAACCTTTGAGTCACCTCAAAGGAGAGTTATAGTCTCGTGAGGGTTTGCATATGATATACCCACAAAATCTAGTAAATTTTCAATCATAACCAAATCAATACATCTCAACATAATCAACAGAATGAATGGCATAAAATCAACCTTTTAAAGCTCACAAGTATATATATACATATCAACTACTTTTGCTCATGTGACACTAATACTTGAAAAGACTCCTTAGGGTGTAGTGAAAAATAAATCTAGGCATTATAGTCTAGAGGCATCCTTACCAAATTTTTGGACATTAATCCCATATCTATAAACTTTTGATCAAACACCAAGCACAAGAATCATAGAAAATCTCATAGCCATTTAAATTTCATATGTCAAACATTCCACTTTCAATTCGTATGAAACTTCCATTAAATTTCATTAAGCTAGATCATGTGCAATGTTTTATTCCATTGGCTTTCTATGACGCCCATTAACAAGTTTTCGATCAATGACTCCCAAACTAGATAGTTTTGGGGCATTAAGTGGAGAGACACTCCTAACGTTTAATCACTCGCGTGTCAAGGCCACGAATAAACTAATCAACGCAAAGGGGCTTAAAAACCGTAAATGCCTCTTATCAACACCCACACACTTATCAATGGTTAGTTCCTCGAGCAAATAATAGTTATAAGATAAAGGAAACACATAATCAAAGAGAGAAAACAAAAGAAAACTACCTAACTCACTTTGTGGACGTAAAGGTTGCATTTAGCGAAGCACCAAAGCCTGTGAACTTTGAGTCACATCAAAGGACGAGTTTAGTCTCGTGAGGGTTTGCATATGATATACCCCCAAATCTAGTAAATTTTCAAATTATAAACCAAATAAATACATCTCAACATAATCAAAAGAGTGATGGCATAAAATCAACCTTTTAAAGCTCACAAGTATAATATAATAGCAAACACTTTTGCTCATGTGACAATAATCTTGAAAAAGACTCCTTAGGGTGTAGTGAAAAATAAATCTAAGGCATTATAGTCTAGAGGCATCCTTACCAAATTTTGGACATTAATCCCATATCTATAAACTTTTGATCAAACACAAAGCACAAGAATCATAGAAAATCTCATAGCCATTTAAATTTCATTATGTCAAACATTCAACTTTCAATTCGTATGAAACTTCCATTAAATTCATTAAGGCTAGATCATGTGCAATGTTTTATTCCATTAGGCTTTCTATGACGCCCATGTAACAAGTTTTAGATCAATGACTCCCAAACTAGATAGTTTTGGGGCATTAAGTGTAGAGACACTCCTACGGATTTAATCACTCGAGTGTCAAAGGCCACGAAATAAAACTAGATCTTTTAAACAAATCACTTCTTTTGGCTTGAGCTTAGCTCAAATTAGCATAATAGTATAGTATATAGGCATGAAACTTATCACCTCCGGTACGTTAGCCTGACCACTTTTGGTCATACCAAAATTCAACCTTTTCAATTCATTGTTTAACATATAAAATTACTACTTAACTTATAACCTTATGAGAAATCTAAGTAATATTTCTGGGAAAAACTCCTTAAGTGTCTCAAGATGGTTATCCTCTCAACTCCTCTACCCTCGATTCATTGTGCAATGTGAATCATCTAAAGAATCAATCCTAGTCTAGTGTCTCCACGAGCAATTTCAAAGATATATATATTCCATTAAATTCAAATTATTTCAAGAGATCATGCCATTTCTCCAAGTCAATCATTTCAATGCATCAATTGGAAGGACTAAATTTTTTTTTTTTTTTTTTTTTTATACTTGATTTTCTCAACAAAGAAGCATATAAATATGATAGCAAACAACTTTCCCCCAAACTCAAGCTACAAATTAGGATTGCATCATCAAAGTTCAAAATAAGTACTCTTCTACCCCCAAACTTAAATCCAACATTGTCCCCAATGTTGTTATGACAAGCATACACAACGGTACAAGAACACTTACAACAAGGATATTGAACAACATCCTTAAAATTCCAATACATAATCCTATAGCTTCCTCCTCTCGAGTACAATACGCATCTCTTAAACATGGGGTCCAAATGTGCATTATATCTAACACTTCAACTCTTTAAACCATCAAGCATAAGACACATACATGCTAAAAGTGCATGCTTGAACACAACAAAAGAAACAAATTAAACAAAACAAAAACAAAAGCAAAAAGAAAAAGAAAAGAAAACTTACAAACTTGGGTTGCCTCCCAAGAAGCGCTCTTTTAAAGTCATTAGCTTGACTTTACCGAGTTATTTTAAGGCGGTTTCCGAATGAATGCCTTGTTCATTCTCCAAGTAGGGATGAATTTCGGCCCGGTGTTAATAGAAGCATTTGGACCCATCACTCTTTCTTCCCACTGCACGAGTGATGACTTGGACTATTCTCCAAGTTATAAGTAGATGGCCATTTTTCTTCACCCATCGAGATGGAAAACTTGGAGTTTGTGATGTAGAACTCGAGGAGGTTATTGTTCTTCTTTCCTGAAAAAGCTCAACACTAAAAGGATCAAAAGCATCAATGCGTAAAGATAATGTAGAATCAATTGGATGCTTAAAAACCTCATAGTTATCACAAATAACCATGTCATCTCCTACACTAGAGGACAACTTACTATCATGAGCACTAATGACCTCTATACCCGTTGAGAGGGAAGAAGATACCAAAGAATCTGGTAAAGGCTCGAGCGTCCTTTCCTTCAACGTCGGCTTCTTTGATATCAATCTTCGATAAAAATGGGGCCGGGTATCGCTTGAATGTTAGGCGGGCGATGCTGAGGCGATGACACCTTCATAGAAATCCTCTCATTTTTCATTTCCTCAATGATCATTAGAGCCTCCTTAATTGGTCCTTCATACAAAGCATCAATGGCTTTGTGTACCAATTTCATACTTTTCGGCTGATCCAAATCATCTAGTGTGAGTTGTAAGCCGTATAGGAGTTGTCGAACCCATTCTCGTTCCTCCAGAGTCGGGGATAAATGATATCCCTCCTGTATGGTAAAGACGCTGGATGGTAGACAATCCCGGACCGACTGAAGTGGTTGAGAAGGAGGCGGTTGCATAGCTTGGAGAATGCCTTGTAACCACTCCCGATCCTTCGGTAAATTCATATCCGGGAAACGTGCATTCGGATTTGGTTGATAGATATTGTCCGCCATCTCTCGAACTCATCTACAAACCCGGAGCACATGTTCAAAATAAAAATAACAAAATCAAGCAAAGGCTCATTTGAGGAGCGGGTCATGCACCACAAATCGAACCTAACAATTAAGCACAAGAAACAAAATTAGACTAAACACGAAAATAAAAGAAAATCAAGAAATAAACGAAAACTAAGAATTATGAAAAATGTAAACAAAAATCAAAAACTAAAATAAACAAGTCCCCGGCAACGGCGCCAAAAACTTGACACGCTAAAAGCTAACGTGCTTTGATAGCAAGTGTACTAGTCGTGGTAGTAATAAAGTGGACTAAAAGTCCGGGTTGTCGAACCACGGAGACTTGAATTCTAGTTTATGATTTTCGATGAAAGTAAAGACAATTAAAGTAAAGTGCAAGAAAAAGATTAAGCAATTAACGAACCAAAGAGAAACGTACTATAGATTAAATCTCACGTATGATAAAATGACTAAGGCACATGCTACAACCAAATCTACTCGTCAATATATATGAACTACTCTTCGAATTATTAGACTCCTATTGCTTTGGTGGAAACTCCTAAATTAACTATTACCCGATGTCTCGGCACATAATAATCCTATGATTAATTGACGGTTCTCTAAATATGTCTATCCGAGAATCTAATCAAAAATCACGCATTAACGTTCTAGAGCTTCCCCGAACGAATCCGGCTAACAACACCCGGAATCTTTACCTATTTCTAGGGCAATCCCTCATTTGCTTCGGATGATGTGTTAATTCTCTTGCACCCTAATCTATTTTTCTCTCGAACAACTAGATTAGGCAAGATAGCAAGCATATGGTGATCAAACACATGATTGGAATAAAAGCATAGAATTAACACACAAAGCAATAGGAGAATTAATACAAAGAGCAACTTCACATATATTGATTCATAAATTTGGCCTTCACATGGCCTTAGTTCTACAATATTAGCCTCTCATCAAAGCCTTAAGAAAATCTAATACAAACATATACATACTCATGGAAATAAACATGTAAATGCAAATAATTAAAACTCCCTCAATTGATTGATGATGGATCTTTGCTCTTGATCTTCAATCCTTAGCTCCTCCCTCTTTGTTCCCCTCCAAAAGTGATGAAGAAAATGGTGATGAATGATGATGAGTAAAAAGTGATGGCCAAATGCCTCTCTCTCTCCCCTCCTCCTCAAGATGATCGGTCAATTGTCCTAAAATATCCTTAAGAAGACCACCACAAATCAGCTCCTCATGTGTATGTCCCCCCTAGTGTCTCCTCCACTACTTTTAAAGTGAGTAGTATAAAATTCCCTAAAGTAGATCTAGTAAGAAACATACTTATGACATCCCTCCCATACATGTGATGACCTCTTGGCTTTAAATGTTCCATTCCCCATCAAATGATGATCTTTTGGCTGAAAGGAATCAAATCTCGGATGTGGCCACGCCTAGGCGCGGGAATTATGGCGCTCGGGCGCCCAAATCAGAATGTTGGGAGTATTTGCCTCTGTCTGGCGCAGTAATTGTATTTCCTTCATAACTCTCTCCACAAAACTCCGATTTGGATGATTCAAGTCCTCATTTGAAGATAACACATAGTTCTACAACTTTGTAGAAGGAAACTTCATCCAATTCGGTCTCTAAAAATAAGAAAATATCGCTCGAACGTGCAAACGGGTGCAGATACGGCGCCCAGGCGTGGACAGAACGGCGCCTAGGCGCGGAAAGCAGAATGTTGACGTTATTTGCATCTTTTCCGGCGCCTAGGCGTGGTAATACTGGCGCCTGGGCGTGGACAACAGAAGCAAATTGGCCTGAACTTGTTTTATACGTCGTTTTTCATCCCGTTCTTCGATTGTATCCATTTAAGACCTGAAATCACTTAATGCACGAATTAAACGCACATGTAGCAAGAATTAAGCGATAAATAAACCTAAAACATAAACGCAAAGGGGCTTAAAAACACGTAAAAATGCCTCTTATCACTTGTCATCATTGTCTCACGAGTCGTGGAATGGTGGCAAGTTAAGTGTGGTAATCTCACAACTAGGCCTTCTACTGTGACAGGCGGTCATACTAGAAGTGCACATGGATCTCAGTCTACCCAAGGAGTCGTCCATTAGTCATGGGACTACCTTGGGCACTGTTATTGCGTGAGAATTTGATGGGTCGGACTTAAACACAGATTAGTGTACGGTTGCTTCGTATTCTCGGGACGTACATGAAATATGAGGCAAACATTTCGAAAACCACCTGGATGTGGATGGGGTCGTCGTGCCTGTTCGATGTTACCACCCATTGTCTCACGAGTCGTGGAATGAGGTCGGGACATTTGACGCTCGAGCCCACTGGAAATGGTTGCATTTCCCGTCTTTCTGTGAGTGGGGTGATGGAAATCGAAAAAAACAGTGGGAGCACACGTGAAGTTAAAGTTTCCATAATTTCATGTGGATGTAATCTATGATTGAATGCTAATGTTTTGCCATTTTGGTTAAGTAACAGTCAAATGGTTAAAACACCACTCTCGGTAATCCTTGAAACTAATAAGCTAAATGGCCCAAAATTCCCTGACTGGTATCGCAACCTTAAGATTATGCTGCAATCTAAAAGTCTTGACTATGTCTTAACTCAGCCTATTGAGCCTGCATCTAAGGCAAGTGCTCCAAGGGCTACTCGTGATGCGCATGATAAATGGCGCAAAGACGATATCTATGTGTGTTATCTCATTCTTGCCTCCATGACTAATGAGTTGTAGAGGCAGTCTGAGACTGTGGAACACGCATCAGAGATTGTTTTTGCACTGGAAGAGCTGTACAACATTAAGACACGCCATGAGAGGTTTGTCTCTCGCGAGTTATTCAAAGCTGGCATGACTGAAGGAACATCGGTCACCGACCACGTCATGAGAATGATTGCCTTGGTGAACAAGCTCAATGAGATGGAGGTGTCGATAAATCCTGACTTGGCTATTAATTAAGTACTTCAGTCAATCTCTCCTGCCTACGATCAGTTCGTAGTGAATTTCAACATGAACCTATTGGTTGCCACTCTTCCTGAGTTATTGGAAATGTTGCGCACTGCTGAGGCAACGGTCAAGAAGGCTAAGCCTATGCTGCTTGCTGACACTTCTTCATCTCCCGCTTTTGGTAACAAGAAAAGCAATAAGGGGAAGAAGAAGAAGAAGGGCAACGAGCTGCAAGCAAAGGACGGTATAAAGAAGCTCAAAGGGAAAATAGGGAAGTGTTTTAACTGCAAGAAGAAGGCACATTGGAAAGATCAAAGCCCTGAGCCTCCTCGTGAGTGCACTAAAGGTACATTTGTTGTAAAGTTAACTCGTTAGTTAACTGTGCTTCTTAAGTGTTATGACACTGTTAAGGTACTCATTTATGCAAATGATTGCAAATGGTGGGAAGAAGCAAGGAACTAAGAAATGAGGTCGTAGTTCTGAAGATGCCAAAGAAGCGTTTTTCACGACTGAGGCCGAAGGACAAGAAATCATTTGTTTGTCATTTTTAAATTATGAGACAATATTTTGAAGAATGTTTTTTATCATGTTTTTTGAATTATTGTTATGAACCATGTTTTGCTCCACCTTGGTTTATGGGTGGAGATTCAAGTTTTTATTAAAATACGTTTTACTATTTATGGTTCTGTAATTAATTCTTATGACATACTATCTTCACAACTTTTGACGCATATCGCACAACAAATGTATACATTGATCTAGTTTTTGAGGTAATATCCTTGGCAAGCATATTAATCTATTATACATAGAATAATGAGTGTAACCCCAAAATGGTCACATTAGATGTGACATGGAAACCACACACATCAAGGATGTGAAAGGAATTGCTTGTGTCAAGCAAATAGTGGGAGCAATTGAGGATGATAAATCCTCCTGTCTTGTGTTAACGAGTATCCTCGTGTTCATTATACCTTGACATGAAAGGGATCGTTTCATCACATCCTACCTTCAAGATGAAGGAGTTCTTTTATGAAAGAATAGGGATAGTAATGAAAAACTAGGGGCTCAATAAACATAAACACCATTTTCAATTAAAATAATTAAATTTGTAAACTTGTAAACCTATGAACACAAGTTCCATACCCTTCGAGATGAAAATTCTGACGGAGAGTGTGACGAAAGTCAAGAAATCTTTACAAGTAGTGGAAGTCGGCCTAACAGCCTAAGTGCTTCAAAGATCGATCTACTGATTGAATCTTTTCTGAACATAAGTTCTAAAGGTTAATAGGTATACAGCTAGCTTGTTAGTATCATATGTTGATAACGTTACATGAGTAACGTACATATGGTCATCATCTCAATTTTCCAAAATGGACTTGAAAAGGAATGGCACCCTAATTGCACAAAGATAGCAATATGTGCGGGCCATTGGATTGCCATAATCCTTTTTCAGTCCGAACGCATAGATCACACGTTGACTAAACTCAACATGGATGAATTAAAAGGTAATTCTTCCTGTAAAGCACAACCGAAAGGTAGATGCAATTCTATGAGTTTAAATTGGTGTTGACTAATACATCTCATGTATATAGTCGAACCCCTATTTGATCCAATGGATTAGATTGGTGTTGTTTATTGAATTACAACATGGGAAAATTGAAACTAGAAGCTCTAGTCTTAAGACATGAACCTAAGTGATGATCGAGGATTTGTTTTAAGCCAAATGGGAAAGTAAAGGCTGAGGACGTCTCTTAAGAAGAGACAGAGGCTAACTCTACCATTTAAGTCACGCATAAGAATGCGGTGATAAAACGTAGTTAGATAGGTGAACCCATGAGGTTCTGCCAATCAAATATCAAGTACATAAGTACTATGATTATCGAAGAGGGTGTAAGCTCTTAATAAAAGAGCAGAGGTCTCACGTACTATCTAGATATACTTAGGGACAAAGCGAATAATCTGAGAGATTATTTGATCAGAGTCGACGTTGGAGTGGAACAGGTCAACTCGACAGAAACGTGGCAAACCCCTTTCACCAAAACTCTTGAGTATTAGATGTGATCAATAGGTCATCTAGACAATGGACCTGTGTGGGAACAGTAGGCTCTTGGGCAAATGGTTGATTAAAGGTGTTATATGCCCAGTGAGCTATCTGTTGGCTTGAACATTAACACTATATCAATCTTATCACTGAGATTATATCAAACTTATTATGAAATGCTTCTTTATTGTTATAACTAGTGTTGGCATAGATAAAGATCCCATGGATTACATATGATTAGGGGAGTGATCAGGGAAAACATATGGAATGCTCGAAAAAGAACGTAATCCTAAATATTTTTCCAAGTCATAGAGGCTGTGAGTTGTGGGATATCACTGGCCTTGCCAAGACTTGTTCATGTGTGTAACTCTTCCAAGAGTTCAACGTGTTCCATTTTCGATGGCTAGTATAACCAATACATGCATGAAGATCCATACTTTGGTATGGGATTGAACGGCTCCGCAAGGATTCCTCGTTGGTACTGTCGAACTTGGAGTCCTTCGATTTTCGTAGTGTGAGATAATCCTTAGACCTGAGATGTCATTGGAAAGGGTACTACCCACTCTACTTTGATATGCTCGTGCACTCCAGGAGAGTCATACGGCGTGTATGTTGGGTATAGTCTGGTAGTTACAGCGGAAAAATTGACAATTGGAAGGGATTCATCCAAGGTCATGAGTACCCGGTATTTCTTATGCTGTTGAGTGAAACTGAATCATCGAAACGTTTCTAGCCAGAACATTGTCTTATAAGAGGGATTGGTGATCCCTGCTTAGAAGACCGGATCATTAGTTGAACCAACATAGTCATAGTTTTTGAGGCTATTACGGTTTTGACCGTCGCCAAACCCTAGATCTTAGACGGGAAAAAGATGAAGGGATTTAAATCACACAAAAATCAAAATCTGGAGAGATTTGCATCTTCATCGTTAACATCTAGGAAGTCGTGGCAACGTTGCTAGACATCGAACCACGACCAATAGGTGCCTTGGGTTAATTGGTGAAATTAATCCAAGGCTTAGTTAATTATTATGAATAATTAATCTAGCATGTGGAAGGACTTATTGCTAGCTTGTTAATGAGCCTAAGGGGTCACACAAAACACTTAGTGTAGTACCTATTGGCTAGTTAATTCTTTGTGAATTAATGGAGAGATTAATTAATTGGAATTAATTAATCGGAAAAAAGGAATAAATTAATTAAGTGGTCTTAATTAATAAAATTCTTATAATTTAATATTAGAATATTAAATTGGGAAAGACTAATTAATTAATTAGCAGTCTAATTAATTAATATATGAAAGAGGAAATAAATATATGCATATTATACACATAGGCGTGTATGTATATGACTTTGGTGGAGGATTTTGTCTTATTCACCAAGTCTATGTGTAAATATATATTTAACATATATTTTATAATATATTTGGTAGGATCTATTCTCATTAATTAGGTAACAAATTGATATGAAAAGATCTTATTTGATATGATATCAAATATATGAAAATATCTAATTAGTTGGAAAGTATCCAATTAATTAAGGAAGATAAATACGAGTTTGAAAAAGAAAGAATTCTATTTAATATTATATATATATATACATACACACGCCATATACATATATATATATATAAGCGCCGTGTGTGTATGTGATAGGGTTACCAATTTTTGGTGACTTATATATAAGTATATATATATATATATATAATATTGAATGAATTAATAAATTCACTTATCACAACTAAGAGTTGTGTGATCTTTTTCTCTCTCATTTTTCTCTCCATCTCTTTCGCAAGAACTTCTTCCAACTCATGTGTTGAGTACGAAGAACACCAAAATATTCCTACCCATTTTTCTCATAAGCCAAGATTCGATATTCTCCTTTGTAGCACTGGCGGAGATAATTGAGGGTACGAGCTAAGGTGTGGATAAAGTTAGAGGCGCAACACTTGGGGCGCTAGGGCAAATCCATCCGGAGAGGTGTAGCAGGGAGTTGTTTAAAAAGACGTTGCTATTTTTTTGGTCTTCATGGGGTAAACATGAGTAAACTTATCTCTAGGATTGTTTTTGAATCCGACGGTACCATATCTACGTAGCCCTAATTTGGGGGATGCCGCTATAATTTTTTAAATTTATATGTCTTTAGCTTTGCTCGGCGTCCCCGGGGGTTGTACCGATCCCAAAAAAAACTCCATATGAACTGTGAAAGTGATGTAAGCCAAATGTTTCATATTTTCACGTCTTTGGTTTAAAATATTTTATCCATAATAATGGATCCCAAAGTCTAAACACATTTGATCCTAAAGCGGATGAGGGAATCTTTCTAGGCTATGCCAAAAATGGAAATAATTTTTGCATCCTTACTAAGATCAAATCAAAGGTTGAGGAATCTATTCATGTTGTTTTTGATGATGCTAACCAAGAACCGAGTGAGGTTAACGCAATGATGTAGGAGTTGAAGATTTGTGTCATCAAGCGTCTAAAATCATTATTGATTAAAGTGACGACGATGATGAAATCTTGGTGCCCTCTCCTAAGATTACTCGTGAGATTCAGGACGATTATGTAAGATCTGCTGATCATGAACAGAATGATCATCAAGAGCAAAATAGGACTTGTGAATTTGAAGCGCCAATGTAAGAGGATAATCAAGCGCCTGATTAAGTTAATTAAGCGTCTGATCAACCTTCTAACCTGTTTCAACCAGATAGACTATGGCTACGTGATCATCCACCAGAGCAAATTATTAGAGATATTGGAGCGCCTGCAAGGACTAGGGCCGCTACATTCAATGAGGCCATCTTCGCAAGCTTCCTATCTCAAATGGAACCTAATAAAGTGGATGAAGCGCTAATTGATCAAAGTAGGATTGAGGCCATGCAAGAAGAGCTTAATCAGTTTGAGCGTAGTAAGGTTTGGACGTTAGTACTAAGGCTAACTCACCAAAGAGTTATTGGGACTAGATGGGTTTATAGAAACAAGATGGATGAGAATGACATTGTAATAAGGAACAAGGCCAGACTTGTCGCTCAAAGATATTTCCAAGAATAGGGTATTGATTTTGATGAGACATATGCTCCTGTCGCCCGTCTTGAAGCAATTCGCATGTTTCTAGCGTATGCAGCATTCAACAAGTTCACAATGTATCAAATGGACATAAAGAGTGCTTTCCTGAATGGTAAACTCCAAGAAGAAGTTTATGTGGAGTAACCACCAGGATTCATCAACAACCATGGTAAGGGTATAGTCTACAAACTTGATAAAGCACTTTATGGGCTTAAGCAAGCGCCTAAAGCATGGTATGACACTCTTTCTATTTTTCTTATTGGTAATGGCTTTTCAAAAGGCAGCTTTAATACTACGTTATTCAAAATTACCAATGACGAAGATATTCTCTTAGTCCAAATATATGTTGATGATATTATTTTCGAATCTACTAATAAGCGTCTATGAGAGAAATTTTCGAAAATGATGTAAGAACAATTTGAAATGAGCATGATGGGTGAATTAACTTTCTTTTTAGGATTACAAGTTAAACAACTCCCTAATGGCATATTTATTAACCAAGCTAAGTATACACAAGATATGATTAAGAAATTTGGTATGGAAAAATGCATCATATTCAAAGATTCAAATGAGCCAAACGCTTGAGTTAGATAAAGATGAAAGTGGGAAGAAAATTGATATCACTAATTATAGAGGTATCATTGAATCACTTCTTTATCTTACTGCTAGTAGACCTGATATTATGTTTTTGGTATCCATGTGTGCACGTTTTCAAGTTGATCCTAGAGAGTCACACTTTATTGCTGCCAAGAGAATCCTTATATACCTAAAAGGCACAGAAAATGTGGGCATATGGTATTCAAGGGACTCTCCTTTTGAACTAATTGGTTACTCAGATGCACATTTTGCAAATGCAAATTGATCGGAAAAGTACTAGTGGTACATGTCAATTTCTAGGTGATAGGTTAGTTTCATGGCATAGTAAGAAACAACAATCCATAGCTACCTCTACAGCTAAAGCAGAGTATGTAGCCGCAGGAAGTTGTTGTGCACAAATTTTATGGATGAGGCAACAACTTAGAGATTATGGCATAATCTTAGGTCCAACCCTTATCCATTGTGATAACCAAAGCGCCCTAGTCAATCCTGTTCTTCATTCCAGAACCAAACATATTGACATGTTCTTCGTGACCATGTTCAAAAGAAAGATATCTCTATGCATTTTATTGGAACTGACAAACAATTGGCAGGTATCTTCAAGGCCCTCAACGAATAACGCTTTCTCACTTTAAGAAGTGAACTGGGTATGATTGATTTAAACGTTTAATCATTATACATCATATTTTTATTAGACATATAATTTAGAGGGAATCCACATTATTTATGTCTAAAAGATTCTAAAAATTTGTTACTAAGTCATCAAATTTAGGGGGAATCTTAAAATTGTACTTGTACATATCTGTAAGCGTCAATGATCAAAAACTATTTTTCTATATACATAGATCATCAACGCTTATTATTATTGGATGCTCAAAGATAAAAGAATTTAATTTCAAGCGTCAACATAAATCTTCTCTAACAAAAGGATGTTAAGCTTTGAATATATTCCCTTCAACACTTAATAGAAACTTTTATAAAAATCATGCATAATTTTTAAAATGACTAGTGACGTGATGGATAGACTCAAAGATTTATTTTGACCTCTATCCACACGCTCTTATAACATCAAACTGGCGAGTAATTAAAAACTATTCAAAATGACGGTTCAGAGTCAGTACATGTTTATATACGTGTCAGTGTATCATAAGCACGTGCATTACACTCTGAAAATACCAAAATTTTTAAAATTTTACTCGGAAGTCAAACTTTTATATATGGAAGTTACCAAATGTAACTTTACTTACTTTCCAAGAATTCGCGTCCGCAGTTAAAACCAATAATGGCTGAGATTCATTACCTTTACACTTGTCAAAATCTTAATGAGATGAGAAAACACAATTTTCAAAATTTCCAAACTGTGTCATTTAAAGCAAATTTTTGCAGAAAATTTACTCACTTCTCACACAAACTCTCTTCAAACTACTCTCTTTCTCTCTCAAAAAGAATCTCTGATTTCTTGCAAAAACAATTTTCAATTGCACCAAAGAAATCCGTGACTATTGCTGAGGACACCATCAAGGTTATTGAAGGCCTTGTTGTGGATTGGAAATATTTGTATGAGCAAACTGATATCAACATGACTGATATGCTAGATTCTGTTGCCAAGGTTGGGCTTCAGACTTTCCTGACGAAATACTCATACTTCTTTGTTGATGAAGTGAACTTTTTCTAGAGAAATGCCAAACTCTCAGAGGACTAGACTTCCATTTCTTGCCTCTTCTCCTTTTCGAAGAAAACCCCTCCAAAAGAATTTGTTCTTTCTGCTGACTCCATAGCCCAGAACTTCAATTTGCCTAATCAGGGTGAAACTTTGGAATCCATCACAAATAGACAGATCGAAGAAGTGTGGTCGAAGATGCATGCGTACGATGATGCAGCATATAAGCCACATTTCGAGAAGAAAGACATCGTTCTGAAGTACAGACTGTTTGCTGATTTTTGCAGCAAGTTTATCAAGTGCAGAGTGGGAACGTTTGACAAAGTTTCCCCACTGCAGTTTGAGATGATGACTATCATACTCCAGGATATCAAGATCAACTGGAGTGAGTACGTGTTCGGCAGGTTCAGGGATTGTTTAGCCGCTACAAACAAACCCTATGGAATTGTTCTCAGTGATCTGTTGTTTAGAGCAGAGTGTGTCATTTCTGCTGGGCAGCCACTAGCTAGAGCCAAGTTCTTAGGAACAGTGAAGCGTCCATCTGCTCCTGCTCCTAAAGAGCCTGAGATTGTTGAGCCGAGCGCTCAAGGAACACTAGTAGTTGAGACAAGTTCTCAGGGTAAGTTTATTTCTTCCCACAATGTTCCTTTTCCTACATCTATAGAAGATCCTGCTCTCATAGAGGATATATCTTATACTACAACTCTTATTTTAGCTTCTATTAAAGCACTAGTTGATGTCCACCTAGATGTTGACTTGGAGGAAGTGGTGGCCATTGCCAAAGAGATTGCAACAAAAGTTGTAGTGGATGCGAAGGAGCCTATTACAGAAGGGGTCTAACCATCACTCACCTCAGAGGTTATAACAGAGGCACGCTCAGTAGGACCGAGCATTGTTGAGGATGTTACAAAACCCAGGCAGTTCTTCAAGCTGGATCCTATCAAGACTATTGATCATTCGATCAATTATATGCCACCAACACTTGAAGAAGATTTCATTCCCGATGGTTACAATGAAGAACACTACATAGTTGCGGAGAATGAAGTGGCCATGTTAATAGAGCGTGATCACTCTATTTGCGAGATGCTATTTATCTCGGAGTTGACTGATGTCGAGTGAGCATATTATTTGGCCATAGCCAATGATGAACCGGTAGATCAGGTTCCTTCTTCAATTTTGATTTATGAGAAGCGTACAGATGTGAGACTCCTAGCGCCGATGTAGACCTAGCGTACTTTATGGATATGTGGCATAGAAAACCATCTGGCTTTGCTCCAAGAAACTACAAGATCAAAGTCTACGATCGTCTACCCATGGAGTTTCTCAATCCTTCTGAAGAATTGTTGAATAGAGAAGGATATTCCTATTTTCCTAAAGTGGTGCACAGTGATGCAAATCTAAGTTATGCTAATCCACTTCGTCTATGGAAGAACAAAGGTCCTTATGTTGGTGATCGTCTAGCGTCTCTCCCTGCTTTGGTTCAAGAAGAAGCTGATGATTATTTCAATTCTGTATGGAATGCCAGCTATTAGATGGACAAAAATCGATTTGAATCGATAAGAGACATTCACCACGAAGGCATCAAGGCTATTTGCAATGCTGGAGCAGAGTATTGCTTAAATGAAGTCTTAGGAAATTTCTTGTTAGATCTTTTGATGATGACAATTAGGATTCTATATTAGACCCCAAAATTATGTAAGTTTGATTTTATTAGAAATCATGTATAAACTTTGAGCGTTAGATTTTTAATAGGCTTTATTTATTTTTATTTTAGTCTGTTAGGCTAAGTAGTCTTAGATTGAGCGTTTGATAATTCCTGAGTGAGCTTATCAGTGGTTAAGTTTGAAGACTCACGCATCTGAAGTCTGAATGAAGATGAAGATTCCAAGCGTCAAGCTATATCAAGCGTTGATTATAGAACAGAAGTTATTCAGTGATTGAATGAGAGTCTATCAATGACAAACATTCACCTGAATTTATTTTGAAGTCTTGAAGGAGTTTAATGCAAATATTCTCAGATCATTAATTGCCAATGGGTATTTAATTCAAATGCATTAAATGCTGATAAGAGCATTAAATGTGATAAGCACTCCAGGACATATGGAGAAGCCACCCTATTGGACTGTCAACTAGTCAGAGACTGCAGCACCAACTTTTGTACAACAGATTTTCAGGAAAAAGGAAAAAAGTTGTTCATTAGCGGAAGTGAGAGACACGAGCCTATGCATGTATCAAACAGACACTTTTTCCAAGAATGCCTATAAATAAGACTTCAACAATAAGCCAAAACAACCATCGCATTACAAGCCAAATTTCTGTTGCATTGAAGTCTCAAGTACTCAAACTTTCAGAAAAATCAGAATATTCAAGCAAACATTCTCTTTACTTTTCTTCAACTCCTGAGACAGTCAACCAATATCTCAAACATTCTTTTCAAAGAAACCTACATTACTATTGAGATATTCGAAGTTGTTTGAACTTTATCAAAATCAAACAAACCTTTAGAAAAACCCCATCCAAACCTCGTGATCTGTGTGAAGTCGAAGTTGGATACTTGCAATATTTTTGGGTGAAAGAAGCAAGGGGATAGAAGTGTCTTGGAGCAGAAATCTATGTGACAAGGAGTTCAAGTCATCAACATCCATCTCTCCCTAATTTGTAGAAGATTTTGTGTGATTTTTTGAGAATCATTTTAGTAGATTGCCTTCGAGTGTTCGAGGAGAAGAAGGACGTAGTTGTGATTACACCACCCAACGAACCTTACAAATAATGTGTTCTTTACTTTACAGTCAATTTCATTACTATCATATCATTGCATAAATCTGTTAAGTAAACACAATCAAAAGCTAAGAAACTAAGATACATCTTGTAACGCTAAAACTTTCAAATAGAAGACTTTAAAATCATCCATTGTGCTAACACTGATTAGAGAATTGAATGCTTGAACCTACTTGGTTATAGTATTCAAATCTTGAGTTTTAGTTAATCTTTTCAAAACAGTCTTCAAGTAGATGCTCAGCCAAGCGCCCACATTTTCAAGCGTCCAACTGAACTTTTAAACGAAACTCTTTAAAGTCGAAAAAGACTTTAGGGTCTATTCAACCCCCCCTCCTTCTAGACCTTTTCGTATATCACTTGGGACCAACAAGTGGTATCAGAGTGGTTAAAGTTGAAATTTTAAAATTTCCAAGCATAATTGCTTGTTTAGATTCTTTTTCAAAACTAGTTGCTTTAAAATCTTCCATGGCATTTACTAAAGTTCCTAAACTGACTAAGTCAAACTATGACACATGGAAAGTCAAAACATTTACATATCTCTGTTCATGTGATGATGACATGTGCGATATTATTTCAGATGGACTTATTCACATATACAAGGTCATCACTAGAGCGCCTGGAGCCACAGAATAAACTCCGGATGGCTATGTGGAAAAACCAAAGCGAGAATGGTCTCCAGATGAGCGTCGTAGAGCGAATTTGGACAACGTTGGTCGTAACGCTCTATATACGGTTATTGGCGATAATGACAACTTATTCAACAAGGTCAAGTCTTGCAATACGACCAAGGAGATATGGGATAAGTTAGCCATAATTTGTGGTGGTTCAACATAGATCAAAGAGAACAAGCTTTCCATTGCCAAGGAAAGATTTAATGGTTTTAAGATGTTACCCAATGGGACTTTAGAGCAATTGGACTTAAGATTTACAGCTCTTGTTACAGAATTAACATCTTTGAGTATGGATTTACAGAACAGAGAAATGGTGGTTAGGATTTTCAAAAGTCTATCTAGTAGATTTTTGATGAAGACAACAACAATGAGAGATCGAACATGTTGAATCTTCTAACTCCAGAAGAAACCTTTTCAGAGCTCAAAGCATTTGAGTTTGAGTTGAATTCAGCCAGTGATGTTGTTAGCAGTCCGGTGATTGAGTCTGGAGCACTTATAGCATCAATCAAGGGTAAATCAGGTAACAAGGGAAAGGTTTTGGATATCAGTGAGGATGAGGAACTAGCGCTTCTGAATAGATTCAGAAAGTTCTTTAGATATGAAAAGAAAGGAAATAGTCCTAAGCATCAAGGACATAGTTTATATCAAGCGCCTGCTCCAGTACAACAACAGTATCAA
Source organism: Buddleja alternifolia (assembly GCA_019426215.1). Classification (NCBI taxonomy): domain Eukaryota; kingdom Viridiplantae; phylum Streptophyta; class Magnoliopsida; order Lamiales; family Scrophulariaceae; genus Buddleja; species Buddleja alternifolia. The sequence continues at coordinate 23,383,963 of CM033390.1, read as the reverse complement.
GCACCTCAATATTCTGCACCTTCTCCTTCAGCGTCAATTTAGTACCAAGCGTCTAATCAACAGAATCCCTCAGCTCCCGTGGTCTCAAAACCACACATCGCAAGGTTAACAAATGAACAAAAGATGAAAACTAATCTTTGTTATAATTGCAAGAAACCAAGGCACTACCAGGTAAATTTCCCTTATCCAATTGTATCCAAGCCCTCAAACCAGGATTACTTGGATAGAAACCAATTCAAGAGCAACCTTCGTCAACAAGGTTTGCTAGCAAAATCAGAACCAGCATCCGCAATTGAAGATTTGCAGTCTTCAGAGGAGAGTAGTGATGATGATGAGCTAGTGGATGACTCAGCGCTTATATGTCTCATGGCCAGAGATGATGAAGCATCCCCTGAGGTAAACACTAAGATATCTTACCCTCTCTCTTATGAAGAATTACTTGACAAAATCAAAGAATATTATAATGATTGTCAAGATGTTGCCAAATTATATCAAAATCACTTTGATATCATTTCATCACTCAAGAGTGATAATGTGACACTCAAGGCAGAGTTACTAGTTCAGCAACAATGCATTGAGAAGAACAAATCACTTGAGAGTGATATAATCAATCTGAAAAGTGATCTTGATATAATAGTCAAGAGAGAAGCTGAGTTGATTGCTAGACATGCTGAATCAGAACAGCTCATCTCATCATTGTCTAAAGCGTCAAGAAAGATAGACAATGTGACTGAGGTAACAAGATTAGTTGGTGAGAAGACCAGTTTAGGATGCAATAAATTCGATAAACAACCAAATAAATCTAATGTTACGGCGAACAACAGAAGAAAGGGTGTTTTCTTTGTTGAGAAAAGTTCAAAAAGTCAAACACCTGTTGAACCGAGCGACAATGGTATGAGGCCAAATGAGAAATCCAAAGCTGACTCAGCCAAGGGAAAGACAAAAGCAAATGATTTACAAATAAAGGTTCATCCAAACGCTCAAAAGGCTAAGGAAAAACCTTTTACCAGTGAATCAAGCGCTAAGTGTCCAACACCAAAAGTGCACCCCAAGCCAATGCCAAGGAAATACCAGCGTCAATATCCAAATGTTTTATACTTTCACGTCTTTGGTTCTAAATGTTTTATTCATAATAATGGATCCCAAAAACTAAAGACATTCGATCCTAAAGCGGATGAGGGAATCTTTCTAGGCTACGCCAAGAATGGAAAGAATTTTCTCATCCTAAATAAGATCAAATCGAAGGTTGAGGAATCTATTCATGTTGTTTTTGATGATGCCAACCAAGAACCGAGTAAGGTTAATGTGAATGATGTAGGAGAGATTTGTGTCATCAAGCGTCTAAGATTACTATTATTGATGATAGTGACGATAATGATGAGATCTTAGTGCCATCTCCTAAGTTTACTCGAGCTATTTTGGACGATCATGTTAGATATGCTCATGATCATGAAGAGAGTGATCATCAAGAGCAAGGAAGAATCTGTGAACTTGAATCGCCTACGCAAAAGGATATTTAAGTGCTTGAGAAAGTGAACCAAGCGTCTGTTCAACCTCTTAACCTATTCCAACTAGATAGACTATGGGTGCGTGATCATCCACCAGAGCAGATTATTAGAGATGTTGGAGCATCTGTTAGAACTAGGGTCGCTACATTCAATGAGGCCATGTTTGCAAGCTTTCTATCTCAGATGGAACCTAAGCAAGTGGATGAATCTTTAAGTGATCCTAGTTGGATTGAAGCCATGCAAGAAGAGCTTAATCAGTTTGAGCGTAGTAAGGTTTGGACGCTAGTACCAACGCCAACTCACCAAGGAGTTATTGGAACTAGATGGGTTTATAGAAACAAGATGGATGAGAATGGCATTGTGATAAGAAACAAATCCAGACTTGTTGCTCAAGGATATTGCCAAGAAGAGGGTATTGATTTTGATGAGACATATGCTCCTGTCGCCCGTCTTGAAGCAATTCGCATGTTTCTAGCGTATGCAGCGTTCAACAAGTTTACGGTGTATCATATGGACATGAAGAGTGCTTTCCTGAATGGTAAACTCCAAGAAGAAGTTTATGTGGAGAAACCACCAGGATTCATCAACAGCTATGGTAAGGGTATGGGTAGATAAAGCACTTTATGGGCTTAAGCAAGCACCCCGAGCATGGTATGACACTCTCTCTATTTTCCTTGTTGGTAAAGGTTTTTCAAAAGACAGCGCTGATACAACGTTATATAAAATTACCAACGACAAAGATATTCTCTTAGTTCAGATTTATGTTGATGATATTATATTTAGTTCTACTAACAAGCGTTTGTGTGAGAAATTTTTGAAAATGATGCAAGAACAATTTGAAATGAGCATGATGGATGAATTAATTTTCTTCTTAGGATTACAAGTTAAACAACTCACTAATGGAATATTTATTAACCAAGCTAAATATACACGTGATATGATTAAGAAATTTGGTATGGGAAATCCATCATCTTCAAAAATTCCAATAAGCCAAACACTTAAGTTAGATAAAGATGAAAGTGGGGAGAAGGTTGATATCACTAATTATAGAGGCATCATCGGATCACTTCTTTATCTTACTGCTAGTAGACATGATATTATATTTTCGGTATGCATGTATGGAGACTTTCAAGATGATCCTAAAGAGTCACACTGAATTGCTGCTGTTGGTCCCAAGTGGCATACGAAAGGGTCTACAAGGGGGGGGGGGGGTTGAATAGTCCCTGAAGTCTTTTTCGACTTCAAAAAATTTCGTATAAAAATTTGTTAGACGCTTGAGAAGGAGGCGCTTGACCTGAGCGTCTAATGAAGATTGTTTTATTAAGTTAACTTAGATTTCAAGATTTGAATACTACAACCAAATAGGTTTAAGCGTTCACTTTTTTAATCAGTGATAGCACAGCGGAATGATTTTGTAATCTTCTTGTTTCAAAGCTTTAGCGTCACAAACGGTTCACTTGAGTTTTACTTAAAAGATTTATACAATGATATAATAATATGAAAAATGACTGTAAAGTAAAGAACATGATATTTGTAAGGTTCGTTGGGTGGTGTAATCTGAACTACGTCCTTCTTCTCCTTGAACACTCGGAGGCAATCCACTAAGATGGTTCTCAAAGAATCACACAGAAACTTCTACAAATTAGGGAGAGATGGATGTTGATGACTTGAGCTCCTTGATCACACAGATTTCTGCTCCAAATCACTTCTATTCTCTTGCTTCTTTTACCCAGTAATAATGCATGTATCCAACTTCGACTTCACACAGATCGCGAGGCTTGGATGAGGTTTTTCTAAACGATTTGTCTGATTTTGATAAAGTTCAAACAACTGGGAATATCTCAATAGTAGTGTAGGTTTCTCTGAAAATAATGTTTGAGATATTTGGTTGACTGTCTCAGGAATTGGAGAAAAGCAAGGGGAATGTTTGCTTGAATATTCTGGCTTTTCGGAGATTTTAAGGAATGAGACTTCAATGCAACAACAATTTGGCTTGGAGTGGATCGTTATTTTTAGCTTGTTGTTGAAGTCCTATTTATAGGCATTCTTGGAAAAAGTGTCCGTTTGACACATGCACAGGCGCGTGTCTCTCACTTCCGTGAGTGAACCACTTTTATCCTTGTTCCTGAAAATCTGTTGCACAAAAGTTGGTGCTGTAGTCTGTGAATAGTTGACAGTCCAATAGGGTGGCTTCTCCGTATTGAAAGTGTTTATCACATTTAATGCTCTTATCAGCATTTAATGCATTTGAATTAAATGCCCGTTGGCAATTAATGCACTGAGAATATTTGCATTAAACTCCTTCTGGACTTGGAAATAAATTCAGGTGAAATCCATCATTGATAGACGCTTATCCATTCTTGAATCACTTCTGTCCTATAAGGTGACGCTTGATATAGCTGGTCATTTGGACGCTTGGAAACTTCATCTTCATTCAGACTTCAAGCGCTTGAGTCTTCAAAATTTACTACTGATAAGCTCACTTAGAATTCATCAGACACTCAGCCTAAGACTTCTTAGCCTAACAATCTAGAATAAAACAAAACGAAGCCTAAAAAGCCTATTACAAGTCTAACGCTTCAGAGCTTATACATGATTTCTACTAAAATCAAACTTACATATTTTGGGGTCTAACATAAATTCCTCATTGTCATCATCAAAACATCTAACATGAAATTCCTAACAATTTCCTCCTTTTTGATAATGGCAATACTTACTCTTTTATAGTTCAAGAGTTTAGACAGTCAAAATAAAAGCTAGCTTTGGTTAGATAGGGTTAGTTGATGTTAGTTACGCTTCAACGAGTTGTTTCAGCTGAAAAATGCATTTTATATATGTCAATGATTACAAGCATTTTTACAACTAAACAAAAAATTTCATAAGAGACAAGAATATAGATAGTGCAAATCAAGAAGTCTTAACGACTTGGTCCAACTATGTATCGCTTGGGCATTTCAGCTCGAATAGCTTCAGTTAGGCTGTCTTCTAAAGTCATCATCGCTTCATGATCTTTATCGATTATGAGCTTGTTCTCTTCCTTTTGTCTCTTCTTGAAAGCAATAAAGTGTTTGTCCCATTCAGTCGGGTCAATACCCATATACCTTAAGTAAATTCTGAAAGTTGAAGTCAATCATCTGCCTCTCTTCAGCTAAGATTTTTGGATCAGTAGGTTCCGGAATAGATGCTTTTTGAAGAGGAATGTCAAACTGTTCAAGCTGTGCTCTAGTAGGTATTGGTAGATTTGGATAAAGTGCTAGTGGAGGTTCTCTTAGCGTTCTACTAGGCGCTCCAGCAGAATCACTTACTCCATAAGCTGTTATCCAAGATGGGAGTTTAGACGCAGAAAGAGTAGATAATTGCTGACGCTTTGGCGGCGGAGGATCTTGAGCTCTTGAACCAGATGCTCTTCTCTTCTCTCCTTTTCTCTTCTCTTCCCCCTTATTGCCATCAGCAGCTTTCAGAAAATGTTATGTGAGTAGGCTAACTTGAGTAGCAATCTGAGACATTGAAGCTGTGATATCATTCAGACGCTTTTTGAAATGTTCTTGCATTGCAAGAAGCTTAGCGCTGGTAGCATCATTCATAACTTGAAATTCTCTGCGACATTCATCAACAGCCGCTTGAGCACAACCTTGCATACGAGCAATTTGAGCGTTCATAGTTTGAGATTCAATCTTTGCCAGATCTGTCTTAATCCAGTGGAGGGATTCTTCATTCTGAGTAGCTTGATTGCTCATCTCCTCTAAGACAGATTTCAGCAACGGTCCAAACGCTTGACCCACATCCGATGGAACCGCTTGAGGAGCCGGTTGCTTGAATCTGGATGTATGCTTGAGTTAGTCAAGGGGAGCTTGATATGCAGGATCAAAAATTATACCTCATACATCAGTTTGAAGATCCTCAGTAGTATCAGCAGCAACAGAATCAACGAGTTCAGGAGCGTCAGGAGTAGCTCTTGGTAGAGACGCTTGAACTGGTTCTTCAGCAGACGCTGGAATACTTGCAACTTCTGAAGTGGACGCTGGTACGGAGTCTTCAACCAACTTAGCAGGCGCTTCCTCAATCACTAACTCATCTTGACAAAAGTCATCAAATTGGAAGTTCCAAGAGGCGAGAGTAGCATAGGAATCTAAAGCAGCTTCCAGAAGTTCAGTCAGCCTGGAACGAGAGATGTAGGTCCCTTGAATGAATGTGCGAATTGGGCTATCTATGGCCCTGATGTACATTGGACCAATGATGTCCAGCACATGATTTGGAAAGATTTTGGATGACTCTTGGCAGATAGAGAAAATCGCATCTGGGCAGTAATTCCTAGAGAATCCAATCAACCTGTCTGTTGGAAGACTTTGAAGACGTTGAGATTCAGGAACATACGAATTATAGTACTCTTCCAGATAAGGATATATAGCTTAAGCCAGTCCCTGATTTCTTTCCAGCAAAGAGAGGACAAACTCATAGTGACTGAGTACCTTCTGGCGAATAGACTGGAGCAAGGGATATCCTCGAAAGGGGTAGATTATTGAATTGTTCCAGTTTTTGAGATTGGCAGTGAAGATTCTGTCGAAAAGAGATAGGGGAGTCATAATCTTCACCATCATGTTGAAGTTATCATTGCAGTGGCTTGGAGCAAAATTCAAGCTACATATTGAAGTACTGCCACTGGTTGATGTATTAGCATTGAAGTGAAGAGGAGTAATGGACAGTCTGTGAAGCTCTTGACGCAAACACTGCTCAATTTGATGTCGGATTAGTGGGAGCTTGAGAATAGGTCCAACTCTCAATTGACGCTTCTTAAGGCAATACTTGGCAAACTGACGCTTCTTGTCATGCCTGCCTATGAAAAATAAGTGGGGAGCTTGAACTAACTCCGGGAAAGTGTATCTATGACCCACATACGCTTCAGCCCAATTTACCTCGGCCATACAGTAATCTGTCCCAACATTAATCATAGCTCTAACACCTTCATGGTGGATATCTCTGATAGATTCAAAATGGTATCTATCAGTCTAATAGTTAGCATTCCAGACGCTGTCAAAGTATGCATCAGCTTCAGTTTGGATCACATCTATGAGGGATGCTAGATGCTCACCGGCGTGAATTCCTTTATTCTTCCACAGGAGAAGTGGATTGGCAGAATTCAAGTTCTCTTCACTATTTGCTATGAGAGGAAAGCGCGTGTAGCCTTCTCTGTTCAAGACGGCTTCAGACGGATTGAGAAAGGTTGGGCGAAGAGGATCATACACTCTGATGTTGTAGTCCCTTAGAGCGAAACCAGTTGACTTGCTATGCCTATAGTCTAGATAGTAAGCTAGATCCACATCACACTTAGGAGTTATGCCTCCTTGTCTGTCTTGTTGGAGAATAAGGGAAGATGGTATCTGATCAGGAGTTTTACCGAGTTGTATTGCCAGATAATATTTCCTCTCAATTTCTATCCACTTAGTGTTGAACACTACATCCCTGATCTGATTGTCAATGTCAATTAGCGAGGCTACCTCATTCTCAGCATTAATGTATCTTTCTTCATTACATCCTGCTAGAATGAAGTCTTCTTCGAGTGCTGGGGGCATATAATTGATTGAATGATCAATCATCTTCAGTGGGTCCAGCTTGAAGAAATGCCTTGGCATTGTAACGTCTTCAACAACGCTCTGACTTTCTGAGCGTGTCTCTGTTATAGCCGGAACAATAGTTGACTTTTGAACCTTTTTCGGAGCAGGTTCCTCTACTTTGAGTGTAGCAGCTTCTACTGCAGCATCTTTGGCAATGGCCACAATATTTGTCATCTCAACATCCAGGTGGACGTTTGTTGATGCTTCAGCAGCAGCTAGAACTAAAGCCTGAGAACGTGTCTCATCAGCACCTTTAGCGCTTGATTCAACAGCAACTTGAGCGCTTGGCTCAACAGCAACTTGAGCGCTTGGCTCAACAGTCTCAGGTTCTTCAAGAACAGAAGCAGCTCGACGATTGCTTGTCCTGGAACGCTTGAAAATTTTCTCCACGTTGACTCCTTCAACGAGCTTTAGCATTTGAGCGGGAGGAGCGGCAGTTGGTTCCGCAAAGTCTATTTGTTTAATAATCCCTTCTAGCTTCCTACGCCTGATGAGAGGTATCGTGTCCTCTGCATCTTCATCAGTGTCCTCATCATCCGTTTGAGGAGAAGGAATAACTTGAGCCTTGGGCTTTCTAGGAACCTTCTTCTTTGTAATAACCGGATGCTTCACGGCTTATTCTGGAACTGGACGCTCAACTTCTTCATCTGATGCTTCACGTACTTCCAGACGCTCAGACAGTGGTCTAGCAGCACCACCAACCTTGGGAGGATTAAAGAGATTGTTCAGAATCCTTTTTCCCAGCAACTTGGTCTTGTTCAGCGATTGACCAGACGAATAGACACAGTTTGATTCATACAGTAGGTCACTCAAAACAAGCCCATAAGGTTTATTTGGGGAGCTTAAACAATCTCGAAACCTTCCAAAGACATACTCACTCCAGTTGATCTTGAGGTTGAGGAGTATCGCCGTCATCATCTGAAATTGAATTGGGTTCATCTTATCAAAGGTACCCACTCGACATTCTATGATCTTGCGGTAGAAATCAGCCATCAGTTGGTACTTGGACACTAAATCTTTCTTTTCAAAGTGCTGTTTGTATGGTACTCCGTCATAAGCACTCATAGTCGTCCATGCGTTCTTGATTTGTTCTAAAGTTACACTATCCAATGCCTCAACCTCATTTGGAACATTGAAGTTCTTGGCAATGGAAGCAGCAGTCAATACGAATTCCTTGGGTGGCTCTTTCTTGGATAGAGGAATGAGACAAGAGATAGACTTCTTGTCTGCGGAGAGTTTAGCAGTTTTCCAGAAGGTGTCGACTTCCATTGGAAACAAATAGGAATACTTAGTCAAGAATGTTTTGAGCCCAGCCTTGGTTACCATATCCATCATATCAGTTAGATTGATCTGAGGTTGTTCATAAAGAAATTTCCAATCGACAACAAGGCCTTCAGTAACCTTAATGATAGGCTTGGCAGAAGCAGAAGTAGATTTCTTTGGTGCCATTTTAGTAAAGGGATAAACTGAAATTTTCTTTTGCTTTGAAAGAGAGAGAGAGAGAGAGAGTAAAATTTGCAGAGGGTAAAGTAAATAATTTTTTGCAAAAAAGATTGTGTTTTAAATGACACAGAAGGAAAATTTTGAAACTTGTGTTCTCTCGTCTCAATAAGATGTAGACACATGTAAAATGATTTAATCTCAGCCATGAAAAGTATTAATTGCAGACGTGAGTTTTGTTTAAGAGAGAGAGAAGTTACATTTGGTAACTCCCATTTATACAGATTTGACATCCGAGTTAAAGTTTTAAAAACGTTTGGGATTTTCAGAGTGTAGTATACGCACCTGATGGTACACAGACACGTACATAGACACGTGTTATTTCTAAACGGCCATTTCGAAAAGTTTTGATTACCTGCCAGTTTAATGTGATGGAAGAGTGTAGATAGAGTACAACATAGACTGTTGAGTCTATCCACTACTTCAAGATGCTTGTAAAATTTATGCATGATTTTTATAAATAATTTTATATTAAGTGTTGAATGGAATTGGTTCAACGCTTAACAGATACCACTCATTGTTGTACCACTTGTTGGTATTTATTGTAACTGTTGTACTATTGACGCTTGAGATCAAAGACCTATTTTTTATTTTTATGTTTGAGCGTCCAATATTTTATGCACAAATAATACTGAGGGTTGATGATCATGCATATGAAATTTTTTGATAATTGACGCTTGGAATATGTTTCAAGTACAATTTTAAGGTTCCCCCTAAGTTTGATAACTTGTAACAACTTTTCAAAAATCTTTTGGACATAAATAAAGTGGATTCCCCCTAAATTATATGTCTAATAAAATATGATGCATAATGATTAAGCGTTTAAGTCGATCATACCTAGTTCACTTCTCAAAGTGAGAAAGCGTTGTTCATTGAGCACTTTGGTGAAGATATCTGCTAGTTGTTTGTCAGTTCCAATAAAGTGCATGGAGATATCTTTCTTTTGAACATGGTCACGAAGGAAATGGTATCCAATGTCAATATGTTTGGTCTGGAATGAAGAACAGGGTTTTGAGTCATGGCTAGAGCGTTTTGGTTATCACAATGAATAGGGGTTGGACCTAGAATTATGCCATAATCTTTAAGTTGTTGCCTCATCCATAACACTTGTGCATAACAACTTCCTGCAGCTACATACTCAGCTTCGGCTGTGGAGGTAGCTATCGATTGTTGTTTCTTACTATGCCATGAAACTAACCTATCACCTAGAAATTGACATGTACCACTAGTACTCTTACGATCTATTTTGCAACCTGCAAAATCTACATCTGAGTAACCAATTAGTTCAAAAGGAGAGTCCCTATGATAACATAAGCCCACATTTTGTGTGCCTTTTAGGTATTGAATCTTTTGGTATGCACACATGCATACCAAAAACATAATATCAGGTCTACTAGCAGTAAGATAAAGAAGTGATCCAATGATACCTCTATAGTTAGTGATATCAACCTTCTTCCCACTTTCATCTTTATCTAGCTTAAGTGTTTGGCTCATTGGAATTTTTGAATATGATGCATTTTCCATACCAAATTTCTTAATCATATCTCTTGCATATTTAGCTTGGTTAATAAATATGTCATTAGGGAGTTGTTTAACTTGTAATCTGATAAGAGGTGTTTTTACGTGTTTTTAAGACCGTAATTCTTATGATTTGGATTCACTTATTGCTTAAATCATGTCACATTTGCATTTAATAGGTGTGTTAAGTGAATACAGGTAATAAATGAGAATACATGAAGAAAAGGGAAGAAAAACGATGTACAAAACAAGTTCAAGCAAGTTTTTCAACACCTAGGCGGTTTATGCATCTCCTACCACATTTGAGCGATAATTCTGTACATTTCGAGACCGACTTAGACAAAGTTTCCTTCTACAAAGTTTTAGAGGTATGTCTTAGCTTCAAATTGGAACTTGAAACATCCAAATCGGAGGTCTATAGAGATAATTGTGAAGGAAATACGATTGCTGCGCCGAACAGAGAAGTACATGTGCCAGGATACGCCCCAGCGCCCTCCTAGTCATGCCTAGGCATGGATAGTCCGAATGTTACTCTTTTTCAGCCTAAATTCCAGCATTATATGATGGGTAAGAATCACTTTTGGCCATAATTCAGCACATGTGTTGAGGGGTTGTCATAAGTGTGTATCTTGGTAGATTTATTTTATGGGCGCCAAATCAGAAACAACCTCCATGTTGAAATGTAATTTAGGTATACGTAACGACCGAATTGGACAAAATGTCCTTCTGGAAAGTTGTAGATCTATGTTTTATTTCAACATGGGGACTTGAATCATCCAATTTGGAGATCTGTGGAGACGTTTATGAGGAAAATACTAAGACTGTGCTGGAAAGCAAGAAAATGGCAGCATGCATGTGTTTTGTTGAAGTTTTCACATGGTTATGCTTGGTGGAATTCTTAAGGGCCGAAAGTTCAGCATTTTTTAGCTGGTTGGAATCTTAAAAGCTAAACTTTAAGCATCACCTTAGGTGGAATTCTCATTGGGGAACTTTAATGGGAATTCTTAATGCATACTTTAGTGGAATTTTGGCTATAAAAGGAGGGGGAACCCATACTCTTCATCATTCACTATCAATTTCAGATTCTTGGAGGAGAGGGGGGCAGCCCCTAATATGATTTCTCCACCATTCATCACCATTCTTCATCACTCTTGGAGGGGAAAACTAGAGGAAGGAAAAGAGCTTGGGGATTGAAGGCTCAACTTCAAGATCCATCATCATTCACCATTTAGGGAGTTTTTAAGAGCTTTTCATTTCATTTATGTCTATGAATATTCCTCTTATGTCTTTTATGCTTTCAATTATGAACTAAATTCGTAAGACTAGGGCCATGTAAGGCCAAATTGTGATATATGCTTACAATAGATGATTGTTGAGGTTGTTCTTATATTGTTATGTGATGTGAATTGTGTTTTTGTCTATCTTGCATATACTTGATCACTATATGTTAGAATCTTATGCCTAGGTTAATATTTCGGGAGAAAATTGACTTAGGGTGCAAGAAATTCACATCATGACCCGCAACTAATGAGGAATTGCCCTAGACATATGTAAAGATTCCTGGGTGAATTTGTTCGATTCAAATCGAGTGAACTCTAGTACATTAATGCATGTTTAGTGGTTAGATTTCCGGATAGGGATATTTGGAAAATCACGATCTAAGTATAGGAGTTTATACGCGAGACATCGGTTATTCTCTACCTTAGGAGTTTTCACCATAACAATATAAGAGTAATTCTACAACAAGAGCTTTTATAAGTATATTTGATCAATTTGGACCTAGCATGTGCCTTAGTCTCCCTTTATAATTGGTTTTAATTCATTTGCATAACCTTGTTCTTATTGTTCACGTTTTTACATTTAAGTTACTTTTATTGTAGTTGTTTTTTTGTATAAAATCATAAACTAGAATTCAAGTCTCCGTGGTTCGACAACCCGTACTTTTCGTCCACACTTATTACTACACACGACTAGTGCACTTGCTATCATAGCACGTTAGCTTTTAGCGTGTCATAATCCTAAAAAAAAAGTTAATTCACCCATCATGCTCATTTCAAATTGTTCTTGCATCATTTTCAAAAATTTCTCACACAGACACTTGTTAGTAGAACCAAATATAATATCATCAACATAAATTTGGACTAGGAGAATATCTTCATCATTGGTAATCTTAAATAACGTTGTATCAACGCTGCCTTTTGAAAAGCCTTTACCAATAAGGAAAATAGAAAGAGTGTCATACCATGCCCGGGGTGCTTGCTTAAGCCCATAAAGTGCTTTGTCTAGCTTGTGAACCATACCCTTACCATGGTTGTTGATGAATCCCAGTGGTTGCTCCACATATACCTCTTCTTGGAGTTTACCATTTAGGAAGGCACTCTTTACGTCCATTGATACACTGTAAACTTGTGGAACGCTGCATATGCTAGAAACATACGAATTGCTTCAAGACGGGCGACATGAGCATATGTCTCATCAAAATTAATACCCTCTTCTTGGCAATAACCTTGAGCAACGAGTCTGGCCTTGTTCCTTATTACAATGCCATTCTCATCCATCTTGTTTCTATATACCCATCTAGTTCCAATAACTCCTTGGTGAGTTGGTCTTGGTACTAGCGTCCAAACCTTACTACACTCAAACTGATTAAGCTCTTCTTGCATGGCTTCAATCCAACTTGGATCTCTTAGCTTTTCATCTACTTTCTTAGGCTCCATTTGAGATAGAAATCTTGCGAACATTGCCTCATTAAATGTAGCGGCTCTAGCCCTAACAGGTGCTTCAATATCTCTAATAATCTGCTCAGGTGGATGATCACGCAGCCATAGTCTATTTGGTTGGAATGGGTTAAGAGGCTAAACAGGCGCTTGACGATCAGACGCTTGACTACCCTCTTGTGTGGGTGCTTCAAGTTCACTGATTCTTGTTTGCTATGATGATCACTCTCTTCATGATCATCAGTAGATCTTGCATTGTTATCCAAAATATCTCACGAGTAATCTTAGGAGGTGGCACTGAGATCTCATCATCGTCATCACTATCATCATCAATGGTAATCTTAGACGTTTGATGACATAGATCTTCAACTCCTACATCATTCATATTAACCTTACTCGGTTCTTCGTTAGCATCATCAAAAACAACATGAATAGATTCCTCAACCTTCGATTTGATCTTGTTTAAGATGCGAAAATTCTTTCCATTTTTGGCGTAGCCTACAAAGATTCCCTCATCCGCTTTAGGATCAAATGTCTTTAGGCTTTGGGATCCATTATTATGAATAAAACATTTAGAACCAAAGACATGAAAGTATGAAACATTTGGCATACGTCCTTTCCACAGTTCATATGGAGTTTTCCCATGCTGTTTGTTGATCATGCAATGATTTTGAGTGTAACAGGCAGTGTTGATAGCTTTGGCCCAAAACCTAGGAGCAAGCTTGGATTCTGCTAACATTGTCCTGGCAGCTTCTTTAAGCGTTTTGTTCCGGCGCTCAACAACACCATTCTGTTGGGAAGTTCTGGGAGCTGAATACTCATGATGTATTCCATTCTCTGCACAAAAATTCTCAACAACCTTGTTAGTAAAATCAGTACCATGATCGCTTCTTATTCTTGCAACCTTAAGGTTTTTCAATGTTTGAAGTTGCCGAATAAGCGTTGTTAACTTGTCACATGTTTCATCTTTGAATGAAAGAAATTCCACCCAAGTAAATCGAGAGAAATCATCCACTATCACCAAAGTATGCCTTTTACCACTCACACTAATAGTTTGAACAGGTCCAAATAGATCCATGTAGAGTAGTTCATGTATTCTAGAGGTACATAGATGAGGTTTTCTTTTGAAAGATGATTTAACTTGTTTTGCCATTTGACAAGCGTCACAAAGGCGATCCTTTTGAAATGATCCGTTTGGTAATCCCTCTACAAGATTTAGATTTATAAACTGAGAGATTGTCTTAAAGTTAAAGTGATTCATTTTTCTATGCCATAACCAACCCGTCTTAGATTCATTTTTAGCAACAAAACATGTTGGGTTGTTATCAAGTGTTGAACCTCAATCTACCAAATATACGTTATTAGTTCTTTTACCTTTCAATTTAGTAGACTTAGTCTTAGCGTCATTTATATAGCAACAGTCGCTTGAGAATATGACTTCAAATCCTTTATCACAAAATTGACTTATGCTTAATAAATTGTGCTTTAGACCCTCAACATAATAAACATCACTTATCATGATGTTCCCTCTATGCATAGTACCTATACCTTTGGTTTTACCTTTGGAGTTGTCACTAAATACAACCTCAGGACCATTGGCAGCTCGATAGTTGATCAGAAGATCTTTGGAACCAGTTATGTGCCTTGACGATCCACTATCGAAGTACCAAACAGATGTGTTGGCTTTAGCTCTAGGTACCTCAAGAGACGCTTCATCATCTCTGGCCATGAGACAAATAAGCGCTGAGTCATCCACTGGCTCATCATCATCACTACTTTCCTCTGAAGACTCCAAATCTTCAGGTGCGGATGCTTGTTCTGATTCCGCTAGCAAACCTTGTTGACGAAGGTTGCTCCTGATTTGGGTTTCTATCCAAGTAATCCTGCCTTGAAGGCTTAGATACGTTTGGATAAGGGCAATTACCTGGTAGTGCCCTGGTTTCCTATAATTATAACAAAGATTAGTTTTCATCTTTTGTTCATTTGTTAATCTTGCATTGTGTGGTTTTGAGACCACTGGCGCTGAGAGATTTGGAGCAAACGCTTGGTACTGAACAGGCGCTTGGGATGTAGGAACAGAACACTGAGGCACTTAAAACTGTTGATGTATTGGAGTAGGCGCTTGATATGAGCTGTGTCCTTGATGCTTAGGACTATTTCCTTTCTTTCCATATCTCAGGAACTTTCAGAATCTATTTAGAAGCTCTAGTTCCTCATCCTCACTGATATCTGAACATTTTCCCTTTTTACCCGATTTACCCTTGATTGATGCTACGAGCACTCCAGATTTAATTACCAGACTACTCCCAACATCACTGGCTGAATTTAACTTTAACTCAAATGCCTTGAGCTCTGAAAAGGCGTCTTCTGGACTTAAAAGATCCAACATATTAGATTCTCTCATTGCGGTTGTCTTCATCAAAAATCTGCTAGGTACACTTCTGAAAATCTTAACCACCATTTCTCTGTTTTACAAATCCATTCCCAACGATGTAAGTTCCGTAACAAGAGCTCTGAATCTTATGTCCAATTGCTCTAGGGTCTCGTTAGGTAACATCTTAAAGCTGTTGAATTTTTCTTTAGCAATGGAGAGCTTATTTTCCTTGATTTGAGCTGATCCACCACAAATTATGGCCAACTTATCCCAAATTTCTTTAGTAGTATTACATGATTTGACTTTGTTGAATAGATTGTCATTAGCACCAATAGCCGTATATAAAGAATTACGACCAACATTATCCAAATTTGCTCTTCGACGCTTATCAGTGGACCACTTTTGTTTAGGCTTCTCAACTTAGCCATCTAGAGTTTCTTTCGGGGCTCCAGGCGTTCTGGTAATAACATTCAGAATTTGTATTGGTCCATCTGAAATAATATCGCACATTTCGTCATCACATCAGCAAAGGTATGTGAAAGCTTTGACCTTCCATGAGTCATAGTTTGACTCAGTCGACTTAGGTACTTTAGAAAAAGCCATAAAGAGAATTTTTTTAAAACAACTATATTTGAAGAAGAAAATGATCTAAACAAGCTGTTATGCTTGGAAATTTTAAAATTTCAACTTTAACCGCTCCGATACCACTTGTTGGTCCCAAGTGGCATACGAAAGGGTCTAGAAGGGGAGCGGGGTTGAATAGACCCTGAAGTCTTTTTCGACTTCAAAAAATTTCGTATAAAAATTCGTTGGACGCTTGATAAGTAGGCGCTTGACCTGAGCGTCTAATGAAGACTGTTTTATTAAGCTAACTTAGATTTCAAGATTTGAATACTACAACAAAATAGGTTTAAGCGTTCACTTCTTTAATCAGTGTTAGCACAGCGGAATGATTTTGTAGTCTTCTTGTTTCAAAGCTTTAGCGTCACAAACGGTTCCTTAGTTGCTTAGCGTTCACTTGAGTTTTACTTAACAGATTTATACAATGATATAATAATATAAAAAATGACTGTAAAGGAAAGAACACGATATTTGTAAGATTCGTTGGGTGGTGTAATCCCAACTACGTCCTTCTTCTCCTTGAACACTCGGAGGCAATCCACTAAGATGGTTCTCAAAGAATCACACAAAAACTTCTACAAATTAGGGAGAGATGGATGTTGATGACTTGAGCTCCTTGATCATACAGATTTCTGCTCCAAATCACTTCTATCCTCTGACTTCTTTCACCCAGAAAGAATGCAAGTATCTAACTTCGACTTCACACAGATCGCGAGACTTGGATGAGGTTTTTCTAAACAATTTGTTTGATTTTGATAAAGTTCAAACAACTGGGAATATCTCAATAGTAGTGTAGGTTTCTCCGAAAAGAATGTTTGAGATATTTGGTTGACTGTCTCAGGAATTAGAGAAAAGCAAGGAGAATGTTTGCTTGAATATTCTGGCTTTTCTGAGATTTTAAGGAACGAGACTTCAATGCAACAACAATTTGGCTTGGAGCGGATCGTTATTTTTGGCTTGTTGTTGAAGTCCTATTTATAGGCATTCTTGGAAAAAGTGTCCATTTGACACATGCACAGGCGCGTGTCTCTCACTTCCACGAGTGAACCCCCATTTATTGTGATAACCAAAGCGCCCTAGCCATGACTCAAAATCCTGTTCTTTATTCCATAACCAAACATATTGACATTAGGTACCATTTTCTTCGTGACCACGTTCAAAAAAAAGATATCTCCATGCACTTTGTTGGAACTGACAAACAATTGGCAGATATCTTCACCAAAGCTCTCAACGAACAACGGTTTCTCACTTTAAGAAGCGAACTAGGTATGATTGATTTAAACACTTAATCATTATGCATCATACTTTAATTAGATATACAATTTAGAGGGAATCCACTTTATTTATGTCTAAAAGATTTTTGAAAAATGTTACAAGTTATCAAATTTAGGAAGAACCTTAAAATTGTACTTGAACATATTTGTAAGATTCAATGATCAAAGCTATTTCATATGCATAGATCATCAACGCTTATCGTTATTTTAAGCATGCTATGTTGGACGCTCAAACATAAAAGAATTTAATTTCAAAGCGTCCACATAAATCTTACAAGTAGTATATGTTAAGCGTTGAACACATTCTCTTCAACACTTAATATAATTTTTTTATAAAATTCATGCATAGTTTTTAAATGACTAGTGACGTGATGGATAGACTCAAAGATTAATTATGATCTTTATCCACACACTTCAATCACATCAAACTGTCGGGTAAATTAAAAACTTTTTGAAAATGACGGTTCAGAGTTAGTACGTGTTTGTGTACGTGTCAATGTATCATCAAGAGCGTGCAACACACTCTGAAAATGCCAAACATTTTAAAATTTTACTCGGACATCAAAGGTTTATATATGGGAGTTACCAAATGTAACTTCCCTCTCTTACCAAAATCTTGCGTCCACAGTTAAAAACATTTATGGCTGAGATTCAATAACTTTACACATGGCAAAATGTTAATGGGTTGAGAGAAGCATAATTTTCAACTGTGTCATTTAAAACAAATTTTTGCAAAAAAATTATTCACTTTTTACTCAAGCTATTTGCAAAATTACTCTTTCTATCTATCTCTTTCAAAGAAAATCTCAGTTCATATCTTTCAAAAACACTCAAATGGCACCGAAGAAATCAGTGAGCACTGTTGAAGACACCATCAAGGTTACTGAAGGCCTTGTGGTGGACTGGAAATTTCTATATGAACAAAATTAGATCAACATGACAGATATGATGGACTCTGTGGCCAAGGCTGGGCTTCAGACTTTCTTGACGAAGTATTCCTATCTGTTTGCTCCTAAAGTAGACACTTTCTGGAAGACTGCTAAACTCTTAGAGGACAAGACATCTATCTCTTGTCTCTTCTCTTTATCTAAGAAGGAGTCTCCGAAAGAATCTGTCCTTTCTGCTCCTACTATTACCGAAAACTTCAATTTGCCAAATGAAGGTGAGGCATTGGACTGTGTTACTCCTAATCAAATTCAAGAAGCATGGTCAAGGATGCATGCAGAAGATAATGTCGCTTACAAACCGTACTTTGAGAAGAAAGATTTAGTGTCAAAGTATAGATTGATGGTTGATTTCTGCAGCAAGATCATAGAATGTAGGGTGGGGACCTTTGATAAGGTTAACCCGATGCAATTTTAGATGATGACAACCATACTCCTTAACATCAAGATTAACTGGAGCGAGTATGTATTCGGAAGATTAAGGGACTGTTTGAGAGTAAAAAAAAACCCTATGGAATTATTCTGAGTGATCTCTTGTCTAGAGCCAAGTGTGTTCACTCTTCGGGGCTTCTTTTGGCCAAGGTCAAGTTGTTGAGGAAGAGGATTCTGACTAATCTTCTCAACCCTCCCCGAGTTGGTGGTGCTGCGAGACCACTATCTGAGCACCAAGTGGTACGTGAAGCATCCGATGAGGAAGCTAAGCGTCCTGCTCCGGTTGAAGCCGTGAAGTGTTCGGTTGTATAGAAGAAGAGGGCTCCTTGTAAGCCCAAGGCTCCTGCTGTTGATCCTTCTCCTAAGGGTGATGATGAAGAAACTGATGAGGATAAGGAAGACAAGATTCCTTTAATCAAGCAGAGGAAGTTGGAAGGCATTATTATGGAAACCGACTTTGAAGAACCAACTGTTGCTCCTCCAACCCAAACGCTTAAGCTCATTGAAGGAGTCAACGAAAAGAAGATATTCAAGCGTTTTAGGACAGGCAAGCGTCACCCTGCACTTGCTCCTGAAGAGCCTGAGACTATTGAGCCAAGCGCTCAAGAAGCTGCTGTGATTGAGACGAGCTCTCAGGGTAAATTTATTTCCTCCCACAGCGTTTCTTTTCCTACATCTGTAGAAGATCCTGCTCTTATAGAGGATAGTTCTTGTGCTACAGCTATTGTTCCAGCTGCTGCTGAAGCACCAATCGACGTCTATCTGGATGTTGATTTAGAAGAAGTGGTGGCCATTGCCAAAAATATTGCAACAAGCGTTGCATTGGATGCTGAGGAACCTACCCCGGAAGGGGTCCAACCAGTACTTTCTTCAAAGGTCATATCAGAGGCACGCTCAGAAGGTCAGAGCATTGCTGAGGACATTACAAGACCAAGGCATTTCTTCAAGCTGGATCATTCAATCAACTACATGCCACCAGCCGCTAAAGAAGACTTTATTCCCGCACGCTACAATGAAGAACACTATATTAATGCGGAGAATGAAGTAGCTATGCTGATTGAGCATGACAAGTATATCTGTGAGATTCTATTCAACTCGGCTTTGATAGATGTGGAGTGGGCATATTATCAGGCCATTGAAGATGATCAACGTACTAGGCCAATTCCTGCTTCCATTCTTATCCATGAAAACAGAACAGATGGAAGAACTCCTCCAGCCGACATAGACTTAGCATATTTTCTAGATATGGGGCATAGCAAACTAACTGGCCTTGCTCCAAGAGATTTCAATATCAGAGTTTATGAGCATATACCTATTGAGTTTTTAAGTCCAACAGAGGAATTGTTGAACAGAGATGGGTACTTTCATTTTCCAGAAATGGTGCACAGTGATGAGAATAAAAATTCAGCTAATCCATTTCGTCTTTGGAAAAATAAAGGTGTGTATGTTGTTGATAGTCTAGCATCTCTCACAGACTTGATTCAAGAAGAAGCGGATGACTACTTCCAGAGTGTGTGGAATGCTAGCTATCAGACAGACAGATATCACTTTGAATCAATTAGAGACATTCACCACGAAGGCATTAGGGCTATAGTGAATGCAGGTACAGACTACTGCATGAATGAAGTGAATTGGGTTAAAGCATACATGGGCAATCAGTATACATTTCAAGATTTGGTCAATGCTCCTTATCTCTTTGGCATAGGCATGCATGACAAGAAGCGTCAATTCACCAAGTATTGCCTAGAAAAGTGTCAACAGCGTGTAAGACTAATAGCTCAATTACAAAGCGTTCTCCAACCAATAGAGAGGTTTTTACATTCCCAGCCACTGTGATGATAATTTTTGGTTAATGTTGAAGATCATGGCTCCCATTCCTCACTTTGACAAGATCTTCATAGAAAACTTGGACAAGCCCAACGGCTCCAGGATTCGCAATTTCCAGGGTTATCCATTTCTTCCAACTATCAGACAGGAAGTAAGCGAACATTATGCGTATGTCCTTTCCCTGCTGGAACAGAATCAGGACATAGCTCGAGCTGTTTATCCATATTTGGAAGAGTACTACCACATGTATGTGCCTGATGCTCACAAATCTCAACTTCTTCCAAAGGATAGGATCATTAAATTTTCCTTGCATTACTGCCCAGATATGTTGTTCACTATTCCATAGCCGCAGTTAAGGATTTTTCCAAATCATGTGCTAGACATCATGGGTCCAATGTATGTCAGGGCCAAGGATAGTCTAATCTGCACATTTATTCAGAGATCTTGCATTTCATATTCATGGCTTAACGAACTTCTTGAAGATGCATCAGACTTCTACACCAACATACCTTTAGCCAAGTTGGATTTCAATTCATTGACTTTTGTCAAGAGGAGTCAGCGCTTGAGGAAGTGCATGTGACAATTATTGAAGAATCTACATCACAAGTAGCAAGTATTCCAGCATCTTCTGAAGAACTGGAACAAGTTTCTCTTCCAGAGGCTATTCCAGACGCTTCTGTCCCGGTTAATGCCAGTGATGATGATGTTGATCTTCCAATCGAAGCGCTAGACACAACGTTTGATCCCTTATATCAACCATCGCTTAAATCCCTCAAGTTCCAATCTAGATTTAAACAACCGGCTTCTCAAGCGGTTCCTACTGATCAGGGTCAAGCTTTCGGTCTATTTTTTAAATCAGTTCTGGAGGAAGTGAGTGACCATGCCGCTCAAAATGCTAAAGCTCTTCATTGGATCAAAATTGATTTGGCCAAGATTGAGTCTCAGAACATGAGCACTCAAATTGCTCATATACGCACTGCAGCTCAAGCGGCAGTTGTTTATTGCCTAAAGGAATTTCAAGAAATGAATGATGCTACAAGGGCAAATCAACTGGCCATGAAAGAGCACTTCGACAAGCCCATAGACAGTTTAGAGACCTCAGTGGCTCAGATTGCTACTCAAGTTAGCCTATTAACAGAACACTTCATGAAGGCTGATGATGGCAATAAGGGGGAAGATAAAGGGAAAGGGGAGAAGAGGAAAGCGTCAAGTTCAAGAGCTCCTTCTCCGCCGCCGAAGCGTCAAGTTACTCTCCCTCCTCCTCCTTCACTTTCTTTTGATCAAAGATACCCCTCTTGGGTAGTTGTTGCCGGAGCTCCAAGCAGAACCTCAGGGTTCCCTCTGATAGTACATTATGCTCATCTCCCTGTGCCGTCTCAAACAAGACTTGAAAAATTCGACATACCAATTGAACGAGCGCCTCTTCCAGAGCCTATTGATCCAAAGATCATAGCTAAAGAGAAGAACAAATCAGAGTTCAATCAAGTGTCCAGGATATGTCTAAGGCACATAGGCATCGACCCATCCGAATGGAATAAGCGCTACAGAGATAATCAGGAGAGACAAACTCATAAAGAACAGATCATGCAGCAATGATTCACTTGAGGAACAACTATCTGAAGTGATCAAGGCCAAAATGATTAGAAGATACACTGCTAAATCAGACGATTAAGAGTTGTTGTTTGCATTATCTATATTCTTGTCTCTTTATTTTTTTTTAGTTGTAAAATGCCTGTACTTACCTTTAATATTAATAAAGTGCATTTTTCAGCTAAAACATCTCATTGAGGCTTAACTAACCTTAACTAACCTTATCTAACCTTATTCAACGCTAACGTTTATGTTTTGGCTGTCTAACTCTTGAACTGTGAAAGAGTAAGTATTGCCATCATCAAAAAGGGGGAAATTGTTAGGAAATTTCTTGTCAGATGTTTTGATGATGACAATTAGGATTCTATGTTAGAACCCCAAGATATGTAAGTTTGATTTTATTAGAAATCATGTATAAGTTTTGAGCGTTAGATTTGAAATAGGCTTTATTTATTTTCATTTTAGTCTGTTAGGCTAAGTAGTCTTAGACTGAGCATCTGATAATTTCTGAGTGAGCTTATCAGTGGTTAAGTTTGAAGACTCAAGCGTCTGAAGTCTGAATGAAGATGAAGATTCCAAGCGTCCAAGCATCAAGCTATATCAAGCGTTGATTATAGGACATAAGTTATTCAGTGATTGAATGAACGTCTATCAATGACAAACATTCACCTGAATTTATTTCTAAATCCTGAAGGAGTTTAATGCAAATATTCTCAGATCATTAATTGACAACGGGCATTTAATTCAAATGGATTAAATGCTAATAAGAGCATTAAATGTGATAAGCACTCCAGGACGTACGGAGAAGCCACCTTATTGGACTGTCAACTATTCAGACACTGCAGCACCAACTTTTGTGCAGCAGATTTTCAGGAAAAAGGACAAAAGTTGTTCACTCACGAAAGTGAGAGACACGCTGTACATTTGTCAAACGGACACTTTTCCCAAGAATGCCTATAAATAGGACTTCAACAACAAGCCAAAACAACCATTGCATTACAAGCCAAATTGCTGTTGCATTGAAGTCTCAAGTACTCAAACTTTCAGAAAAGTCAGAATATTCAAGCAAACATTCTCTTTGCTTTTCTTCAACTCCTTAGACAGTCAACCAATATCTCAGATATTCTCTTTGAAGAAACCTACATTACTATTGAGATATTCCAAGTTGTTTGAACTTTATCAAAATCAAACAAACCTTTAGAAAAACCCTATCCAAGCCTCGCAATATGTGTGAAGTCGAAGTTGAATACTTGCAATATTTCTGGGTGAAAGAAGCAAGGGGATAGAAGTGTCTTGGAGCAGAAATCTATGTCACCAAGGAGCTCAAGTCATCGACATCCATCTCTCCCTAATTTGTAGAAGATTCTGTGTGATTCTGTGATAATCATTTTAGTGGATTGCCTCTGAGTGTTCGAGGAGAAGAATGACGTAGTTGGGATTACACCACCCAACAAACCTTACAAATATAGTGTTCTTTACTTTACAGTCAATTTCATTACTATCATATCATTCCATAAATCTGTTAAGTAAACACAATCAAACGCTAAGCAACTAAAATACATCTTGTGACGCTAAAACTTCAAAGAGAAAACTTTAAAATCATTCCGCTGTGCTAACATTGATTAAAGAACTAAACGCTTAAACTTACTTGGTTATAGTATTCAAATCTTGAGTCTAGGTTAATCTTTTCAAAACAGTCTTCAAGTAGACGCTCAGCCAAGCGCCCACATTTTCAAGTGTTTAACCGAACTTTTAAATGAAACTTCTTAAAGTCGAAAAAGACTTCAGGGTCTATTAAACCCACCCCCCCCCCCCTCTCTAGACCCTTTCGTATGCCACTTGGGACCAACATGAAGCTAACTGGTGTGAAGTTTATTTGGGCAACAAGTATACATTTCAAGAATTGGTTACCGCCCCTCATCTATTTGGCATAGGCATGCATGACAAGAAATGTCAGTTTGCTAAGTATTTCCTTGAGAAGCGTCAACAGATGGTGGGACCGATTGATCAGTTACCACTAAGCGTTCGATATCCAGTTGAGAGATTTTTTGCGTGAAGCGTTACGTCGGCTTGCAGAGACTCCTCTTCATTTCTGTAGCCAAGCGTTCAGTAGTGGCTTTAAACCTGTATCTGATCTGACTATCACTCCTAGACACTGTGAAGAAAACCTGAGGCAGAAGATCAAGATCATGTCTCCTATTCCACATTTTGACATGATCTTCACTAAAAATCTGGACAAACCAAACCGCTCAAGAATTTGTTCTTTTCAGGGATATCCATTGCTCCCATCCAACTGAAAAGAAGTGAGCGAACACTTTGAATATGTGCTCTCATTGCTGGAACGAAATCAGGGCATCGCTCAAGTCGTCTATCCGTACTTGGAAGAATACTATAGAACCTATGTGCTTGAATCTGAACGTATTAAACGTCTTCCAACTGATTGGATCATTGAATTTTCCTTGCACTACTGCCCGGATGTACTTTTCCAGATTCCCAAAACGCAATCAAGGATTTTTTCGAATCATGTGCTGGATGTCATAGGTTCTATGTGGGTCAGGGCCAAGGAGAGTCCACTTCACACATTTATCCAAGGATCTTGCCTTCCACTTCTCCGAGTATATGAACTCCTTGATGGTGCATCAAATTTCTATGCGAGTATACCATTTGCCAGGTTGAACTTCCAGTTTACTGACTTTCGTCAAGAGATGTCAGCGTCCAAGGAAGTACTTGTGAAGATTATTGAAGAGTCTGAACCTCAAGCGACAAGTGTTTCTGAGCGTGCAGAGGAACTTGTTCAAGCCTCTCTACCAGAGGCTATTCCTGACGCTTATGTTTCTGATGTTGCTTGGTGGTCCCAAGTGGCATACGAAAGGGTCTAGAAGGGGGGGTTGAATAGATCCTGAAGTCTTTTTCGACTTCACAAAATTTCCGTATCACTTTAGAAATTTGAACGCTTGGAAAAACTGAGCGCTTGGGTCAGACGCTTCAGAATAGTTAACTTAGACTTAGTGATTTCAGCAGTTTACCAAAGTAGGGCAACGCTTAGATCGCTTAATCAGGGTTAGCACAGCGGAAATAATGTTTAGCGTTCTTTTAGTTGAATTAATCGTTTTGCAATTTTACTTGTCTTTTTCAGAATAATATGAAGTGAATAATATAAGACAATAAAATAAATGACACAATAATTTGTAAGGTTCACTGGGTGATGTAATCCCAGCTACGTCCTTCTTCTCCTTTTTCACTTGGAGGAAATTACTATGATGATTATCAAAGGATCACACAGAAACCTCTACAAAATAGTAATGGATGAAAATGATCTTGGGCTCCTTGATCACACAGACTTCAGCACCAATGAAGATCGTCTTCTTCAAGCTTCTCTCACTCAGAAATACTGCCTGAAAGGTTTCAACAACTTTTCTCACTCAGATGAAAGGTTGAGGATTATCACTAGGGTTTTGTTTGTTTTAAAGAAGATCAAACAACTTGGAATATCTCAGTTGGAGTTTGGATTTCTTCTTTGGAAGATATTTGTGACTGTCTGGAATGTAGATAGAAAGCTTGAAAGGTTTTGGCTATGAAATTTCTAAGCTTTTTCCAGAAAGAATGTACGTAGGATTTTTGGCAATAATTTCTCGTATATTCTTGATGTTGTTCTATATGTTTTGATTTTCTGGAGTAAGGTATTTATAGGCAATTTCTTGGGATCTGTCCGTTGGACACATGTAGGAGCGTGCCTTTCACGTAGCGCGTGATTGTACCTAAAATCTGACATTCCTGAAAATTCGCTGGAACCGATTGGACGGGAGCAGCTAAAACTCTGAAAGTTCTGACAGTCTGGTCAAAAGGAGGCTTGTCCACAAGTCACAGTAGCTTATCACATTTAATGCTCTTATCAGGCATTTAATGCAATTTGAATTTATTTCCCGTTGGAAATAAATGTCCGTTGAATGATTGCAATTAAGTCCTTTATGACTTGAGGATTTATTTCAGGTGAATCTTCTATAAGTCGCTTGAGTATTTGAACGCTTGATTCATGAATCCTGAACTGCGGTCTCTTAGCGTTTGACAGGCGCTAAGAAGGAATCTTCATTTTCGGTTGACTTCAGACGCTGGTCTTCAACTTCTTCTCAAATAGACTCACCTAGAATTCTATTATTGATTCAGTCGCTAAGACTTAGTCTAAAATCTATGAGGATAAAAATTACAAGCCTAAACAGAATTACAAACTCTTTAAACGCTTTATACAATGATCTATGAAAGCATAAACTTACATTTTATTTGGGGTCTAACATTGAATCCTATCTTGTCATCATCAAAACATCTAATATGAAATTTCCTAACAATTTCCCCCTTTTTGATGATGTCAAGACTTGTAACTCTTTTATAATTTTTAAGAGTTAAAAAAGAAAAGGCCCAAAGGAATATAAGTCAGCGTTTGAAAGGTTAGTAATGTTAGTTAAAGTTAGGTTGGCTTCAACAAGTTGTTTCAGCAATAAATCATTCATATATATTGAAATGAAGCATACATGATTTATACTGAAAAGAATAAGAAAGAAATAAAATATGCAAAAACATTTATTTCTTCTGTCGCTTTGCTCTTTCTTCGCCTTGAAGAACTTCTAACGCTAGTTCTTTTAAGAGTCGATCAATGTCGATCATAGTTGTATGCTGGACTTCATCATAGTCATGCCTGCGGAGTCTGGCGCTTTCATTTAGCTCTAACAACCTTTCCGTCCAATCCCTTGGTGGAATGCCAAGTTCTCGAATCAGATCATAATATATATCTCTTTGACGGTCATTTGACGGTCTCCAATTTACAGGTCGTTGTAGCGGTCCGGCATAAGCATGAAATCCCATACTCTCTAAGAAGTCGGGGTCCAACTGGGGAAGAGCGTATTTTCCGAGATAATACCTTGGTTTTCGTTTCTTGGATAGCATTCTCTTAATGCTTACCAGTTCATCGAACATCGAACGCCAATGTTTATTATCCGTCTTGGAAATCGCTTTGGTCTTTTCTTTACTTTCCCCCTTCTTGACTTCATCAAGGGACAATTTTAGATCAGCGACATCGCGGCGCAAAAGTCTAACTTCTTCGACTAGAAGAGCAATCTGTTGGGCGACACTCTGAGCGACGGCATCGGATGAAGTGTGTCTGTCCGCATCAGCCGAAGCGCTCTGAGCAAGGTGACGATTGAATTCAGAGGAGAGCTCAGCGATAAGAGGGGACATGCTTTCCATGATAGCAATGGTGCTGTAATTTGAAGCGTTGGCAATGTCACGGCTTCGCGTATCAGACATTAAGCGAGTCTGTCTGTCACGGCTTCAGAAAGCTTGGAGCAGGAACCTTCGATGTGGTGAAGCGAGTTCCGTACAGCCTTTCTGAAATCTCGGGCCTCTAAATCACTGTCTGAATCTGAATCCGAAGAAGGACGCTCTGGGGACGGGAGAAGTCCGTAAGAACTTGAAACTGCAGCCTTGCCTTTGGTTTTATCTCTTAGGAGAGGTTCTACAGGCGCTTGAGCAATTTCAGCGTGCACTTCTTCAATTGCGTGATCCAAGGTAGAATCAGCAATCGCTGGGGGCTCGACTACTGGGGCGCTAGAAGAATCTGGCAAGGAAGCCTCAGGAAGATGAGCGACTTCCGCAGTAGGAGCAGAATCTTCTTCCAGAATTTGGATTGAGGGAGGAGAAGGTTCTCTAATGCCAATAACCCAGAGGGGGCCAAGGGCTTCCATCACATGCCGGGGACTGATCAGGCTAGATTGCGGGATAAAGAATATAGCGTCTTCGCGCTCGTCAGTACTTAGTGCAAGTTGCACACCTTCTGGTAAAGCAATCCCTGATGTATATTTGTTGAAAAAGTCCAAAATCAACGGCATGAACGCTTGAGCTGCTTCTTGGTCCACTGGCCTAATCAGCGAGATCATCTTGGCCACTTGAATATTCTGTTCACTGAAGAGCACAGGGTGGAGAGTATATCCTCGGAAATCGTTTAACCCTGAATAGTGATTGAAACTTGTATCCAACGCTTGGACATTTTCTATCACTGCTCTCATATCTCGGTGGAACTCAGCAAACTCAGCGTGTTCTGTTGAAGTGTCAACACGAATCTGACTCTGGCCTTGAAGAACTGGTTGTTTACTTGACGAAGCGTCTTCGTTGAGGTCAGGGAAGATTCGTTGAACAAAGTCTGCACGAGGATGCAAAACGTAGCGTCCGCCCTGGCTGAATAAGGCGAGCTGCTGGCGAATGTAGCTTTCGATTGGCTGTCTGTATCGTGGCAAAGTGCTAACATTCCCGGCAATTATCTGACGTTGTTGAAGCAAAAAGGTGGCAAATCCTCGGCGTCTGTATTCTATTCCAAAATTAAACAGGAATGGATATTTGACGAGTTCATCAAGGGTGTAGAAGTGAAGAACGAACTCTTCAGCCCATTTGGCTGTATCCATCATCCATCGTTTTCCAAGTTTGTTCGCTTTGTTTTGCTCTTTTCTAGCTGCTAAGAATTTCTCGAAGCGTTCCGTTTCATCATCATAGTCTTCAGCCCATAATCTGGCAAGATATTCACGAGCCTCATCTTCAATCCACGAGTTGACCGGATTTGGGCTCTCCGCAACAAGTGAGCCTTTGCCTTTCCAGAGTTTGAGTGGATTAGGAGAGAGAGCGTTCTGGGGAGACTTGACAACGGAGGGGAGAGCAGAATATCCTATCTTATTGAGATCTTCCTCATCAGGATTTTTGTTCCAATCACCCATGTGTGGGTTCTTGAAAACAATCTTGCTTGGGCGCAGAGGATAAAAGGACTCGTCCGAGCGACCGGTTAGAGTGAATCGCTGTTGATCAAGGTCAGCTCTATTGAACACTGGACGACGAATGTACTCAAAGCGAGATTGAAGTCACTCTAAGTCATATAGTCCTAGATCTGCAATACGCTCGAAAAACTCAAATTTCTTGGTGTTGGACATATCGGGCTGATGGAGAGTGGTTTGAAAGTTGATTTCCAACTCAGCAAGCATTTGAGCGTCACGTTCTCTGGCGGCATAATAAAATTCGACGTCTGGATGATATCCGCGCGGGAAGAAATCAATGACACGAGGAGGAGGTTCGGTTGGCGTAGGAACAAGGGCAATAGCTTCTGTTGGAATGGGGGCCACTTCTATCGACCGCTCAGCGTTTAAAGTTGCTTCACTCGCTGATAATCTTTCAGCGTCAGGAAGAACTTGGGATGCTTCTTTAGCAATATTCACAACAGTTGCCATGTCCACGTCTAGTTCAACTGGAATCGCCGAGAGAGGAGGGGCTTCAGCGATTGGTTCATCATGAGCTCCATCATGAGCTGAACATGTAAGCGATTGAGAAAAGCAAGCAAAAATTCCTACTGAGTAGAAATTTACAAAGAAAATACTACATCGCTTACCCTGAGGACTATCATCGACTGTCTTAGTCGCTTGATCTGTTTCTTGGACAAGTTCCTCAGGCTCCTGAACTTCTTCTTCGGGTTCTAAATCGATAAAAGAAGTTATTGGATCAGCACGAATAGGGATATTTAGTTCTTCAAGCGTGTTGAGAACATAATGAATATCTGCTTCACTTGGTGCTGAGAGAATTTTTGTTTTTATCCTAGCGTTAGAGACTTAGGAAACTAACGAGGAAAGGATAGACTAATTTGCTTAGCAAATACTTACCCTGAACATTGGGAAGCCTTTCAGATGGAGAAACGGCTTGAGGATCTGAGCTGATTTCGGGAACAGCGTCAGAGACGGAAGCACTCGCTGACTCTCTAAGCGCTGGATTTGTGGGAGCGCTAGAAGATACTGCGGGAGTGGGAGTAGGAGTACGCCTTCGTGCAAGCGGTACTTCTTCTTCCACTGCTGTCTCTTCTTCCTCAGGAACGGAAAAGAAAAACGCTGGAGGAGGAGAAGGAGACTTAGGCGAGGGAGAAGGAGAAGGGATCTTTTGTTTCTTTTGGGTTCCGGCTTCTTCTTCTTCAGTTCGGCTTTTGCTTCTTTGCGGGCTTGGATGGCTCAGCGACTTTGAGAATGATCTTTCTCTTAGGTCGCTTGACCACCACTTCTTCTGATGATGATGATGAAGAAGACGCTTGATCTTCATCATCACTGCGAACAACACGCTGATCTTTTGGAACCGCTGCTCCGCCAGGTTTCCGCGGGTTAAGAAGCTCGCTTATCATTTTCTTGCCATAAAACTTGGTCGCTGGGATCTTTTTCCCAGAAACTTGCGTATATCCGCTAGAGCAGAGAATACGACTTAGCAAAATCCCGTAAGGCTTGGGATTAACAGACTTAGCCATCGCTGCTTTGAAGCGATTGAACACGTAAAGAGACCAGTTAACTTTTAACTTGGTCAGGATGGCAACCATCATCTTGTATTGAATGTTAGTGACTTTATCGAACGTCCCTTTTCTGCATTCAATAATCTTTGAACATATGTCAGCGAGGATGACATATTCGCCTTTCATATCGTTCTTCTTGAAGTTGGGCTCGTAGGCGTTGTGAACATCTTCTTTCTTTATCACGTCCCAAACTTTGGTAGCATCGCCGAGATTTACACGTTCTACCTCAATGCCAGTATTAGGCAGAACAAGTAATGAAGAAACCAGAGAAGGAGTGAGGACAAAGGTCTCTTTTGCAGAGGGGAAGACGCAGGATATGGAATTTCCGTCTTCAGAAATTTGACCATTGTAGAAAAAGTGGAGAGATTCTTCTTCAAAGTAGTTGAAAGTAGTAGTAAGCATGTCTTTCAAACCAGATTCTTGAACGAGTGGAAGAATCGTTCGAAGAGGGAAGTTCTGGTTATCAAAAAGATAGTCCCAGTTAACCAAAAATCCGGCGTTAACTGTAACTGGTTTAGTTGCTGTCTTGGAAGATTTTGAAACTTTGGGTGCCATTGCTGAAAGTTGAAGCTTTTGAAGAAAATAGAGGAGTTTTTGCCTTTGGAGAGAAAAAGCTTTTACAGTAGGAAAGATTGGAAGTGATAAAGGTTTTCTGTAAAAGTCTTGGTGAGTTTAAATAGAAGGTGAAAGTAACTCCTCAATTGACAGATGAATGACACGTGTTCAGAGGTTAATGACAAAAGGAATCTGAACCGTGTACATTTAATTTCGGATGTCAAAAAGTGTGGTAAAGTAGGGTACTATAACATTTTTCGGATCCGCAGTTAATTTGAAACAGTTTGAAAAAATTTGAAATTTTCAGCGTGAAGTGCACGCGCCTGATAGTGTACTGACACTTACTCAGACTCATGCAATCACTGAACCGCCTAGGTTTAGATAGGAATCATAACCGTCAGTTCGATTTGATAGGCACGTGTGGGTAGTTGTCAAATCTGATCTTTTGGACTTATCCACACGTTATCTTTAGCGATGAAAACTATGCATGAATTTTTGAAATCGAGTTACTTAGCGTTAAAGTGGGAATCCTTTCAACGCTGAAGTCTTTTCATAAAATATTTCAATAAATGAATCAATCGCTTGGATTTATGAGAGACAACATTATTAGAGATTGATTT
Organism: Buddleja alternifolia; assembly: GCA_019426215.1. NCBI lineage: Eukaryota > Viridiplantae > Streptophyta > Magnoliopsida > Lamiales > Scrophulariaceae > Buddleja > Buddleja alternifolia. The sequence goes on along the minus strand of CM033390.1, from coordinate 23,352,518 downwards.
TGTCATGCATAAAAGATAAGAGCTAGTGATCAATGCTTAAGATTTTGAAAGTCATTTTTGATCACAGTCGCTTGATACATTGAAGTAAGTACAATTTTAGAGTTCCCCTAAAGTTGATGACTCATTTCAAATTTTGATAAACGCTTTAGACATAAACATAAAGTGGATTCCCCTTAAATTATATGCCTATTAAATATGATGCTTTATGATTTAAGCGTTTAAATCGATCATACCTAATTCACTTCTCAAAGTGAGAAAGCGTTGTTCGTTGAGCGCTTTTGTGAAGATATCTGCCAGTTGTTTGTCAGTTCCAATGAAGTGCATGGAGATATCTTTCTTTTGAACATGGTCACGCAAGAAATGGTATCTAATGTCAATGTGTTTGGTTCTAGAATGAAGAACAGGATTTTGGGTCATAGCTAAAGCACTTTGGTTATCACAATGGATTGGGGTAGGACCTAGGATTATTCCATAATCTCTAAGTTGTTGCCTCATCCAAAGGATTTGTGCACAACAGCTTCCAGCGGCTACATATTCTGCCTCAGCGGTAGAAGTCGCTATGGATTGTTGTTTCTTACTATGCCACGAAACTAGTCTATCACCTAGAAATTGACATGTACCACTAGTACTTTTTCTATCTATTTTGCATCCTGCAAAATCTGCATCTGAATAACCAATTAGTTCAAAAGAAGAATCCTGTGGATACCATAAGCCCACATTTTGTGTGCCTTTTAGGTACTTAAGGATCTTCTTGGTAGCAATTAAGTGTGATTCTCTAGGATCAGATTGAAAACGTGCACACATGCATACTGAAAACATAATATCAGGTCTACTAGCGGTAAGATAAAGAAGTGATCCAATAATACCCCTATAGTTAGTGATATCAATTTTCTTCCCACTTTCATCTTTATCTAACTTAAGCGTCTGGCTCATTGGAATTTTTGAAGATGATGCATTTTCCATACCAATTTCTTAATCATATCTCTAGTATATTTAGGTTGGTTTATAAATATTCCATTAGGGAGTTGCTTAACTTGTAATCCTAAGAAGAAAGTTAATTCACCCATCATGCTCATTTCAAATTGATCTTGCATCATTTTCGAAAATTTCTCACACAGTCGCTTATTAGTAGAACCAAATATAATATCATCAATATAGATTTGGACTAAGAGAATATCTTTATTATGGGTAATTTTAAATAACGTTGTGTCAACGCTGCCTTTTGAAAAGCCTTTACCTATAAGGAAGATAGAGAGAGTGTCATACCATGCTCTTGGTGCTTGTTTAAGGCCATAGAGTGCCTTATCCAGTTTGTAGACCATACTTTTGCCATGGTTGTTGATGAATCCTGGTGGTTGCTCCACATAGACTTCTTCTTGGAGTTTACCATTCAAGAATGCACTCTTCACGTCCATTTGGTATACTGTGAACTTGTTGAATGCGGCAAACGCTAGGAACATCCTAATTGCTTCAAGACGGGCTACTGGGGCATACGTTTCATCAAAGTCAATACCCTCTTCTTGACAATAACCCTGAGCGACTAATCTAGCTTTGTTTCTTATAACAATGCCATCTTCATCCATTTTGTTCCTAAAAACCCATCTCGTTCCAATAACTCCTTGGTGAGTTGGTCTTGGTACTAGCGTCCAAACCTTGCTTCTTTCAAATTGGTTAAGCTCTTCTTGCATTGCTTCTACCCAACTTGAATCATTAAGCGCTTCATCCACTTTCTTTGGTTCCATTTGAGATAGGAAACTTGCGAACATGGCCTCATTAAATGTAGCGGACCTAGTTCTAACAGGTGCTTCAATATCTCCAATTACTAGCTCTGGTGGATGATCTCTAAGCCATTTACGGTCTGGTTGGAACGGGTTAAGAGACTCTTGGTTGTTAATCGCTTGATTCTCATTTGTCTCTTGCGTAGACGCTGCATCATTCACAGTTCCAATCTGCTCTTGATGATCATTCTCTTCATGATTATCAGCGATTCTGACATTATCATTTTTGTTAACCTCACGAGTATCCTTAGGAGGAAGTACATGAATCCCATCATCCTCGTCATCACTATCATCACTAAGGTTGATTTGCGATGCTTGTTGGGAGAGATCTTCAATTTCTACATCATCAGAATTAACCTTACTCGGTTCTTGGTTAGCATCATCAAACACAACATGAATGGATTCTTCAACCTTCGATTTGATCTTATTTAAGATGCGAAAACTCTTTCCATTCTTGGCATAGCCTAGAAAGATTCCCTCATCTGCTTTAGGATCAAATGTCTTTAGGCTGTGAGATCCATTGTTATGAATGAAACATTTTGAACCAAATACATGAAAGTATGAAACGTTAGGCTTACGTCCCTTCCACAACTCATATGGAGTCTTCTCATGTTGCTTGTTAATCATACACCGGTTCTGAGTGTAGCAAGCGGTGTTGATGGCTTCGGCCCAAAACCTTTGAGGCAGCTTGGACTCTGCTAACATCGTCCTTGCGGCTTCTTTAAGCGTTCTGTTCCGTCGCTCAGCAACTCCATTCTGTTGAGGTGTTCTAGGAGCAGAATACTCATGAAGTATTCCTAAATCTATACAAAACTTCTCAACAACTTGGTTAGTAAATTCAGTTCCTCTATCGCTTCTAATTCTTGTCACTTTTAGATCTTTTGAATTTTGCAATTGACGAATTAGCGCTGTGAGCTTGACACTGGTTTCATCTTTGGTTGCTAGAAATTCTACCCATGTATAGCGAGAGAAATCATCAACTATTACTAGCGAGTACTTTTTGCCACTAACACTCATGATTTGAATAGGTCCAAACAAATCTAAATGCAATAGTTCAAGAACTCTAGAAGTAGATAGACATGGTTTCTTTTGAAAGATGACTTAACTTGTTTACCCATTTGACATGCATCACATAAGCGATTCTTTTGAAAGGAACCTTTAGGTAATCCCTCTACAAGATTTAGCGATATTAACTGAGAGATTGCCTTGAAATTGAGGTGATTCATTTTTCTATGCCATAACCAACCCAATTCATTTTGACTTTTAGCAACAAAGCACGTGGGGTTGTTATCAACTGTAGAATCCCAATCTACTAAATACACATTGTTTGTTCTTTTTCCTCTTAATTTAGTAGACTTAGTCTTAGCGTCGTTAACATAGCAGAAGTCGCTTGAAAATTTTACTTCAAAGCCTTTATCACAAAATTGACTAATGCTTAACAGGTTATGCTTAAGACCCTCAACATAATAAACATCACTAATCATGATGTTCCCCTATGCATGATACCTATACCTTTTGTTTTACCTTTTGAGTTATCACCGAATATAACTTGAGGACCGTTGGTAGCTTGATAGTAGACTAGAAGATTCTTGGAACCAGTCATGTGTCTTGACGATCCACTATCAAAGTACCAAACTGAAGTATCGGTGCTGGCTCTAGGTACCTGCATTTAAAGGACAATTCTAATTCTTCTTAGGTACCCATGTTGTTTTGGGTCCTTCAGCGTTAGTAACCTTGGTTTGAATTAGAACTTTAGGAACCCATATTTGCCTGGTCTTCATTGTAGGAATACTGGCCTTCTTGGGTTTCACATTGTGTTGTGTGTGCTTTTGTTCACCTTGTGCTGTGTGTGCTTTTTGGGTGTGTAATAATATCCTCGATTATAATAATAGTCATAATCATAGTCATAGTCATAATCATCATAGTATTGATGATATGATTTTGACTGTCTTGGATATTGACGCTGGTAAGTCCTTGGCGCTGGCTTGGGTTGCACTTTTGGTGCTTGACGCTTAGCGCTTGATTCACAGTGATTAGACTTGTCCTTGACTTTTTGAGCGTTTGGATGAGTTTGTCTTTGTGAATCATTTGCCTTAGCCTTACCCTTGCCTGAGTCAGCTTTGGCTTTCTCATTTGGCCTCGTACCATTGTCGCTAGGTTCACTTAGCGTTTGACTCTGTGAACTTTTCTCAACAAAGATAACACCCTTTCCTTTGTTGTTTGCCATAACATTGGATTTATTTGGTTGTTTACCGAATTTATTGCATCCTAAACCGGACTTTTCACCAAATAATCTAGTTACCTTAGTCACATTATCCAACTTTCTAGAAGCTTTTGATAATGATGAGATAAGCTGCTCTGATTTAGCAAGTTTAGCGATCAAATCAGCTTCTCTTTTGACTATTATATCAAGATCGCTTTTTAACTGAATAACTTCACTCTCAAGTGATTTGTTCTTCTCAATGCACTGTTTCTGAACTTGCAACTCGGCTTTGAGTGTTACTTTATCACTTTTGAGCGACGAAATAATAGCGAGATCGTTTTGATATATTTTGGCGGCCTCTTGACAATCTTTATAATATTCTTTAACTTTGTCAAGTAATTCATCATAAGAGAGAGGATGATATAATTCATTGGTTACCTCTGGTAGCGAGTCGTCAGACGCTTCATCATCTCTTGCCATGAGACAAATCAATGCTGAGTCGCTTGTAGGCTCATCATCACTACTTTCGTCTGATGATTCCAAATCCTCTTCAGGTGCGGAGAATGGTTCAGATTCCGCTAGCAGACCTTGTTGGCGAAGGTTGCTCCTGAATTGGTTTCTATCCGCATAGTCTTGCCTTGAGGGCTTTGACACATTTGGATAAGGGCAATTTACCTGGTAGTGCCCTGGTTTCCTGCAATTATAACACAAATTAGTTTTCATTTTTTGTTCAGCAGTTAATCGCTTTGAGACTACTGGTGCTGAGAGATTCTGAGTGAGGGGGGATGGAGGCGCTTGGTATGGAACTGGCGCTACTGGTTGAGGTGCAGAGTACACTGGCGCTTGATACTGAGGCGCTGGTGCTGGAGGAGGAGTTTGAAATGAATTCTGTCCAATAGGAGTTCTCTTCTCGTATCGTAGAAATTTCTTGAACTTCTTTACCAATAAGGCCATTTCCTTTTCTTCATTTGACTCAACCGGTTTGACCTCAATAACCGCTTTTCCCTTATTTTTGGTGGTAGCGATTAAAGCTCCTGATTCAATCGCTGAAGTCGATGTGTCGCTGACTTCACCTAATTCGAACTCAAATGCCTTTAACTCTGAAAAGACATGCTCTGGGGTAAGTGTCTCCAATGTTTGTGATTCTCTCATAGCAACAGTCTTAATTAAATACTTGCTTGGAAGACTTCTGAAAATCTTGTTGACCATTTCCTTGTTGGTCAATTCCTTGTCTAATGACGCTAACTCGGTAATAAGCAAAGTAAACTTGCGTCTAGTTGTTCTAGCGTCTCATTGGGCTGCATTTTGAAATGCTCGAATCTTTGCATGGCTATGGAGAGCTTGTTCTCCTTCATTTGTGCTGAACCTTCACACACAATAGCCAATTTATCCCATATTCTTTGGATGTCTTACATTGCTTTATCTTGTTGAACAATGCATCGTTATCTCCTAACGCTGAGTAAAGTGCACTTCGTCCAACATTATCCAGATTCGCTCTTTTTCGATCATCTGGCGTCCAGTCTAGTTTATTTTTCTCGACATATCCATCTGGAGTGGCTTCATCGGCTCCAGGTGCTCGAGTTCTCACTTGCATGATTTTGATGGGGCCATCTGTAATAACATCACACATTTCATTATCACATGAGCATAAGTATGCGAATGCTCTAAGTTTCCACGAATCATAATTTGATTCTACGCCATAATGATATGTTTTGATAAAAAGATTTAAAGCGATTAAGTTTAGAAAGGTGGATCTAAACAAGCAGTTACGCTCGGAAACGCTTAGGTTTCTACTTCAACCGCTCTGATACCACTTGGTGGTCCCAAGTGGCATACGAAAGGGTCTAGAAGGGGGGTTGAATAGACCCTGAAGTCTTTTTCGACTTCACAAAATTTTCGTATCACTTTAGAAATTTGAACGCTTGGAAAAACTGAGCGCTTGGGTCAGACGCTTCAGAATAGTTAACTTAGACTTAGTGATTTCAGCAGTTTACCAAAGTAGGGCAACGCTTAGATCGCTTAATCAGGGTTAGCACAGCGGAAATAATGTTTAGCGTTCTTTTAGTTGAATTAATCGCTTTGCAATTTTAATGTCTTTTTCCGAATAAGATGAAGTGAAATAATATAAGACAATAAATAAAGGCCACAATAATTGGTAAGGTTCATGGGTGATGTAATCCCAGCTACGTTTCTCCTTTCTTCACTGGAGGAAATTACTATGATGATTATCAAAGGATCACACAGAAACTTTCTACAAAATAGAATGATGAAAATGATCGTGGGCTCTTGATCACACAGACGTTCTAGCATCCAATGAATGACGTCTTCTTCAAGTTATATCACTAAGAAATAATGCCTGAAGGTTTCAAACTTTTCACTCAAGATGAAAGGTTGAGGATTATAATAGGCTGGTTTGTTTTAAGGAAGATCAAAAACTTGGAATCTATCAGTTGGAGTTTGGATTTTTCTTTGGAAGATTGTGGATTCTGGAATGCTAGATAGAAAATGAAAGGTTTTGGCTATGAAATTTCTAAGCTTTTTCCAGACAGAAGACGTA